>OX451738.1:1517063992-1518263992 GCA_948472305.1 Vicia faba
TATTAGAGGATTTAGCACTGTGCTTAAAGTTTGTGCCAACATTTGAACCATATCGTGGTTGCTTTCGTCCATTTGCTGCCTCAAGACTGCTGTCGAAGCATTCGTAAGGCCATGCATTACTTGGGACGTTCCTCCTAAGAGTTGGGTCCTACCCCTGTTCGCCATCCCAACTCCAGAGCCTTGGAGTGGCGAAGAAGCGCTCACTAAAGGGACTGAAAAAGTGGACGCAGCATTCGTCAGGCTAGCCAATTCAGATGTTGGCATGCCATAGAGTGGTTCTCGATTTAGACCGACTGTCGAAAAACCTGGGGGAACATATGGCCTAGTTCCTTGGTTTCCCCTTGGTGGGAGAGTTCCCAAAGGCATTCTGGGGCCAGTAAATGGAGGTAATGGCCCTGTTTGTGTAACCGTTACTGCTGGTGTTGAACCAACGGTTACCATTTCACTTACGGTTGGGATAACCGTTGTTCCCACATTTGTTTGTGGGATTTCTCCATTGTTTGGCGGATTCGCCATCTCTTCACCTCTTCTCCTAGTATTGGTTTCGTTGGTGTATATTCTACCACTTCTCAATAACATGCAATACTCTCGAAAAGGGAGGATATTTTACATAAAACGGTTAAACATGAAAATCAACACAAGGTCCCATTGGGCGTGCCAATTTGTTTACCATGGAAATTGGTAAACAACCGCTGATCTTCCAAAAGGTTACTTATTTGGTGACTCGCAGGATCGATCAGATTGATCCTAAGACATGGTTGATTTTCTGGAGTTTGACTAATCCTAATGGTGATTAATGCCAGTAAAGTAAAGACACTTTAAGTAAATTGCATGAAGAAAAGCTTGATAGAATAAGTAAAAGCGTTAAGTAAAAGGCTTCGACGGAGATAAGTAAATAAAAAGCGATAAATTGCTTGAATATAAAAGACTTTGATTAATTTAAATGGTGTTTCACACATACATTCTCAACGATTCTTTCGCTCACGCTGGGTACTTGAATCTAGATGAGTGACTTGTATAAAATGATGAACACACGCGAAAACTACGTGAACAACTAGTATTTATACTAAAACAAATCCTAAGTAACCGCTGGGCAGTTACGCTGCTTCGAGATGACGCCACATGGCACGCTCGCAGCCTTCGACGCTTCTGTCTTCGGCATATTGCACTTGGTAACTGCTGGGAACCGTTTTCCCTCCAACAATTCAAATCTCAAACCGTTCGACCTTGGGCGTCAGGTACCTTCGTCGAGAGGTTCCTTCGACGTCGAAGACAACAAGATTCCCACTTAAAGGAATTTCTCCAAGTATCTTGTCATTCTTTGATGAGCCCTCGACGGGATTAGCTGGTCGAAGCCTTCTTATGTAGGAAACTCTTTTGACTCATAATTAATGGTCTATATATGATAACAAACAAGGGTGTCGAATTTAGGAGTCAACAGGGAGGTGTCCTTAGACAACAACATAACGAGCCCTTATCAAGGAAGATCCTCTTTCGTGCCTTCCGATAGTTCAGAAGTATTCGCTTTATGGGACGAGTGTTTGGGCAATATTAACTTTATATATAATCATATTGACATGCCAAATAACCTGCAAAAGCAAAGAAAGATTGGAACACCATAATTTTTCAATTTGGCAGGGACTTACATGTTAAGGGGAGCCTAATAATGAGATATTTGTTTTAGGAATGTGATATGGTGGAGAAGGATGCAAGGAAGATAAAGGAAAACATCTATCAGAACAAAACTTTGATGGATTTGGAAAATGAGAGACTTTCTTCCTTAGAGTCGAAGCATAGAGAACTTCAATGTTCCGTGGTGAACATGAAGGCAAAAAAGAAACAAACATAGGAGATATATCAAAAATAGAATGAGGAGCTGACCCGGTCGAAAGAAGAGATGCAAGCTCTAAAGCGGGAGAATCAGGTTGATGATGCTATCAAGGGTTTTCCATAGTTCTACTTGGAGGAGTCTCGTTCGAAAAACCTCATGGCCTCCTATCAGGCCTTTGAGAAGGAAAATTTATATGTTCTTTTCTTGTATCTCGCTTTCCCTTGACCTGAGCAAGCTTGTCTTATTCAAGGTCGTTCGAGATGAAAAGTTAGTTAACGAGGCAAATGATGAGAATGTCTTACTTTATGGAGAGGGGTATGTATATTATTAGTCCTACTTCAGATAAACCCATACACGAAGAAAAAGAGGTGTTTGTTTCATATGAAACTAGGCCTACTACGGGCGAGGATAATGCATCTATCGTGCTAGAGGATTGATTCTAAGAGTTATGCGTGGTTGATTTTATTGTAATGATTTTCGTAAATGTACTCTTTTTGCTATGATTTGTTTAGCTGATGTTGCAATCCGCCCATTTTTTTAGAGTTTTAATTTGTTTATATTTTTATTTTTGATCATTTGACTTTTAAAATTTTTGTGTGTTAAAATATGTGTTTGTGTCTTTGTTGATAGGGTGACAAAATGAGTTCGGCTCGATACATAATGCATATACTTTTTTGCGGGACGGATTAAAATTTTATGCTTAGACCCTGTAACATCAATTTTTGCAATTTTAAGCTAAAAATATGTAGTGTCTGCAGGCCACCCCGCCTTGCCCTCCACTTTTGTGGGGCGGAGCAAAGTTTTAAACTTACGGCCTACACAATATTTATACCGTTACATCCTGTTTTTTTTTTTTTTTAAGCTTTTGCGTAGCAAATCTAAATAGAACGAGCATGCTCGTTTGTCAAATCTAACCCCGATTAATATAATACGTTTCTTTTAAAAGTTTTAATTCTGTTATTGAAAAATATTATCGGATAAAATAAATAAAGGAAAATATATGAATTTTTCTTTTGAACAAATAAATAGTGAATTGTGACGCATTTTTCATGAAGTATAAAAAAAAGCTGACATTCCTAAAAAAAAAACTGAAATGATCATTTATCTATTATTTTTAATTAATTACAAAAGTGATTACTTTAGTAATCTTGTTAACTGGTCTATAATTGATGCAAAAGTTACTGCTTTTTAATTAAAATTAAAAAGTAATCTTCCTGCAGATTTCTAATTAAGAACTAAAGTTTCCTTAACAGGTAATGTTTGATGTGAACAAAATAGCACAACAGAAAATGTGTCACATGTTGATAATTCCCCATTCTCTTCCCATCCTTTTCCAACTCAATAAAAAGCACTTATTTTCACATTCCCTTCACCTCAAACCAAACACACCTCACCTTAAAACAAAACATTTTATCTCTCAAAACAACAACAACTGTGTCTTCAATTCACTTTTTCACTCTTATAAATATCAAACCATTAAACAAAAGTTAAGCAACAAAAACTTTGGCTTGAGAGTTAGTTCATCAAGCTAGAGTTTTAACAATGAGAAAAGAGTTTCACATGATGGTGGGAATGATGTTTTTATTGTGTTTGTGGATTTGTAGTGTTACTGCTTCTGTTACTTATGATCACAAAGCCATTGTAATTGATGGACAGAGAAGAATTTTGATATCTGGTTCTATCCACTATCCAAGAAGCACTCCAGAGGTACACTACTCATTCCACTCCACTAACTAGAACATCACTTTTTGTTTTTTGACACAGGCACATAGATTCCTGACACGTCGACACTGGTAATAACTATAGAGTATTAGTTTTGTTTTTCTCAATGAAACAGTGACACTGACATCTGACACGATACTGGTAATAATTTCAAATATATTTCTATGCAGATGTGGCCAGACTTATTTCAAAAGGCTAAAGATGGAGGTTTAGATGTTATTCAAACTTATGTATTTTGGAATGGACATGAGCCTTCTCCTGGAAATGTAATATTTATTTATTTTGATGAATTCTTTCATTTTTTTTGTTTAATTATTTTTCACTCATTCAAGTTTTATATAATTTTGAAAATTTTCAGTATTACTTTGAGGGTAGATTTGACTTGGTAAAGTTTATCAAGCTAGCACAGCAAGCTGGTCTTTATGTTCATTTGCGAATTGGCCCCTATGTTTGCGCTGAATGGAACTTCGGGTTTGTGTAAAAAAATTTACATTATTAGTATCAATCATTTGCGCGATTTTAGAACTAGTTATAATAAAATTCAAATATTTTTACGCGCAGAGGATTTCCGGTTTGGCTCAAGTATGTTCCTGGCATGGTTTTTAGAACAGACAATGAACCATTTAAGGTTAGAGTTTCAATTTTAAGCATATCATTATTTTCAATGATTTATTAATAAATAATTAATTATGATTTTGTTTAATTATGTTTGATTAATCATCAAAACTTTTGGTATGATGTAAATTTGTTAGGCTGCAATGCAAAAATTTACCACTAAGATTGTGAGCTTGATGAAAGCTGAGAGTTTGTTTCAAACTCAAGGTGGTCCAATAATTATGTCTCAGGTAAATAAATAACTACTTTGATGTAACAAGTTTTTATTATAAAGTTTATGTTAAATATTTATCATAAAGTTTATGATATCCATTTGAATTTACAGATTGAGAATGAGTATGGACCTGTGGAATGGGAGATTGGTGCTCCTGGAAAGGCTTACACAAGTTGGGCTGCTCAAATGGCGGTAGGTCTAGACACGGGTGTACCATGGGATATGTGCAAGCAAGAAGATGCCCCTGATCCCGTTGTAAGATTTTCTCCTGTAATCCGAACTATTTGTATTCACGGATTTGGAAAATCAATAGTCGTTTGATCAAAATCAGACGATCTGAAAACGAGGATTTTAATATTATTTATCGACTATGTTGTAGATTGACACTTGCAATGGATATTATTGTGAGAACTTTACTCCTAATGAGAACTATAAACCCAAAATGTGGACTGAGAATTGGTCTGGTTGGTAAGTCATAAAATGCTACCATTAGTTTAAAGCTAGAAGTATTTCATTTGGGATCCTATTGTTTAATTTTTTGTTGCCTATTCTATAGGTACACCGATTTTGGTAGTGGTATATCGCATAGACCGATCGAAGATTTAGCATACTCGGTTGCTAGATTCATACAAAATCGCGGCTCCTTTGTTAACTACTATATGGTATATGTTACTTCTAAGCATATGTTATACAAACATTGATTTTTGTCTGATATCTTATATTTGAATGCAGTACCATGGAGGGACTAATTTTGGTCGAACATCGAGTGGTCTTTTCATTGCGACAAGCTACGATTATGATGCTCCTATTGATGAATACGGTACGCGTTAAGGTTTAAATTGTTTACATGTTTTGAGTTATAACAGTTAGAAACATTTTAAAGTGTTACAAAATGTTAGGACTTGTGAATGAACCAAAATGGGGACATTTGAGAGACTTACATAAAGCAATAAAACAGTGTGAGCCAGCTTTGATTTCTGTGGATCCTACAGTCACATACTATGGGAAAAACCTTGAGGTAAATTCGATGATCTAGTACATGATGAAATTAATGTTCAAATTGGTTACCGTGTCAACAATTTGTTTGATTTGTTTTGTTGATTTGATCTTAGGCACATGTGTACTACGTAAGTACTAGTGTCTGTGCTGCATTCCTTGCAAACTACGACACGAAATCCGCGGCAACGATTACGTTTGGAAATGGCCATCATGACCTTCCACCTTGGTCTGTTAGCATTCTGCCTGATTGCAAAACCGAAGTTTTCAACACTGCAAAGGTAACGCGAGATAACTGAATATGTCGAATAATTTTTGTTTAGTATAGGTATGACTGATAGACAAACCGGACTCTGATACCAAAATGTAGGTTGGTGTAAAGAGCTCCCAAAAAACTATGACTTTGACGAACATTACATTCGATTGGCAATCATACACCGAAGATCCCGCCTTCTCCAGTGTAGACGATTCTGTCACAGCAGAAGCACTTTGGGAGCAGATCAATGTTACTCGCGATTCTTCAGATTATCTGTGGTATTTGACAGAGTAAGAATTTTTCAACTCTCCTAACTTCTCAAACACATTAAAAAAAATTGGAATATCAATTCTTAAGTCTTGATACTAATTCTATCATTTATCCATTTTCAGTGTCAACATTAGTCCTAATGAAAGTTTTATAAAGAACGGTCCGTCTCCTGTTCTTATCGCAAATTCAGCAGGTCATGTTCTGCATGTTTTTGTTAATGGACAACTTTCAGGTAAGTACCCTTTTTTTCTTAGCAACATTTTCATGATGAATTTAAAATTTTTTACATTCTTAATTAACATCATGTTATATGAATGTAGGAACTGTGTATGGAGGATTGGATAATCCTAAACTAACATTTAGTGAAAGTGTGAACCTAAAAGTTGGCAATAATAAGATTTCTTTACTTAGTGTTGCCGTTGGTCTTCCTGTTAGTATTCTCTTTTATGTTTTAGGTGACATTTTCAATTTGATGATAAGTAATTTTTTAACTTTTTTCTGCATTCGAATAACCAGAATGTTGGCTTGCACTTTGAAACATGGAATGTTGGAGTGTTAGGACCAGTTACATTGAAGGGTCTAAACGAAGGAACTCGCGACTTGTCGTGGCAGAAATGGTCTTACAAGGTTTGATATATTCTATGTTTCATTTCTTGCTATCAACGTTAAAAGGTTCAATACAGGAATAATTTTTTTTTGCGGGGACTAAAATTTTATTATAATGTACATTGTTGAGACGAGTTTGATGTTGTTGGACAGGTTGGATTAAAAGGCGAATCGTTGAGCCTTCATACCATAACAGGAAGTTCCTCAGTTGAGTGGACACAAGGATCATCATTGGCTACAAAACAACCTTTGACATGGTACAAGGTAAGGTTTTTCATGCTAAAAATGTAACAAATTTGTCAATGTTACATATGATCATCTTCATTTGCATGAAATCTGAGTCATTTTATTCTTCAATCTTGTTAGACAACCTTTAACGCGCCTGACGGAGACGTTCCGTTGGCTTTAGATATGAGTAGCATGGGAAAGGGTGAAATATGGATAAATGATCAGAGCATCGGTCGTCATTGGCCCGGATATATTGCTCATGGTAATTGTGGTGAATGTGATTATGCCGGAACATTTACTAATGCAAAATGCAGAACAAATTGTGGAGAACCTACACAAAAATGGTATCATATTCCTAGGTCATGGTTGAGTCCAAGTGGGAATGTCTTGGTTGTGCTTGAAGAATGGGGAGGTGACCCTACTAGAATTTCATTGGTGAAAAGAACATGAAGAGAGTTCATTTGATTCTACCTAATTAAAAAATTAATATGGTTTAAATTTTATTATGTTAAGTGTGTAAAGTATTTTGTATTCGACACTGATGCTCCATCTTTTATGGTTGTTCAAGTTTACACCAAAGGATTGGATGCAGAGATGGTTTATAATGTATACTTAGCCAAACTGTTTTGGTGAATAATGTTCCATGAATTATAGCGCTTGTAACTAAGAAGATTGAGCACTATTGCTCCATGTTGCTATATATCAATTTGTTTGGTCTTGTATTGGATTTGATGACGATGAACAAAAGGAATATATTTATAAAAGCAAAGAGAATGACGGCGGTAAAAGCCGCAAGAGGAATAATGTTGTTGTTGTATGTATGACATTTACAACTAGTCTATTTATACACAAAAAAGAATGTCACATAAGTTCAAATAGAATAGACTTAATAACTAAGTTATAAAAAACAATTAAAAATACTAAAATATCATTTAATATCATCCCTTAATTTAGGATTTCTAATTAAAACTAACTACACCAATTTCATCCCTTAAGCGAAGAAATTGATCTGTCTTGATTGTCTTTGTCATAATATTTGTCAGTTGCTTCTGGGTGCTACAGTGTATAATTTCTAGTACTCCGTTCTGGACTTGACTTCTCATAAATAATATTTTGTCTCAATATACTTCCTTCTCCTATGTAGTGTTGGGTTCTTGGCAAGATTGATTGCAGACTTGTTATCAATCATCAGCTTCAGATGCTTATCTACCTTGATCTTCAGATCCTGCAATAGATTCAGAAATCACACAACTTGATATACAGCTACAACACCTGCAATGTACTCAGCTTCACACGTTGATAGAGCAACAATGGATTGCTTCTTGGAACACCAAGAAATAAGACCTCCCAGAAACTTAAACAAGTATCCATAAGTACTTCTTCTATCAACTCTATCTCCACATCAATCAGAATCAGAGTAACTCATCAACTCTGAGTTTGTCTTTCTTCCAGAAAGGAATAATACTTCATACTTCAGAGTTCCCTTGATATACCCCAGCTTAGTAATAGAACCACTTAGGTTTACTCATGAACCTACTAACCATTCCAACTCTATAGCAAATATCAGGTCTGGTATTACACAAATACCTTAGAGAACCAATCAACTGCTTGAAAGTTGTAGCATCCACATCTTCACCATCAGAGTCAGAATCCAATTTATGATTGGTTTATGATGATGTGACAACAACTTTGCAATTATGCAGCTTAAATCTCTTCAGAAGCTCAAGTTCATACTTCAGCTGATGCAAAATGATACTCTTCTCCTAGTACAGAATCTTCATCCCTAGAAAATATATTATAGCGGTAGAAATGTTGAGACTAAGCCATTGGAATGACTTAACTCGCACAGGTCAAATTAAAAATCTACACCGCACTTTATTGTTTCCAAAGGAAAGGAAAAAGAGAGAATAACCCAAAAAAGAGAGGGAGAGAATCTAAGTAAGGGGGTTGGTTATGCAAAGGGAAGGTATTAGCACCTTAAATATCTACGGTACTCCGCATGAACCTCTTTATAAATCTGTATATTTTGGCTATAAGAGTTATATACAAAAATAGATTATGGAGATGAGAAAAGAAGTATTTTTTTATAATTTTTGCACCCGCCGCGGTTGTGAATCTTTAGTGCCTACGTACCACCTTCCGTACAATAGGGGATCAGGGTACTCGTAGTTCACCTTTAAAAATTTTAAAACACAAATGTGTTAGTTAATTTTAAGAGACGAGACATCACCGTCTTATCCGAGTGGAAGAACATACTTACTACCCACAATTATGAGAAAAGAGAATTTGCGTCATCTCAAAATAGAGGATATAGCTTGGAGTTTAAAATCAACAAAGCCTCACTCAACACCCGAGTAGAAAATATCTCACTTCACTACATATCATAGAAGTATAGTAGTTCGCATCACTTCAAAGATTGACAATGGTCTAATCTTTTGAGAAAATTTCAAAGTAAAAAGCCCAAAGTGGCAAAATAGTTTGAATGAAATTGATTGACTTTTAGTCTTCTCACAAAAAAAAAGTCAAGGTATTATTAAGTTGATTAAAGTTTGATCAAGAAAATATTTTAAAAATGCATGGACCTAAGTCCAAGTTTATTATGAAAGCGGTTCAAGTTTAAAACAAGAATAGTTTTCAAAAGGAGGGAGAAGATTTTTTAAATTAAAGAAGGTGGGAGGAGATGAAGGGACTATCCTAAAGCAAAAAGTAAAAGCTAGTGAAAAGAATCATCTAACCAACAAGAAGCCAACACTTGACATAATGAGTCAATGTAAAATTCTCATCCTTTGGATTCAAACCAAGCAAGCAAAGATAATAAACCTCTTAAGAATACCAAACTTCAAATACATTAAGTCTTCACAAAAAATACGCAGAGTAACGGCTGTTTACAGATGAATTCTCAATCACAGACAAAGCATATAATCAGAATAACATACACACAAAGAAAACAAACAACCCAATATCTTGGGGGTAAACCCCAAGAACTCCAGACAATATTGAAATAAAAGTCACAAGGTCTCAAGGTAGGTCAATGTCTCTAATCCTAAGTCCAAGAAGTCCATCACTCCATAATGCCAAGGATGGTAACCAAATAGTCCAAGTAACATTAACAATTTTTTATAGTTCAAGTTGATTATTAGGTATCTTCAAAAAAAATGAGAAGCTCAAGTGAGCAAAATAAAAATGACATAAAAGTAAATTCTCAAGTGAGCAAAGATGAAAATAGCATGAAATGTAAATGCTAAAATAAAATGCTGCATAAAGTAAAGGCATAAAATAAAAGTCAAATGTTAATGAATTAGTAATTAGAGGTTAGTTGAATGACCATCTTGAAACTTGCATTTGAAACTCATTAGAGGATTGATAAAATCAAAGCCTCTCAACAACAAGTTTCATTTGCTTTTTGTCAAGTATATCATTCATTTTCAAAATCTCAAGGCAACAATAAATGATCAATGATGTTTAAGTGATTCACTTTGACCAAAGCTTATAAAGATTCATTAGAGGATTGATAAGACCAAAGCCTCCTAACAATGAATCTCAAGATTATTGGATCAAAGGTTTCAAATTAACATACTTGGGCTTGCAAACACAGGTTTGGGCCACGAATGATCATTTTTCAAATCGGGTAAAATTTAGCGTTATGTTAAGCAATCGTAAGTGGACTTATATAGAAGTCACACTTATTTTTAGGTTGGTCAATAACAATTTATGTGCCATATATTTGGAGAGATGATATGTATATCATCCTCCAACAACATGTAACACAATGAGAAGAGGATGAGATGAAGAGGGAAGGGATGTGTTTGAAATAAAAATTTAATCAAACTATCATTAAAATCATTCATCCATTTTGGTGGAGTTAAACTCAACATCCAAGATTCAATAATGTTAATGAAGTACATGATCAAAAGTCAAAAGGTCAGAATATATACAAAAATAAAATTGTATTTAATGAATAAAATAAAATAAAAAAAATGATTTTTAAAACAAAAATAAAATGGAAAATAGCAAACTATACTCAAAATATCAAAGAAAAAAGACCATAGAAAAATAAGAAACGATCTCAAATATTTTTACAAAATTTTTGTTAATTTTTCAAATCAGAAAAGTATTTTTAAACTAATTAAAATTACTCAAATAAATGAAAAAAAGATCAAAAATAGTAGATGTCAAAATAAAATTCTAAAAAATGTCAGAAATAAGAGAAATAATTTTGATGATTTTTTTTCAGAATTTAAAAATGTCAAAAAGTATTTTTAAGCAATTAAAAACAGACCAAAACAAAGAAAAGATCATGAAAAATATCAAATCTGAAAATAAAATTATGAAAAAATAAAAAACAGAAAGGGAATATTTGAAAATATTTTTTTGAATTTTTTCATAATTTTTTAGTCAGAAATGAATTTTCTATGATTTTTTGAAGTTTAAAATAATTAAATATAAAAAATTAGAAATAAAAAATAAAGTCAGAAAATATAGACCATTGGATAGAGTCAAAACGCGTTAGTAAGATAATCCAATGGATCAGACGCGTTGTACATATCATGGTCCTTAATGAATAAAATATGTGATTAACTATTAAATCATATTTGAAAAAAATGCGTGGTAAATTCTGATTGGTTGAAGATGGACACGTAGGTCGTCTTCAACCTCTGTCCACGCGATTTGCAGGTTCATGAAATGCAAAAATTAGAGCTCGAGACTGGTACCATTTGCTTCGTCTCTTTAAGACGATTCCAATGGTACCCTCGCGAAAAATTTATGTAAGGTGTAGCTCAGTCGTTTCAGAAGGAAAGATTTGAAAAGGGATTTGAAAATTCATGGCCAAAACACACTTCCAGTTGAAAACAAATGTTGCGACTAGAATCAGAATGATGAGAGCTTCATTACAGTACCAAAATTTGAGAGAATTGATGAAGAAATCTACCTATTGAAGTTCAAATTCAGAGCTCTGAAACTTGACTTGGCTAGCACGATTTAGGAAGTCTTAGAGCTTGGTTCTTCTTCTGTTGGCTTTAGTGCAGTTCAAGGATGACGAATTGACAAAGAAAATGGATTGAGGAAAGCTATAAAACCAAATTCGAAGTTGCAGAAAAGTGGGTTGAAGAGAGAGTTTGGCATGGTGATTTTGGCTATCTAAGCTTGAGAAAATGAATGAGGTATGACCCTCTATTTATAGGGAAGCTAATGGAATGCTTAAGCGTGTGAAAATGATGAAGTTTGGAGGGAAATCGTGTGAAGTTGCAAACATGAAAAGTGTGACTTCTATTTTTCTCAAAACTCAACCAAAATTTGTATTTCAAGGTGCTAATCACTTCTGAAAGATTGTTAAACATGATTAGAAGTAAAAACGGGAAGAAAATTTGTGTTTAGAGGCAAAATCATGAATTTCAAATTCTGACTTTGGAGGAAACTTTAGTCTCAAGGTATCATCTTTGAATCAATAGTGTGCATGATTTAGGGAACTTTATGACTTGATTATTGATGCCTTGGAAAGATGAGGTTACAAACTTTACAAAGTGCAAAGAATGGAATCAAATGGATGTTTGAGCTAAAAGTTGTGATGAGTCAAAGTTGGAAAAAAATGTTGACTTTTTGTACTTAGAAAAATTCCAAGTTTTTTTCTTCAAAAATGACCTATAATGTCTTGCATCCAAACATGGCCTTACATTTAAAATTTGCTCTTAACCCAAAAATATTGCATGAAGTAGATCTATTTAATGACATTTTGAGACTTGAAACATTTAAAAACTCCAAAAATTGAGAAAGTTATGACTTTGTGAAGTTGGTGAAAATTCATGAGATAACCTATAATCTTTTGCATCCTTAGGGAATCTTCCATCCATTTTCAAGCTTTGCACATAAAAGAAGAGTTGAAGTTAACACCTTTAAGATAATTCTGGAATAATAATGGGCTTAAGAAGATAAAAATTGACCAAGTTATGATCTTTTGAAGTCACACAAGAGAATTTGATGGCCTATCTAGAGGACTTGTAATCTTTCTCAATCATTAGGCATCTTCCACATAAAATTTCCTTGAAACTTTTGAAGTTATTTATTGATAAACCTTTAAAGAGAAGCATGTATTTGGAATCACTCAAAAATACCAAAAGATGAGCAAGATATAGCCCTTAGAAGTTCAAAACCCTAGCTCTTAGAGCAACAAAATGCTTTGGAAACCCTTTTCAATTTTGACAAACTTTCTTGCACAAATACTTTTTTCATGTAAATATAAGTTGTTGAGGATGATAATGGGAAACCATAGAAACCATAACCACTTCTAAATATTAAGAATTGAGTAGAAAATGCACTTGTAACCAAGAAATCAAGAACTTGTCCAATTAGGTCAAATTTCATCAATCAACCCTTATATCTTTGAACTATCTTTGACAACTTGAGGCATGATGAATCATAATAGACTTTGTCATGATATTACTTCAAAACATATTCAATGATGAGGTTTGAATCTCAATTAATCTTTGTTGAAGAAGGCGTGGAAATAAACTCATGAACCTATAAATCAACTTGATGAAATGTGTTGTGATTTCACCTATAATATCATCAATTAGGGTAAACATTCATTGTATTTATTAGTTAAAAGTTAATCAATACAAAACATAGATGATCAAAATATACAAGTCAAGGTGCTTGGTGATTCCTCATGAGTAAAGCTAAAGATAAGGAGAAAAACCAAACCCTAATGTGATCTGTTTGTGATTGAATTGACGTGAGATGATAGAGGGATCTTAGGGGCAAAAATTGGGGTACAATAGCTGCCCTTATTTAAGTGTCTTCTATCCGGAGATACGAAGGTTTAAATCTTCATTTCGGCGCGATTGAAGATACTTAAATATAAAACAAACTATTTTTTTCCCTAAGATGCCATGCAATGTTTATGATTGTGCATGCAAACAAACAGATCCAATGATTACACAAGACACCACTGGGGAAACAAAAGATAAAAGATCAAAAGAAAACTAGACCAGGAAAATAAATCACTGCTGAATAGAGGATTCAACTCTACTGGTGTAAAGCCCAAGGATGAGATAAATCAACACCAACTCAAATATTGAGGAGAGAAAGTAAAGGATAACGGTGATCAACAAATAACTGCGAACTATCCACTCTCAGAGAAGATAGCAAAAAAGGTAATGTCGACCTACTAGGGGAAAAGAGGTGGTAGGATAATACCAGCAAACATCAATATTAGGTGTGGTAACAATTGTTTGGCATCAGTACTCATGACTGGAAACAAACAAACTTATTCATAGCAAAATGAATCTCAACGACGAACTATCTCCCATAATGAAGAGACTACCATCCATCGGAAAAAGATCTCAACAACGAAATATCTCGCATAATGATGAGACTACTATTCATTGGAGTAACAAATCTCAACAACAAACTATCTCCCATAATGATGAGACTACCATTAATTGGAGTAACAAATCTCAACAACGAATTATCTCCCATAGTGACGAGACTACCATTCATTGGAGCAACAAATCAGCAACGAACTATCTCCCATAATGACGAGACTACCATTCATTGGAGCAAAAAATCAACAATGAACTATCTCCCATAATGACGAGACTACCATTCATTGGAGTAATATCTCAATAACGAACTATCTCCCATAATGACGAGACTACCATTCATTGGAGCAACAAATATCAACAACGAACTATCTCCCATAATGATGAGACTACCATTCATTGGAGTAACAAATCTAATCTTCTCAGGGGACTAACAGACTTACTGAGGAAGTACAAGTTTCTCAAATAAAGAGACTGTCACTTGCTGTTATGAGAAGGAACTGTAATAATGACTTCATGGGGAAAGAAATATGGATTCTTGGGGAAAGAAATATGGCTTCCTGTGGAAAGAAATATGGATTCCTAGGGAAAGAAATATGGATTCCTGGGGAAATGCCAATATATTCCTGCTGAGGAGCTAAAGCCTTTTCGTGCCAAAATAAATGCACATTCTCAAACTAGGGCCCAAAGTTTGCAGAAATCAAAATAATAATATTGTCGGGGACCACAGATTCAAACCAGAAATAAACCGGTGTGAAACAGTCAACCGAGATAGCACCTGATGAGAAATAAACTCAAAAGGGGATCACATTCCACCCAGATAAAGAACTGAATAGGAAGGCTAAATTAAATATCATCCATGAGGGATAACTCAGTGGGGAAATTGAAAGAATATACACTTTCTGCTTAAAGTTGACAAACTATTGGAGAGAGGGTGACACAACTCTGCAAATAGGGTAATATGCCAATAAAAATTAATAAATGCAAATAAGAAATGAATTTTAATTCAGATATACATGATGTATGTATAAATGTTATTATGTATATGCTGACGAAACTATCACACCATACTGAGGATAAACAGACAAAACCAAATTGGGTAAAGTTAATATTCGGCTAAATCACATCCAAAATGAAAATTCCCAAAAGACAGTAGGTATCAACTGAGGAAACAAATTCCTATATCATGGCTTAACTTCACTGGGAAGAAACACATCCCGAAAGTAATCAAATCACATAATAGAATCAGTGCAAATACAGGGATCTAACATCCTCCTCTGGGCTTCACCGAGGAACATCACACAGACTTCAATGGGGAAAACAAATATTTCAACATCTATATTTTCACTGGAGATTATGATACTGACTTTTTTAGGGCAGATGAAAACCACATCGTTGAGATATTGACTGGGGATTCCGTGCTAACTTCATTAGGGAGTACAAAACCACATCATTGAGGGGCCCAAAAATAAATTCTTCGATACCAAGAGTGATGATTACACAATCTTCCCTGGGGATAAATTATGAAAACACCTGGGGATAATAAAATTCCAGCCATAAACAAAATCTCAGCTTCTCTTGGGGATCTAAGAAATCAAACAATACAACAATAAATCAAAATTATGGGGATTTTAAAT
Source organism: Vicia faba (assembly GCA_948472305.1). NCBI lineage: Eukaryota > Viridiplantae > Streptophyta > Magnoliopsida > Fabales > Fabaceae > Vicia > Vicia faba. The sequence goes on from OX451738.1 coordinate 1,517,079,687, forward strand.
CAAACACAGCACTGGGCGGGAGAAAACCCAAAAAAGTTGGCAACTGTTTCAACACTTCTTAGAAAAGATACTGCCCTTGCCTAGTTGCCTGGGAAAACAACAATAATGCCATTATTGCTAAGAAGAAAGTACTTTCGTCATATGAGAGAAAACCTTACTAGGGAATCTGAGATAGATACCTCAAACCATGCAAACCCGAAATCAAAATGGACCAAGACTTGACTGGGGAAATGGGATCACAAGCCCGAAACTTCACCTTACGCCAATTGGTTTCATCTCCAACTATCTGAGAGAGCCTTCCTGGGGAAAACAAACTTCCAAAATTTCTGAGTTCGTCCATCCCGGGAATCACCATTTTTGTTTTTCTTGTGTCACAAAATCTAAAGTAAAAAGTAATTTGTAAATTTCTTTCAAAAAAATAATTTTGTTATTTAATCTTTTTGCTTTGAAAATTACTATCAATAATAAATGGAGTCTTTGTAAGCAGAATAAAATAAGAATTGCAAATAATTGGATAAAAGCTCAAACTTTATTAATAGAATGTTAGTCTGTGAATGGCGAGACTCCATAGATGATTACAAAGTTTGGAAAATGGTAATATATATTGGAAAAGATACATTGAAATACAATGACCACTATTCTCCCTAACAACTTTGAATTCCTAAGCAGTGACTTCTGTTGAAGTGGTGAGAGTCCAAGAAGATTGTTGCTTCAATGATCAAGTCTTGTCTGACGCAGTTACTTGCCAAGAAATCCTTAACTTTTGCCTAAGTTACCCTTGCAGGTTTTCAACCTAGCGGGAAAGTTTATTCTGTTTATGTCTCTAATTTTTTACTAGACTTCCCTTTCGGGTTTTCAGCCTATCGAGACGCTCTTTTTTTCCTAAGTCATCCTTTTGAGTTTTCGACTTAACAAGCTATTCTTTTATTTCTTTAGGAAAAGTATTTCTTGACTGCATCAGCATTCACGGGATGCGGTAACTCCTCGCCATCCATAGTTTCAAGAATCAATGCACCGCCAGAGAAGGCTTTCTTGATAACATATGGGCCTATAAAATTGGGAGTCCACTTGCCCCTAGAATTAGTGTTAAAATATATGATCTTCCTGAGCACGAGGTAGCCTTCTTTGAATTCACGAGGCTTGAACTTTTTATCAAAATCTTTCTTCATTTTCTTTTGGTATAACTGGCCATGGCACAAGGCCGTCATTCTCTTTTCTTCAATCAAATTCAATTGGTCAAACTTGTTCTGGATCCATTCAGCCTTTGACAACTTGGTTTCCATTATCATGCGTAAAGAGGAAATCGCAACCTCGATCGGGAGCACTGCTTCTATACCATACACAAGGGAGAACGGGGTTTCCCCTTTTGAAGTGCATACGAATGTATGATACCCGTGCAAAGAAAAAGGGATCATCTCATGCCAATATTTATAAGTAACAACCATCTTCTGGATGATCTTCTTGATATTCTTATTAGCAGCTTCAACAATCCCATTCATCTTTGGCCTGTAAGGAGATGAATTATGATGGACAATCTTGAGTTCTTCACAGAGTTCTGTCATTATCTTGTTATTCAGATTTGAGTCGTTGTCGGTGATAATCCTGCTTGGTACACCATACCGACATATAAGATTGTTCTTGATGAAACGCACTACCACTTACTTAGTAACATTAGCATATGAAGATACTTCTACCCATTTGGTGAAGTAATCAATTGCTACCAAAATGAAATGGTGTCCATTCGAAGCCTTAGGTTTAATCATTCCAATCATGTCAATACCCTCACATAGAGAAAGGCCACGGGGAAGAAATAGCATTGAGAAGTGTCGGAGACACGTGAATTTTGTCGGCGTAAATTCTGACACTTATGGCACTTCTTTGCAAATTTATAACAGTCAGATTCCATTGTCAGCCAATAGTAACTTGCCCTAAGCATCTTCTTTGCCATCAAATGTCCATTGACATGGGTACCAAAGGTACCTTCATGGATCTCATGCATCAATATGTTTGCTTTGTTTCTATCCACGCATTTGAGTAAGACCATGTCATAATTTCTTTTGTATAGCACATCTTCATTGAGGAAAAAGCTACTTGCCAACCTTCTCAATGTCTTTCTATCTTTATTCGATGCACCAATTGGGTATTCTTGAGTCTGGAGAAAATGCTTGATATCATAATACTAATGTTTTTCATCTGTTACTCTATCTGTTGTAAACACGTGAGCCAGTATATCCAAAAGGCGCACTGTAATATGAGGCACATCATTCCAAGTATTCACTTGATACATAGAAGCCAGAGTTTCCAATGCATCTGCCATCTAATTTTCATCTCTGGGAATATGATGGAACTCAACTTTATTAAAGAAGGCTAATAACCTTCTAGCATAATCTTTGTAGGGAATCAATCCAGGGTGACTAGTATCCCATTCTCTTTTAATCAGATTTATTACCAAAGTTGAATCGCCATACACATCTAGAATTTTGATTCTGAGATTAATGGCCTCCTCGAGACCCATGATACAAGCTTCATACTCTGCCATGTTATTGGTATAATCAAAAGTCATCCTTGTCGTAAAAGGTATATGTGACCCATGAGGAGTAATAATAACAACACCAATTCCTTTCCCATAAGCATTCACAGCTCCATCAAATATCATACCCCATCGGGATTCAGGATCAGGACCTTCCTCAGGTAACGGTTTATCATAATCTTTCGCTTTCAGAAACATAACATCCTCATCAGGGAAATCATATTTAACAGACTGATAATCATCCACTGGTTGGTGAGCAAGATAATCTTCCAACACACTGCTTTTTATAGCCTTCTGAGTACGATATTTGATATCATATTCAGAAAACAACATCTGCCAACGGGCAATTCTCCCAGTAAGAGCAGGCTTTTCAAAAATATACTTAATTTGATCTATTTTGGAAATCAACCAAGTAGTATGATTCAACATATATTTCCGCAATCACTTTGCCGCCCAGGCCAGAGCACAACGTGTCTTTTCCAACATAAAATACCACGACTCACAGTCAGTAAAATTTTTGTTGAGATAATAAATGGCATATTCCTTCTTCCCTGTTTCATCTTGTTGTCCCAAAATACAACCCATAGAATCATCTAACATTGTCAGATACATAATCAATGGTCTTCCTTCAACCAGAGGGAGCAAGATACGAGGTTCACACAGATACTCTTTAATACTTTCAAATGCCCTTTGGCAGTCATCTGTCCACACACAACCTTGATCTTTCTTTAACAACTTAAAGATCAGCTCACACGTTACAGTCATATGGGAGATAAATCGGGAAATGTAATTCAAATGCCCGAGGAAGCCTCTAACTTTATTTTCAGTTCTTGGTGTTTGCATTTCTTGAATTGCTTTGACTTTATCAGGATCAACTTCAATTCCTTTTTGGTTGACAATGAAACCTAACAATTTCCCTAATCGAACACCAAAGATACACTTATTTGGATTCAAGCGGAGACGATACTTCCTCAAACGCTGAAACAATTTCAACAAATCTTCTATATGACCTTCTTCAGTCTGGGACTTAGCAATCATATAATCAACATATACCTCAATTTCCTTGTGCATCAGATCATGGAATAAGGTTATCATAGCCCTCAGGTACGTTGCACCAGCGTTCTTCAACCCGAAGGGCATCACTCTATAACAGAATGTTCCCCAGGGTGTGATAAACGTTGTTTTTTCCATGTCCTCAGGAGCCATTCTAATTTGATTATATCTGGAAAATCCTTCCATGAATGAGAATACTTTGAATTTTGTTGTGCTATCAACCAACACATCAATATGCGGTAATGGAAAATCATCTTTTGGACTAGCTTTGTTTAAATCTCTATAATCAACGCACATGCAAACTTTTCCATCTTTCTTTGGTACTGGGACAATATTGGCAATCCACTGAGGGTACACTGATGTCACAAGAAAACCGACATTCATCTCCTTTAAACCTTCTTCTTTAATTTTTACTTCCATATCAGGGTGAGTTCTTTGCAATTTCTGCTGATTGGCGGGTACTCTGGCTTTAGTGGCAAATGATGTTCCACAATATCGGTATCTAAACCAGGAATGTCTTGGTATGACCATGCAAATATATCCATATATTATTTCAAAAATTTAATTAACTTGCTCTTTACATTGGGATGCAGTAATGCTCCAATCTTGACTTCCTTCGGATCTTCCTCCGACCCCAAATTAATCACTTACCATGGCTCCTTATACAACTGAATGGCACTTTCCTCACGCTCGAGCAACCGTGAAACCTTCTCTGGGATTTCATCATACTCTTCTTCTTCAGCCACATACACATGATATTCAAAGTTGGGAGAGGGTGCAGGGTCATTGTATTCAACAAGTTTTTTTATTAATCTGCACATATGATTTATGATTGTTTTTAGAATTTGACACACATAGTAAGTGATTATGCAGATTACAATTATTATTTATTTTGAAAGGTTTTTTTTTTCTGATTAGCATTTTCCAAGAAAAAAAGCAGAAAGTAAACACACAATTTGGGAATCAAAGACAACTTTTATTATTGATTTTAAAGATCAAAGCAAATAGATAAACCCATACAATATCAACTTTCACATTGGGTAGAGTGAAATGTTTTTGAAAATATTAACAAAAAACAAATTACTTTGAGACATGAATGCAAGAGGGAACATCAATGGTGATCCAATTTTGGACTCTAACTCCATGTGTCACATAGTTCGGCATCTCTTGCTCCGCTTTATCCTCAACAATAGCATTGATCCTAGGAACAGCTGGATGAAGATAACCTCCTCTATGAAAGATATCATGATATTTTCCCAAAGCAGACTTCGGCTTCTTGTTATTACATTTATCATTCTTCACAGAAAATCCTAGACCAGCTCTATTCTTATTTACAGGTGGATCAACAATCTTCCCCCATACTTTATTAGGGCCATTACGTACAACCTGCTGAGCATCTTTAAATGAAGCTATAGAATTCTCATTTCCTTTATATTATCAATGGATAAAGCTTGGAACTGAGTTTCAACATCAGCTTCATCTGCTTCCACAACACTGAAAGAGGATAAATGAGATATTAACAAAGCATATTTTCCATTTATGATGACCACCTTTCCTTCACGCACGAACTTCAACTTCTGGTGAAAAGTCAAAGTGACAGCCTATGCCTCGTGTATCCATTGTCGTCCCAATAAACAGCTGTAAGCGGGCATAATATCCATAACCTGGACAGTAATCTGAAATATGTGCGGGCCTATCTAAATAAGCAAATCTACTTCCCCGGTGACATACTTCCTTGATCCATCGAAAGCTTTCACAATTATGCCACTTGGGCGCATGGGAGTGCCTTGGTACTTCAGCTTTATAAGCTTGCTCTTCGGTATGACATTTAAAGCTGAACCATTATCAATCATCATATTTGACAGTGAATCATTCTTATAGTTCATGGAGAGCCAAATTATGATTCCTTCCTTCGTCAGGAAATTCGTCATCACAGAAACTCAGGTTATTACAGGATGTAATATTCCCTACCACACTACTGAATTGGTCCAATGGCATATCACTTTCCATGAAAGCTTAATCCAATACTCTCATCAAAGATTCCCTGTGGGCAGAAGAGTTCATCAGCAAGGCCATAATAGATATCTTTGATGGAGTCTGCAATAATTGATCTACGATCTTGTAGTCGCTCATCTTGATAATCTTCAATATATTATCCGCATCTTTTTCCAGTGTAGTACCACTAGATTCCCCCACTGCTTTCTTGGGTTTAACACTTTCAACAATCTTCTTATTAGCATTAACATTCCCCCAAATGACAGGTGCGAAAACACGATCACCCGGTTGGCATCATCAATATTCTTGACAACGGACAAAGGTTGGATGGGAACTTCCACACCATCCTCCAAGATTGTAGCATTGTATTTGTATGGCACGACTTTGTCTGATTTGTAAGGAACATGACCCGGCAAGTAAATCAACACTGGAGCAACATCTGGCTTTCTACAGTACTCAATCTCTATAGGGGCATGAACACTAAAACAAGGCACAATAATGTTCACCCCTTATTCATAATACTTGGGTATCATAGAATCATTGTTGGAGAATATATCTTTATCTGAGGAAAAGAATTCATCTGCAGAAGCATACTCATCATCTGACACGGTCTCAGCCAAATAATCTTCAATCACATTAATCCCATTGTAATCATCTCTATTGCCCGAAACTTTGATAGTACCATTGTCCAACAATAACTGAACACCCTTTATCACAATGGAACAACCTCGTGAATCTCAGTAGAAGACTAGACAAGACCCACAATGGTGTTCTACTTGTCGATCCATGTGATAGAAAGTAGTGTTCAACTACACCAAATCATCATTCATATGGTTCACGCCAAAAATCGGGAATTCTCCAGGACATTCAAAGACCATATTCACATCTTCCTCCTACTCTTCCTTAGGCTTGATTATATGAATGAGACCTCTGTCCATGATTTCTTGAAGATCAACTTTTATCTTATCACACCCTTGTATATCTATACTGTAAATACCACAACCAACATGGTCATGCGTATAGTAACTAAACTCGCAGAGGTCAGCAAGCATTTTTACCAAATCTCCTCTAACCAGGTTGATATCAAAAATACGAAAGTCCCGGGGACAACCAGCAACCATGTTTACAACATTTGTTCCTCCATGCTCTGGAAAAGGATTATCTTTTAAGTTAGGGCCAACATCTTTAAAGGATAAAAGGCCAGATCTCACCATCTTTTGTACTTTAGATTTCAAAGGATAACAATTCTCAACATTGTGCCTTGATGCTCCCTGATGAAAAGCACGTGTCTGGTCTGCCTTATAATACCAAGGCAAAGGTGATGGTATAGCAGGGGGTGGTCTGGTCTAAACGAACTTCTTTTGAATTAACGTCGGGAGTAACTCTGTATAGCTCATGGAAATAAAGTCAAAAGACTCTCTCTTCTGATTCTGCCCCTGATTTCCCTGAGGGGATAGTCTTTGATAAGCAACTGTGGTCGGAGCCACATTGACAACTAGAGTTACCAAAGCAACTTGTTGGTGGCGCTGATGATTTCTTCTAGGAGGATTAACCCATTTTTCTTGAATGACAACATTTGTATCTCCTTCTTTCTTTTTGGAAAACCCGTATGGAGGCTTCTTGGTACTACCGAAATTTTCACCTATTGTCAAATGGCCCTCTCTTACAGCTTCTTCCAAACGAACGTCCATACTCACCATTTCGGTAAAATCACTTGGTGCACTTACCACTATTCTTTCATAGTAGAAGGCACCTAGAGTCTTCAGGAAAATCTTTTTCATCTCTTTATCTTCCATTGGAGGAATCACTTGGGCGGCTACTTCACGCCATCTATGTGCATACTCTTTAAACGATTCTGTTGCACCCCAAAATTTGCCCTCTTTGTTTTAACATTGATTGGCTTATACTTTGTTTGCATATACACATGCATATATCTCATTGGTCCGTATTCATGTAATCAATGTATTTGATCAACACAATAAAGCTCTCATAATTTTTCAACGCATGTTTAAGTTGTGGAAGATTTGGGTGTTTTCGGTGAATTTAAAACAGTGCGAATTTAAAATAGTGTTTTGAATGATCTAAGTTTAAAACTTTGCAACTCCAACTTGGAATGGTGTTTTGGGTTGATTCTTGAGGTTTTGAAACTGTCTCGATGTTCTCTTCAATTTTCGTATTCGGACCAAAAGCTAATTCTCAAAAGAAGTCTCCGAATGCGCAATTCTTTTGGAAGTTATATGGTGAAAAATACAAAGAAAAATGTGCTGAAAGTGCAGTTTCGGTGCACTAAAAAATTCATAACTTGAAGACCGTTTATCATTTTGAACACATTTCAGCGGCCAAAGATTCATCTTAATGTCATCTACATTTCGTATCTCACAGCATGAAGCTAGTTCTACTCAGAGAGTCTTCGAATATATGAATTTATCAAATATATTCGCACAAGAAAATTGTGACAAGTGTTCGCCTGCTTCATCTTCAGAAAATTATAACTTGGTCGATTCTTATCGTATCGAGCTGGTTATGGTGGCATTGGTTTATAAATTTAGTTTGATAAATATTTCTTTCAGCTTCTCCAATTCGAGCGGTATCTCGAAGGCCTTCTTTTTTGGTCCGAAGCGCGCGCAACACGTTTGAGAATCCTGAACCGAGAAATATTTTCATCTGAGATGAAAATTCAAAAAATCATAACTAAATAACTGTTTATCCGATTGAGCCCATCTTCGGACACAATGTTTTTCTCGAAATTGGCTACATTTTAGTTTCACATTTCTATTTCTAAAGTTACACAGAGATTCCTGCGAATTTGCTCGGAACGTGTCGCACTCAAGTGAATTAAAATTATGTATTAGTATTTATAGATATTTGAGGCCCATTAACCAAATCCACTCACATAAGCTCATACTATATATTCTTTTTACTCCAATTTCTCTCATAACTCACCAATCTCCACAAACAATCAAAACTTTTATCTCAATTTTCTCAAAGATCAAATCAAGGTTCTACACCGTTTTCATCAAGAACACGACAACAACTTCATCAAGATCCAAAAGTCAAGATCAAGAGAAATTATTCTTCAATTATTGATCCGTTCATTGCGATCTCTATACCTAAGTCTCCTCTTCACTTCTATCGGTGAGTTTTCTTTAATTAAACACTTTTTGAAATAAGTGATTTTTTGGAATAAGTGTTTTTTCTTGGTTTTATGTTGATTGAGGTTTTAATTGTATAATTGAGGCTTAATTATTGAGAATTGATTTAAATTGAGGATTTAATACCATTTTATTGAATTGCTTATTAAAATAAGTGATTAATTGAACTTGAGAAGTTGATTTTTGTTGTAACTTGAAGTTTACATAGTGTTGTTGTGTTGATTTTTAGCCCTAGGTGTAGTTACACTAGTGTTTAAGTTGAATTAGCTATAGAAAACTAGTTAGCACTAACACTAATTTGAGATTTTGAATTCTTGATTAGATTAACACTAGTTTCTAATTCTTGATGTAGAATTTGTTAATAGTTTAGGTTAGGTAGATTCTAACACTAACTTCGATTTAGGTGTTGTAACATAAACTAACAATTAGTTTAGTTTAGGCCTAATCTTTGATTTTCAATATTTACTACATGTTTTCAATTATTTTTGGTTGATGATCATTGATATTTTTGTGCATTTTTGAAATGTATTTTTGCATATGATCTCAAGTTACTAATTCTTGACATAAACTAATCTTTTACCAATTTTTGGTTGATTACTTGTTGCTTGCCATTTTCAATAAATTGAGGTAATTTCTAATTGACTCAAATGCCATTGCTAAACATTTTTGAAGTAAGTTTGATTGAGTTTGATAGAAAATATTTCAATACTTGGTAAATAGTAAAGTTTGACATAATTGGTGTTTTTGCTCTAACTTTTGATTCGTATTGAGTTTTTCCGACTTTCTTTAATGAAAATCGATTTTCTTGAGCCATTCGGAATTTCTCACGCAAGTATTTTTTTATTCAGACAAATTTCGTTTTGTTTTTCTGCTACTGTAGCAGTTTAGAAAATCATATTTTTTAACGGAATTTGGTCGAACCGAGTTAATTTTTGGAACCGTTGGCATGTTTCTATGTCGCTTTAATTTTTGTGGTTGATTTTGGATGCTTTTCGATTAATTTTCTAACTTTCCGATTCAAGTTTTTTTGCATATTATCTTGTGTTTCATTGTTGAATTGTGATACTTTTTGTGTGTTAACTCATACTTTGATGTCAAGTAATATCATTTGGTTTTAATTAATTGGTTTAGAACTTTGTGAATTTAACGTATCGGAATATATTTTGATTCACAACTTTTGCATTTGATAAATTGTGAGTTGATTCCTATTCATCACACTTTTGGCATAAATACACAAACTCATGAATTGGAGTTAATTTGCAATTTGTTGATTAAATTTTGATACATTAAATTCGTGTGGATTTTAGACTTAAATTCTTGATTTTTAGATCAATCTTGAGGTTACATGTTTATGTGCAAGTTCCGGATAACCATCTCATGCTAATATTCAAGATTAATGCACTAAAACTTTGATTTCTAAATCGATTCATGATGAACTTCAAAAGGCGTGTAATGCTGTCCGGAACTTGTATTTCGCATGTGCATTAAGTTTTAGTTTCTAAATAATATATTGTTGTACTTATTTGAGCATTTCTTCGATATCAGTAGCAAGTTTAGATGTTTCTAAACTGGTTTTTGCACCTATTTTTATGAGTACGAGGTTGTTGTCCGGAATGCTATGTTATGCTCCTTTGACTTGTTTGCTTTGTCTTGTACATATTCATGCTTCATTTTTGTGCATATTGCTAATTGCCATTATCACATTTGATTTTGTTGTTATCTACTAACAAATTTTGTGAGATGTGCATACTTTGAGAAGCAATTTGGATACCATTCGCTTTGGTGGCAGATACGCTTTGCTTGCATATGTTGTTCACACTTCTGATGCTATTTGTTGTTGATGCTTGTTTGTGGTGCCCTCCGAGCTTTCGCCATGCATTGATTTGGTTTTTGCGTATTTTTATTATCCATTTAGTATGGTTTTAGGACATTTGTTGTAATATTATATTTACCACTTTCTAGAGATCATGTATAGTAGGGGCATTTATCACTTTCTAGAAATCATGTGAAGTAGGAAGCAGGAAATAAAGAGCGTGTGCTCAAAGTCGCTGTTTAAAAATTGAGATCACGACTTCGCTCTTAATGCATGCTCCCTATAGGATTTTATCTCTTTCCTTGATTTCTTGTTGATCGATGAGTCACTCAATTTAGAAATTAAGATCACGACTTCGCTCTCATTGCATGTTCCCCATAGGATAGTTTTTGTTAGACTTTCTTTGGTATGCTAGCCTAGATAGGATCTCCCTAGGTGTACACTGTTGAGCCTTTTAATTATTAATTTTTTTCCTACCTTGATCCTCAATATCTTGGTTATGCATTTGACTTGAGTTAGTATGTTCTGCTCTCGACATATTGTTTTTGCTCTCTTGATCTTGTTGGCTTGCTTGCTTGATTTCGTCTTTGTGTGCATGTTTTGAGATGACATACCCTCGACATGTTCCCTTAGGAGCTCTCGATTCAACTATAGATGATGATTCGAGATAGACTTAGTTTTAGGTGATTGACCCTTACTATGCTCCTTTAGGACTTCTTGATTCATCTATAGATGATGAGTTGAGATAGACATTAGGATTGTTATCCCAGCATGTCAACTTAGGGTAGAGATTTCCCTTCAAAGCTCAACTTTATGACCACCATTGTATGATAACATTAGGGATATATTTAGGTTAGTCTTCCCTTAGACTTTTCTTTTCCCTTTTGCATTTGCATTTAAAATAAAAACTTCTTTTTCTTGCAAAATTCAAAACACTTAAAAACTACTGATGAGAATCGTATCTTTGTTGAGCATGGGAAATGATAAGCGGGTTTCTTCTCGATCTTATCGTTCTTCCATTCTAAGCCTTGGTGTGGTTCAAGTATCAAAGACTTATTTCATGAATAAGTAGATAAGTGGCTAATATCTTTCTCTTGAGGTCAATTAGATGTTATCCACAACAAAAACACCAACAAGTATAAACTTTTTTGCCTTTGGGCTTTTCTTTTAAGAACTTTTCAAAAGAACATGTTAATTCACTTTTGTACTGACGCGTAAGTCTCCAAAGGTCGAGTTACGGCAGAAGGCAAAATTAATTATGTTCATTAAAAAATACAAACCAACAAAAACATTTGAATCCAAACTACGGCTGCTCTGATTCCTTAAAAGGGCTACGTAGGTGTTGCACCCCAAAATTTGCCCTCTCATGTTTTCAAAGGTCTTCCCCCTGCATGGTTTACCAGAAACCCTTGCCTAAGGAAAAAGAAAATTTTTGAGTGGTGCTTTAAGTACCTTTCGATTGGCATTCTGAAAGACCCTTCGATTGGTATTATGAAGGAGCCTTTCGATTGGCATGAACAACACCCTTCGATTGGCATTATGGACAAACACTTCGATTGGCATTGTGCCAAGGTCTTCGATTGGAATTCTGAAAGACCTTTTCGTTTGGCACCCTGGGCCAAGCCTTTCAATTGGCATGCCAAGGGATCCTTCGATTTAGCATTGTGTCAAGGCAGCTTCGACAGGCATGTTAACCATGTCCTTCGATTAGCATGAACATCACCTTTCGATTGGCCTGTTAACAAAGCCTTTCGATTGGAATTTTAACAAGTACCCTTTGATTGGTATATGGACAAATACCCTTCAATTGGCATTTCAAAAGGTCCTTGGACTGGAACTTCAGAGTGTCCTTCGACTGGAACTTCAGAGTTTCCCTTAATAAGAACATCAGAACGAAATGACCTTCGAATGGCATTTCAGTGCAGAGTTTCTCTTAATCTAAGATGCACTGATGAAGGAAGTTCTGGACACTTCGAATCAGAACTTAGACTCATCACAAGGCCAAGTCGAAGTTGTCTAATAGGGAATGTTCTAAATAGATTTGAATTGGACTTTGAAGCTGGCAAAGAAGGCATATTCGAAGGAATGAAGTAGGCTGGCATGACTAAACAAAAACACATATCCTAACCTGTCCAGGTTCACCCCAAGTTCACAATGGCATGTGTACCTTGCAAATATAGAAATAATTAAATGCTGATTGTGGACTCAATTATTTGAATTAAAGGCCAGATTCTTGCCTTGTTTGCTCCCAACCCTACAAGAGCTGATTCGACCAGGGTGATCCTTTTCGAATCAAGCAATTAAAGCAGAGGGAGGCTCAATCGAAGGGGTTATGCAATTGAAGCTGGAGTAATTCGATTTGGGACTTTGAAGCTATCAAAGAGAAGCATTCAAAGGGTCATTCGAAGAACATTCAAAAGGTCCATTTGAAGAAGCATTCAGAAGGCCCATTCGAAGGGCACATAAGAAGTCCATTCGAAGGAGGCAACTCAAGACCAATCGAAGAGCATGGCCTGGAGGCATTCGAAAATCAAAGGTGTCCAGGTTCATTCAAGATTCCAAAGAGACATGAATATTTCAAAAAAGGAAATCTTTTAATATGTCTGATTCTTGTCTCATGGCTTTAAAGGCCTGTTTAATTGGTTGTCTCTTGCCGTTACTAGACCATCATACTCCTATAAATACAAGGGCCAGCATACAGCACAGGAAAAAGACACACAAAACTCTGCAAAAACAAAAAAAAATGGAAAAAAGAGAAAAAGAAACAGGGAGGATTTGGAGATACGCTGCCCACAAACCCACCAAAGGTTATCAGCATTTTCATAAGTAATCCAAGCCAAAGCAGCAATTCAACGAACATCTCCACACCCAGAGCCACAGATCATACATCTTTAATTGGTAAGGGTTTGCAAAACCAAAATTGCACCTTCATGACATTTAAATACACATTGCATATGTATTCTTGTTATTACTGATTATGTTGTATGTAAGTTGAAGCGCAAAGATGAGATCGTGTCATTGCTGGGGCACGATCTAAGTTTCTCCTTTGAATCTCAGGATAAAACAAACCCAGACCCAGATTCAGCATATTCAAATTGAGGAAGGACTCGAATTGGGAGGAGATTCGAATCAGGGGGGTAAAGTCCCCCCTGGATCTTTAACATTTGTCTCGTTTTGCAGGAAATATTTTCTCAGAATTTTGTTCAGAGCTTCGAAGCTTAGCAGCTTAGCTTCGAACTAGATCCAGGGTTCCCAGATCGAAGGATGACATATCCAGATCGAACACCCCCAAAGTGCATCCCCTCGGGCACCTTCGATCAAGCCTCTTTACTGGATCGAAAGACAGCCCACGCCTCTTTCGATCCAGGCCTCTAGAATTATACCCTTTTTTTGATTTGCTGTCTGTTCCTTCGATTTCATCTTTGTTTTGACTATTTTATTTCTTTTTTTAATCAACATAAAATCAATTTAAAAAAACCACAAAAACATTAGGCTAGTTTTTTCTATTAAATTAACTTTGTTAATTAATCATTTAATTATCTTAACATTTTCTCAAAAAAAAACTAAAATTAAGAAGATTTAGATCATTTTCCCAAAATAAAATAAAACAACAAAAAGATTTTATTCTTAGGATTTTTAGAAGTTATGTTCAGATTCACGCGCGTTTATTTTATTGTAACTGCCTACTGGTTTGTAATAGCTTAACTAAGACTTTTACACTTTACTGCTTTATTCCCCCAATTTTGGACATGTAAATAATCCCCCTCCCCGAAGCCTTGTAATAGCGTAGGATTTACAATTCCCGCACTTTAAATTCCTGTACATATATTAACTGTTTAGATGTATGCTAACTAGGATTGCATGACAAGATCTATCTTGACTTAAAATCAACAGTAGCTCACCATGACATGTAAAGATAATATAAACTGAAAATTGACACACTCGCACATACCACTCTTAGGGTACACCTCACTTGGTTTCCTCGAACGTGGTCATTGAGTATAGGATGTTTTAGAGGTCGCCCTTTTGTCCAAAGATCATAAGTTGCCTCGAAACGGTTGCCTCGTGTTGTACCCCAAAATTTTCCCTCTCATGTTTCCCAAAGTCTTCCCCCTGCATGGTTGATCACAAACTCTTGCCTAAGGAAAAGGAAAATTTTTGAGTGGTGCTTTAAGGACATTTCGATTTGCATTCTGAAAGACCCTTCGATTGGTGTTCTGAAGGAGCCTTTCGATTGGCATTCTGTCAAGCTCTTTCGATTGGCATTCTCGCCAAGCGCTTCGATTTGCATTCTGAAAGATCCTTCGATTGGTGTTCTGAAGGAGCCTTTCGATTGGCATTCTGGACAAGCCTTTCGATTGGCATTATGGACAAGTACTTCGATTGGCATTATAACAGTGTCCTTCGATTGGAATTCCAAAAAGGTCCATTCGAAGAAGCATTCAAAGGGTCCATTCGAAGAAGCTTTGGAAAGCATTCGAAGGAGGTCATCAGCCCATTCGAAAGGGAGCATTCGAAGGAGGCCATCAACTCATTCAAAAGGGAGCATTCGAAGGCCATTTACATGTCATTCAAAATTCAAAAAGGGACAGGATCCCATGTGTTTAGCCAACGTTACAAACTCTCATTCATGGCTTTCAAACACATAATTAACGTTACAAAATCCTCATTCATGGTTGTCATACACATAATCAAGGTCATTTAAACCTTTGTCTTCATGTCCCCCCCACCCCCTCTATATAAAGAAATCACAAATGTTGTAAAAGGACACACAAAAATATACAGAAAAAAGAGAGAACTTGGAGATACGCTGCCAAAAGTCATCAGCACTTCCAGGAAGTCATACCCAATCCTTGCACAAGCCAAAGCTTCCACCCAGCGAACACCTCCACCCTCAGAACTACAGATCGAAGCACCTCTGTTTGGTAAAAAAAACTAATCTCAAACTCATTTTTAAATTCATTTTGATTGCATATTCATATTATTATTGCTGTTTGTGAATGATTTAATGTGCTACATATAAGCTACAACGCAGAGATGAGATTGTGCGATTGCTTGGGCACAATCTGAATTTCTTCTTCGAATCCCAAGATAAAACAAACCCAGACCCAGATTCAGCAGGTGCGAATAAGGGGGAGATTCGAACCAGGGGGTAAAATCCCCCCTGGACCTTTAACATGTGTTTCGTTTCTTACAGGAAATATATTCTCAGGATCCTGTTTAGAGTTTCGAAGCTCAGCAGCTTAGCTTCGAACTGGACCCAAGACTTCCAGATCGAAGGATGACATGTCCAGATCGAATATCCTCAGAGTGCTGCCCCCATGCACTTTCGATCCAGACTCTTCACTGGGTCGAAAGACAGCCTGCACCTCTTTCGACCCAGACCTCCAGAATTATATTTTTTTCTTGTTTTGCTGCTTGGCCCATTTGTACTTTGTTTACTTTGTTTTGTTTATTTCTTTTAGCTTGTTTTTTTTAATCAACATAAAAATCATAAAAATAAATAACTTAGAATTAGGATTTAATTTAGTTAATTATTTTAACTTATTTTCTTCAATTTTAAAATTAGTAGACTTAGGATTTATTTGAATTCAATCCTTTTCATAAATAAAAAATGCAAAAAATATTAGGTATGTTTTAGAATTAATTTTAATCAGTTTTTTTTAATTAATTAAATTTGACTTAATTGAACATTTAGCATTTTCCCAAAAATAAAATAAAACAACAAAAAGATTATACGCTTAGGATTTTTAAGATTCATGCGCGTTTATTTTTATTGTAACTGCTTATTATTCCCCCAATTTTGGACATGTAAATAATCCCCCTCCCCGAAGCCTTGTAATAGCGTAGGATTTACAATTTCCGCACTTTAAATTCTTGTATATATATTAACTGCTTAGATGTATGCTAACTAGGATTGTATGACAAGATCTAAAAACAAATGGTAGAACACCTAAAAATACAAAGATGATATAAATTGAAAATTGACACACTTGCACATGCCACTCCTAGGGTACACCTCACTTGGTTGCCTCAAATGTGGTCATTAAGTATAGGATGTTTTAGAAGTCGTCCTTTTGTCCCAAGATCATAAGTTGCCTCGAAACGGTTGCCTCGGAAAATTATCTAAGACATTAGGATTACCACTAAGGCGTCCTAACGTTGCTTTAGTGACCACAAGTCCCTTAAATCGAATTGACCCGAAAACTCCAACGACGGTGCTACCTACTCCTCAATAGTGGGATAGCACTGTCTAAAGGACGTTTGCACAATTTAATTCCTTTTCGAGTAGGTAGAAGTTCTTAAGTACTTGCTCCTTTAAAAAACAAAACAAAAATTTTCACACTTACACTTTCTTCAAAAACAAAACAAAACTCTTTTCAAAACCCACAAACACAAAGAAAAGCAAATTTTTGAAAACATAGTGAGCAAGTACCTAAGAGCCCGTGGATAACCACGGATAGAAAGGGTGTTAATACCTTCCCTTTCTATAATCTACCTCCCGAACCCGAGAAAAATCTCGAAAAGGAATTTTTCTGTGCTTTTGTCCTTTCCTTGTTAGATAAAATAAAAGACGGTGGCGACTCTTGCTTACCGCGACACTTTGCGAAAACAAACGCAAACGCGAACCAGCATAAAAAAACAGTCAGTTCTCATTCCCACCGATCACAGAACTGGCGACTCTGCTGGGGAATTAATAAGTAAGGTGTACCTTAGGACTAGATCACTTGTGTTTTCATTTGTATTGCTTTGTATGCTTTTAATTTTGTGGGCTTGTATCAGAGTTCTATAAATCCTCCACCCGGATTTGGGAAACATTCATAGATAGCAATACGTTGTGGAAACTGTGCGGGGTATACCGACATGGTTGGAGCAATAGCTATATTAGTGCGACATATTTGTGAGTACCGGTAGCCTTTGAGTCAATCAAAGAGAATACGGGGCCGCTGAGTGATGTCACTAAGAACTAATGACCTAGAACCTTACTTGACCATCTTGGCCTTTTTAGGGGTAGTGAGATGACCGACTTTGGTGCAGTCCGAAGTTGGTAGATACTCGATACTACACTCATTGAGGATTGTTTTCTTGGAATATTTTGGTCGCCAGTTAAGTTGCTAAACCGAAACGATGAACATAGAAAACAATCCAATGATATTGAGCTCCTTAGAACCCGGTTACTATTTATAGGACAGGTTTTTGAGCCAACTAAACTCAAGAGGGTACTTACCTATGAAACCTCCTGCAAGCCTGAAACTAGGGGTTTTTGTGTGACTTGCTTGTACATGTGTTTCTGCATACATCATAAAGCATCATATGCATCTGCTAACCATTTCAAGGGTTTAGATCTTCATCTTTGTTCTTGCTTTGCAGGATATGGAGTCTCTCCGCAGGAAAACAATTCAAGTCAACCTTGTAAGGGTCCTTCTTCAACTCAAAGAGATTACATCCAGGATTCCCGAGAATTCTCTCTTCAGCGAAAGACATGGTAGACTCCTCAGCTTGGTCAACACCAACATTGAAGAAGACATGATGAAAGTTCTCTTCCAGTTCTTTGACCCCCTACACCACTGTTTCACATTCCCTGACTATCAATTGGTGCCTACTTTGGAGGAATTTTCTCAACTTCTGAGAATTCCTATTCTTAGTCAACTACCCTACAACGGTACAGAAAAGGAACCAAAACTTGAAGATGTTGCTCAAGCATTACGCTTACAACCATCCGACATCAAGGGGCATTGGGAAACCAAAAGTGGTATCAAAGGATTCTTGGCAAAGTTTCTGTTTGAGAAGGCACGAGAATGCTGGAATTCTCTTGATCTACAAGCCTTTGAAGAGATTGTGGCACTCCTTATCTATGGGTTGGTTTTGTTCCCAAATCTTGATCAACTTATAGATGTGAATGCTGTCAAGATTTTCATATCCAGGAATCCCATACCTACATTTCTTGGGGACATCCTCCACTCATTTTACACACGAACAATGAGGAAAAGAGGTGTTCTCATGTGCTGTACTCCTCTCCTAGCAAGGTGGTTTATTTCTCACCTTCCACAATCAGTTTTGAAGAATGAGCAGGGTTTAAGGTGGTCACAAAGATTGATGACCCTCACACATTCTGATGTACATTGGTGTTCTCGGTCTAGAGAAAATGTCACCATCATTGATCGTTGTGGAGAATTTCCTAACGTTCCTTTACTTGGAATTAGGGGAGGCATTACCTACAACCCCTGTCTAGCCTTGAGACAATTTGTATATGCTCGGAGGGATGGCCCTCATGACATGTTGATTCCTGACCTAGTTTTTAACTTTGACAACGATGCGCAAGGGCTTCGACAAAGGTTCATCAGAGCTTGGAGGATGCCTAATAAGGTGGATAGTAAGACACTATTCCATCCCCCTTGAGCCTTACCTCAAGTGGGTACGAACCCGCTCCCAGAATCTTATGATGCCATATCCTCACATTCTCCCCTTGATCAAAGAGCCTGTTATGGAAGGAGAGGTTCCATACGCCATCCTACATCCTGACATGCCAACATCATGGAAAGAAATGCAAAAGAGTTGGATCCAACTCAAGTAAGAGCGGAATACTTTTGAAGCCAGCTTCTATGCCAGTGAAAAGAAGGTTTTGGAGCTTACCCGCCGACTTCACGAGGAGGAGACCCTCAACACCTAAATCGCTCCAAAGAGGATGCACAATGTCTTTCTACATTAAGAATTTTGTAATATTTCGCCCATGGGGCACTTATGTACTAACAAATTTCTTCTTAGTATAACGTGTGTTCTTTTTGTCTGCAACAAATTTGAATTTTTGAACCCTTGAATGCATTACATAAATAGCATACCATTCATCATATGCATAACCGGTACCCTTTTACAGGTATCTTATCTTCTTCGCTGTTTATTTCAGCAATCATCATGTCTGCTGAACCTTCCACCGAGCAAGCTATCAAGGCCCTCCAGGCCCAAAACGCCCAATTTCAAGAGTTGGTCATGAACCTAGCTATGGGTCAGCAGGACCTGAAGACCCTGATTCTGAAAGAGAGGAAGAAGAAGAAGAAGAGGACCATCCTGTTCAACACCAGATGCAGGTTTGGAAACGGGCTGCAAAATGAAATTGATCTGGCCACCCCGTCTGGAGAGAAAGACAGTCCACAAGAAAGGAGGGCTCCTAGCCCTATGGTCTCCGACAACGAGACGGACTATGATGAAGAACAGTATCCTCCTGCTGAGGATAAGTACAAACAGCTGGAAGATCGTTTGAACGCTATGGAAGTATAGAAGGTTCCCAGTCTGGACTTCGGAGATTTGGGTTTATCATTTAGGGTGGTAATTCCCCATAAGTTCAAGGCACCTGCCTTTGCCAAATATGATGGAGCTTCTTGTCCAAAGTTGCACCTCCGGTCATATGTGAGGAATATCCAACCTTACACTACTGATAAGAACTTATGGATCCATTTCTTTCAAGACAGTCTCTCAGGGACTCAGCTTGAGTGGTTCTATCAGTTGGACGGAGCCAGTATCCGCAGCTGGGAGGATTTGGCTGCTGCATTCTTTAGGCATTATCAGTATAATTCCGACCTTGCTCCTACGCATACTCAGCTCCAGGGTATGTCAATAGGGACAGGTGAAGGATTTAAAGAATATGCTCAAAAATGGAGAGACCTTGCCGGAAGGGTGCAACCACCTTTAGCTGATCGTGAACTTGTTGATATGTTTTTGGGGACCCTGTCCGGTCCATTCTTTAACCCTTTGATTGGAAGCTCTTCAGCTGGGTTTACAGACCTTATCTTGACTGGTGAGAGGATTGAAGCTGGCATTAAGGCTGGGAAGATACAGAAGGGTGCCTCATCGAGCACCGAGAAGAGACCGTTTAAGAAAGAGTCCAGTGCTGTCTATAGTTCAAGAAGACAAAGCAGACCTGAACACCGCCAAGCTGTCAATGCGGTTGTTATCTCAAAACCTGCTGGTGCTCCTCAGCATCACAACCAACAAAGGGACGAGAGACCTCGAAGGCAATTTACTCGTCTCAGCATGACTTTGTCTCAGATGTTGCCACAGTTGCTGAAGACTAATCTGGTGACTCTAAGAGAAGCTCCAAAGAATCAAAATACTGCATCACCGAAGTATAACCCTAACGCCCGCTGTGCTTATCACTCTGATATCCCAGGGCATAATACAGATGATTGTTGGAGTCTGAAAAACAAGGTGCAAGACTTAATTGATGCAAAGGAGATTGAGTTTGAGGCGCCCGAGAGGCCTAATGTTGTGACTGCTCCCATGCCCAAACATGGAGTAAATGCTGTAGAGGAAGACTTGTTTGTAATGTCTGTGGATGATATTGTTACCCCTCTAATGACTGTCAAGAGGAACCTGTTGCTAGCCGGTTTATTTCTGGGCTGTGGTGGAGGTTGCCATTTGTGCTCTATTTTACCTACTGGTTGCCCATCTTTGAAGTCAGGTATCCAAAACCTGATGGATAGTAAAGAGATTCTTTTTGAGAAGACTGCTGTTCCACCCGTTCATTCTGAAGAAGTTTCCATCATTACCATTTTCGACAATTCTTCCAAGGCTCCCTCGAGGACGCCTGTTAGAATTACATTTGTTCCGAAGACTGCACCTATAATCATCACTGTTCCGGGGCCTATCCCCTATACCTCTGATAAAGATGTCCCTTGGCACTATGGGGCAGATGTTTATGTTCTTGGAATTAAGCAAAAGTTTGATGCTGATACCGGTGTCAGCAACATTACCGGGCCTGCTAAAGTCACCCGCAACGGTAGACTTTTCTCACCTGATATTGCTTCACCAACTGTCTGAAGACCTGTTGTCATTAAGCCTGCAAGTGTACCTACTGCTGTTCCAGATCAAATTCCTATCCTTCCCCCTGTCGCCGAGTCTTCTGACGCTCGGGGCAAAGGGATCACCACTGATATGCCTGCCCAGACGGAGGCGCCAAAGACAATCAATGTTGAAGCTTCCAAACAGGAGATGGAAGAGATTCTGAAGATTATTAAGAAGAGTGATTTTAATGTAGTTGAGCAACTGGGGAAAACCCCCTCCAAGATTTCTATGTTATCACTGCTATTATGTTCAGAGGCCCATGCCAAGGCTCTGATTACCTTCCTAAAGACGGCCCACGTGCCACAAGAGACATCAGCTGATCAATTTACCGATTGTGTGGCCAATTTAAATGCTGATAATGGTTTGGGTTTCTCCGACGCTGATCTGACTGCTAAAGGGAAGAACCATAATGATGCCCTACATGTCTCCATTGAATGCAGGGGCACTACTCTTGCACATGTGTTGGTTGACACTGGTTCCTCGTTGAACGTCTTGCCCAAGAAAGCTCTAGACAGGCTGGATTGTGAAGGTTTGGAACTAAAGCCGAGTAACATTGTTGTCCGGGCCTTTGATAGGTCTAAAAGGATGGTGCACGGTGAGGTTGATATTCCAATCAAAGTTGGTTCTCAGGTCTTCAACTCTACATTTTACGTGATGGACATTCGGCCGTCCTATTCTTGTTTTATGGGTCGTCCATGGATCCACAAAGCTGGAGCCGTAACCTCAACGCTCCACCAGAAGTTGAAGTACCCGGTCAGAGGAAAGATTGTAACAGTTCAAGGGGAGGAAGAGTACATGGTCAGCCACCTCAACTCGTTCCGGTACGTAGAGATGGATGGGGAGTTCATTGAGACCACATTTCAACACTTTGAAGAGGTTCCTCAGACACTGGCGTCAGCTGAGACTGTGATTGAAAATTCTCCTATGAAGATGGCTTATGTGATCGGTGGAAATAGAACTGACTGTTTTTTAGTGCTGGTTCGCGAAATGTCGCAGTAAGCAAGAGTCGCCACCGTATTTTATGTTCTCCAACATGGAAAGGACAAAAGCACAACAAAATTCCTTATTCGATAATGTTTCTCGGTTCGGGAGGTAGATTTATAGAAAGGGAAGGTGTTAGCACCCTTTTTATCCGTGGTTATCCACGGGCTCTTAGGTACTTGCTCTTATGTTTTCAAAAAGATTTTTTTGCTTTTCAAGTGTGTGTGGGTTTTGAAAAAGTTTCGTTTGAAAGATTTCTAAGTAACTCTTGTATCTGTCCTCAAGAGTGTATGAAAAATTTGTTTGAAAAACCTTTTGAAAGTGTAGGCGCGAAAAGTTATTTTTGTTTGTTTTGAAAAGAGCAAGTACCCATGAGATCTACCTACTCTAAGGAATTAGGTTGTGTAAGAGTCCTTTAGATAGTGCTATCCCACCATTGAGAGGTAGGTAGCACCGTCGTTGGAGGTATTCGGGTCAATTCGATTATTAGGGACAGTGTGGTCACCAAAGCAATGGTAGGACATCTTAGTGGTAACCTTAACGTCCTAGATCCTTTTTATCCGAGGCAACCGTTTCGAGGCAACTGGATCTTTTAGACAGAAGGGCGACCTCTAAGACACCCTATACTTGATGACCACGTCGAGGCAACCAGTGAGGCGTACCCTAGGAGTGGCATGTGCATGTGTGTTGTTACTTCAGTTAATGTTTATCTTGTACATGTTATTTGTGAGCTACGGATTAATTTTATTTTTCATACATTCTTTCATGCATATTAACAGTTAGATGATTTGAAGGAAATAAAGTGCGGAAAGGTAAATCTAGCTATTACAAGGCGCGGGTCTATACATCGCCAAAAAACAAAAACCCGTTTGGAAATAAAGTGCGAGAAAAGTAAATAAGCGATAAAACCTAATTAACTATTACATTTCCTGAGCAGATACAAAATAATGGATTAAAAAGAATAAAATACGCGAGCGAAAGATTGAATCGGGAACGTCCTGAGGGTTTTGACCCTTTTTGAGAAAAGAATTGAGTTTGTCCTTTTTTGCAATTAATGAAATTAGGCCTAATTACTAATTAATTAATTTATTAAAAAAATGTTTTTTAAGTTTTATGTTTTTTAATGAAATAAAAATAAGAAGAAATTAAAAGTTAAAAAAAAAAAACCTAAGTCTAAGTTTGTTTTATTTATTGTAAAAAAGTATTAAAGTTAACTAATTAAACTAATTTAATTTAATTTACATTTATTTACAAAATAAGTTAATAAATAATAAAATGTTTTTTTTTGGTTTTCTGAATTTTATGGGAAAAATTAGTTATGTTAATTTAGTGATAATTAGAAAAATAATTAATAAACAAACAAAATAAAAATATAAAACAAGAAGAAAAAGGGATGAACCAAAAGGGGGGTTCTGGGCCCAGAATGGGGGTGAATTCTGGAATGGTGAGGCCCATTATCTCAAGCCTTGTTGACTTTTTGCAATTGGTTGCGTGTGCTTTGACTGAAGAACATGGTATTCCTCCTCTCATGGCCTTTGGATGGCTGTGGAAGACACTTGGCACGCTGGATGGGCAAGGTGCATGATGGGCCTATTCTTTGAAGCCTGCACACAATTATGTGAAGAAAAATAACATGGAAATTATGGGGGACCTGGGATTCGAACCCAGGTCCCAAGGGACTATGCACAAGCTCTTTGGCCACTGAGCCAATTGTCTCAATTGTTATCAAAATAATAAACGAATAATATATTGGTGAACCAAAATAATGCCTGGAAAAAAAATAAAACGCGCTATTTTTTGAAATGGACAAATCAGAGGGAGACGCGTCAGCGTCTTCTTCATTTGATACTGGTTTTTTACCTGCGGATTCCTATCCGCAGGTGGTTTCGTAGGTTGCTTCGAAAATGATCCTCAGGCCATGAAAATGCCACCTGAGACCATGGGCGTGTCCGTCTTGATCCCCTGGTCATCTTTATCCCCATTATTGGGTCCAATTTTCCCTGTACCAAAAACACCTAAAATGCAATATCATGAACCCTAGAATCGGGCATCACGATTCAGGGCCTAAAAACCAAATTGGTTAATGCAGTTATGTTAGAAATCAAACAAGCAACATGATTATGCCAATATTTTTTGAGAAAAAAATGCAAGAATGGAGAATTCAAGCTTCGTGTACAGGGGTGAGTTTGAGGTGACTTACAGTGCTGTATAGGTGATCTTAGGATGCGTTTGTGGTCTCTTTAGCTTCAGGGTATGGCAATGAAGAAGACTACGTGCTTCTTTTGATCTGAAAGTGCCTCTATCACTGTTCTTGATCTCACTTTTTTTCACACTTTTTGAGTTTTTGTTCTGGCCGTTTCAGTGATTTCTAGGTCGTGTCTTAGGTTGGGAAGGCTTGCTTATGTATGTATGAATGAGAATTAAGTGATATGATGAGCCTTAACCTTGTGCAATTATGTTTTGGATTCTTGTTGACCACCATTAAAGGACATTCCATCTTTGAAGCAAAACTTGGATTTTATGCTCAAAATGGCCCTAGCACGAATTTGGTAGCTGGCAAATGATACATGAAAGCTATTCAAACCACAAGATACTATTCCATTAATTTTTTTGATTTTATTTGAATTATTATGGATTTAAAATGAATTAAATCAATAAAAATTAAATAAAATGGAAAAATAAATGTTTGATCTTGAAATTAATCATGGGACAAGTGGGTGGCATGACAAGTCTAAATCAAGTGGAAGAAAGTGGGCCCTTTTGTCAAAAATTGAAGTTTTAAGGATAGTTGACTTTTGCCATTTCACAAAAATTTCCCAACTTCTCCAATGCATATCTTGCTCAATTTTGATCATATGAACATGTTCTTGGACATTTTGGAAATTTCTTGAAGTCCTCTAACCAATGCCTTTGGTCCCATGTCATTTTGATTTACCAATCTCAAGTTATGGTCTTTGACTTAAAATGCCTTTTTGTTGACTTTTGAAAATGACCTATAATGTTGAAATTGATAACTTTTTGTGAGAGCATTTCTTGGACTTGGAATGTGAAGATGAGTTGTAGGAAATTTCATCCCCTTCAAAATGAGAATTGGATGGGATTTTTCTTATGAACCATGAAGAAGTTATGCCTTGGTCAAGTTACAGTTGACTTTTCAACTGTCCAAAAATGGAAACTTTTGCATCTTGATGATTTTCGAGCCATTCTTGTGGAATCATGATCAGGACTTGATCAAATGATGATTGTGGCTTCAAAATAAGATGTTGACCAAAAATTTTGACTTTTGACTGCCAAATGACCATTTTACCCCTACAGTTGGTTATGGAGCAACTAGGGCTTTTGACTGTGCAACTTGATGCTATGAGTCTTGAAACTTGGCATGTAGATGCTTGACAATGTATATAGGCATATGGGACTTGATTGGACCCTTGAAAACCTCAACTTCCTTGAAGGAACCAAAACCCTAATTTTGACTGGCTTAGGAGGATGGTTGACTGTGCAACCCTTGAGTAGACTTGAGCAAATTGAGATGATGCTTGTCAAAACTTTGAAGAATATGGGAGGGCAAATTTTGGGGTACAACAGTTGCCCTTGTTCAATCTTTTTAGACCTGAGGATGTAGATTGGCTTGTGTGCCTTTCGTGATCCGAGGGTGGAAGATGATTGAACACTAGAGTGCCTAGAAATTTGCACTCGCATAGTAGAATGTCAGCAAGGTGATGGCGGGAATGGGCTTACAGATGCCATTTGGAGAGATGGTGGATAAGAGGATGGGCTTATAGATGCCATCTGGAGACGTGAAAGAACCTTGTCAGGAATGGGCTTATAGATGCCATTTGGAGATATGATGGGTAGGAGGATGGGCTTATAGATGCCATCCGGGGTGTCGATCGCGTAAGAGATTTCTTAGCGAGAACTTGCGTACTTGAGCAAGGAAGATGGTTTCCTGGCCTGTTACAGGTGTTGATCTTCAAACTCTTCATGCAGATGTGCCCTGGCTGGATACAGGTGTCGAATCTACAATCAGTTGCTCACAGATGTGCCCTGGCTAGATACAGGAATCAAATCCGGAACTTCAAAAGGTTGCTTACAGACGTGCCCTGGCTGGATACAGGAATCGAATCTCTAAACTCTTCATGCAGACATGCCCTGGCTAGATACAGGTGTCGAATCTATAATCAATTACTCACAGATATGCCCTGGCTAGATACAGGTATCGAATCTGGAATTTGTCGCCTACAGATATGCCCTGGCTGGATACAGGTATCGAATCTCTAAACTCTTTATGCAGACATGCCCTGGCTAGATACAGGTGTCGAATCTACAATCAGTTACTCACAGATATGCCCTGGCTAGATACAGGAATCGAATCTGGAATTGTTCGTCTACAGATATGCCCTGGCTGGATACAGGTATCGAATCTCTAAACTCTTCATGCAGACATGCCCTGGCTGGATACAGGTGTCGAATCTACAATCAGTTACTCACAGATATGCCCTTGCTAGATACAGGAATCGAATCTGGAATTGGTCGTCTACAGATATGCCATGGCTGGATATAGGTATCGAATCTCTAAACTCTTCATGCAGATATGCCCTGGCTAGATACAGGTGTCGAATCTACAATCAGTTACTCACAGATATGCCCTGGCTAGATACAGGAATCGAATCTGGAATTGGTCGTCTACAGATATGCCCTGGCTGGATACAGGTATCGAATCTCTAAACTCTTCATGCAGACATGCCCTGGCTGGATACAGGTGTCGAATCTATAATCAGTTACTCACAGATATGCCCTGGCTAAATACAGGAATCGAATCTGGAATTGGTCGTCTACAGATATGCCCTGGCTGGATACAGGTATCGAATCTGGAATTGGAACAGTTGATAGTAATTATCTTTGGATTGACCTTTTTCCTGAAAAGGAAAAACATCAGTTGTATGCAATGTCATGATGTATAAAATGCATGATGTCATGATGTTCTCAAAAATAAATGAGATTGTGTGATATGCATGCGTCATGGTGTATGATAATGTAATGTTTATGAATGTATTTTCGTCTAGGAAAATAAATCCTTGACGAATGTCGGGAAGTTGAATCCTGGGCTGATGTTGAAGAGTGAAGTTCTTCATTTCCGCTGGGGATGATGGTTGCAAGAATAAACCAGTAAGAGAAGATGACTCCGTTGGGGAATAAACTTGGCGAAGAGATTACTCTGCGGGGAATTACTCTGTGGGAAGAGATACTTCGCTGAGGTTTTGATGATAACTCCGCTGGGGATACCGCTGATAAGTTATGTTGAGGAATTTGACGAACTCCGCTGAGGACAGGAAGAACTTCGCCGAGGACGATCTTTCCAGTGTAATTAGCTGAGGATAACCCAGTTAGACCCTGGTGGGGAATAACGTTTGACCATGGTCGGGGAGAGATGTGTACTCTGTAGGTGATAAGTTTCCAGAATCTACTGGGGATAAGCTTCCAGAATCTACTGGGGAGATTGATACAACTCTCCTGGGGAAAATTTTGAACTGTACTGGAGATGTGGCTCCCCTGGGGTGTCTGTATTCCGCCGGGGAACAATCTTATATTAAGACTGCCGGGGATGCTTGTTTAGGAACATCTGTATACTCCGCTGGGGAATGTTGAGATCTTCTGGGGATGCCCCACTTCCTTAAGGCTGACAGTAGGCTAACTCTGCTTGGGGAGAGTATTGGTGACTTGCTGGAGATACTGTTCCTTTCTAGGGCTGATGGGAGACCAACTCTGCTCGGGGAGAGTATTGCTGAATCTTGTCTTACCCTGCGGGGAGTGGAGATATCTTGGTTACGTTCTTCGGCCGAACCTACCTTGGTACCTTGGTGGACAGAGCAACTAGATCGCTTAGACAACTCATTATTGCCCCTGTTTCTGATGTCACCTGTAATTAGTCCTTTGTTTCGCATGCAAATATTTATGAGTTAGCAATTAATGTCAAATGCATATATCACAATTGAACATTGGACGTTCTTCGCAAGACAAAACAGAAAAAGGAAAAACAATTGGCAATTTGTATGGAAAAGTGGATTTGTATTAATTTTGAATTTGCCTGTAAATAGGCGTTTGTGTACAAGAGGCTGACGTCCTAGTAAGAGAACACCGCCAAACAACATAGAGTTTATACAATTTTGAAAAGGAAAACAAAACAGCTATGTGAAAAAAATCCCACTGGGTTCCAACTCTGCTATCGCCTTTATGTCTTCAAGCGTCTCATCACTTTGCTGCTTAGTTGAAGATGAAGCTGATTGATTGATGCCGTCTGAGCCTGATAGTTGATGCCGAATTCTGGATGCAAGGTGATCCAATGAGACATAGTATTACGCTTTAATCCCTAACTTTTGCCTGGACCGCCCTTTCGGGTTTTTAATCCACCGGGATACCCATTTTTGCCCAAGCCGCCTTTTCAGGTTTTCGACTTGCCGGGTGTACAAATTTTTTTCATTTCATCCCTTATTTTTGCCCGAACCCTTTTGGTTCGCCGGGAAGCCCTTATTTTTGCCTAGGTGTGTCAACCTAGCAGGTCTTTTGTTCATGCGTAGTATCTTTTTACTATGTCTTCATTGGCGGGGTGAGGAAGGTCCTCACCATCCATGGTAGTTAGAATCATAGCTCCTCCTGAGAAGATATGCTTAACTACAAATGGCCCTTCGTACGTGGGGGTCCATTTGCCCCTGGGATCACTTTGAGGAAGAATGATGCGCTTGATTACCAGGTCTCCGACTTAATACTCTTGTCGTCTGACTTTCTTGTTAAATGCCCTGATCATCCGTTTTTGGTACGTTTGACCATGATAAATAGCAGTGAGTCTCTTTTCATCAATTAGGTTTAATTGATCAAGTCGAGTATGGATCCAGTCATCTTCGCTCAAACCTGCATCCTTCATTATCTGGAGAGAGGGTATCTGGACTTCGATAGGCAAGACTGCCTCCATGCCAAAAACCAAGGAAAAGGGTGTTGCCCCTGTTGATGTCCGTGCTGAGGTACGGTATCCATGGAGAGCAAACGGTAACATCTCGTGCCAATCTTTGTAGGTCACTGTCATCTTCTGCACAATCTTCTTGATATTTTTATTAGCTGCTTCTACAGCCCCATTCATCTTCGGCCGGTAGGGAGAAGAGTTGTGGTGCTGTATCTTGAATTGCTCGCAGAGCTCAGTGATCATCTTGTTGTTAAGATTGGTACCATTGTCCGTAATGATCCTTTCCGGGACGCTGTATCGACAGATCAGGTTATGCCGAATGAACCGTGCCACGACGTTCTTGGTTACGGTAGCATAGGAAGCTGCTTCAACCCACTTTGTGAAGTAATCAATCGCTACCAGGATGAAGCGATGCCCGTTAGATGCCGTAGGTCTGATTTCGCCGATCATATCAATGCCCCACATTGCAAAAGGCCAAGGTGCTATCAAAATGTTCAGAGGAACTGGAGGAACGTGTACCTTATCAGCATAGATCTGGCACTTATGACACGTCCGAGAATGTTGATAACAGTCGGCTTCCATTGTGGACCAGAAATATCCTGCCCGAAGGATTTTCTTTGCCATGGTATGTCCACTGGAATGTGTTCCGAAGGTACCTTCATGCAGTTCTGCCATAATCCTTTCTGCTTCAATCTTATCCACACAACGCACTAAAGTTGAATCATGGTTTCACTTGTATAGAATGCCATTGCCGAGGAAGAACTTTGCCGCAAACCTTCTCAGGAACTTCTTGTCATTAACAGATGCACCCTCGGGATATTCTTGAGCTTCTAAGTACCTTTTCACTTCATGATACCAAGGTTTTTCAACTACCTCTTCAGTCTCAAGATCACAACAATGTGCAGGTTCATCCAGTTTCCAGATAATGATTCGGGGAGCCTCGTTGTCCCATTTGACTTTGAACATAGAAGACATTGTAGCCAGCGCGTCCGCCAACTGATTCTCCTCTCTTGGGAAGTGTTCAAAGGTTATCTCCTCGAAGTGAGGAATCAACGTCAATACATACTCTTTGTAAGGAATAAGATTTGGGTGTTTCGTATCCCACTCTCCTTTGATCTGATTGATCACGAGAGCGGAATCTCCGAAGACACTCAAAAACTTGATCCTTAAGTCAATTGCAGCTTGAAGACCCATGATACATGCTTCATACTCCGCCATGTTGTTGGTGCAGTTGAAACATAGCCGGGCAGTGAGTGGAGTATGAGTGCCTTTGGGGGATATGATCACAGCGCCGATGCCATTACCCAAAGCGTTTGAGGCTCTGTCAAAGTGCATAGACCATCGGGATCCTTCCTCAGGTCCTTCATCCGGTCCAGGTACTTCACAATCAGTCACTAACATGATATTCTCGTCTGGAAATTCAAAGTTCATCGACTGGTAATCGTCCACTGCCTGGTGTGCCAAATGGTCTGCCAATACACTTCCCTTGATTGCTTTCTGAGTCGTGTACTGGATGTCGTATTCTGTCAAGATCATCTGCCATCTTGCTATTCTTCCGGACAAGGCGGGATTTTCGAAGATGTACTTGATTGGATCCATTTTTGAAATCAAAAGAGTAGTGTGAGTCAACATATACTGTCTCAGCCGGCGAGCAGCCCATACCAAAGCGCAGCAAGTTTTCTCGAGCAGTGAGTATCGGGTCTCACAGTCGGTAAACTTTTTGCTAAGGTAATAAATGGCGTGCTCTTTTCGGCCAGACTCGTCATGCTGCCCCAGCACACACCCCATTGAGTTGTCAAGTACTGTCAAGTATAATATTAGAGGTCTCCCTTCAACCGGTGGCATAAGAATGGGTGGCTCTTGTAGATACTCTTTGATTTTGTCGAAGGCGACCTGACATTCATCGTTATAACGTACTACCTGATCTTTCTTCAGCAGCTTGAAGATTGGTTCACAAGTAGCAGTTAGATGCGAGATGAATCGGGCAATGTAGTTCAGCCGTCCTAGAAAGCCTCTGACTTCTTTTTCTGTCTTGGGAGTTGGCATCTCTTGTATGGCTTTCACTTTGGCAGGGTCCACTTGAATACCTTTGTCACTTACGACGAAGCCTAGCAATTCTCCAGATCTCACCCCAAAGGTGCACTTGTTCGGGTTCAACCTCAGCTTGTACAACTACAGACGGTCAAACAGCTTCTGTAGATGGTCAAGGTGTTCCTCCTCAGTTTGGGACCTTACAATCATATCGTCGACATATACTTCTATCTCATGATGGATCATATCATGAAACAAAGCAACCATGGCACGTTGGTAGGTTGCCCTAGCATTTTTCAACCCAAAAGGCATGACCTTGTAGCAAAAGGTGCCCTACTGAGTAACAAAAGTGGTCTTCTCCATGTCTTCCGGAGCCATCTTGATTTGATTATAACCCGAGAACCCGTCCATGAAGGAGAATACCTTATGTTGAGCGGTGTTGTCAACCAGAACGTCGATATGAGGCAGAGGGAAATCATCCTTAGGGCTCGCCCTGTTCAAATCCCTGTAATCAACACACATTCGGACCTTACCATCTTTTTTTGGTACTGGAACCACGTTGGCAACCCACTGAGGGTAAGAAGTCACTGCTAGAAAACCGGCGTCAAATTGTTTCATAACCTCAGCTTTGATTTTCTCGGACATCTCTGGACGCATACGGCGGACCTTCTGTTTAACCGGAGGGCAGTCTTCCTTGGTAGGTAGGTGATGAACCACAATGTCGGTATCCAACCCAGTCATGTCTTTGTAAGACCAGGCAAAGATTTCCACATAATCATGCAGCATCTGAATCAAACGTTGTTTCACACTAGACTCCAGATTGGCACCAATCTTGACTTCCTTTCTGTCTGTCTCAGTACCCAGATTTACTGTTTCCACTGGCTCTTCATGTGGCTGAATGGCCCTCTCTTCCTGGAGTAGTAGTCTTGCAAGCTCACCAGGTACTTCGCAATCATCATCACCTTCGTCTTCGGCTAAGTTGATCGGATTTTCGAAGTCATAACTGACAGTAACAGAGTCGTTACCAATGGGATCCAGAGTGGATTGGAACCTGTATAGGTGAGTGTGTGTAAATATAGCTGTTTTGCAATATATAAATAAGAAAGACAAGGAGCTCAAGATTTGAAATGTAAAAATGTCCAATGCTTTTATTAATGATATATGATAGTGACACACAAGAGCCCTCACAAATGAAGCCACGGTGCCCCGGGTAAGACACCGGGCCATAAAGTTTAGTAATATTGTTCGTTACAACTTTAAAAACAAAGGAGTTCATTACTGAGTGACAAAAGTAATAGGTATGAAATCTTTCGCCGTCCAGTTGCTTGGTCCACCGTTGGTCGTTGGGTAGATCCAGCTGTCGAATTCGGATTCCTCCACGCCGTCCTCAATAGCATTTACTCCTGGGTTGGTGATGAACACAGGAGGTCTTCCAATCCTTGCCTTACGCACAGCCTTCTGAGCTTCTGCAGTGAAACCCAAGCCAAATTTGTCAGTCTTTGGAGTGAAATCAGGAAGTCGGCCCCAGTTTGCGCACTCACCCTTCTCAATCACAGCCCGGGCATCCTTCAAGGAAGCCATCTTCAAAGGAGAGTCTTCTTCAGTCACTGTCTCTGCTGCTACCAATGTCTGAGGCACCTCTTCAAAGTGTTGAAAGGGGGTCTCAATGAACTCCCCATCCATTTCTACATACAGGAACGAGTTGAGGTGGCTGACCATGTATTCTTCCTCCCCTTGAACTGTTACGATCTTCCCCCTGACTGGGTACTTAAGCTTCTGATGTAATGTGGAGGTCACAGCTCCAGCCTTGTGGATCCATGGACGACCCAGAAAACAAGAATAGGATGGACGAATGTCCATCACATAGAAAGTAGAGTCAAAAACTTGAGAACCAACCCTGATTGGGATGTCAACTTCGCCATGTACCATCCTCTTCGACCTGTCAAAGGCCCGGACAACAATGTTACTAGGCTTGAGCTCTAAACCCTCATAATCCAGCATGTCTAGAGCTTTCTTGGGCAATACGTTCAACGAAGAACCGGTGTCTACCAACACATGGGCAAGAGTAGTGCCCCTGCATTCAATGGAGACATGCAGGGCATCGTTGTGGTTCTTTCCCTTGGCAGTCAGATCGGTGTCAGAGAAACCCAACCCATTATCAGCAGTCAGGTTGGCCACACAATCGGTAAATTGATCAGCAGACGTTTCTTGTGGCACGTGGGCCGTCTTCAGGAAGGAAATCAGGGCCTTGGCATGGGCCTCTGAACACAACAAAAGTGATAGCATAGAGATCTTAGAGGGGGTATGCCCCAGCTGCTCAACTACATTGAAATCACTCTTCTTGATAATCTTGAGGATCTCTTCCATCTCTTGCTTAGAAGCTTCAACATTTGTTGTCTTTGGTGCCTCCGTCCGGGCAGGCACATCAGTAGCAACCCCTTTGCCCCGAGTGTCAGATGACTCGGCAGCAAGGGTAGAAACAGGAACTTGATCAGGAAGAGAAGCAGGCACACTGGCAGGTGTGATGACAAGAGGTCTCTGAATTACTGAAGGTGCAATGTCCGGTGAGAACAGTCTTCCACTACGAGTGACTTTAGCAGGCCCGGTGATGTTGGTGACACAGGTACTAGTATCGAACTCTTGTTTCACTCCCAGAACATAAACATCTGCCCCATAGTGCCACGGGACAGCTTTGTCAGACTTATAGGGGATGGGCCCCAGAACAGTGATGATGATAGGAGCAATCTTGTGAACAGGCATAATTTTGACAGGCTTCTTTGAGGGAGCCTTAGGAGGGTTGTTGAAAATAGTGACAATAGAAACTTCTTCGGTACGGACAGCAGGAACAACAATCTTCTTGAACAAGATCTCTTTGCTATCCATCAGGTTTTGGACGCCTGACTTCAGTAAAGGACAACCAGCAGGTGAAACAACACATAAATGGCAACCTTTACTACATCCCGGAAATAAACCGGCCAGCAACAAGTTCCTCTAGACGGTCAACAGCGGAGTAGCAATATCATCCATAGAAGCTACATACAGATCCTCTTCCACAGCATTCACTCCATGCTGGGGCATGGGAGCAGTCACAACATTGGGCCTTTCGGGCGCCTCGAACTGTATTTCTTTAGCATCAATAAGGTCCTGAACCTTATTCCTTAGAGCCCAACAATCATCAGTAGAATGCCCCGGGCTATCAGAGTGATAAGCGCAACGGGCGTTGGGGTTGTACTTCGGAGATGTTGTGTTTACAACCTTCGGAGCTTCCTTGACAGTTACCAGATTGGTTGACAGTAGTTGCGGCAAAATCTGAGACAGGGTCATGCTGAGCCGAGTGTACTGCCTTTTGGGTCTCTCACCTCTTGGCTGGTTGTATTGCTGAGGAACAGCAGCAAGCTTTGAAATTACCACCGCATTGACAGCTTGGCGGCGTTCTAGTTTGTTCTGTCTCCTGGGACCATAAACAGCACTAGCTTCCTTCTTGAAGGGCTTCTTTTCAGAGCTCGAGGAGGCACCTTTCTGTATCTTCCCCGATTTGATACCAGCTTCGATCCTCTCACCAGTCAGGATTAGGTCTGTAAACCCAGCAGAGGAATTACCAATCAGGTGGTTAAAGAACGGACCAGACAGGGTCCCCAAGAACATGTCCACGAGTTCACGGTCAGTCAATGGTGGCTGCACCCTGCCAGCCAGGTCTCTCCACTTCTGTGCGTACTCCTTAAAACCTTCACTCGTCCCAAGTGACATACCCTGGAGTTGGGTACGCGTAGGAGCGGGGTCGGAATTGTACTGATACTGCTTATAAAAAGCAGTAGCCAAGTCCTCCCAGTTACGAATATTGGTTCCATCCAGCTGATAGAACTATTCGAGTTAGTCCCTGAAAGACTCTCCTGGAAGAAGTGGATCCATAGATTCTTGTCTGCAGTGTAAGGTTGGATCTTCCTTACATAAGAGCGGAGGTGCAGTTTAGGACAGGAAGCCCCGTCGTACTTCAAAAAGGCAGGTGCCTTGAACTTGTGTGGGATCACCACCCCAGAAGATAAACCTAGATCTCCAAAATCCAACCCAGGCACACGTTGAATCTCCATAGCATTTAACCTGTCCTCCAACTGTTTGTACCTATCCTCAGCAGGAGGGTACTGTTCATCATTGAAATCTGTCTCGGTGTCAGAGACCACGGGACTAGGAACCCTTCCCTCTTGGTGACTGCCTTCCCCAACAGATGGAGTAGTCAGCTCAGCTTCATTTTGCAGTGTATTCCTGAGTCTGCGTCCAGTGATGAACAGCACAGTCCTCTTCTTCTTCTTCTTCTTCTTCTTCAAGAGCAGAGCCTTCAACTCCTATTGTCCCTGGGCTAAGCTCATGACCAGCTCTTGAAACTGGGCGTTCTGGGCCTGGAGGGCCTTGATAGCTTGTTCAGTAGTAGGTTCAGGATTCATGATGATTGCTGAAATAAACAGTGAAGAAGATTAAGCAACCTGTAGAGAAAGGGTACCTGTTATGCACATGATGCATGATATGCTATTTATGCAATGCATTCAAGGGTTCGAAAGTTCAAGTTCGTTGTAGACAAAAAGGAACACACATTGTATTAAGAGATAATTTGTTCAGTACATCAAGGCCTCATGGGCAAAACATTACAAAATAATTAATCCCAAAAGACACTGCACATCCTCTTTGGAGCGATGTAGGTGTTGAGAGTCTTTTCCTCGTGAAGTAGACGGGTGAGCTCCAAGACTTTCTTCTCACTGGCATGCAGACTGGTTTCAAGAGAATTCCGTTCTTCCTTGAGCTGGATCCAGCTTTTTTGCATTTCTTCCCAAGATGTCGGCATGTCAGGATGTTGAATGGTGTAGGGCACCTCTCCTTCCACAACTGGCTCTTTGATCACGGGGAGAACATGAGGATATGGCATTACCAGCTTCTGGGAGCGAGCTCGTACCCACTTGAGATAAGGCTCCAGAGGGATGGAGTTCTTGTGCCCCAGTGTCTTGCTGTCCAACTTGTTGGGCATCCTCCAAGCTCTGATGAATCTCTGGCGAAGTCCTTGTGCATCGTTGTCGAAGTAAAAAACTATGTCAGGAATCAACATATCATGAGGGCCATCCCTCTGAGCATATCCAAATTGTCTCAAAGCCAGACATGGGTTGTAAGTAATGCCCCCTCTAATTCCAAGTAAAGGAACATTAGGAAACTCTCCGCAACGATCAATGATAGTGACATTTTCTCTGGACCTAAAACACCAATGTATATCAGCATGTGTAAGAGTCATTAATCGTTGTGACCATCTCAAACCCCGCTCGTTCTTCAAAACTGATTGTGGAAGGTGCGAAATAAACCACCTTGCCAGGAGATGAGTGCAGCACATGAGAACACCTCTTTTTCTCATGGTTCGAGTGTAACATGAGTGGAGGATGTCCCCGAGCAACGTAGGTATTGGATTCCTGGACATGAAGATCTTGACAGCATTGATATCTATAAGCTGATCCGGATTCGGGAACAACACCAACCCATAGACAAGGAGTGCCACAACTTCTTCAAAGGCTTGTAGGTCAAGGGAATTCCAGCATTCTTGGGCCTTCTCAAACAGAAACTTTGCCAAAAACCCTTTGATACCACTTCTAACTTCCCAATGTCCCTTGATGTCAGATGGTTGTAGGCGTAATGCTTTAGCAACCTCTTCAAGTTTTGGTTCCTTTTCCATACCGTTGTAGGGTAGTTGACTAAGGATAGGAATCTTCAGAAGCTGAGAGAACTCTTCCAAAGTAGGCACCAATTGATAATCCGGGAAAGTAAAACAGTGGTGCAAAGGGTCAAAGAACTGGAAGAGAACCTTTATCATATCTTCTTCAATGTTGGTGTTGACCAAGCTGATGAGACTACCATGTCTTTCACTGAAGGAAGTGTTCTCGGGAATCCTGGATGTAAGCTCCTTAAGCTGAGGAGGGACCCTTACAAGGTTGATCTGAATTGTCTTTCTACGGATAGTTTCCATGTCCTACAAAACAAGAACAAAGATGAAGGTTCGAACCCTTGAAGTGGTTAGCAGATGCATATGATGTTGTATGATGCTATGATGTTATGATAAGTGCACACCACAAGTATTCACAAAAACCAAACATGATAAGGCACACAAGTCACACAAGACAGCCCTTAGAGTTTAGGCCAACATGAGGTCTAGGTACTACCCTCTTGAAGTTGGCGGGCTCAAAACCTGTCCTATCAAAAGTAATCGGGTTCTAAGGAGCTCAATATCATTGGGTTGTTTTCTGTGTTCATTGTTTTGATTTAGCCACTGAACTGGCGATCAAAATATTCCAAGAAAACAACCCTCAATGAGTGTAGTATCGAGTATCAACCAACTTCGGACTGCACCAAAGTCAGTCATCTCACTACCCCTAAAGAGGCCAGGATGGTCAAGTAAGGTTCCTAAGGTCAGTTGATGCTTCACGACACCACGTGGCGGCCCCGTACTCTCCTTGACTTGACTCAAGGGTTACTGGTACTCACCAAAGTGCCACATCAAGGTAGCAAACTGCTTCAACCGTGTCGGTATATCCCGCACAGTTCCCTCACAGTTTGTTGCTACTTTCTAAAAGGTATCCCCCAGATCCGGGTTAGGATCTATGAAACTCCCAAGACATGCCCACAATTTTAGAGCAATCAAAGCAAGCAATTGAAAACATGATGATGAACTATTCCTAAGGTACACCCCGCTGAATTATCCTCCCTAGCAGAGTCGCCAGTTCTGTGATCGGTGGAAATAGAACTGACTATTTTTTAGTGCTGGTTCGCGAAATGTCGTGGTAAGCAAGAGTCGCCATCGTCTTTTATGTTCTCCAACATGGAAAGGACAAAAGCACAGCAAAATTCCTTATTCGAGAATGTTTCTCGGTTCGGGAGGTAGATTTATAGAAAGGGAAGGTGTTAGCACCCTTTCTATCCGTGGTTATCCACGGGCTCTTAGGTACTTGCTCTTATGTTTTCAAAAAGATTTGTTTGCTTTTCAAGTGTGTGTGGGTTTTGAAAAAGTTTCGTTTGAAAGATTTCTAAGTAACTCTTGTATGTGTCCTCAAGAGTGTATGAAAAATTTGTTTGAAAAACCTTTTGAAAGTGTAGGCGCGAAAAGTTATTTTTGTTTGTTTTGAAAAGAGCAAGTACCCATGAGATCTACCTACTCTAAGGAATTAGGCTGTGTAAGAGTCCTTTAGATAGTGCTATCCCACCATTGAGAGGTAGGTAGCACCGTCGTTGGAGGTATTCGGGTCAATTCGATTATTAGGGACAGTGTGGTCACCAAAGCAATGGTAGGACATCTTAGTGGTAACCCTAACGTCCTAGATCCTTTTTATCTGAGGCAACCGTTTCGAGATAACTGGATCTTTTAGACAGAATGGCGACCTCTAAGACACCCTATACTTGATGACCACGTCGAGGCAACCAGTGAGGCGTACCCTAGGAGTGGCATATGCATGTGTGTTGTTATTTCAGTTAATGTTTATCTTGTACATGTTATTTGTGAGCTACGGATTGATTTTATTTTTCATACATTCTTTCATGCATATTAACAGTTAGATGATTTGCAGGAAATAAAGTGCGGAAAGGTAAATCTAGCTATTACAAGGCGCGGGTCTATACATCGCCAAAAAACAAAAACCCGTTTGGAAATAAAGTGCGAGAAAAGTAAATAAGCGATAAAACCTAATTAACTATTACATTTCCTGAGCATATACAAAATAATGGATTAAAAAGAATAAAATACGCGCGCGAAAGATTGAATCGGGAACGTCCTGAGGATTTTGACCCTTTTTGAGAAAAGAATTGAGTTTGTCCTTTTTTTGCAATTAATGAAATTAGGCCTAATTACTAATTAATTAATTTATTAAAAAAATGTTTTTTAAGTTTTATGTTTTTTAATGAAATAAAAATAAGAAGAAATTAAAAGTTAAAGGAAAAAAAACCTAAGTCTAAGTTTGTTTTATTTATTGTAAAAAAGTATTAAAGTTAACTAATTAAACTAATTTAATTTAATTTACATTTATTTACAAAATAAGTTAATAAATAATAAAATGTTTTTTTTTGGTTTTCTGAATTTTATGGGAAAAATTAGTTATGTTAATTTAGTGATAATTAGAAAAATAATTAATAAACAAACAAAATAAAAATATAAAACAAGAAGAAAAAGGGATGAACCAAACGGGGGGTTCTGGGCCCAGAATGGGGGTGAATTCTGGAATGGTGAGGCCCATTATCTCAAGCCTTGTTGACTTTTTGCAATTGGCTGCGTGTGCTTTGACTGAAGAACATGGTATTCCTCCTCTCATGGCCTTTGGATGGCTGTGGAAGACACTTGGCACACTGGATAGGCAAGGTGCATGATGGGCCTATTCTTTGAAGCCTGCACACAATTATGTGAAGAAAAATAACATGGAAATTATGGGGGACCTGGGATTCGAACCCAGGTCCCAAGGGACTATGCACAAGCGCTTTGGCCACTGAGCCAATTGTCTCAATTGTTATCAAAATAATAAACGAATAATATATTGGTGAACCAAAATAATTCCTGGAAAAAAAATAAAACGCGCTATTTTTTGAAATGGACAAATTAGAGGGCGACGCGTCAGCGTCTTCTTCGTTTGATACTGGTTTTTTACCTGCGGATTCCTATCCGCAGGTGGTTTCGTAGGTTGCTTCGAAAATGATCCTCAGGCCATGAAAATGCCACCTGAGACCATGGGCGTGTCCGTCTTGATCCCCTGATCATCTTTATCCCCATTATTGGGTCCAATTTGCCCTGTACCAAAAACACCTAAAACGCAATATCATGAACCCTAGAATCGGGCATCACGATTCAGGGCCTAAAAACCAAATTGGTTAATGCAGTTATGTTAGAAATCAAACAAGCAACATGATTATGCCAATATTTTTTGAGAAAAAAATGCAAGAATGGAGAATTCAAGCTTCGTGTACAGGGGTGAGTTTGAGGTGACTTACAGTGCTGTATAGGTGATCTTAGGATGCGTTTTTGGTCTCTTTAGCTTCAGGGTATGGCAATGAAGAAGACTACGTGCTTCTTTTGATCTGAAAGTGCCTCTATCACTATTCTTGATCTCACTTTTTTTCACACTTTTTGAGTTTTTGTTCTGGCCGTTTCAGTGATTTCTAGGTCGTGTCTTAGGTTGGGAAGGCTTGCTTATGTATGTATGAATGAGAATTAAGTGATATGATGAGCCTTAACCTTGTGCAATTATGTTTTGGATTCTTGTTGACCATCATTAAAGGACATTCCATCTTTGAAGCAAAACTTGGATTTTATGCTCAAAATGGCCCTAGCACGAATTTGGTAGCTGGAAAATGATACATGAAAGCTATTCAAACCACAAGATACTATTCCATTAAATTTTTTTATTTTATTTGAATTATTATGGATTTAAGATGAATTAAATCAATAAAAATTAAATAAAATGGAAAAATAAATGTTTGATATTGAAATTAATCATGGGACATGTGGGTGTCATTACAAGGCTGAATCAAGTTGAAGAAAGTGGGCCCTTTTGTCAAAAATTGAAGTTTTAAGGATAGTTGACTTTTGCCATTTCACAAAACTTTCCCAACTTCTCCAATGCATATCTTGCTCAATTTTGATCATATGAACATGTTCTTGGACATTTTGGAAAGGTATTGAAGTCCTATAACCAATGCCTTTGGTCCCATGTCATTTTGATTTACCAATATCAAGTTATGGTCTTTGACTTAAAATGCCTTTTTGTTGACTTTTGAAAATGACCTATAATGTTGATATTGATAACTTTTTGTGAGAGCATTTCTTGGACTTGGAATGTGAAGATGAGTTGTAGGAAATGTCATCCCCTTCAAAATGAGCATTGTATAGGATTTTTCTGATGAACCATGAAGAAGTTATGCCTTGGTCAAGTTACAGTTGACTTTTCAACTGTCCAAAAATGGAAACTTTT
This sequence comes from Vicia faba, assembly GCA_948472305.1. Classification (NCBI taxonomy): domain Eukaryota; kingdom Viridiplantae; phylum Streptophyta; class Magnoliopsida; order Fabales; family Fabaceae; genus Vicia; species Vicia faba. The sequence continues at coordinate 1,517,121,010 of OX451738.1, forward strand.
GCATCTTGATGATTTTTGAGCCATTCTTGTGGAATCATGATCAAGACTTGATCAAATGATGATTGTGGCTTCAAAATAAGATGTTGACCAAAAATTTTGACTTTTGACTGCCAAATGACCATTTTACCCCTGCAGTTGGTTGTGGAGCAACTAGGGCTTTTGATTGTGCAACTTGATGCTATGAGTCTTGAAACTTGGCATGTAGATGCTTGACAATGTATATAGGCATATGGGACTTGATTGGACCCTTGAAAACCTCAACTTCCTTGAAGGAACCAAAACCCTAATTTTGACTGGCTTAGGAGGATGGTTGACTGTGCAACCCTTGAGTAGACTTGAGCAAATTGAGATGATGCTTGTCAAAACTTTGAAGAATATGGGAGGGTAAATTTTGGGGTACAACAGCTTCCTTAAAGGATTCCCGGGCTGTTATTGAGAAGGGTGAGTATGCAAACTGGGGCCGACTTCCTGATTTCACTCAGAAGACTAACAAGTTCGGTTTGGGTTTCACTGCAGAAGCTCAGAGGGTTGTTCGAAGTGCAAGGATTGGAAGACCTCCTGTGTTCATCAGCAACTCGGGAGTAAATGCCATCGAAGATGACGTGGAGGAGTCTGAATTTGACAGCTAGATCTATCCTACGACCAACGGTGGACCAAACAACTGGACAGCAAAGGATTTCATCCCTATTACTTTTGTTACTCAGTAATGAACTCTTTGTTTCGAATTTGTAATAGACAATGTTTTGGAACTTTATGGCCCGGTGTCTTACCCGGGGCACTGTGGCTTCATTTGTGAGGGCTTTTGTATGCAATTTTCATATATCATTAATAAAAGCATTGGACGTTTTCGCATTTCAAATTTTATGCTCCTTGTCTTTCTTTATTACATATTGCAAAACAGCTATTTTACACACACTCACATATACAGGTCCCAATCCACTCTGGATCTCACTGGTAACGACTCTGCTACTGCCAATTATGACTTCGAAAATCCGATCAACTTAGCCGAAGACGAAGGTGAAGATGATTGCGAAGTGCCTGGTGAGCTTGCAAGACTGCTACTCCAGGAAGAGAGGGCCATTCGGCCACATGAAGAGCTAGTAGAAACAGTGAATCTGGGTACTGAGACAGACAAAAAGGAAGTCAAAATCGGTGCAAATCTGGAGCTTAGTGTGAAACAGTGGTTGATTCAGATGCTGCATGACTACGTGGAAATCTTTTCCTGGTCTTACGAAGATATTCCTGGGTTGGATACCGACATTGTGGTTCATCGCCTGCCTACGAAGGAAGACTGTCCTCCAGTAAAACAGAAGGTTCGCCGTATGTGTCCAGAGATGTCCGAGAAAATCAAGGCCGAAGTTATGAAACAGTTTGACGCCAGTTTTCTAGCAGTAACTTCTTACCCTTAGTGGGTTGCCAATGTGGTTCCGGTACCGAAGAAGGATGGTAAGGTCCGAATGTGTGTTGATTACAGGGATTTGAACAGGGCAAGCCCTAAGGATGACTTCCCTCTACCTCACATTGACGTTCTGGTTGACAATACTGCTCAGCACAAGGTATTCTCCTTTATGGATGGTTTCTCCGGTTATAATCAAATCAAGATGGCTCCTGAAGACATGGAAAAGACCACTTTCGTTACCCAGTGGGGTACCTTTTGTTACAAGGTCATGCCTTTTGGGTTGAAGAATGCTGGGGCAACATATCAGCGTGCCATGGTTGCTTTATTTCATGACATGATCCATCATGAGATTTAAGTATACATAGACGATATGATTGCGAGGTCCCAAACTGAGGAGGAACACCTTGACCATCTACAGAAGCTGTTTGACAGGTTGAAGTTATATAAGTTGAGATTGAACCCAAACAAATGCACCATCGGGGTACGGTCTGGTAAACTGTTGGGTTTCGTTGTAAGCGAAAAAGGTATTCAAGTGGACCCTGCCAAGGTGAAAGGTATACAAGAGATGCCAGCTCCCAAGACAGAAAAAGAGGTCAGAGGCTTTCTAGGACGTCTGAACTACATTTCCCGATTCATCTCGCACCTAACTGCTACTTGTAAGCCAATCTTCAAACTGCTGAAGAAAGATCAAGTGGTACGTTGGAACGATGAATGCCAGGCCGCTTTCGAAAGAATTAAAGAGTATCTCCAGGAGCCACCCATTCTGATGCCACCAGTAGAAGGGAGACCTCTAATCTTATACTTGACAGTACTTGACAACTCAATGGGGTGTGTGCTGGGGCAGCATGACGAGTCTGGCCGAAAAGAGCATGCTATTTATTACCTTAGCAAAAATCTTACCGACTGTGAGACCCGATACTCACTGCTCGAGAAAACTTGCTGCACTTTGGAATGGGCTGCTCGCCGGCTGAGACAGTATATGTTGACTCAAACTACTCTGTTGATTTCAAAGATGGATCCAATCAAGTATATCTTCGAAAAGCCTGCCTTGTCCGGAAGAATAGCAAGATGGCAGATGATCTTGACTGAATATGACATCCAGTACACGACTCAAAAAGCAATCAAGGGAAGTGTATTGGCAGACCATTTGGCACATTAGGCAGTGGATGATTACCAGTCTATGAACTTTGAATTTCCAGACGAGAATACCATGTTCATAACTGATTGTGAAACACCTGGATCGGATGAAGGACCTGAGGAAGGATCCCGATGGTCTATGCACTTTGTTGGAGCTTCAAATGCTTTAGGTAATGGCATTGGCACTGTAATCATATCCCCTAAAGGCTCTCATACTCCGTTTACCGCCCGACTGTGTTTCAACTGCACCAACAACATGGCGGAGTATGAAGCATGCATTATGGGTCTTCGAGCTGAAATTGACCTAAGGATTAAGTTTCTGAGTGTCTTCGGAGATTCCGCTCTCGTGATCAGTCAGATCAAAGGAGAGTGGGATATGAAACACCCAAATCTTATTCCCTACAAGGAGTATGTATTGACGTTGCTTCCCCATTTCGAGGAGATAACCTTTGAACACTTCCCAAGAGAGGAGAATCAGTTGGCGGACGTGTTAGCTACGATGTCTTCTATGTTCAAAGTCAAATGGGACAACGAGGCTCCCCGGATCATTATTTGGAAATTGGATGAACCTGCACATTGCTGTGATCTTGAGACTGAAGAGGTAATAGAAAAACCTTGGTATCATGAAGTGAAGAGGTACCTTGAAGCTCAAGAATACCCCGAGGGTGCATCTGTTAATGACAAGAAGTTTCTAAGAAGGTTCGCGGCAAAGTTCTTAATCAGCAATGGGATTATTTACAAACGTAATCATGATTCAACCTTACTACGCTGTGTGGATAAGATTGAAGTAGAAAGGATCATGGCAGAGCTGCATGAAGGTACTTTCGGAACTCATTCCAGTGGACATACCATGGCAAAGAAAATCCTTCGGGCAGGATACTACTGGTCCACAATGGAAGCCGACTGTTATCAGCATTCTCGGACATGTCACAAGTGCCAGGTTTATGCTGATAAGGTGCACATACCTCCAGTTCCTCTAAATGTCTTAACAACACCTTGGCCTTTTGCAATGTGGGGCATTGATATGATCGGCAAGATCAGACCTACGGCATCCAACGGGCATCGTTTCATCCTAGTAGCGATTGATTACTTTACGAAGTGGGTTGAAGCAGCTTCCTTTGCTACGGTAACCAAGAACGTCGTGGCACGGTTCATTTGGCACAACCTGATCTGTCGATACGGCGTACCAGAAAGGATCATTACGGACAATGGTACCAATCTTAACAACAAAATAATCATTGAGCTCTGCGAACAATTCAAGATACAGCATCATAACTCTTCTCCCTACCGGCCGAAGATGAATGGGGCTGTTGAAGCAGCAAATAAGAACATTAAGAAGATTGTGCAGAAGATGACAGTGACATACAAAGACTGGCACGAGATGTTACCATTTGCTCTTCATGGGTACCGTACCTCAGCACGGACGTCAACAGGGGCAACACCCTATTCCTTGGTTTATGGCATGGAGGCAGTCTTGCCCATTGAAGTTCAGATACCCTCTCTTCGGATCATGAAGGATGCAGGTTTGAGCAAAGACGACTGGATTTAGACCCGACTTGATCAATCGAATCTAATCGATGAAAAAAGACTTACTGCTATTTGTCATGGTCAGACGTACCAAAAACGAATGATCAAGGCATTTAACAAGAAAGCCTGACGACAAGAGTATCAAGTTGGGGACCTGGTAATCAAGCGCATTATTCTACCTCAAGGTGATCCCAGGGGTAAATGGACCCCTACTTATGAAGGTCCATTTGTAGTTAAGAACATCTTCTCAGGAGGAGCGATGATTCTAACCACCATGGATAGTGATGACCTTCCTCACCCCGTCAATGCAGACATAGTAAAAAGATACTACGCATAATCAAAGACCCGCTAGGTTGACTGGCCTAGGCAAAAATAAGGGCTTCCCGGCGAACCAAAAGGGTTCGGGCAAAAATAAGGGATGAAGATAAAAAAATCTGTACACCTGGCAAGTCGAAAACCTGAAAAGGCGGCTTGGGAAAAAATGGGTATCCCGGTGGACTGAAAACCCGAAAGGGCGGTCCAGGCAAAAGTTAGGGATTAAAGCGTAACACTATGTCTCATTGGATCACCTCGCAGCCAAACTTCGGTATCAACTATCAGGCTCGGACGACACCAGTCAATCAAATTCATCTTCAACTAAGTAGCAAAGTGATGAGATGCTTGAAGATATAAAGGCAATAGCAGAGCTAGAACCCAGGGGGACTATTCACGTAGCTGTTTTGTTTTCACAAATTGTATAAATTCTATTTGTTCGGCGGCGTTCTCTTACTAGGACGTCAACCTCTTATACAAAACGCCTATTTACAGGCCAAACTTCAAAGTCAATACAAATTCATTTTCAAACAAATTTCAAATTGTTTTTCCTTTATCTGTTTTGTTTTGCAAAGAACGTCCAATGTTCATTTTTGATATATGCATTTGACATTAATTGCTGCTCATAAATATCTACATGTGAAACAAAAGACAAATTACGGGTGATATCAGAAGTAGGGGCAATAAGAATTGTCTGAGCGGTCTAGTTGCTCTGTCCACCAGGTACCAAGGTATATATTCAGCTGAAGAATATGGCTAAGATACCTTCACTCCCCGCAGGATAAGACAGTAATGATAGCTCTCTCAGCTGAAACCTACAACTACGGACGAGTCGGCAATACTGTCCCCAAGCAGAGTTAGTCTACCATCAGCCCTGAAAAGGTCGGGTATCCCCAGAAGGTCTCAATATTCCCCAACGGAGTATAAAGACATTCTCCAGCAAGCGTAAGAGCATCACTGGCAGTCTTAATATTCCTCAACAGAGTATAAGAATGTTTCCCGGAGGAATACAAGATACCCCCAGTGGAGCCATTTCCCCAGCGCAGTCTAAAAAGGCTTCCCTGCCAGAGTTGAATCATCTTACCCAATAGATTCTAGAAGCTTGTCCCCTGCAGAATACAAATGTATCTCCCCAGCCAAATTCAGAAGGTTATCCTCACAAGAGTCTAACTGGGTTATCCTCAACAAGTTGCAATTGAAAGATCATCCCCAGCGAAGTTCTTTCTTTCCTCAAGCATGACTTCTATCCTCAACAGATTCAATATCACCAGCAATGGTAATCAATCCCCAACGGAGTTCATCATCGAAATCCCCAACAGAGCTTATCAATGGAATCCCCAACAGAGTTTATCGTTAAAATCTCAGCAAAGTATCTCTTCCCCACAGAGTATTTCCCCTCGGAGTAATCTCTTTGTCATGTTTATTCCCCAATGGAGTTATTTTCTCCTAACAGGTTTATCCTTGCAATCATCTTCGTTCGTCATCCCCAGTGGAAACTAAGAACTCAACTCTATTCTCCAGCAGCTCCGGGATTTATTTTCCCCAGCTAAAACATCACATTTCCATACATCATGATACATGCATATACGCATCATACCATACAATCTCATTTATGTTGAGAACATCATTGCTTGATCCATATCATGCATTGCATATGACTGACCTTTTACCTTTCAGGAAAGATCCAGTTAAGTTCTCAGCTATGTCCAAGACCTCCTCTGGTTCAGTTAAATCGATTCCTAAAGATTTTTCTGATGCCGATCCAGTTGAAGTTATTCCAAGACCTCCTCTGGTTCAGTTAAATCGACTCCTAAAGATTTTTCTGATGTCGATCCAGTTGAAGTTATTCCAAGACCTCCTCTGGTTCAGTTAAATCGATTCCTAAAGATTTTTCTGATGTAGATCCAGTTGAAGTTATTCCAAGACCTCATCTGGTTCAGTTAAATCGACTCCTAAAGATTTTTCTGATGCCGATCAAGTTGAAGTTATTCCAAGACCTCCTCTGGTTCAGTTAAATCGATTCCTAAAGATTTTTCTGATGTTGATCCAGTTGAAGTTATTCCAAGACCTCCTCTGGTTCAGTTAAATCGATTCCTAAAGATTTTTCTGATGCCGGTCCAGTTGAAGTTATTCCAAGACCTCCTCTGGTTCAGTTAAATCGATTCCTAAAGATTTTTCTGATGTCGATCCAGTTGAAGTTATTCCAAGACCTCCTCTGGTTCAATTAAATCGATTCCTAAAGATTTTTCTGATGCCGATCCAGTTGAAGTTATTCCAAGACCTCCTATAGTTCAGTTAAATCGACTCTTAAAGATTTTTCTGATGCCGATCCAGTTGAAGTTATTCCAAGACCTCCTCTGGTTCAGTTAAATCGATTCCTAAAGATTTTTTCTGATGTCGATCCAGTTGAAGTTATTCCAGGACCTCCTCTAGTTCAGTTAAATTGATTCCTAAAGATTTTTCTGATGTCGATCCAGTTGAAGTTATTCCAAGACCTCCTCTGGTTCAGTTAAATTGATTCCTAAAGATTTTTCTGATGCCGATCCAGTTGAAGTTATTCCAGGACCTCCTCTGGTTCAGTTAAATCGATTCCTAAAGATTTTTCTGATGCCGATCTAGTTGGAGTTATTTCAAGACCTCCTCTGGTTCAGTTAAATTGATTCCTAAAGATTTTTCTGATGCCGATCCAGTTGAAGTTATTCCAAAACCTTCTCAAGTCCCAGTTTAATACTTGTAACAAGCCAGGAAAATATCTGTGAATGATTGATTTTAGATTAACACCTGTAACAAGCCAGGAAAATCATCTACATGAGGAGATTGAAGGTTAATACCTGTAACAAGCCAGAAAAACTATCTTTCTTTCTCAGGTCAGTGATTAATACTTGGAACTAGACAGGACAAGTTCTATAACCTCAACGGTATACTCCATTGAGCACAAGTCAGTTCCTAGATCTTGATGTTTTCCTCCGTCATAGTATGGACAAGTTCTATAACCTCAGCCGTTTACTCCATTGAGCACGAGAAAATTCCTAGATCTTGATGAAGATGTTTCCCTACGTCATAGTGTGGACGAGTACTATAACCTCAACGGTATACTCCATTGAGCACAAGTCAGTTCCTAGATCTTGATGTTTTCCTCCGTCATAGTGTGGACAAGTTCTATAACCTCAGCGGTTTACTCCATTGAGCATGAGACAGTTCCTAGATCTTGATGAAGATGCTTCCCCCCAATTGAATTATGGACAGATTCCTAAAATTCAGCTGAAGCATTCTCTCAGTTGAAGTACAGGCAGGTTCCTAAATCTCAACGAAGTTAGACTTCCCCAATGGAATCTTCTACAAACAACAGGTATGCAAGTTCTCGCTAAGGAATCTCTTATGCAATCGACACTCCTGCAGATGGCATCTATAAGCCCATCCTCCTACCAACAATCTCCAAATGGCATCTGTAAGCCCATTCCTGACATCATAATGCTGATACTACACCATGCGAGTGCAAATTTATGGGTACTTTAGTGTTCAATCATCTTCCACCTTCGGATCACGAAAGGCACGCAAGCCAATCTGCATCCTCAGGTTTAAGAAGATTGAACAGGGGCAACTGTTGTACCCCAAAATTTGCCCTCTCATGTTTCCCAAAGTCTTCCCCCTGCATGGTTGATCACAAACTCTTGCCTAAGGAAAAGGAAAATTTTTGAGTGGTGCTTTAAGGACATTTCGATTTGCATTCTGAAAGACCCTTCGATTGGTGTTCTGAAGGAGCCTTTCGATTGGCATTCTGTCAAGCTCTTTCGATTGGCATTCTCGCCAAGCGCTTTGATTTGCATTCTGAAAGATCCTTCGATTGGTGTTCTGAAGGAGCCTTTCGATTGGCATTATGGACAAGCCTTTCGATTGGCATTATGGACAAGTACTTCGATTGGCATTATAACAGTGTCCTTTGATTGGAATTCCAAAAAGGTCCATTCGAAGAAGCATTCAAAGGGTCCATTCGAAGAAGCTTTGGAAAGCATTCGAAGGAGGCCATCAGCCCATTCGAAAGGGAGCATTCGAAGGAGGCCATCAACTCATTCGAAAGGGAGCATTCGAAGGCCAGTTACATGTCATTCAAAATTCAAAAAGGGACAGGATCCCATGTGTTTAGCCAACGTTACAAACTCTCATTCATGGCTTTCAAACACATAATTAACGTTACAAAATCCTCATTCATGGCTGTCAAACACATAATCAAGGTCATTTAAACCTTTGTCTTCCTGTCCCCTCCACCCCCTCTATATAAAGAAATCACAAATGTTGCAAAATGACACACAAAAATATACAGAAAAAAGAGAGAACTTGGAGATACGCTGCCAAAAGTCATCAGCACTTCAAGGAAGCCATACCCAATCCTTTCACAAGCCAAAGCTGCCACCCAGCGAACACCTCCACCCTCAGAACTACAGATCGAAGCACCTCTGTTTGTTAAAAAAAAACTAATCTCAAACTCATTTTTAAATTCATTTTGATTGCATATTCATATTATTATTGCTGTTTGTGAATGGTTTAATGTGCTACATATAAGCTACAGCGCAGAGATGAGATTGTGCCATTGCTTGGGCATAATCTGAATTTCTTCTTCGAATCCCAGGATAAAACAAACCCAGACCCAGATTCAGCAGGTGCGAATAAGGGGGAGATTCGAACCAGGGGGGTAAAATCCCCCCTGGACCTTTAACATGTGTTTCGTTTCTTGCAGGAAATATATTCTCAGGATCCTGTTCAGAGTTTCGAAGCTCAGCAGCTTAGCTTCGAACTGGACCCAAGACTTCCAGATCGAAGGATGACATGTCCAAATCGAATACCCTCAGAGTGCTGCCCCCCCCCCCATGCACTTTCGATCCAGACTCTTCATTGGGTCGAAAGACAACCTGCACCTCTTTCGACCCAGACCTCCAAAATTATTTTTTTTTTCTTGTTTTGCTGCCTGGCCCATTTGTACTTTGTTTACTTTGTTTTGTTTATTTCTTTTAGCTTGTTTTTTTTAATCAACATATAAATCATAAAAATAAATAACTTAGAATTAGGATTTAATTTAGTTAATTATTTTAACTTATTTTCTTCAATTTAAAAATCAGTAGACTTAGGATTTATTTGAATTCAATCCTTTTCATAAATAAAAAATGCAAAAAATATTTGGTATGTTTTAGAATTAATTTTAATCAGTTTTTTTAATTAATTAAATTTGACTTAATTGAACATTTAGCATTTTCCAAAAAATAAAATAAAACAACAAAAAGATTATACGCTTAGGATTTTTAAGATTCATGCGCGTTTATTTTTATTGTAACTGCTTATTATTCCCCCAATTTTGGACATGTAAAATCCCCCTCCCCGAAGCCTTGTAATAGCGTAGGATTTACAATTTCCGCACTTTAAATTCTTGTATATATATTATCTGCTTAGATGTATGCTAACTAGGATTGTATGACAAGATCTAAAAACAAATGGTAGAACACCTAAAAATACAAAGATGATATAAATTGAAAATTGACACACTTGCACATGCCATTCCTAGGGTACACCTCACTTGGTTGCCTCAAATGTGGTAATTAAGTATAGGATGTTTTAGAAGTCGTCCTTTTGTCCCAAGATCATAAGTTGCCTCGAAACGGTTGCCTCGGAAAAATGATCTAAGACATTAGGATTACCACTAAGGCGTCCTAACGTTGCTTTAGTGACCACAAGTCCCTTAAATCGAATTGACCCGAAAACTCCAACGACGGTGCTACCTATTCCTCAATAGTGGGATAGCACTGTCTAAAGGACGTTTGCACAATTTAATTCCTTTTCGAGTAGGTAGAGGTTCTTAAGTACTTGCTCCTTTAAAAAACAAAACAAAACTTTTCGCACTTACACTTTCTTCAAAAACAAAACAAAACTCTTTTCAAAACCCACAAACACAAAGAAAAGCAAATTTTTGAAAACATAGTGAGCAAGTACCTAAGAGCCCGTGGATAACCACGGATAGAAAGGGTGCTAATACCTTCCCTTTCTATAATCTACCTCCCGTACCCGAGAAAAATCTCGAAAAGGAATTTTTCTGTGCTTTTGTCCTTTCCTTGTTGGATAAAATAAAAGACGGTGGCGACTCTTGCTTATCGCGACACTTTTAGAAAACAAACGCAAACGCGAACCAGCATAAAAAAAACAGTCAGTTCTCATTCCCACCGATCACACCTCGGATAAAATGATCTAAGACATTAGGGTTACCACTAAGGCGTCCTAACATTGCTTTAGTGACCACACGTCCCTTAAATCGAATTGACCCGAAAAGCTCCAACGACGGTGCTACCTACTCCTCAATAGTGGGATAGCACTGTCTACAGGACATTTGCACAGTCTAATTCCTTTTTGAGTAGGTAGATGTTCTTAAGTACTTGCTCCTTTTAAAAACAAAACAAAACTTTTCGCACTTACACTCTCTTCAAAAACAAAAATCTTTCCAAAACCCACAAACACAAAGAAAAGCAAACTTTTGAAAACATAGTGAGCAAGTACCTAAGAGCCCGTGGATAACCACAGATAGAAAGGGTGCTAACACCTTCCCTTTCTATAATCTACCTCCCGAACCCGAGAAACATCTCGAAAAGGAATTTTTCTGTGCTTTTGTCCTTTCCTTGTTGGATAAAATAAAAGACGGTGGCGACTCTTGCTTACCGCGAAATTTTGCGAAAACAAACGCAAAACGCGAACCAGCATTCCAAAACAGTCAGTTCTCATTCCCACCGATCACAGAACTGGCGACTCTGCTGGGGAATATATAAGTGGGGTGTACCTTGGGATTAGATCACTATGTTTTCAATTGTATGATTTGTATGCTTTAATTTTGTGGGCTTGTATCAGAGTTCTACAGATCCTAACCCGGATCTGGGGATACCCTTTAGGTAAGTAGCAATAAATTGTGAGGGATCTGTCTGGCGTATACCGACACGGATGAAGCAGTAGCTACGTTGGTGTGGCACCTTAGTCTGTACCGATATCCCTTATGTTAAAACGAGGAGAATATGGGTCTTCTAAGGAGTCATTAAGCACCAACTGACCTTAGAACCTTAAATTGACCAACTTGGCCATAGAACAGTAGCAGTATGCTACACTCATTGAGACTAAACTGGAATTATGACCGATTGAGGGTAGTCAGTGATATTGAGATCCTCTAGAACCCGGTTACTATTTTTAGGACAGGTTTTAAACCAACTAAACTGAAAGAGGGTAATGCCTAAACTCCATGCCAGCCTAAACTTAAGGTTGTTTGTGTGACTTGTGTGCCTTCAAACTTGAACTACTTGCACATTCTTGTTATCTGACAACATGGGTTCCTTGCAGGTTTTATTTACAGTCCTTATCCAATAATCTGGATTTATTGCAGGGCTTACTTACATCACCTTACACTTTTGCTTAAACGCATTGCATACACATCATAACATCATGCCTTAACATTTCTTTAACCATTTCAAGGATCTCAAGGGTTTGTGATGCAGGTTATGGTAAATCAAATGTCTAGCCATGGGCAAGGGGATTTATTTTCCTCTAGCCAATGTCGTCTAGAGATCAAAACATGATAACTTAAGTCAGGGGCTATGACCCACTCGATATGGTGAGCTTGACTCTTGAAGAAGGACTCTCAGCAACATGAAGTTCCTTCAATCAAGCTACCAGATTCAGATTCTAACAGTTTCTTGTTTACCCCGCAAGATCCTTGAAAACATTGCATACATATATCATACATATCATTGCATAACGGGTCTCCCAATACAGGTCTCTCATGTTCTCGCTGTTTATTTCAGCAATGGCTTTCCAACCAGACAATCAAGATCTTCAAACTCGAGAGACTCAGTTCAGGGAAATCTTCCTAAACCTATCCAAGGGGAAGGAAGAGTTGAGAACACTCCTCATGGGGAATTTGGTCAAGAAAAGTCCTGAAGACAATAAGGATGAACGGCTGGAACAACTACAAGCTGAGTTCAGTGCCATGAAAACCCAGATGCTGGGGCAAATGGCTCTTATCCAAGGCTTAGCTTGGGAACAAGAAGAGCTGAGAACCATTATCAACCAGCTTCATCAAGACAAATACAACAACATGAAGCAAACAGTCAAGGCCGGGGACCAAGTCATTAATCAACTTCCGAGAAGTCAAAGGTTTGGTTTGATGAAGAATAGACCTCTCCAAGTTGCTACTACCTCAAGGGTCCAATAACAACCTTGCCATAAACAACGGGTTGATCAGAGTAAGCCAAATATGCCCAAGAGGAAATTTACCAAGCTCAACATGTCGCTGTCTCAGGCTTTACAACACCTGTTGATATTGAATCTGGTGACATTAAGGGACCCTCCTAAGAATCCCAACATAGCCTCCCCAAGGTACAATCCTGATGAAAGGTGTGCATACCACTCTGACAGTTCGGGACATGACACAAACAATTGTTGGGCTCTGAAGAACAAGGTCCAAGACATGATTGATGCCAAGGAGATCAAGTTTGACCCTCCGAAGACTCCAAACATAATCACTGCTCCTATGACGAATCATTGAAAGCTTTTGTTCATTTGAATTTTCAAGTTGTAATCTCTTTGTTATTCAAACAATTATCTATTAATGCCAAACTTTGTTTCATTAATGCATTGCATATGTTTGTCTTGATTTGATCCACTCATTTTCATTACATTTAAACTATGCTTTTTACTCTCCTTATGACATTCAACTCTTGCTAAAAGTTACAAGCCTTTAGAGGGAGGATGACGAAACAATACCATAATCTCATACAGTATGCTTTTGGACAGACCTTGCTGACGATGTACAGGCGTTTCTTTCAAATCCTAAACACTGGAGTTATAAGGAATATAATCCCTAGTCAACCCCTTCGAGCCAAAGAAGTAGGAGTTTTCTGTTTTAAACACAAATTGAAACCTTTAATTTAAACCTGGGGCAGGGTAGTCTCTCAGTTAATTCAAAAGATGCGCATTGAAGTCGCAAAACTCTCAGTTCATAATACAACGAACGACATCAAAAGCATTCCTCTGGAATCAAAAGACAGTGGTGGTTCCTTATCTCATAGGCAGTCAATCTCTCAAAAGAGAAAAGCCCACTGAGCCAAAATCTATAAACGAGGCTTAAGAAAGTTGGGGCATCCCGCTGACTGTAATCTCGAAAATAGAAACAGTCAGGCAAAAATTAGGGATAATAAATCAAAAGAACGAGGTCATTACAAATCCTCGACAACATGAAAAATGTTGCAAAAAAAATGATGACTGCCTTCAAAAATCCAACTTGTGTGAACCATCACCAAAACGTCATTCCAAATTCGAATAGAGTTCGACGCACAATTAACTGAGTTTAGGATTGAAGAACATCACGAAGAGCGGGTGGGTACAAATATACTTTGAGCCTTTATCCTTTGTTTCTTAAACCGTGAACCAAGCCACGTTACAACCTTTCAAAAGTCCTAATTGAAGCATGGGTTAGTTCAAAAGCATACTGTTACAAAAGGTATCCGGACTCCTGTAAGGCTTTGCCCTAAATCTTGTGTTGAATTTGTCTTATAAAAAGTTTTCTGCTAAAAAACGCATTTTTCAAAACTTCGAGACAAGCATAAACTTTGCATTATTTGAATATCATTGTTTGCATTTGGCTATTTGTTTGACAGCGGAGAAATTCACACAACGAATATCCGATGAACGAAAGCTCTCTCAGTGAACAAAATCAATTCAAAAAGGATGACACTTCCATTGACGAATCTCCTATCAACAGGGGGACTCGACATGTCACTATCCAGCACACCTGGGGCAGTCCAGTCAAGATTTCAAGAAATCTTTGAAGAAGTGTAGAGTAACCAGGGGCAAGTCTCCATCTTCGTCACTTGGGGCATTGAACATCAATCTCAGTGAAGGGTTACGTACAATTAAACATTTTCTGGCAATGTCACAAACACTTGCTATTAGGGGCAATGACAAATCTCCCCAAAATCCTTCTCATAGGATGACTCCCAGCAAGGGTTTAATCTTTGAAAACCTTTCCCCAGCTGAGACAACCTCAAGAATCCTCGAGGACTTCCCCCAACGAAGATGTCACCTCTCTAGCGGACTGACGACAGGGTTTATTTCCCCAACAACACCAGGATTCCCCAGCTTGAGTTTGCCTCTCCGACTACTACAAATCAAAGGACCACAACTCCTCCTCCCCAGTAGACTACTCTACAATCCCCAGCATGTTACTGCGAAACCTGGACCCGACCAGATGTCAGTTTAACTTTGACTCCCCAGTAGAGAAACGGACAACCGAAACTCCTGAACTTGTTCCCCAAGAATGAATTAATACTCTCCACAGAGTGCACAACTTTCCCCAACAGAGTTCTCCTCAACAAAACAAGGATCCTCAGTGGAAACATTCTAAGCAAAGTTTGAAGACATACCTACTCTTCAACAGCAGTCCAGGATTTAATAACTCCCCAACACTTGTCAAGAATTTATTCTCCAAGACAAAATTACATTTCAATAACATTCATAGCATATGCATACAAAATACATATAACATAAATCTCATTTATTTTGAGAACATCATTACACAATGCATACATCATGACATTGCATACAACTCACTCTTTTTCTTTTCAGAAAAGATCGATCGACAGATAAAAGTCATTACCTTTTGGAGTATCAGTCGTCAAAGATTCCTTCATTTCCTTTTGAGGTAGTAATCGTCCAAGATTCCTTCATCATCCTGCTGAGGTAGAAGTAATCCAAGATTCCTTCACCATCCTGCTGAGGTAGTAATCGTCCAAGATTCCTTCACCATCCTGCTGAGGTAGTAGTCGTCCAAGATTCCTTCATCATCCTGCTGAGGTAGTAGTCATCCAAGATTCCTTCACCATCCTGCTGAGGTAGAAGTCATCCAAGATTCCTTCACCATCCTGCTGAGGTAGTAATCATCCAAGATTCCTTCACCATCCTGCTGAGGTAGTAATCATCCAAGATTCCTTCATCATCCCGTTGAAGTAGTAATCGTCCAAGATTCCTTCACCATCCTGCTGAGGTAGTAATCGTCCAAGATTCTTTCACCATCCTGCTGAGGTAGTAATCGTCCAAGATTCCTTCATCATCCTGCTGAGGTAGAAGTCATCCAAGATTCCTTCACCATCCTACTGAGGTAGTAATCGTCCAAGATTCCTTCACCATCCTGCTGAGGTAGTAATCATCCAAGATTCCTTCATCATCCCGTTGAGGTAGTAATCGTCCAAGATTCCTTCACCATCCTACTGAGGTAGTAATCGTCCAAGATTCCTTCACCATCCTGCTGAGGTAGAAGTCATCCAAGATTCCTTCATCATCTTGCTGAGGTAGAAGTCATCCAAGATTCCTTCATCATCCTGCTGAGGTAGAAGTCATCCAAGATTCCTTCATCATCCTTTTGAGGTAGTAATCGTCCAAGATTCCTTCATCATCATGCTGAGGTAGTAATCGTCCAAGATTCCTTCATCATCCTGCTGAGGTAGTAGTCATCCAAGATTCCTTCACCATCCTGCTGAGGTAGTAATCGTCCAAGATTCCTTCATCATCCTGCTGAGGTAGAAGTCATCCAAGATTCCTTCACCATCCCGTTGAGGTAGTAATCGTCCAAGATTCCTTCATCACCCTGTTGAGGTAGTAGTCATCCAAGATTCCTTTATCATCCTGCTGAGGTAGTAATCGTCCAAGATTCCTTCATCATCCCGTTGAGGTAGTAATCGTCCAAGATTCCTTCATCATCCTGCTGAGGTAGTAGTCATCCAAGATTCCTTCATCATCCTGCTGAGGTAGAAGTCATCCAAGATTCCTTCACCATCCTGCTGAGGTAGTAATCGTCCAAGATTCCTTCATCATCCTGCTGAGGTAGAAGTCATCCAAGATTCCTTCATCATCCTGCTGAGGTAGTAGTCATCCAAGATTCCTTCATCATCCTACTGAGGTAGTAGTCATCCAAGATTCCTTCATCATCCTGCTGAGGTAGTAGTCATCCAAGATTCCTTCATCATCCTGCTGAGGTAGTAATCATCCAAGATTCCTTCATCATCCTGCTAAGGTAGTAGTCATCCAATATTCCTTCATCATCCTGTTGAGGTAGTAGTCATCCAAGATTCCTTCATCATCCTACTGAGGTAGTAGTCATCCAAGATTACTTCATCATCCTGCTGAGGTAGTAGTCATCCAAGATTCCTTCATCATCCTGCTGAGGTAGTAGTCATCCAAGATTCCTTCATCATCCTGCTGAGGTAGAAGTCATCCAAGATTCCTTCATCATCCTGCTGTTGTAGTAGTCATTCAAGATTCTTTCATCATCCTGCTGTTATAGTAGTCGTCCAAGATTCCTTCATCATCCTGCTGAGGTAGTAATCGTCCAAGATTCCTTCATCATCCTGCTGAGGTAGTAATCGTCCAAGATTCCTTCATCATCTGTTTAGAGTAGCAATTGTCTCACATTCATTCATCACACATCATTATCAAAAAAGACCTCCTTTGGCTAGATTTATTTCTTCCAGTTAATGACAGGCAATCAGAGACCTTCAAATAACAGTCCAGATATGATCCAGATTCGGATGTAATTCAGTCACTCATTCAAATACAGTCCAACAATCGCTCTTGCAGATGGAATCTATAAGCCCATCCTCCTACCAACAATCTCCAAATGGCCTCTGTAAGCCCATTCCCGATGTCACAATGCTGATACTACACCATGCGAGTGCAAATTTCTGGGCACTCTAGTGTTCAATTATCTTCCACCTTCGGATCACGAAAGGCTTGAAAGCCAATCTATATTCTCAGGTTTAAGAAAATTGAACAAGGGCAACTGTTGCACTCCAAAATTTGCCCTCTCATGTTTTCAAAGGTCTTCCCCCTGCATGGTTGACCAGAAACCCTTGCCTAAGGAAAAAGAAAATTTTTGAGTGGTGCTTTAAGTACCTTTCAATTGGCATTCTGAAATACCCTTCGATTGGTATTCTGAAGGAGCCTTTCAATTGGCATGAACAGCACCCTTCGATTGGCATTATGGACAAACACTTCGATTGGCATTGTGTCAAGGTCTTCGATTAGAATTCTGAAAGACCTTTTTGTTTGGCACCCTGGGCCAAGCCTTTCAATTGGCATGCCAAGGGATCCTTCAATTTAGCATTGTGTCAAGGCAGCTTCGACAGGCATGTTAACCATGTCCTTCGATTAGCATGAACAGCACCTTTCGATTGGCCTGTTAACAAAGCCTTTCGATTGGAATTTTAACAAGTACCCTTTGATTGGTATATGGACAAATACCCTTCAATTGGCATTTCAAAAGGTCCTTGGACTGGAACTTCAGAGTGTCCTTCGACTGGAACTTCAGAGTTTCCCTTAATAAGAATATCAGAACGAAATGACCTTCAAATGGCATTTTAGTGCAGAGTTTCTCTTAATATAAGATGCACTGATGAAGGAAGTTCTGGACACTTCGAATCAGAACTTAGACTCATCACAAGGCCAAGTCGAAGTTGTCTAATAGGGAATGTTCTAAATAGATTCGAATTGGACTTTGAAGCTGGCAAAGAAGGCAAATTCGAAGGAATGAAGTAGGCTGGCATGACTAAACAAAAACACATATCCTAACCTGTCCAGGTTCACCCAAAGTTCACAATGGCATGTGTCCCTTGCAAATATAGAAATAATTAAATGCTGATTGTGGACTCAATTATTTGAATTAAAGGCCAGATTCTTGCCTTGTTTGCTCCCAACCCTACAAGAGCTGATTCGACCAGGGTGATCCTTTTCGAATCAAGCAATCGAAGCAGAGGGAGGCTCAATCGAAGGGGCTATGCAATTGAAGTTGGAGTAATTCGATTTGGGACTTTGAAGCTATCAAAGAGAAGCATTCAAAGGGTCATTCGAAGAACATTCAAAAGGTCCATTTGAAGAAGCATTCAGAAGGCCCATTCGAAGGGCACATAAGAAGTCCATTCGAAGGAGGCAACTCAAGACCAATCGAAGAGCATGGCCTGGAGGCATTCGAAAATCAAAGGTGTCCAGGTTCATTCAAGATTCCAAAGAGACATGAATATTTCAAAAAAGAAAATCTTTTAATATGTCTGATTCTTGTCTCATGGCTTTAAAGGCCTGTTTAATTGGTTGTCTCTTGTCGTTACTAGATCATCATACTCCTATAAATACAAGGGCCAACATACAGCACAGGAAAAAGACACACAAAACTCTACAAAAACAAAAAAACGGAAAAAAGAGAAAAAAAAACACGGAGGATTTGGAGATACGCTGCCCACAAACCTACCAAAGGTTATCAGCATTTTCATAAGTAATCCAAGCCAAAGCAGCCATTCAGCGAACATCTCCACACTCAGAGCCACAGATCATACATCTTTAATTGGTAAGGGTTTGCAAAACAAAAATTGCACCTTCATGACATTTAAATACACATTGCATATGTATTCTTGTTATTACTGATTATGTTGCATGTAAGCTGAAGCGCAAAGATGAGATCATGCCATTGTTGGGGCACGATCTAAGTTTCTCCTTCGAATCTCAGGATAAAACAAACCCAGACCCAGATTCAGCAGATTCAAATTGAGGAAGGACTCGAATTGGGAGGAGATTCGAATCAGGGGGGTAAAGTCCCCCCTGGATCTTTAACATTTGTCTCGTTTTGCAGGAAATATTTTCTAAGAATTTTGTTCAGAGCTTCGAAGCTTAGCAGCTTAGCTTCGAATTGGATCCAGGGTTCCCAGATCGAAGGATGACATATCCAGATCGAACACCCCCAAAGTGCAGCCCCTCAGGAACCTTCGATCAAGCCTCTTCACTGGATCGAAAGACAGCCCACGCCTCTTTCGATCCAGGCCTCCAGAATTATACCCTTTTTTTTATTTACTGCCTGTTCCTTCGATTTCATCTTTGTTTTGACTATTTTATTTCTTTTTTTAATCAACATAAAATAAATTTAAAAAAAATCAAAAAAACATTAGGCTAGTTTTTTATATTAAATTAACTTTGTTAATTAATCATTTAATTATCTTAACATTTTCTCAAAAAAAACTAAAATTAAGAAGATTTAGATCATTTTCCCAAAATAAAATAAAACAACAAAAAGATTTTATTCTTAGGATTTTTAGAAGTTATGTTCAGATTCGCGCGCGTTTATTTTATTGTAACTGCCTACTGGTTTGTAATAGCTTAACTAAGACTTTTACACTTTACTGCTTTATTCCCCCAATTTTGGACATGTAAATAATCCCCCTCCCCGAAGCCTTGTAATAGCGTAGGATTTACAATTCCCGCACTTTAAATTCCTGTACATATATTAACTGTTTAGATGTATGCTAACTAGGATTGCATGACAAGATCTATCTTGACTTAAAATCAACAGTAGCTCACCATGACATGTAAAGATAATATAAACTGAAAATTGACACACTCGCACATGCCACTCTTAGGGTACACCTCACTTGGTTGCCTCGAACGTGGTCATTGAGTATAGGATGTTTTAGAGGTCGCCCTTTTGTCCAAAGATCATAAGTTGCCTCGAAACGGTTGCCTCGGATAAAATGATCTAAGACATTAGGGTTACCACTAAGGCGTCCTAACATTGCTTTAGTGACCACACGTCCCTTAAATCGAATTGACCCGAAAAGCTCCAACGACGGTGCTACCTACTCCTCAATAGTGGGATAGCACTGTCTAAAGGACATTTGCACAGTCTAATTCCTTTTTGAGTAGGTAGATGTTCTTAAGTACTTGCTCCTTTTAAAAACAAAACAAAACTTTTCGCACTTACACTCTCTTCAAAAATAAAACTCTTTTCAAAACCCACAAACACAAAGAAAAGCAAACTTTTGAAAACATAGTGAGCAAGTACCTAAGAGCCCGTGGATAACCACGAATAGAAAGGGTGCTAACACCTTCCCTTTCTATAATCTACCTCCCGAACCTGAGAAACATATCGAAAAGGAATTTTTCTATGATTTTGTCCTTTCCTTGTTGGATAAAATAAAAGATGGTGGCGACTCTTGCTTACCGCGACATTTTGCGAAAACAAACGCAAAATGCGAACCAGCATTCCAAAACAGTCAGTTCTCATTCCCACCGATCACAGTAGGCATTGGGGTAGGGCCCGAGCGAGCACAACTTTTATTTTCCCTATATTCTTTTCTCCTTTCTTTTGCATGCATTCCGTGTACAGTTTAGATATAGATTCTTACACACCCTATGATTAGAACAACAAGAGTGGATACCGTAGAGTACTACGGTCGTGTGGGGTGCTAATACCTTCCCCTCGCGTAACAAACTCCCTTACTCGTATCTCTTGGTCGTTCGACCTTGATTTCACCCTTCTCAGGTTTACTCGATGTTACCTTTCCCTTCATATGGGATAAAAAACGTTTGATGGTGACTTCATTTATTTCATTACCAGTTGATTGTTCAGTCGGTTGTTTCAGGTTCCATATCTTTCTAGACCATTGCCTTGAGTTGATCACGGTCAGGTACCATGTCCATATTATACTTATACTATCTAATAAATGCTTCACCCAAGTCGTTGAAAGTATAAATGTTGGCACTATCCAAGCTCATGTACCACTTCAATGAAGCACCAGTCAAACTGTCTTGGAAAAAGTGAATTAACAGGCGTTGGTTATCAGTGTGAGTAGACATCCTTCTCACATACATCACAAGGTGAGCACGGGGACAGGTATTTCCCTTGTATTTCTCAAATTCTGGTACTTTGAACTTTGCAGGTTGTGATACGGTGGGAGAACTGACTTGAGGTTTTGCGTTTGTATTCGCACTTGTTCGGTTTAGCAAGAGTCGCCACCGACTTTTTATTTTATCCTAAAGGAAAGGTTAAAAAGCACAGGAAAAACCTTTGAGATGTTTTCGTGGGTTTGTGGGGTAGATTATGAAAAGGGAAGGTGCTAGCACCCTTTTCATCCATGGTTATCCATGGGCTCTTAGTTACTTGTTTTAGATCACTTGCCTTGATTTTCAATTATTTGAAATGGTGTTTGTATGTGTGTGGTTTTGAAAATGTTTTGAAAAATATGTCTTGTCTAGGCAACCATTGTAACAATTCTTTACTCGAATGTTTTACAAAGGTGTGTATCTTTTTGAAAAGATGTTTCAATGTTTTTGAAAGTTGTTTTGAAAGTTGTGTTGTGGAGTGTGTTTTGAAAGTAGGCAAGTGTGTTTTGCAAGTTTGATCATGTAACTAAGAGTTGTCTACCCCTAAATTTACTCAAAGATCTTTCTCATGTTTTAACCCTTTTAACAGTGTTGTTTCACCATTGTATTTGGTGAACAACCTTGTGTTAGGATGTTAACGGGACGGGCGCGGGTCATCGTTTAGACCATGAAAGCAATAGTGTCAAGTATCTTTGGCAATTTTCTTGAAGGGACTATGATCATTTTATTTAGGCAACTTCGAAAGCGTCATCGAGGGACTATGATCATTTGATTTGTTTTTGTTTTGCCAAAGTACTTGACATGCAAACATGGCCCATTTTTGAAGGCAACAAGCGGGATTACCCTAGGGGTGCAAGTGTGAATTGTGTATTGATTGTCATGCATTTACCTTTGTATTAGGTTATCTAGCGATTGATTTTGAATCTTCGCATACAAACCCTAATTACTATACAGTATATAGAAAGCGATAAATTGCGGGAATTTAAAGTCTAAGCTATTACAAATAAGTATCCGGGGATGGGGGTACAAATATTTACAAATGGGGATGAGTCTTATCAGGATAGTAGTGTCCAAATAATATTTACAACCAAATTGAATCGTATTCTCAATGTAAAGTATAGCCAAGTATAAGAATCAAAGAGAAATAAAAGTATTTGTGAAAGTGTATGTGATTATTTACAAGTGATGCAAATATTAACCTAATGTATTATTAAGTATTTATTTATTTTTATGTTTTTGTTAATATTATATAAACAAAAGTTTAATTAAAAAAAAGAAAAGAAAATTGTTTAAATTTAAGTATCCTATTATCTATGTATTTAGTTAATGTTTTTATGGAAATTTATATAAAAAAAAATTTATTAAGCAAAAGAAAGTTTTCTTTAAAAAAAATCTATTAATCTAATATTTACTTATTTTAAGTGTAATAAAAGTATTGTTAAAAATAAATATGAAAAATTAATATATTACATACTTAACAAGAAAAATCAGGAATTAAGTTGTATATGAAAAAAGAAATAAAGTGATAATGTAAAAATAATGATTTGTAAACCTAAGAAGTAAATAAAACAAATGAATGGGCTTTAGGAGGAAATGTATGGCCCAAACAAAATTTGAAAAAGAATCAGAGGGGGGGTACGCACGCTGAAAGAGGGGTAAGGTGCTAGAAATGAAATGGGCTTGGCAGTTAGTGCAAAGGGCAGGCCCAGAACGCGTGACAAGTTTTTTAGGGTTTCATTTGTTGTAACTCAGAATAAGGGTTTGTGCCTTAGAACGAACGGCGCCACTTCTCATCTTCCTCAACGTTCTTCGCCTCTTCACTTTCTCAAGCCAAGGCCATTGATACTCTCCTTCCATGCCTGGCTACCGGACGCCATCTCCGCTTCCTCCTCCTCATGGTTGGGCAAGGCAGTGACGGAAAGAAAGAAGGGTACGATTCATCTTTTTAAGTTTTTTGTTCTTATCTTGCACGTTTTACTCTTGACATGTTATTGATTTTCTGTGTTGTCTATGTTATTTATGTTGTGTGAGGTGTTTAAAGAAAAGGGAAAGAGAATTTATACCTTTGTTGGCTTTTGGAGACGGAGGAGGAGAAGTGGATAGGAGGTGTCTTCATGCGGCCAAGGCGAGGGAGTGCGTGGTGCTGAGAGTTTGCTAGCTTGTCTGGTACTTTGTATCTTGCTTCTTATGTTTGCTTATCTGTGATGATTTTGATTGAGTTTGCTTGCTTATGTTGGTTCTGAGTTGCCTTATTTTGATGAAGATGCTTGCTTCTAAAGATGCTTGTATGATTTGCTTCTGAGTTGCCTATTGTTATGCTTCAGTTGCTTTTCCTCTCTTTGGCTTTATTACTCGATGATGAACTTAGTTCTGAGAGTTTGGATTGGTTTGTTGCTTCTGAGTTTGATGATGATAACTCTGAAATTTGCTTTTCCTCTCTCTTTTGGCTTTGATTCTGAGTTGGATATACTAACCCTATGATGAACATATTCTGAGGGTTTTTGTTGGTGTTTTGATTTTGATGTTGGTTTGGGTATTTGGATG
This sequence comes from Vicia faba, assembly GCA_948472305.1. Taxonomy (NCBI): domain Eukaryota; kingdom Viridiplantae; phylum Streptophyta; class Magnoliopsida; order Fabales; family Fabaceae; genus Vicia; species Vicia faba. The sequence continues at coordinate 1,517,144,645 of OX451738.1, forward strand.
TGTTGATGCTGTACAGTTTGTTGGGGTTTCTGGTTTTGACAGGCTTAAGGTTTAGGCTTCTTTGAAACTAATAGTTTGACAGGTTTGTTGGGATTTCTGGTTTGAAAGCTGTTTGTTTGCTTGACATAGGTTTTGAAAGGCTTGCTTCAGTTTGTATGGCTTGAAACAGGTTTGAGAACTTGTTTTTTTTGAAGTTACAGTTTTGAAAGGCTTGTGGGCTTGAGACAGTTTGGAATTTTGTTTGAGGTTCATGCAGGTTTGAGCTTTGAACACAGGTTTACTGTGTTTTTTGAGCTTGTTGTTTGAAACAGGTTTACTGGCTTCAGGCTTTCATGCTGTAACAGGTTTGAGCAGTTTTGAGTGTTATTGATTTTAGGCTTTGAAAGGCTTTATATGGTATCAGTTTTGAGGCAATCAGGTTTGAAAGGTTTTGCTTCTATAAGATACAAGCTTGAGGCAGGCTTGAGATATTCTGGAGTTTTATTTTATGCAGGTTTTTGCAATGTTACAGTTTTGTGCTATCTCTTGTGTATTCTGCCCTCTCTTAACTGTTCTGGTATATCTTTGTTTTATATCTCTAGCCTGCTTGAAAAAACTGTAAGCCTCTTCCTTTTTTCTCTCTTTCTCTCTCCATAGATAAAAAGCATATTATATTGCTTAAAACTGTACTTTTCTGAAAAAGTGATGGCCTGGAAAATGATGATAATCTTGAAACATTGCTTGCATTGTTAGCTTTGCTCTGCATATTTCCAGATTTCCTGCATATCTTTTGTGTACTTGTTGACAGTTTTGACAGCTTTAATATCTTTTGGCAGCTTGGTTGACATCTCTTGGTAACTTAGTTTGCCATGTGCAGTTTGCTTGTAACTTGTTTGTTTTAGTGACAGTCTTGTTTGAATTTGTGCATTCTTGGGCATTTTGTTTAACATGCTGCCTTGTATTTAATTCATATGCTTGCAAGATAATTTTATTTCCCTCTTTGTGAACCAAGAGTCTTCTTGTGATTTGCAGAGAGGGCGAACAAACTGATTCCGGCCACCACTTTTAATTATGAGTTTTAATTATTTGTCTGCCTTTTTTTTAATTCATCTGTGTTTGACTTCTTTCTTTTTTGTCTTTGTAGATAAAAATCAGTTGAGCAATGGGGAGCAGCAGTAGAAGATGAAGATTTAGGAGATTTAGGATATAGTTTTAAATTACCTTTAATCACTGTAACAATATTAATGTAAACAATTGTAAATAAATTTACAGTGTTCAAATAATAATTGTAACAAACAATTAAAAATGAATAAAAATAATCCTTTGTGAGTTAATTCTCTTTTAATTCACTGTCTATTTAATTATTTAAGTTTCTTGAATTAAAATAACTGGAAGTAAATCCCAACTATTCTAACTTAGAATAAATAATTAATAAACACCGTAGTCTTGCAACTTCGCATTAATCAATAATAAACACGGCGTTCCAATTAGCCATAAGCATTGCACAGTCAATCAAACAAACATCCATATGCCTTTTCTTTTACTGATTCAACCAAACACTGCAAATTTTCAACCAGAAGCCTCGGCTTCTAAACCAGAGGTTCAGGTTTATTGAGAAACAAACTGAAATCTTGAGCAGGCGTCAAAGCAGTGTAACAGCCAATTAATACACTGTGGATTCAAATTCTTCTGAAAATGCGCGTGCAAACCCTAATTCTTGATTTATTGTCAAAGAAATGTCTGCCTGATCAAACCCTGAGCCGAATTCAACCAAACCCTAACAACCTGCTTGGACTGATTCAAAATGAATAGAAACCCTAATTTTGTTTGACTGATAAGAAAAGTCTGTTTGACCGATTCTTGAGCCAATCTGAAAAATTAGGAAAAGCCCGAAGCTGTGATTTCTTGTGGAAAAGAGAGGGAAAATTTTGGGGTACAACACAGGTATTTTCACATTTGGAACCAAACCTAGGTCATTCACATTCTGCCTAAACAATTATTTTCCTCTGAGGGCCTTCATCTCTTTCTGCATCTTATCAAACCGATCCTGGAAATCGTCCATTCGGTCATAGAAGCCTAAGATTTCACTTGGCGGAGGAATAGGATGATAAACTTCATCATTAACAAATGGCACAATATTCACCGAAGGAGGTGTAGTATAGTGGGTCTCATTTCTAGAAGTAGGAGTAATATGAACCACAGGAGGTGCAAGAGTAGTAGCATCTTGAACAACTGGAGCAGCTTTAGTGTCAAGATTAAAACCTCCTGGCATGAATTTTTCTGGCATTCCTCATGGATAACCCAGAGGCATACGATTCTGAGCAACAATAGCTAGGGAAATAGAAACGGGAACTGATGGACCTTCAGAATCCAATGTTGTTTTTTAAGGCTAAGCAAGTGGAGGCTGATTCTGAGAAGCCACCAATGATTCCATCAAAGCAGTTAAATTGGTCATACCGACCTTCAGAGCAGTAACCTCGTCGTGCAGCTCATGATTTTCCTGTTCAAGATTCTCGATTTTCTTCTTGGAATTAGCTCGAGTATTATACCGATGAGACAGCTTGCTGAACGAAGCATAGAAATTCAGTAAGACACCTGGGTATGAAAAGAAATGCAAGAAATATGTACAGGATGATGCATGATATGCAACGCACATGATTTATTTTATTATTAATAAATTCAAGGAACTCAAAGATTTATGAACAATTTGCGAATACTAAAGTACTAACACATTTGAAATACTGAAAAATTTCGTTATAATAACTTCATAATGAATTACATCTTTTTTAGTACAAGTTTCAACAATCCCAAGTACAAAAAGAAGATATAATATAAAACCCTAAGAAAGCAAAGATGATGAAGATTACTCCACACACTGACGCTTTCCTGTGAGTCTTGCGATCTGAGCCTTTAGCTGCTTGTTCTCTTCTGCATACCTGTTAGCAAGCACTTTCCAATCACCAGAATTGGGAAGTGAATGACTAAACCCTGACTGAGTTCTAGAGGAAAATAAATCCTCTTGCCTCTCTATCATCTCTACAACACGACTCTAGAGAATCTCAATCAAGTCATCTTTCTCCTTCAAGTCTACCCGGTAGGATATCTCTAAAGTCTGACACTTATTCTTCCAAGCTTCTTTCTCATGCTGCATCCTGACTAGGGTCAGCTGAATCTCTTCCACATCATCCAAAAGGGGAGGAGTGGTCTTCACAAACATATCAGACATAGGTGCTTCACGGGAATATGGCATCTTCAACTGAATTGCCCTTGCTTGTACTCACTAAAGATAAGGCTCCAAAGAAACAGCCCATCTAGGTCCCAAGTCCTTTCTACTCTTCATGTGAATATGACGTCAAGCCTTTACAATCTGCTCCTTAGCTTCCTTATGATTCTCTCCCTTTTAAAGAAAGAAACCACTCAGATGAATATTATTTGGCTTACCCCTTATTGGATATCCAAGTTGTCATCGTGCAAGAACAGGATTATAGTTAATTATTCCCTTTGTACCAAGAAGAGGTACATTGGGGAAACTACCACAACTATCGACAATCTCTACATCATGGTAAGGATGATGGTACCAAAAAATATCTGAATGAGTGAGGGCCATAATCTTCTGATCCCAATGAGGTTCCTTTTTGACATCCCAGAAAGCATCATACCGAGGAAAGTGAAAAATAAACCACTCACTACAAAAAAAAACAATTTTTGGCAGCGCATCTACGAAAGCGCTTTTAAGAGAAAGCGCTTTCGTAGCCTTTAAAAAAAAGTCGCTTAAAAAAAGCGCTTTTATAGGGTTTCCTACGAAAGCGCTTTTCAGAAAGCGCTTTCATAGGTATTTGAAATATCTAACCTACGAAAGCGCTTTTGAAAAGCGCTCTTATAGGTGGCCCTATAAAAGCGCTTTTGAAAAGCGCTCTGAAAGGGGGACCTACGAAAGTGCTTTCTAAAGCGCTCTTATATGGGGGGCATACGAAAGCGCTTTTTACCTCAGAAGCGCTCTCATATGGGGGGCATACTAAAGCGCTTTTAAAAGCACTTTCGTAGGTTGTTTTTATAATTAAATTAAAAATCACCAAATCTGATATTTGCCCTCAGATTCGTTCGTTCAGTCTTCTTCATTTCTTCGTCTTCTTCATTCTGCCGTCTTCGTCGCCGCCGCCGTTCGTTCCGTCTTCTTCAGTCGTCGCCGCCGTTCATTCCGTCTTCTCCATCTTGGTAAGTTTCTTCTTCTTCCATTATCTTCTTCCATTATCTGTTCATCTTATATTAAACAAAAACCTACATCTTGTTAACCATTGATTATGAGTAAATGTTGCTTCCACGGCCAAGGTTTAGTTCCAGTTAACCATAGAATTAATTATTAGATTTGGAAATCACATATTGGCTTATGCATGATAAAACAATTATGGAAATCACATATTTGTTCTTTAGGGTGTACATATAATACACTTGCTCTTCATTGTTTACAAGCTCTAAATTAGTAAGTGGGTTAACCTTCATCTTATAAGCTCCACTAGACGTACCACCAGTCAGAGGCCCTGATCTATAGAACTCAGTCGAGCCCTTCCAAATAGCCGTTTCAGGATTGTTCGTAAGTCTCATGGATACAGTAAAGTCACCTGAAGATGGATCGTCCCAGTTTTTCCATGCAGTAAATATTCTAAAAATACCGGTTTTCTTGTCCCATCCATTCTTCATTTCTGGTAATAATGTATCAGTAGGATAGTCAAAGCTCTGCCACAAGAAACTATCTTCATCAGCTGAACTGTCTTTCTCATCTCTGATCACTAAATTTCCGTTGTTCAGAAGCTGGACAATTGGAGTTGAAGTCTCGGTTTGGAAGGGTCGTTTTTTATCTATTGGTGGCAGAGTTACTTTAGTAAATTCTGTCCTGAATTCTATTCCAATATATTTCTTATCTTTCTATAAGATTACTAAAATTGTGTTGAAGGAATTGGTTAGGATTCAACGTGAATTCTTGTGGAGTCGTGGTGTGGATAGCAGAGGCATTTCTTGTGAATTCTTGTTGAAGTACCCCTTATACTCATTATAGTTATAGAATTCCTTTGCCTATACAAAAAAAAACTTCATGCTTAGTTAATGCTTAGCACACTGTTGTAACCAATTCAAATTTTAACAAGTTATGTGTGCCACTGCCACTTGCATCTCATCATAATAACTCTAAACTATATATGAAAATCTCAAATAATTTCGCTCAATATATATAAGATGAAAAATGGTGCATGTATAGTTTGAGTGTTTATGATAAATTATGTATCTAATATGTATAATTTAATGATAAACATTTATATTAAGGTATTTAATTAGGATTAGGACTAACCCTCCCAAGTAGAACTCTTCTCCTAAAGCAATAGAAGCCATAATAGCAACAACAAAAGTTTGAACAGGTTGATAAACAGCAACAAACACTGGACCTCCTCTATCAATACACCATATTTGTACTGCAAAAGCAATTCCAGATGCCACCACTCCCTGCAAATAATTAATACATTTTTAAATTCTGACTAGTGTAATATATTTTCATATGCAAAAGTTAGACGATCAAAACTGCATTTAAACCTAATAGCGCAGGTGATAACTTACGGCGTATAGAATAGTGAAAGCTTCACCACCCGAGTGAAATAGCCAAGCTTGAGAATTTCTTTCACAAACCAAAGCAATAACAAGAAATTGCAAGAGACCAAAGAAACACGTATAAGAAGTGACAGAAAGACGAGCAGGATACTTCTTAAGAATAGGCGCTTGAAACACAAGCCAAGCAGACCAAGACAAACAATGTCCAATAAGATAAACACAACCAAGTGTCCAGTTTTTCCCCTTGGCATCACCCAAAAACCATGTTCCAAAATCAACCATCGGTGTTGTTGTTACTTCTGTTATCAATGTTGCAGTACTATTTAGGTGATTACTTGGAGTATATATTGTTGGACCTTTGTATAATGTAATCACTGTTGCACCAATTACACAGAATATTGTTCCTGCAACTTTAGCTAATCCATCTTTTCTATTCAATCTCACTTGCTCTATCCTGTGGATGAAATTTTGCATGTGTAATTTTTATCAGAATTAACTAATGTTTTAATGTGTTACATAGTAACAGTATTTAGTTAAGGGCTAGGTTACCTTAATATGACAGCCATGAGAAATGTTATGGCAGGGACAAAATTTTGTATTGCTGATGCAAAAGTTGGAGTTGTGTTCTCTAAACCAAGCAAATAGAAACCTTGGTTTGCTGTAATTCTGTGTAAAGTAACATATATAATTATGATCAAACCTTACAAATATAACAATGCTTACTTGTTTCCGTTAGCAACTTCCGATTAACTTGTGTTATGATAACAATGCTGCCCCATTTCTAGTCTAAGTATCTTAAACCATTTCATCCTATTTCCATATGCAATGTGATATATGAACTTGTTACTAAAAATATGGTGAATCGTGTGAAGCATTTATTTAATAGTATCAGTTCATCGCATCAACCTTATGTTGACTTTGTGAATTCACTATTTCTAATATTTGTGTTGTATTATTGTCATAGCTTTCCCAAACATTGAAAATATATATGTGACATTTATTGTGAACCTTTATGTTAAAATAGTATATATCTTTCGACAATCGATCCGAAATATTGAGTAACATTCTATGAAATTGCAGCGTTTCCCGGCCTAGTTCGACGTACGACGCTCATTCTCCGCGTTTCTTAGAGTTCGAAACATCTAAGAGGTAACTTTCTTCCTCAAATTACTGGTATATATTGTGATGAATTTGTCTTAAATTGTCTTTCGTATGTTGCATTTTCTTGATACGGATTCATTCCGTGTATACTTTGCGTTTTGACAGAAACGCAGTATACTACTGTTTTGTGCACTAATTAGTTGATATGGATAAGACATGGATGTATTCCAATCGATTGCCGAAAGACTACGAGAATGGTGTTTCCGAGTTTGTTAAGTTTGCTGTTGCGCACGCTAAAGACCCCAGTCGTATGACATGTCCCTGTTTGTATTGTTGTTATGGGAACCGGGTTGACGCAGTTCAGTTGGCATCGCATTTAATTCGGTATGGAATTGATAGGAGTTATACATGTTGGAATATGCATGGTGAGAAAAGTAACGAGAATGTTGAATCGGGGTATGCAAGGACCTATGTTTCAAATGATGATTGCACAGATACATACGATTATGATCGAGTCGAAGAAATTGCAGAAGCGCTTGAAGAAGATCTTAACGATTGTCCCAAAATGTTCGAGAGGTTGGTAAGTGATGCAGAGAAACCGTTGTATAATGGTTGTACAAAATTCACAAGATTGTCTGCGGTGTTAAAGTTGTACAACTTAAAAGCCGGCAATGGATGGTCGGATAAAAGTTTCACAGAGTTATTAGCCCTTATGAAAGATATGCTACCAGAGGATAATGTTCTTCCCAATCGAACGTATGAGGCCAAAAAGATGTTGTACTCCATTGGCATGAGCTATGATAAGATACATGCGTGTCTAAAAGATTGCGTTTTGTTTCGAAACGAGTATGCATCGTTAAATGAGTGTCCTAAATGCGGTGCCCCTCGATATAAGAAAAAGTTGTCTCCGGCAAAAGTCTTATGGTATTTTCCTATAATCCCGAGATTTAGATGGATGTATCATAGTGAAACCGATTCAAGACAATTGACTTGGCATTCAGATGAAAGAATTATTCATGGAAAATTTCGACATCCGGCAGATTCTCCACAGTGGATGAAAATTGATAATGATTATCCTGAATTTGGAAAAGAAGCAAGAAACCTTCGCTTGGCATTGCCTACTGATGGAATGAACCCACACGGTATTCAAATTATCTCGCATAGCACATGGCCTATGATTCTTATGATTTATAACCTACCTCCATGGCTATGTATGAAGCGTAAGTACATGATGCTGTCTATGTTAATTTCTGGGCCTAAACAACCAGGAAATGATATAGACGTATACTTGGAACCATTAATCGAAGATTTGAAGATTTTGTGGGAGAACGGTGTGGAGGTCTATGATGGTTATAGGAAAGAAAGTTTCAACTTGAGGGCGATGTTGTTTGGAACAATTAACGATTTTCCAGCATACGGCAATCTATCCGGGTATAGCATTAAAGGTGAAAAAGCGTGTCCTGTTTGTGAAGACGGAACCGATACCATGCGATTGAAACTTTGTCAGAAGAATGTCTTTCTCGGTCATCGTAGATTCTTAACTTCTAAACATCAGTATCGTGGATGGAGAAAAGCGTTCAACGGAGATACCGAACAACGTAGAGCTCCGCCTGGTTTGACAGGTGAACAATTTTTTGAAAAGGTGAAAGATGTGAATATTCAGTTTGGCAAGCCTTTTGCACATAAAGTTGTCACAGGTGGGTGGAAGAAGAGGTCGATTTTTTTTGAATTGCCATATTGGAAATCTTTGTACGTAAGACATTTTCTTGATGTGATGCATATTGAAAAAAATGTATTTGACAGTGTTATTGGTACGTTACTCAATATAAAAGGGAAGTCTAAGGATGGCCTTAAATCAAGGGAGGACTTGGTAGACATGGGAATAAGAACTGAACTGGGACCCGTGAAGAAAGGAAGACAGACATACCTACCACCTGCTGTTTACACTCTATCTAGAAAGGAGAAAAAAATATTGTGTAAGTTTCTGAGTGAAGTTAAAGTTCCAGAAGGCTACTCATCAGATATTAGAAGACTTGTGTCTATGAAAGACCTCAAGTTAAAGAGTTTAAAGACGCATGATTGCCATGTTATAATGGAACATTTTCTACCGATAGGTATACGTTCTATTCTGCCAGAAAAGGTAAGAAGCGCAATAACTAAATTGTGTTTTTTCTTCAAGTCAATTTGCAGTAAGGTGATCGATCCTGAGATCTTGCCAACATTGCAAAAAGAAATAGTTGTTACTTTGTGTGAGCTTGAAATGTATTTTCCTCCCTCGTTTTTTGACATAATGGTCCATCTTGTCGTTCATCTTGTGAAAGAGACACAATTGTGCGGACCAGCTTATATGAGATGGATGTACCCTGCTGAACGTTATATGAAAATATTAAAAGGGTATGTGAAAAATCGGAGTCGACCAGAGGGTTGTATTGCCGAAAGATACATTGTTGAAGAAGCGGTTGAGTTTTGTACTGAATATCTGTCAAATGTTCAGTCAATTGGACTCCCCAAATCTCATGTTGTTGAAAAAAAAGAAGGTAAGAAGCTAATTGGAAATAAAGTTGTGACAGTATCAAGGGTCGAACGGGATCAAGTGCATTTGTATGTTTTGCACAATGAGATTGAGGTTGAGCCGTATGTCGATATACACAAGGGTGTTCTTCGAGGTTTAAATTCGAATAGAAATGAGAATTGGATTGTACGAGAGCACAATCGAAGTTTCATACCATGGTTTAAGGAACATATTTATTCAAAGTATCGTTCAGATCCCGCCTCAGTGACAGAAAGGTTGAGATGTTTAGCATATGGTCCAAGTTTGGTTGCGTTTTCTTATAGCGCATACGCAATTAATGGATACACATTTTATACCAAAGAACAAGATGATAAAAGTACTGTGCAAAATAGTGGTGTCACCTTGGTAGCTGAAGCAATGCACATATCTAGTGTGAAGGACTTAAACCCGAAATTTGCAAATCTGTCGTATTTTGGGGTTATCGAGCGCATTTGGGTCTTTGATTACGAGAAATTTCAGATTCCTATATTCGGTTGCAAGTGGGTTGAAAATAATAATGGTATACGGATGGATAAGTCAGGATTTTTGCAAGTTGATCTTAACAGGGCGGGGTACAAAGATGAGCCTTTCATTCTAGCCTCTCAAGCTAAACAAGTGTTCTATGTCGCTGATCCGACAAGTACGAAATGGTCTATAGTGCTTTTCTCTAACAAAGTAATTGATGAAAAGATTGGAGACCAAGGTGATACTGGTGTTGATATTGAATCTTTTACCAGAAATGATCAAAATGATAATGAATCATGCATTAGAAATGATCATAATGAGGGTATTTGGATCAATCCAACCGTCCGCGTTGTTACGAGACGAGTAGAACATATTCCTACCAAGAAAAGAAAGAGATGTTAGTGAAAAAGGTAATAGTATATATAATTATAGACAATGTCATTCAATAAAATGTATATATATGCCATTTCATTTTTTTCATTATAGTATAATATATATAGCCTATATCATTTCATTTTTTTCATTATAGTATAATATATATAGCCTATATCATTTCATTTTTTTCATTATAGTATAATATATATTGCCTATATCATTTCATTTTTTTCATTATAGTATAATATATATAGCCTATATCATCCAGTAAAATTTAAATATACGTCATTACATTTTTTTGCTTTATGGAATTTTATGAAATATTTGTTATCTGACATCTTTGCTTTATGGAATTTTATTTATGTTTCGACGTACGACACTCATTCTCCGCGTTTCTTAGAGTTCGAAACATCTGAGAGGTAACTTTCTTCCTCAAATTACTGGTATATATTGTGATGAATTTGTCTTAAATTGTCTTTCGTATGTTGCATTTTCTTGATACGGATTCATTCCGTGTATACTTTGCGTTTTGACTGAAAATTTGTTATCTGACATCTTAGTTTTTTGAAATATTTAGGATTGTTTTATTTATGTTTTGATGTAGGTATATTTCTTTTTCATTCTTTATCAGTTCGTAACTATTTAATCATAAATTTAATAGTATCCATCTTTTCATTCCATTTAATCCATTGTCTGAAATATTGAATAACATTCTATGAATTTGCAGCGTTTCCCGGCCTAGTTCGACGTACGACGCTCATTCTCCGTGTTTCTTAGAGTTTGAAACATCTGAGAGGTAACTTTCTTCCTCAAATTACTAGTATATATTGTGATGAATTTGTCTTAAATTGTCTTTCGTATGTTGCATTTTCTTGATACGGATTCATTCCGTGTATACTTTGCGTTTTGACTGAAAATTTGTTATCTGACATCTTAGTTTTTTGAAATATTTAGGATTGTTTTATTTATGTTTTGATGTAGGTATATTTCTTTTTCATTCTTTATCAGTTCGAAACTATTTAATCATAAATTTAATAGTATCCATCTTTTCATTCTATTTAATCCATTGTCCGAAATATTGAATAACATTCTATTTAATTCATTCCGTGTATACTTTGCGTTTTGACAGAAAATGTATCACGATGTTCCACAAGGAGATGTTCCACAAGATAATTCAGAAAATGTTCCTCAAGGAGATGTTCCACAAGATAATGTTCCACAAGACACTTCAGATAAAGACATCACACGAGGCATAACTATCATGCGGGGAATCATCCGTGATAGAGATAGAGGTATTACGTATAATGTAGATTGGAATAATGATGACCAACTAATTGGGCCTAATTCTGCAAAGCTGACAAGCTACATCGGTACGCTTGTTCGTATGCAATTCCGATCACCACTACTAGCTGGAAAAAAGGAGAGTTGGATGCTAAAGAAAGAATTTGGACCGAGATAAAGGTATCATATATGGTTGTTGTTATTTGCTTTATTTTGACGAAAATATTGTTTTTAAATTACATATACTAACACCCTCTATGCGTATGTTTTTTTGTAGAGGTCTTTTAACATTGAAGATGCCCGCAAAAAGTATATAATGGGCTTGGCCGGAAAAAGACATAGAGGGTGGAGAAATTTTTTGACAAATAAGTTTCTTAAAGACGATGAAGGAAATTTTGTTGAAGAGGAACCTGAACGACCAAAAAAATATGAGAGCTTCATTACACCCGAAGAATGGGTTGCTTTTGTGGGCCAAAGAAAAGACGATAATTTCAAGAAAGTGAGTGCTGTAAATTGGGATAGAGCGTCAAAACCCGCATATCCATATAAAAAAGGTCGTTTGGGATATGCACGCTTACAGGAAAAAATTGTAAGTAAATCTCAATTCTACGATCTTATTAATTATCTCAATGTGTATTATTAATTTGTAACAATGTGTATTGATGATTTTATTATTTGTAACAATGCGTAGTTGGAGGAGACGCAGAGTGACGAAACATCACTACCTGCACATGTGCTGTGGAAGGAAGCTCGTATTGGCAGAGATAAAGTTGTTAACCCCGATCTGACACATATTTATGATGAGTGTGTAAGTATACCATTATGTCTTTAATTAATATATAATTAACGTTGTGTCTTTAATTATCGATATTTAAATGAATTACAGGAGACTATATCGCAATCGGTATCCTCGGGTGATGACTCGAATATCAGTAGCATACTCAGTCGAGTATTATGTGTTGCTGAGTATCCGGGACGAGTGAGGGGTAAAGGCCATGGTTTGACTCCTACCTCTCTGTATAACAATCCAAGAAAAAGAAATCCTAGCAATGCGGAAGTGATGCAAACGTTGCAGGATTTACAAGCACAAGTCCGTGAACTGCAGAGGGACAAAGAGAGGTATATGGCCGAAAGGAGCAGTTCACAGTTGAAAGAAACTAGTGACAAGGCTAGTATCAACCGTCAACAAAATTTTCCCGAGGTAATTAAGATGATAATCCATTATATTTAGAGAAAGTAAAATTATAACGGTTATTATTGTCAACATTAAAGGAAGTCTAACAGTTATTATTGGTTTAGGGCATTTCATGTTGTCAGTTGTATCTAGCTTCTCCGACTTATCGGGTAGTTGGCAAGGGAAAAGTGCACAACACCTCGGGAGATTTAATTCACCATAGACCGCTCCCGGATGGCCACATGAAGGTATCGGTTGATGTTGTTTTAGATATGAATGCATTGCTACCGGTACCTGACATTGTTGCGGAGACCACATTGCTGCGAGATGCAGTAGGATCTTTTGTGGCTTGGCCATCAGACCTCATCTGCATAGATGATCAGGTATGTTGAAAACCATTATGAATCTTTAAGTATTCAACTGACAGTTCTGACCTGAATTTTATACATGGTAATTTTAGACTCCTGCAAAACTCGCATCTAAGGATAAAGGGATTTTGCAGCGCGGCGAGTCTATTGCATCGCAAAGACAGGTACTTTTATAGTGTTTCATTTATAATCGGAATAAAAAACTGCATAACTTTGTATCTTACATAATTCTATATGATTTTTAAGGTACCTTCTCAAGATCAGTCACAGCAGGTGAGCCAGAAAGGTAGTAGGGTTCCACCTAAGAAGAAGGTTCCTGTTCGTAAATTTGTGCCTAGGTTTCGACAGTGTCTGGAGACACTAGTTGGCACATCAGATTTGATGAATGATGGAATTCGTCAAATCGATGTGGATGAAATTGTCTTTGGTTTTCCATGTACCGAAACAATTGGATTAGAGGACATGGAACAAATCTTTCATCATCGAGAGTTAGGCATCAGTGTGATGCACTCGTACATCCGGTAACCCGATCAATATATTATTTAATTGGTTGAACATTTTTTTTAAACATTTAATTGAAATAGTCTAATATTAATTATATTTTTATTTAAGGATGTTATTTGACAAATTGATGCGCGGGAATCAATTTTCAAATAGATTCCGTTTCGTGTCTTCCTCCCGTGTTAGCGGAGCAACAATTTCTAGGGAACCTGATTCAGTAAGAGAACACTTGGTCGAAAGATTCAGGACAACTGCCAGTACAGAGAGCTTGTATCTTTTGCCTTATAATACAGGGTTAGATTTTCATTCTAAGCTCCTTTTAATATTTGTATTTTTTACATTAAAATTCGCTTCTAAATTGTTGCTTTAATTTATAGATGTCACTGGTTGTTGCTTGCAATCAATCCCATAAAAGAAGTGGTCTATTACCTGAATTCGGTTGACGGTGATTGGACAAATTATCCGGAAATGAAGCTAGTGATTGATACGTAAGTGACATTATTCTAAATATTCGTTTATGTTTATATATTTAATTATTTCAATGTCATTGTTCTAAATAAATATTTTAATTTTGTCATCAGTTCAATACAAGCATTCCGATGTTAAAGGGGAGCACGAGTACCACGGTCTAGATCAAACAACATTAATTGGATCAAAGTACAGGTATATAAATTTCAACAATTTTGCTTATAATATTTATGCTACTTGATAAATCAATAGATGTGTATAATCTTATTTGTTTTTCTATGTAGTGCCCTCAACAACAAAACGGCATAGATTGCAGATACTTTGTTTTGATGTTTATCAAAGAAATCATTCAAATGAATGAAATCGAGATTCCAATCATGGTATGGATTTATACTTTGTTTTATTACTTATCGGATTTTGCATATAATTTATTACATTAAACTAAATCATGCATATATTTTGTTTTGTAATGTAGTATTTTGATCAATACAATTGTCCATATTACTCGCCACGTCAATTGGAAGAACTCAAAGAGGAGTTGTGCCAATATTTTATTGAGCTAAGAATCTTATAATAAGGTACGATTACATTGTTGTGTGAAAATTGGTTAATTATGAATATATTGTTTTGTGTATACAACACTGACCGTGTTATTATGTTCATATTGCAGGATCAGGACCTTGGATATATATGTAGATTAGGATTGATTTACTTCGTGTTATATAGCTGATTTCTTAGGGTGTATTTTGTTACGTTTAAAAACATGTTAATATTGAATTACAATGGTGTATATATATTTTGGATATGAATTGATTATAATGGTATTTGTATATATATATAATATTTGGTATTTGAATTACATTTGGTATTTGGATTAAAACTAATATATATTGGTATTTCTAGATTAGATTGTAAAATACCGGTTTAAGAATTACAGGTTTGCTGCAAAAAAATGCAGGTTTAGAAATTTTTTAAATTTTAGATTTTTCAGTAGAAAACCTATGAAAGCGCTTTTAAGAAAAAAGCACTCTCGTAGGCCTACCTATGAAAGCGCTTTTTTCTTAAAAGCGCTTTCATAGGTAGGCCTAAGAGAGCGCTTTTTCTGAACAAAAAGCGCTCTTATAGGCCTACTTTATATGCATTCTGAATACACCTATGAAAGCGCTTTTTCAGAAAAAAGCGCTCTCGTAGGCCTACCTATGAAAGCGCTTTTTTCTTAAAAGCACTTTCATAATTAGGCCTACGAGAGCGCTTTTTTCTGAACAAAAAGCGCTCTTATAGGCCTACTTTATATGCATTCTGAATACACCTATGAAAGAGCTTTTTCAGGAAAAAGCGCTCTCGTAGGCCTACCTATGAAAGCGCTTTTTTCTTAAAAGCGCTTTCATAGGTAGGCCTACGAGAGCGCTTTTTTCTGAACAAAAAGCGCTGCTAAAACCTTTAGCAGCGCCACCTACAAGAGCGCTTTTAAGCGCTTTTAAAGCCCAAAAAAAGCGCTTTCGTAGGTTATTTCTTGCATAGTGACTTATACAACAAAGGCGTGCAGCATATGATCATCCCTCCATGATAAGAATCCAGAATATGAATGGAGTAATAAGCATCACCTAATAATGTAGGGACTAGATTCCCTATCAAAAAAATCTTAATGGCATTGACATCCACGAAGTTGTCGATGTTCAGAAATAAGAATAACCCATAGGCAAGTAGGGCAAAGATGGCTTCAAAAGCAACCGTATTCTTCATCCTAGCAAAGTAGAGAGCTTTCTCTAATAAAAATTGAGCGGGTAAGCCTCTGATTCCTCCTTTAGTAGTCATGTGGGCCTCAATCTCAGACTTCCCCAAATGAATCAAAGCAGCAATCTCATGAGATTTTGGATCCCCCTCCAAACCGGTGAAAGGATTACAATCAATAACAAGTAATCCCAGTAGATAAGAATACTCCTCTAATGTATGCATCAACTGATAATCAGGGAAAGTGAAACATCGATACATCGGATCATAGAACTGGACCAAAGTCGAGAGAATACCCTCTTTCATCCTAAGCTTCATGAGAGACACGATGGATCCATACTTCTTCCAAAAATCTGTAGAATTCTGAATCTTGGGAATTAGACTCATCAAATCATCTATCTTGGGATTCTTGAAACTGTACTTCTGAGTCTTTCTTTTTCAAGAATCCATGGTCAAAAGTACCTGGGATATTCACAAAGAGTCAGCTTTAAGTCCCTGGAACCACAATGCCTTAAAAGATGCTCATGGATGCATGAATGTATGCTGCAACAATCATACACAAGATCCCAAACATGGGGGGGGGGGGTCATAAATTTGACGCCACGAGGATGGAGTCAAAGGTACTACCCACATGGTATGATCTAATAGTTTATCACATGCCTAACAAGGTTCTAAAAGGTCCCAGAGCCTACATCCTTCCTTCGAATATTACCAACGTCCTGATTGACTCGGTAATTAGTAATATTCTCAAGAAAAACTCGTCCGAGCGTAGTATCGCAAGACAACCATTTCCGGATTACTCCGTCATAGCTTCCGCACTACACCTAAAAGGCCAAGATGGGTTAAAGGTTCTGCGATCCTCAGTTTCAGGAGGCTCCCAGGTCGAAAGCAGCATGTCTTCTCGATTACTCAGTAAACGACAATATAGTCAAATGGGCCTCCACTTAATGAGGGATCTTATGCCTCCTTTTTTGGGATTACTCCCTTAAAGTTAACATGACTATATTGTCCGTCCTATCTTAAGTTTTCCCAAGTTCGGGTAGAGGACTTATGAGAAATCACCAGGCACCCTGAAAACCAGAAAAGTTTAGACAAACATATATATAATATATAACATACAACAAACAAAAGCATATACACAAATAAATAAAGATAGGCTCAACCCACTTAGGGATGTACCAACAATAGGTCGATCTTTCCCTAGTGAAGTCGCCATTTTTTCCTGTAGCGGTAGAAATGTTGAGACCAAGCCATTGGATTGACTTAACTCGCACAGATCAAATTAAAAATCACCATCATGCTTTATTATTTCCAAAGGAAAGGGAAAAGAGCGAATGACCCTAAAAAGAGGGGGAGAGAATCTAAGTAAAGGGGTTGGTTATGCAAAGGGAATGTATTAGCACCCTAAACATCTACGGTACTCCTCAGGAACCTCTTTGTAAATCTGTGTATTTTGGCTATAATAGTTAATACAAAAATAGATTGTGGGGATGAGAAAAGAAGTATTTTTTACAAATTTTGCACCCGCCGTAGTTGCGAACTTTTAGTGCCTACGTACCACCTTCCATGCAATAGGGAATAAGGGTACTCGTAGTTCACCTTTAAAATTTTAAAACACAAATGTGTTGGTTAATTTTAAGAGACGAGACATTATCGTCTTATCCGAGTGGAAGAACATACTTACTACCCACAATTATGAGAAAGGAGAATTTGCGTCATCTCAAAGTGGAGGATATATCTTGGAGTTTAAAATCAACAAAGCCTCACTCAACACCCGAGTGGAAAATATCTCACTTCACTATATATCATAGAAGTATAGTAGTTGTATCACTTCAAGGATTGACAATGGTCTAATCTTTTGAGAAAATTTTAAAGTAAAAAGCCCAAAGTGGCAAAATGGTTCGAATGAGATTGATTGACTTTTAGTCTTCTCACAAAAAAAATGTCAAGGTATTATGAAGTTGATTAAAGTTTGATCAAGAAAATATTTTGAAAATGCATGGACCTAAGTCCAAGTTTATTATGAAAGTAGTTCAAGTTTAAAACAAGAATAGTTTTCAAAAGGAGGGAGAAGATTTTTGAAATTGAAGAAGGTGGGAGGAGATGAAGGGACTATCCTAAAGCATAAAGTAAAAGCTAGGGAAAAGAACCGTCTAACCAACAAGAAGCCAACACTTGACATAATGAGTCAATGTAAAATTCCCATCCTTTGGATTCAGACCATGCAAGCAAAGATAATAAACCTCTTAAGAATACCAAACTTCAAATGCATTAAGTCTTCACAAAAATTGGGCATAGTAACGGCTGTATACAGATGAATTCACAATCACAGACAAAGCATATAATCAGAATAACCTACACACAAAGAAAACAAACAACCCAATGTTTTAGGGGTAAACCCCAAGAACTCCAGACAATATTGCAATAAAAGTCACAAGGTCTCAAGGTAGGCCAGGGTCTTTAATCCTAAGTCCAAGAAGTCCATCACTCCATAATGCCAATGATAGTAACCAAATAGTCCAAGTAACATTAAAGTTTTTTATGGTTCAAGTTGATTATTAGGTATCTTCAAAAAGAAATGAGAATCTCAAGTGAGCAAAAATAAAAATGACATAAAAGTAAATGCTCAAGTGAGAAAAGATGAAAATAGCATGAAATGTAAATGCTAAAATAAAATGGTGCATAAATTAAAGGCATACAATAAAGGGCATAAAATAAAAGTCAAACGTTAATGAGTTAGTAATTAGAGGTTAGTTGAATGATCATATTAAAACTTACATTTGAAACTCATTAGAGGATTGATAAAATCAAAGCCTCTCAATAACAAGTTTCATTTGCTTTTTGTCAAGTATATCATTCATTTTCAAAATCTCAAGGCAACAATAAATGATCAATGATGTTTAAGTGGTTCACTTTGACCAAAGCTTATAAAGATTCATTAGAGGATTGATAAGGCCAAAACCTCCTAACAATGAATCTCAAGATTATTGGATCAAAGGTTTAAAATTAACATACTTGGGCTTGTAAACATAGGTTTGGGCCAGGAATGATCATTTCTCAAATCGGGACAAAATTTAGCACTATGTTAAGCAACCGTAAGTAGACTTATATAGAAGTCGCACCTATTTTGAGGCTGGTCAATAGCAATTTATGTGTCATATATTTGGAGAAATGATATGTGTATCATCCTCTAACAACATGTAACACAATGAGAAGAGGATGAGATGAAGTGGGAAGGGATGTGTTTGAAATAAAAATTTAATCAAACTATCATTGAAATTATTCATCCATTTTGGTGGAGTTAAACTCAACACCCAAGATTCAGTGATGTTAATGAAGTACATGATCAAAAGTCAAAAGGTCAGAATATATACAAAAATAAAATTGTATTTAATGAATAAAATAAAATAAAAAATGATTTTTAAAATGTTTTTAAAATGAAAATAAAAGGGAAAATAGAAAACTATACTCAAAATATCAAAGAAAAATTAAAAGAGACCATAAAAAAATCAAAACTGGCCTCAAATATTTATACAAAATTTTTGGTAATTTTTCAAATTAGAAAAGTATTTTTAAATTAATTAAAATTACTCAAATAAGTGAAAAAAAAGATCAAAAATAGTAGAACTCAAAATAAAATTCTAAAAAAATTCAGAAGGTCAGAAATAAGAGAAATAATTTTGATGAATTTTTTTCAGAATTTAAAAATGTCAAAAAGTGTTTTTAAGCAATTAATAATAAACGAAAACAAAGAAAAAAATCATGAAAAATACCAAATCTGGAAATAAAATTAGGAAAAAATATAAATCAGAAAGAGAGTATTTGAAAAAAAATTGTGAATTTTTTTCATAATTTTTTAGTCATAAATGAATTTTCTATGATTTTTTGAAGTTTAAAACAATTAAATATAAAAAATCAGAAATAAAAAATAAAGTAAAAAAATATAGACCGTTGAATGAGAGTCAAAACACGTTAGTAAGCTAATTCAATGGATCAAACGCGTTGTGCATATCATGGTCCTTAATGAATAAAACATGTGATCAACTATTAAATCAGATTTGAAAAAATGCGTGGCAAATTCCCATTGGTTGAAGACGGACACATAGGTCATCTTCAACCTTTGTCCACGTGATTTGCAGGTTCATAAAATGGAAAAATTAGAGATCAAGACTGGTACCATTCGCTTCGTCTCTTTAAGACGATTCCAATGGTACCCTCGCGAAAAATTTATGTAAGGTGTAGCTCAATCATTTCAGAAGGAAAGATTTGAAAAGGGATTTGAAAATTCATGGCCAAAACTCACTTCCAGTTGAAAACAAATGTTGTGACTAGAATCAGAATGATGAGAGCTTCATTACAGTACCAAAGTTTGAGAGAATTGATAAAGGGATCTACCTATTGAAGTTCAAATTCAGAGCTCTGAAACTTGACTTGGCTAGCATGATTTAGGAAATCTTAGAGCTTGGTTCTTCTTCTGTTAGCTTTAGTGAAGTTCAAGGATGAAGAATTCACAAAGAAAATGAATTGAGGAAAGCTATAAAACCGAATTCGAAGTTGCAGAAAAGTGGGTAGAAGAGAAAGTTTGGTAGAGTGATTCTGGATATCTAAGCTTGAGAAAATGAATGAGGTATGACCCTCTATTTATAGAGAAGCTAATATGTTGTACCCCAAAATTTGCCCTCCCTTTTTCACAAGAAATCACAACCCCAGGGTTTTTCTCTGATTTTTCAGATTGGCCCAAGAATCGGTCAAGCAGACTATTCTTTATCAGTCAATCCAGAATTAGGGTTTGCACTTATTTTGTTGAGATTGGCTCAGGAATCAATCAGACAGATCTTTCTTTGGCAGTAATCCAGGATTAGGGTTTCCACTGATTTTGTTGAGATTGGCTCAGGAATCAATCAGACAGATCTTTCTTTGGCAGTAATCCAGGATTAAGGTTTGCGCTCGCATTTCTCAGAAGAAACTGAATCCTCAGAAATTCAGTTAACTGTTACATTATTTTTACGCTTGTTCAAGATTACTGGATGTTTCTCAAAAGCCTAATTATCTGGGATAAGATCTGAGACTTTTGTTTGGAACCTTAAGGCATTTGATTGATTAGTGGAGTGAAAGGTTTATGGAATGCTTGTTTGTTTAACTGTACTACGCATATGTTAATTGGAATATCAGGCGTATTGTGATTAATGCAAGGTTGCGAGACGGCAAATTTTGTTAATTATTTATTTCATTTGGATTAAAGTTATTGGGATACATTTCCAGTTATTTTAATTTAAGGGTCTTAAATAATTAAATAGACAATACAAGGAAAAATTGGAATATTTGACAGTAGAAAATTCATTTTTGGATAAAGACTTTTATTTATTTCAAGTGTTGTTACAAATTTTATTCGAATATTGTAAGATTACAACTTATAATATTTACAATAATATTTGTTTACAATAAATGAAAAATAAATCTAAGCCTAAATCTCTTGAAATCTTTGACTTTCTACTGCGTCCTCCATCATCCAAATTGGTACTTACCTGCAAAAGACAGAGAAAAAGAAATTAGTATAAGAATTTTCAAGCAGAAGAAGATAAAAAGAAAAATCATCATTAAAGTTTGTCGGCCGGAATCAGAAATGCTATGTTCATCATGTTTCATTTTCCTCTCTGCAAATCACAAGAAGATTTCTCTTCTCGGTTCACAGAGAGAAAAATAAAATATATAAAATGCAAGCATGTCAAACTAGATGCAAAAAACATGGTTCAAATACAAAGGTGCAAAGCTGCATTAACCAAGCAAACTATACTGCAAACTGAGTTTCAAATGCATTAACCAAATGTCAAACTAAGTTGCAAAGCTGTCAAAGAAAGTACACAATGCAGATAATATGGAAAGAAAGTACAACAATGCAGCAAGATAAACCAAGTTACAAGCAAGAAGGCTTGTCAAAAGCCATCATCATATTCTGGCCAGCAGCTTTTCAGAATTAAATATATTAAGCAAGAAAATGCTTATGGAGAGGGAGAAAGAGAAGAACCAGTGAAAGTTTGCAGTTTTGGGCAAAAGCAGGCTATTGTTCAAGACAGTAAGAGAACACACATAGAGCCCACAAAAACAATTGAAATCTGTAGTTTTCAAAACTACAAAACAACAAGCTCAACAAACATACAGTAGAAGCCACAAACTGCAATTTTAGTCACAGCCTGCTTCCAAAACTACTGCAGAAAACTCACAAATCTGCAAAAAACCCTGCATAACTCAAACTAACAGCAAGCCTGCCTTCCAAAACTAACAGCAAGCCTGCCTTCCCAAAACTCAACAACCTGCAAGTCAAAAACTTGCAAATCCAAAGCAAACCTGAAACCTGCTTGTAAACACAAACAAGCCAGCAAACCCACAAAACCTGCTCCCAACACAAAGTTACAAACCTGCTAAACTGCATCTCAAAAAAAACAAAAACTCAAACTGCTGTCAAAACCAAAAAACTTCTCAACCTGAAGCCTGCCTCCAAACTTACAAGCCTACAAGTCTGTAAAGCAAACTTACCAGAACTGCAAGCTACAACAGCACAAAACCTGTAAAAATGAAAATCTGCAGTTCCAACAAAAAGCTCAAACTGGCCTAAACTCAGAATCTGCAAACTAAGTTTCAAATTGCATTAGTTAGTCAAAGCAACTGGCCAAAACAAACTACTCAAACAAACAGCCTACAAGCTCAACACTCAGGTCAAGCCCAAACTGGCTCTCAAAACAACAAACCTGCAAATCCCAAATCCAAACAAGCTAACTAACAACCTCATCATCAACAAGAGAAAGGAAGAGCTTGCAGAACAAGCAAAACAACAACACTGGTTTTCAGGTTCATCATCATAGAACATCAGCATACTCAGAAGAAGCAAGCAAGCAAGTTTCAATTTGTCCATCAACAAAATTCAAAATGAAATAGTTTCAGATCTCTCATCATCAACAAAGACACAACCAATTTCAGATTTTGTACATCATCACTAACAAAGCAGCAAACTCAAATCAAAACAACAAACAAAGAGGCAAATCTCAGAAAATCATCATCATTGACATCAAATAACTCACAAAGAGAGAGGGAGAGTTTAGAGGTAAAACAACAAGGAAGAATTTCAGAAGTATTCATCATCAACTCAAATCAAGCCAACAAAAACATATCAAAAAAGAGTAAATCTCAGAATATCATCATCATCGATCATCATCAAACCTTCAAAGAGGAAAGAAAAATACAGAAATACCAGAAGTGAGCAGTCATCATCTTCCTCCTCCCTAAGCCTCCAAGGAGCGCCTCCGTCTCATCACATCTCTCTCCTTTCGTTTTCAACCCAGAAAAACGCCAAAGGTATAATCTCTTTCTCTCAAACTTTCGTTGTATCTCACACACAAAACATCAAAGATTAAAACATTGCAAAATGATAAACATGCAAGAATCAAACGTTTAAACTGTAAAAGACCTAAAAAGATAACGAATCGTACCGTTTCTCTAAAAACTCTGGATCACGGTAAAGGGATAAGAAGTGGACGAAGGCGACGCTCCGGTGGCTAGGGCATGGAGAGTATCAGAAGTTCATAGGCTTGGGAAAGACGAAGAGAAACGAAGAATATGAGTGAAAGGAGGCGCCGCTGTAACCAAAACTCCAAACCCTAATCAACTGAATTAACCCTAAACTTTGTGCAACACCTTTTGGGCCTGACCCACGTCTTTTCCTAAAGCCCAAGCATTTTCCAGCGTATACCCCCTTTTTTTACTCACTCTGACTTGCATATGATTCTCCTTCATTTTTTATTTGGGCCATAACTCATAGGCTCATCATCTTTCCCTTTTCAATTTTTAAACTAATATTCTTTCTTTTCTTTACTAATATCATTTTAATTAATTTTCTTTAAACCAATACTTTTCTATTTAAAAAAATAATTTGTTTTGTTAATAATAAAGAAAACCAATAATAGATTAAAGTTTGTTTTGATATAATTTTCTCTAAATATTTGTTATATTTAATTAAATACAAAAAGAATACTAGAATTTTTGTTTAACTAATCTTTTCACATAAGTTCCTAAAAAATATAAAACACAATAAATAATAATAAATACTTAATCTTTCTTAGGTTAAAAATTTTATTTGATCATTTGTAAATAAATACATGTATCTCATATTTCTTTGATTTTCATTATCTTATATTTTGTTATAATTTTACATTGAAAATGCGACAGTTCAATTTGGTTGTAATATATATACTTGGACATTATTATTCTGATAAGACTCATCCCCATTTGTAAACATTTGTACCCCCATCCCCGGATACTATTTTGAAATAATTTAGACTTTAAATTCCCGCAATTTATCGCTTTCAATATACTGTATAGTAATTATAGATTGTATGTGAAGATTCAAAATCAATCGCTAGATAACCTAATACAAGAACAAATGCATGAAAATCAATACACAATTCACACTTGCACCTCTGGGGTAACCTCGCTTGTTGCCTCGGAAAATGCAATCATGTCCCTCGAGTATGAGACACTCTAGCAAATGTCCCTTCAATAAAAAAAGATTGTAGTCCCTCGATGACCCTCGATGTTGCCTTCGGTAAAACGATCTCGTCCCTTACAAAATTGCTAAAGCGTCTTATAAGTTGCCTTCAATGATTGTATACGATGACTCGCGCCCGTCCCGTTTAACATCCTAATACAAGGTTGTTCATCAAATACAATGGTTAAATAACATTGTTAAAAGGGTTAAAAACATAAGAAAGATCTTTGAGTAAAATAGGGTAGACAACTCTTAGTTACTTGATCAAAAACTTGTGAAACATCCTTGCCATTTTCAAACACACTTCACAACACAATTTCTAAACAATTTTCAAAACATTGAATTATCTTTTCAAAAAGACACACACCTTTGTATATATTCAAACAAGAATCATTACAAAGGTTGCCTAGACAAGGCATCTTTTTCAAAACATTTTCAAAACCACACACAAAGCACCATTTCAAACAGTTGAGAAGCAAAGGCAAGTGATCTAAAACAAGTAACTAAGAGCCCATGGATAACCATGGATGAAAAGTGTTGTACCCCAACATTTTCCCTCTCATTTCATCAACTTTTTCTCACCACAAGACCTTTGAAGCTCAAGAGCAAGTTAGGATTTACTCTGCTCAAGACTCCTCCTTGCACTGTTGACCCAAATTAGGGTTTGAGTTTGCACAAAGATGTTTTGACCTAAAATGCCCAAAATGACTTTCATGCTTCATGTTGGACTCACAAGTTTATCCATACCAAGTTTCAAGCCTTGATTCCAATCTTTGCCCAGTCAATTGGACAGTTGACCTAGAAATCAGTTGTATTGGGGAAAAAGTCAATTATAGAAAAAGTCACCGCTCTATGCGAACAGTTCAAGATTTATCATCACAATTCATCTCCCTATCGGCCGAAGATGAACGATGCTGTTGAAGCTGCGAACAAAAACATTAAGAAGATCATTCAGAAAATGACAGTCACTTACAAAGACTGGCATGAGATGTTACCGTTTGCTCTGCATGGATACCGTACGATGGCACGTACTTCAACCGGGGCAACCCCATTTTCTTTGGTATATGGCATGGAAGTTGTCCTGCCCATGGAAGTTCAGATTCCTTCTCTAAGGATTATGAAGGACGCAGGTTTGAATAAAGATGATTGGATTCAGACCCGGCTTGATCAACTCCATTTGATCGACGAGAAGCGACTCGCTGCTGTCTGCCATGGTCAAACGTATCAAAAACGGATGATCAAGGCTTTCAACAAGAAAGTCAGACGTCAAGTATATCAAGTCGGAGATCTCGCAATCAAACGGATCATCCTGCCGCAAAGTGATCCCAGGGGAAAATGGACTCCTACATACGAAGGACCATTTGTGATCAAGAGCATATTTTCTGGTGGTGCAATGATTCTGACCACCATGGACGGCGACGATTTGCCGCACCCTGCGAATGCAGACATAGTCAAAAGATACTACGTATAAAATAACCCGACAAGTCGAAAACCCGAAAGGGAGGCTTGGGCAAAAATGGGCATCCCGGTGGACCGAAAACCCGAAAGGGCGGTTCAGGCAAAAATTAGGGATAAAACAAAAAAAAATCTGTACACCCGGCAAGTCGAAAACCCGAAAGGGCGGCTTGGGCAAAAAGGGGTTTCCCGGTGGATCGAAAACCCGAATGGGCGATTCAGGCAAAAGTTAGTGAATTAAAGCGTATGACTATGTCTCGTCGGATCACTTTTGGGACAATCTCTTCATCAACCAGCTCCAAGCTTCTGATCAATCCAGTCACCGGCAGACAAAGCATTGAATGAACCGATATTCAGAGTTGTGAAGGCTATAGCAGAATGGAATCCCATGGAATTGTTTCACATAGCCATCTTTCTTTTGTATAAATTTTTCAATTTTTACGACAACATCCTCTTACTAGGATGACTGTCTCCTTTGTACAAATATACTCATAGAAAGTTAATACAAATACTTTTCCCAGATACAGAAATTTGCTTTGCCTTCTCTTGCTTTTCTACATTTATGCTTTATTTTGAGAAACGTCCAATGTTTTGTTAAATAGGCATATGCATTTGAACATAATCATTTTCCTTACAAATCAAGAAGGATGATTACTGATAGGCCGAAGGTACAGGAAGATATCTCGATGCCCTTTCAGAAGAAATCGCCAGCAGATCTAAAACTCCAAATCCCTCGATCCAGAACTTAATTCCCCAAACAGAGTTAAACTTCAGGATCCTCAGCAGAGAAAGCTTTCCCAACACTGACTTCCCCAGCCAGAGAGCCTTCTAGAACTCAATTCTCCTCAGAATTAAAGTTCAGAATCCCTAGTGGAGCCTTAAAAATCTGAAAATCCAATCCCCAGCGGAGCTAAAACTTCCAACTATGAATCCCCAGCTAAACCAGGCTAGTGAACCTTTTCCCCACAGAGATACTTCCCACCAAGCTAAAGATTCTCAGTCATACCTCTCCAGCATGAGTCTACCAGATTCTGAACTCCCCAGTAGAGATCTTCAGAAATTCTCATTCCCCGCAAGTCACCAAGGAATGCCAGCTCCCCAGCAGTGGTCCTAAGATCCCTTAACAAGTGAAGATCTTGCATTTCCCCAAGCAGAGTGAAGGCTCATTCTCAGTTCCTCACAGGATAATCAGATGTTCTCCAGTGAAGATCTCCTCAAGACAAGAATCCCCAGAAGATTGGTATACAACCCAAGCTCCTAATTCTCCAGCAGTAGTCAACAAGGATGTCTCATCCTCAACAATCAAAATTCTTGTCTTCCCCTGTAGCAGTCAAGGATTCACTTTCCCTGGCAGCAGTCAAGATTCTTTATCTCCAGGATTCATCTATCCTCAACAAGACAGCTCTTCAGCTTACATGCGGATTCATTTACCTTCATATCATAAACATTGATATAACATATATTGCATCATACATATCATGCAACATAACTTTGTGTTTTAGCTAACATTTCACCCTTTTCAGGATAAGATTAAAAGGCTATCATTAACAAATTATTCAGATACAGTATGGATACACCCCAGACACGGCGGTCATTCTATTACTCATTCAGAATTTCGAGTCAGATACAGTATGGATACACCCCAGACACGGCAGTCATTCTATTACTCATTCAGAATTTCAAGTCAGATACAATATAGATACACCCCAGACACGACGGTCATTCTACTACTCATTCAGACTACAACAATCAGATACAGACTAGATACGCTCCAGACACGACAACCATTCTATCTCTCATTCAGATTCACTTACCCACCTCAAGGTTCAATACGTTCCAAACACGGGCACCATTCTGACCCTTACAACAACGGTTTGATTCTCCCCAGTGCGTTCGCCACGGAAGTCATTCTGTCATTTATTTAGATCCCAGTTACAGTTTCAGATACACTTCAAACACAGAAGTCATTCTATTACTCATACGGATCTCAACCCCAGTTACAGTTTCAGATACACTCCAGACACAGAAGTCATTCTGCTACTCATACAACTTTCAACTTCAGATACAGTCCAGATACGCTCCAGACACGGTTGCCATTCTGTCACTCATTCAGAATTTGTCCCCAGTATGCAGTTGCTCCATACAGATGTTTCTCTGTTACCCAGATACAATACAGATACACTCCAGACACGGCAGTCATTCTGATATTCATTCTTCAAGCACAGTTACAGCTCAGATACGCCCCAGACACGGAGGCCATTTTTCTGCTCATACAAACTCAGTCCTTAGATGCAGTTCAAATGCATTCCAGACACGGATACCATTTTGATCCTCATTCTTCTGACCTATCACATTGTAGTTTAACAAACATTCCATATGGCATCTTTAAGCCCATCTCCGACAAGATTCTATCACCTTTCAGATGGCATCTTTAAGCCCATCTCCAAATGGCATCTCAAAGCCCATTCCCGCATCCATTGTTCTGACGAGTGCAAATTTAAGGGCACTCTAGTGTCCAATCTCCTTTTACCTTCGAGACACGAAAGGCAAACCTGCCAATCTAACTCTTCAGGTGCAAGAAGATTGAACAGGGGCAACTGTTGTACCCCAAAATTTGCCCTCTCATTTCATCAACTTTTTCTCACCACAAGACCTTTGAAGCTCAAGAGCAAGTTAGGATTTACTCTGCTCAAGACTCCTCCTTGCACTGTTGACCCAAATTAGGGTTTGAGTTTGCACAAAGATGTTTTGACCTAAAATGCCCAAAATGACTTTCATGCTTCATGTTGGACTCACAAGTTTATCCATACCAAGTTTCAAGCCTTGATTCCAATCTTTGCCCAGTCAATGGGACAGTTGACCTAGAAATCAGCTGTATTGGGGAAAAAGTCAACTATGGCCAATTGACAGTCAAACTTCATGATTTTTGACCCACATCAACATTATGAACTCATATGAACCACTTGGTCAAGTTTGGATCACAATTCCACAAGAAATTTGATCAGATCACCAAAAGGGCAAAATGGTCATTTTTAGGGTTTTGACTGCACAAAGGCAATTTTTGACTGTTTGACCTAACCAATGGCAAATCAAGCTCACATATGGACTCAAGGATTCAATGGCATGGTCTTGAAACATTCAACAAGTTCAAAAGATCCCAAATGCACAAGATTGACAGATGAATTTTCCAGTCAACTGATCAAAATTTGACTGTATACTGAAAAGTCAAACTTTGACTTTTTGGTCAAAATCAAGTGACAAGATTCATTTTTCATCAAAACATGTCAAATTATGAAACTTGTTCATCAAGAAACCAAAAATTACAAATTAGGGTTTAGAATGAAGAAATTTCATAACTTAGAAATTTTCTAAGTTATGAAATTTCCTTATTTTTTCCTAACTTTGTCCCATTTTTTCATCAAGATGTATTTGGATTCAAACAAAACTCAAAACATTAAAGTTGTAGTACATTGCAAAATATACAAATTTGATTCACAAAGTTTCCTCAAAAGAAGCTTGTAGCTCAAGTTATGATTTTTGGAATAGGGTTGCAAAACATTCTTAACTTAGAAAATTTTTGACCTATTTTAGGCAGGATTTTTGCCCAACTTCATGTCCACTTTTCACATGCTTCCACTTGGAATTTCAACTTGCAATACAAAGATGGATTGTAGTACACATTCCAAGATTTCCAAATTATCCAATAACTTCTCAAACACCCTTGTGGTTAGCGAGAATCAAATTTGTAAAGATGGGCAAAAGTCACTTTGTTCATGGCCAAATACATGTTCATAACACTTTGCATTTTCAAGTCAGCTTGCACAAGCTAGGTTACATGCCTTTTATCTCATCCACACTCAATAATTTAATGCCAATCCTTTGTGTCCAAGCCTTATTTTGTGTGTTTAACCATTACTTGCAAGATTAAGCCATATTTGGAAAAAGCATTTTAGCCATTTTTGAAAAGATCCACTTTATGTCAAAGTCCATATCTTTGAAGTACAAGGAAATCTTTGAGGTACAAGTTCATGAACAAATTCCACTGATCTAGGAGAGAAGGTGCAGCATGCTTGAGGGGCCTGTATGAGCCTATAATCTAACTTGACAACTTTTGCTTAAAGGAGAAGAAAGCTTGCATTTTGTATAACAACACACATTACTGCAAGAACTAACTCAAGCAAACTTTACAAACACTTTTCACTTGATCCAACTGACCTAGAACATGAGCCCTTGACCCTCAATACCTCCTCATCCATCAAAACACATTTTTTTCTGCAAAACAGAGTCCCTGTTGCAGATTGACTTCCACAGTTCATTTCCCTCGTGCGTTTTGGCTAAAACTTCTTCATACACACTCCCTATCATCCATTGAAGCTATTCCAAGCATTGAACTGGAACTGTAACATCCATAACCAAGGTTGCTATTTTCATTTTTTCATCTGTGCAGGTTGACTTCTATAGCTCGATTCAGTAAGATTCAAAGCAAGCCAAGCATAGAGGAAGCATCCTTGGACCTCAAGCAAGCTGTACAAGTCCTCAAACTTCATTGAAAGTACCTCCATTGTTGTACACGATTCAAGCTGAACAGGTAAAAGTTTGAACTTCTATCTCTCTATCCAAGCATATCTAGGCTTAGGTTTGTGAAGAAAGTATGTCCTATTCATGGCCCTAAAGCTACCCATATCCTCACTTTTCATTTATGTGGTGTGTGCTGAGAGAATTTTGAACCTGAACATTGAAAAAAAGTTAGGTCAGGAATTGGGGGAGGAGAAATTCTCTCTCATTTCTGAGAGTTAGATCAAGTTCTTGATATGTATGAATTCGTGATTTGATGCTTTACATTTTTGATGTTATAAGTTTCTGCTAAAAATCAAAGAATCAGGATGTTTGAACAAAGCATGAAAGGCGCGCGTTTTTGAGACAGAAATGGCTGGAGGTTGAAGAAGCTTGCCTTGGGCTGGGCCTGACTTGTTTTTTCTATTTGCACCCACATTTTCCACTTACACCCCCTTGGCTCATTGTGTGATTTTTTAATCATTTTTGACTTTTTATTTTTTCTCCTGACTTGTTATTTTTTGTCAAAATATAAAAAATATTAAAAATATTTTTCCACTCATTTTTGCATTTATTTTGAATTTATTTGCTTTATTTAAACTTATACATATAAAATAATATATATACTTTTATTTAAAATACTAAACAATAATACAAAATATATTTATTTTCAGTTATTATTTTATTTTACCTTTTGAAAACATTTTCTTAAAATACACTTTTTTTGATAAATAATAAATATTTTATTTTTTGTATATATTTAGTATATTTAAATATATAATATAAATACTTATATATTTATTAGAATATTTAGGATAAAAATACAAAAATAATATATTTTTATTTTTATTGATATTTGACCTCAAAAATTACTTTTTTACAATATACTTCCCTTTTATTTATTTTTTGTATATAATTAATAAATATTGTATATGATATAAATAACAAATACTATTTATTTACAAAATTAGGGTTTTGCCCTAAACCATGAAAATATCCAAAAATTAACTTTTTTTATTTTTGTTTATATGTCACATGAAAAATACTTTTACATACATATAAAACCATTTTTGTACATTTTGCATATTTATTGTATTTAGTTAATTATTGCACAATTAAAATAACTTGTATATTCAATTTGGATTGTAATAGTTTAGATTTAAATTTCTTGTTAAATATCCCCATTTGAACATTTGTACCCTCATCCCCATAATTATGTTGTAATAATTTAGGACTTTAAATTCCGCATTTTAAAGCTTTCTAATTATACCATGATAGACCTAGGGTTTGTATGCAAATCAAAAATAACAAATAGCTTGACCTAATTCAAAGATAACAAAGCATGAAAATGGACAACACTAATCACACTTGCACCGTTAGGGTTACTCCACTTGTTGCCTTCAATAATGGGCCATGTTGCATGTTGGGTGTCTTTGGCAAAACAAAACAATTCAAATGATCATAGTCCCTCGATGACGCTTTCGAAAGTTGCCTAAAAATGATCATAGTCCCTTCAAGCAAATTGCCAAAGACACTTGGCACTATTGCATTCATGGTCTAAACGATGACCCGCGCCCGTCCCGTTAACATCCTAACACAAGATTGTCCACCAAATACAATGGTGGAACAATACTGTTAAAAGGGTTAAAACATAGGAAAGATCTTTGAGAAATTTAGGGTAGATAGCTCTTAGTTACTTGACCAATCTTGCAAAACAATCCTTGCCATTTTTTCAAAACACACATCACAACACACTTTCAAAACAACTTTCAAAAACATTGAAAACTTTTCAAAAGACAAATACACCTTTGTATACATTCAAACATGGATCATTACAAAGGTTGCCACGACAATGGCCTCTTTTCAAAACATTTTCAAACACACACAGAAAACACCATTTCAAACAATTGAAAGCACCATTTCAAACAATTGAAAATGCAAGGCAAGTGATCTAAGCAAGTAACTAAGAGCCCATGGATAACCATGGATAGAAAGGGTGCTAATACCTTCCCTTTCTATAATCTACTCCCCGAACCCAAGAAAACATCTCAAAGGTTTTTGCTGTGCTTTTTAACCTTTCCTTAGGATAAAATAAAAAGTCGGTGGCGACTCTTGCTAAACCGAAACATTTGCGAAAACAAACGCAAAACCTCAAGTCAGTTCTCCGACCGTATCACAAAAAGGGTGCTAGCACCTTCCCTTTTCATAATCTACCCCCCGAACCCAAGAAAACATCTCAAAGGTCTTTCCTGTGCTTTTTGACCCTTCCATTGGATAAAATAAAAAGTCGGTGGTGACTCTTGCTAAACCGAACAAGTGTGAATACCAACGCAAAATCCCAAGTCAGTTCTCCCACCGTATCACAGAACTGGCGACTCTGCTGGGGAATATTTCTAAAAGTGGGGTTACCTTAGGGTTTAGATCATCTTTACATGCTTACCTTGATTGCTTTGATTGCTTTACTTTTTGGGTTCCTTGTTTGGGTTTGTTTTAAATCCTACACCCGGATTTGGGGACACCTTTTAGGTAAGTAGCAATAAACTGTGAGGGAACTGTGCGGGGTATACCGACATGGTTGAAGCAGTAGCTACGTTAGTGTGACATATTTGTGGGTACCGGTAAGTGATGTCATGAAGCACTAACGAACTCTTAGAACCTTACTTGACCATCTTGGCCTTTTTAGGGGTAGTGAGATGACCGACTTTGGTGCAGTCCGAAGTTGGTAGATACTCGATACTACACTCATTGAGGGTTGTTTTCTTGGAATATTTTGGTCGCCAGTTAAGTGGCTAAACCAAAACAATGAACACAGAAAATAATCCAGTGATATTGAGCTCCTTAGAACCCGGTTTCTATTTGTAGGGCAGGTTGAGCCAACTAACTTCAAGAGGGTACTTACCTACAAACCCCATGCAAGCCTAAACCTAAGGACTTGTCTGCTTTGTGTGAATGTGATTACCTGTATATACACTTACTTACTTTTGCATACCTGTACATAACATCATAACATCATACCATAAGCATTTTCAATAACCATTTCAAGGATCTCAAGGGTCTTTGATGCAGGGTCGCGTTGAACCAGACGTCTACCAAAGGATAAGAGGATTCATTTTCTTCTAAACAAACACCGTCAAAGATCAAGTGCAACAACTTGAATCAAGGGCTATGACCCACTTGACATGGTGAGCTTGATTCTCGTAGAAAGACATCCACCAATACAAAGTTCTCTAGTCAAAGATGCTGATCAAAGTTCAACCTCTAACATTTTCTTGTGTTTACCCCGAGAGATTCTTGAAAACATGCATCCACATATCATGCATTGTATCATGACAGGTTTTCCTTTTCAGGTTTCCTTATTCTCCTACTGTTTATTTCAGTAGAGATGGCTCTAGAAAGGACTGTCGAAGATATCTAGGCTCAAAACGCTCAACTTCAAGAATTGTTCTTGAACCTGTCCCAGGGGCAAGAAGAAGTGAAAGCTCTCCTCACAAGGGGCATGGTCCTAGGAAATCCAGGCGGCGTCAGGAATGATCAGTTGGAAGAACTACAGATTGAGCTGGCAACAATGAAGATCCAGATGATGGGACAACTGGTGGGCCAGATGGCTCTCATTCAAGACCTGGCTCAAAGACAAGAAGAGCTCAGGGTTCTCGTCAACAAACTGCTTCAAGATAACCAAGTGGGGCAAACAACTAGGGTTGAAGATCAAGTCATCATTCAACCTTCTTTGAGACAAGAAGACAACGGAAAGGCTCCCCAGCTTGCTTCAGGGTCACAAGCCCAGCAGCAACCTCGCCAGCGTCAACGGGGTAATCAGCGTAAGCAAAATACGTCTGGAAGACAGTTCACTGAGATTGACATACCATCATCTCTAATACTGGAACGCTTGTTGGAGGTCAATCTGACTGCTTTAAATGATCCTATTCGGAAGCCCAATACCTCTGCTCCTAGCTATCACCCCGATGCATTTTGTGTATACCACTCCTATAGTTCTGAACATGACACCGACGACTATTGGGCTTTGAAAAACAAGATCCAAGACTTGATTGACAACGGAGTGCTGGAATTCATGCCGGATGGCGAGATGAAAATCTTCCGCTGAGGGTTTTCCACCTGAAGTGACAAGTTCGAACTAAGAGACTTTTGTTTCATTTGAATTTTTAAGTTGTAATTTCTTTTGTTATTCAAACAATTATTTGTTGATGTCAAACTTTGTTTCATTAATGCATTGCATATGTTTGTCTTGAATTCATCCATTCATTTTCACTATTCTAGAATTATGCTTCCTACTTTCTTTATGATATTTAACTCTTGATAAAAGTTACAAAGTCTTTAGAGGGAGGATGACGAAACAATGCCATAATCTCATAACAGTATGCTTTTGAACAGACCTTGCTGACGATGTACAGGCGTTTCTTTCAAATCCTAAACACTGGAGTTATAAGGAAGATAATCCCTAGTCAACCCCTTCGAGCCAAAGAAGTAGAAGTTTTCTGTTTTAAGCACAAATTGAAACCTTTAAACCTGGGGCAGGGTAGTCTCTCAGTTAATTCAAAAGATGTGCATTGAAGTCGCAAACTCTCAGTTCGTAATACAACGAATGACATCAAAAACATTCCTTTGGAATAAAAAGACAATGATGGTTCCTTATCTCATAGGCAATCATTATATCTCAAAATAGAAAAGCCCACTGAGCCAAAACCTACAAAGGAGGCTTAAGAAAGCTGGGGCATCCCGCTGACTGTAATCTCGAAAACAGGAACAGTCGGGCAAAAATTAGGGATAACAAATCAAAAGAACGAGGTCATTACAAATTCTCAACAACATGAAAAATGTTGCAAAAAAAAAAGATGATGACTGCCTTCCAACAAATTCAACTTGTGTGGACCATCACCAAAACGTCGTTCCAAACTCGAACAGAGTTTGACGCACAATTAACTGAGTTTAGGATTGAAGAACATCATGAAGAGCGGGTGGGTACAAATATACTTTGAGCTTTTATCCTTTGTTTCTTAAACCGTGAACCAAGCCACGTTACAACCCTTCAAAAGTCCTAATTGAAGCATGAGTTAGTTCGAAAGCATACTGTTACAAAAGGTATCCTGACTCCTGTAAGGCTTTGCTCTAAATCTTGTGTTGAATTTATCTTATAAAAAGTTTTCTGCTAAAAAACGCATTTTTCAAAACTTCAAGACAAGCATAAACTTTGCATTATTTAAATATCATCGCTTGCACATGTTTATTTGTTTGACAACAAAGAAATTCACAATAGTAAATGTTTGGAGGAACGAAAGCTCTCTCAGTGAATAAAATCACTCAAGTGGGATGATACTCCCATTGCGAAAATCTCCCATTAGCAAAAAGGGGACTTAGTATGGTATTGTCCAGTAAACCTGGGGCAGTCCAGTCAAGATTTCAACAAATCTTTTAAAGTCCAGTAAACCTGGGGCAGTCCAGTCAAGATTTCATCAAATCTTTCAAAGTCCATTAAACCTAGGGCAGTCCAGTCAAGATTTCGACAAATCTTTCAAAGCCCATTAAACCTGGGGCAGTCCGGTCAAGATTTCAAGAAATCTCTCAATCGCAGATTAACCTGGGGCAAGCCTCCCTCACCATCACTCGGGACATTTAAAAAGTCAATCTCATCAAAGGGTTACGTACAGTCCAAATTTCTTGGCAGTGCCACAATCATTTGATATTAGGGGCAGTGACGAATCTCTCTGAAATCTTTCTGAAAATAAATTCAAGCGTCCTCGAGAAGTTCATCACCTCTCTAGCAGACCAGCAGTGATGGGTTTATTTCCCCAACATTTGTCAAGGATTTATTCTCTGAAACAAATTACATTTAAATAACATTCATAACATACTCAGATTGATCGTCTAAGATTCCTTCATCACCTGTTGGAAGTCACGGTCGTCAAAAAATTCCTTCATCACCTGTTGGAAGTCACGGTCGTCATCAAAAATTCCTTCATCACCTGTTGGAAGTTACGGTCGTCATCAAAAATTCCTTCATCACCTGTTGGAAGTCACGGTCATCAAAAAATTCCTTCATCACCTGTTGGAAGTTACAGTCATCAAAAATTCCTTCATCACCTGTTGGAAGTTACGGTCATCGAAGATTCCTTCATCACCTGTTGGAAGATACACACCAACAGAATAACAGACAACTGAAGCTCCTAAAAATCTGTTTCTCTCAAGAATGAAGATTCTCATCCTTGAAACCTCAAGAGATTGGTATACTCCCAACCTCCTGACCCTTAACAGAATGAAGATTCTCATCCTTGAAACCTCAAGAGATTGGTATACTCCCAACCTCCTGACCCTTAACAGAATGAAGATTCTCATCCTTGAAACCTCAAGAGATTGGTATACTCCCAACCTCCTGACCCTTAACAGAATGAAGATTCTCATCCTTAAAATCTCAGAAGATTGGTATACTCCCAACCTCCTGACCCTTAACAGAATGAAGATTCTCATCCTTAAAACCTCAGAAGATTGGTATACTCCCAAGCTCCTGATACCGTTAACAGAATGAAGATTCTCGTCCTTGAAACCCCAGTAGATTGGTATACTCCCAACCTTCTGACCAAAAATGCCTGAATGAAGATTCTCATTTCTCGCTTCCCCAGTAGATTGGTATACTCCCAACCTTCTGACCCAAAACGCCTGAATGAAGATTCTCATTTCTCGCTTCCACAGTAGATTGGCATACACCCAACCTCCTGATATTCCCAACAGAATGAAGATTCTCATTCTCAAAGTGGTATAACATCTGAATTTCTGATATTCCCGACAGAATGAAGATTCTCATTCTTAAAGTGGCATACAACTTAAACCTGAACTTCTTCCAGATAGGAATAAGCTTTTCCCAGAGTCCTGAGTTTTTACTCTCCAATAGGATAGCCACTCCGCAACAGTATGGCTATTCCCCACAGAGTTTTAATTCCCCAAAGCAGAATGAAGACTCTCATTCTCAATTCCTCACAGAGTTTTCAGATATTCCCCGGTGAAGATCTCCTCAAAACAGGAATCCCCAGTAGATTGGCATACAACCCAAACTCCTAATTTCCCCAACAGTGGTCCCAGAACTTCTCATTTTCAATGATCAAAGGATTTTCAATCCCCAGCGGTAGTCAAGGATTTATTTTCCTCGACATCGGTCAAAGATTTTATTATCTCCAGCTATCCAGGATTTATCTTCCTCAGCAAGACGGCTAATCAGCTTACATGCGCATTCATTACATTCATATATCATAAGCATTGATATAACACATACATTGCATCATACAACATAACTTTGTGTTTCAGCTAATATTTTACCCTTCGCAGGATAAGTTTAGCAAGTTTCAAACTTCAAGGATTTCTGAAAGCAGTTTACGGATGCCTCCCGACACGGATGCTAATCTGTTGCTTATTCAGACCCCCAGCTCAGAGACGTTCCAAACATGGATACCTTTCTGATACTCACCCACTCACCTACAACATACAGTTCAACAAACATTTTTGGATGGCATCTTTAAGCCCATTCCCTCAACTATTCTTTGACGAGTGCAAATTTATGGGCACTCTAGTGTCCAATCATCTTTTACCTTCGACTCGCGAAAGGCAAAATTGCCAATCTAACTCTTCAGGTTCAAGAAGATTGAACAGGGGCAATTGTTGTACCCTAAAATTTGAACTCCCTTTTTCACAAGAAATCACAACCCCAGGGTTTTTCTCTATTTTTTCAGATTGGCCCAAGAATTGGTCAAGCAGACTTTTCTTTATCAGTCAATCCAGAATTAGGGTTTCCACTGATTTTGTTGAGATTGGCTCAGGAATCAATCAGACAAATCTTTCTTTGGCAGTAATCCAGGATTAGGGTTTCCACTGATTTTGTTGAGATCGGCTCAAGAATCAATCAGACATATCTTTCTTTGGCAGTAATCCAGGATTAGGGTTTACGCTCGCATTTCTCAGAAGAAACTGAATCCTCAGAAATTCAGTTAACTGTTACATTATTTTTACGCTTGTTCAAGATTACTGGTTGTTTCTCAAAAGCCTAATTATCTGGGATAAGAGCTGAGACTTTTGTTTGAAACCTTAAGGCATTTGCTTGATCAGTGGAGTGAAAGGTTTATGGAATGCTTGTTTGTTTAACTGTACTACGCATATGTTAATTGGAATACCAGGCGTATTTTGATTAATGCAAGGTTGCGAGACGGCAAAATTTGTTGATTATTTATTTCATCTGGATTAAAGTTATTGGGATACATTTCCAGTTATTTTAATTTAAGGGTCTTAAATAATTAAATAGACAATACAAGGAAAGATTGGAATATTTGACAGTAGAAAATTCTTTTTTGGATAAAGACTTTTATTTATTTCAAGTGTTGTTACAAATTTTATTCGAATATTGTAAGATTACAACTTATAATATTTACAATAATATTTGTTTACAATAAATGAAAAATAAATCTAAGCATAAATCTCTTGAAATCTTTGACTTTCTACTGCGTCCTCCATCATCCAAATTGGTACTTACCTGCAAAAGACAGAGAAAAAGAAATTAGTATAAGAATTTTCAAGCAGAAGCAGATAAAAAGAAAAATCATCATTAAAGTCTGTCGGCCGGAATCAGAAATGCTATGTTCATCATGTTTCATTTTCCTCTCTGCAAATCACAAGAAGATTTCTCTTCTCGGTTCACAGAGAGAAAAATAAAATATATAAAATGCAAGCATGTCAAACTAGATGCAAAAAACATGGTTCAAATACAAAGGTGCAAAGATGCATTAACCAAGCAAATTATACTGCAAACTGAGTTTCAAATGCATTAACCAAATGTCAAACTAAGTTGCAAAGTTGTCAAAGAAAGTACACAATGCAGATAATATGGAAAGAAAGTACAACAATGCAGCAAGATAAACCAAGTTACAAGCAAGAAGGCTTGTCAAAAGCCATCATCATTTTCTGGCCAGCAGCTTTTCAGAATTAAATATACTAAGCAAGAAAATGCTTATGGAGTGGGAGAAAGAGAAGAACCAGTGAAAGTTTGCAGTTTTAGGCAAAAGTAGGCTATTGTTCAAGACAGTAAGAGAATACAAAGGATATAAAAGAGCAAGACTGCATAGCAGTCCAATAGAGGACATAGAGCCTACAAAAACAATTGAAACCTGCAGTTTTCAAAACTACAAAACAACAAGCTCAACAAACATACAGTAGAAGCCACAAACTGCAATTTTAGTCACAGACTGCTTCTAAAACTACTGCAGAAAACTCACAAATCTGCAAAACACCCTGCATAACTCAAACTAACAGCAAGCCTGCCTTCCAAAACTAATAGCAAGCCTGCCTTCCCAAAACTCAACAACCTGCAAGTCAAAAACTTGCAAATCCAAAGCAAACCTGAAACTTGCTTGTAAACACAAACAAGCCAGCAAACCCACAAAACCTGCTCCCAACACAAAGTTACAAACCTGCTAAACTGCATCTCAAAGAAAACAAAAACTCAAACTGCTGTCAAAACTAAAAAACTTCTCAACCTGAAGCCTGCCTCCAAACTCACAAACCTACAAGCCTGTAAAGCAAACTTACCAGAACTGCAAGCTACAACAGCACAAAACCCTGTAAAACTGCAAATCTGCAGTTCCAACAAAAAGCTCAAACTGGCCTAAACTCAGAATCTGCAAACTAGGTTTCAAATTGCATTAGTTAGTCAAAGCAACTGGCCAAAACAAACTACTCAAACAAACAGCCTACAAGCTCAACACTCAGGTCAAGCCCAAACTGGCTCTCAAAACAACAAACCTGCAAATCCCAAAACCAAACAAGCTAACTAACAACCTCGTCATCAACAAGAGAAAGGAAGAGCTTGCAGAACAAGCAAAACAACAACACTGGTTTTCAGGTTCATCATCATGAAACATCAGCATACTCAGAAGAAGCAAGCAAGCAAGTTTCAATTTGTCCATCAACAAAATTCAAAATGAAATAGTTTCAGATCTCTCATCATCAACAAAGACACAACCAGTTTCAGATTTTGTACATCATCACTAACAAAGCAGCAAACTCAAATCAAAACAACAAACAAAGAGGCAAATCTCAGAAAATCATCATCATTGACATCAAATAACTCACAAAGAGAGAGGAAGAGTTTAGAGGTAAAACAACAAGGAAGAATTTCAGAAGTATTCATCATCAACTCAAATCAAGCCAACAAAAACATATCAAAAAAGAGTAAATCTCAGAATATCATCATCATCGATCATCATCAAACCTTCAAAGAGGAAAGAAAAATACAGAAATACCAGAAGCGGGTAGTCATCATCTTCCTCCGCCTTAAGCCTCCAAGGAGCACCTCCGTCTCATCATATCTCTCTCCTTTCGTTTTCAACCCAGAAAAACGCCAAAGGTATAGTCTCTTTCTCTCAAACTTTCGCTGTATCTCACACACAAAACATCAAAGATTAAAACATTGCAAAATGATAAACATGCAAGAATCAAACGTTCAAACTGTAAAAGACCTAAAAAGATAACGAATCGTACCGTTTCTCTAAAAACTCTGGATCACGGTAAAGGGATAAGAAGTGGACAAAGGCGGCGCTCCGGTGGCTAGGGCATGGAGAGTATCAGAAGTTCATAGGCTTGGGAAAGACGAAGAGAAACGAAGAAGATGAGTGAAAGGAGGCGCCACTGTATCCAAAACTCCAAACCCTAATCAACTGAATTAACCCTAAACTTTGTGCAACACCTTTTGGGCCTGACCCACGTCTTTGCCTAAAGCCCAAGCATTTTCCAGCGTATACCCCCTTTTTTTACTCACTCTGACTTGCATATGATTCTCCTTCATTTTTTATTTGGGCCATAACTCATAGGCCCATCATCTTTCCCTTTTCAATTTTTAAACTAATATTCTTTCTTTTCTTTACTAATATCATTTTAATTAATTTTCTTTAAACCAATACTTTTCTTTTTAAAAAAAAATAATTTGTTTTGTTAATAATAAAGAAAACCAATAATAGATTAAAGTTTGTTTTGATATAATTTTCTCTAAATATTTGTTATATTTAATTAAATACAAAAAGAATACTAGAATTTTTGTTTAACTAATCTTTTCACATAAGTTCCTAAAAAATATAAAACATAATAAATAATAATAAATACTTAATCTTTCTTAGGTTAAAATTTTTATTTGATCATTTGTAAATAAATACACGCATCTCATATTTCTTTGATTTTCATTCTTATACTTTGTTATAATTTTACATTGAAAATGCGATAGTTCAATTTGGTTGTAATATATATACTTGGACATTATTATTCTGATAAGAATCATCCCCATTTGTAAACATTTGTACCCCCATCCCCGGATATTGTTTTGTAATAATTTAGACTTTAAATTCCCGTAATTTATCGCTTTCAATATACTGTATAGTAATTAGGGTTTGTATGCGAAGATTCAAAATCAATCGCTAGATAACCTAATACAAGAACACATGCATGAAAATCAATACACAATTCACACTTGCACCTCTAGGGTAACCTCGCTTGTTGCCTCGGAAAATGCAATCATGTCCCTCGAGTATGAGACACTCTAGAAAATGTCCCTTCAATAAACAAATATCGTAGTCCCTCGATGACCCTCGATGTTGCCTTCAGTAAAATGATCTCGTCCCTTACAAAATTGCTAGAGCGTCTTATAAGTTGCCTTCAATGATTGTATACGATGACCCGCGCCCGTCCCGTTTAACATCCTAATACAAGGTTGTTCATCAAATACAATGGTGAAATAACACTGTTAAAAGGGTTAAAAACATAAGAAAGATCTTTGAGTAAAATAGGCTAGACAACTCTTAGTTACTTGATCAAAAACTTGTGAAACATCCTTGCCATTTTCAAACACACTTCACAACACAATTTCCAAACAACTTTCAAAACATTGAATTATCTTTTCAAAAAGACACACACCTTTGTATATATTCAAACAAGAATCATTGCAAAGGTTGCCTAGACAAGGCATCTTTTTCAAAACATTTTCAAAACCACACACAAAGCACCATTTCAAACAGTTGAGAAGCAAAGGCAAATTATCTAAAACAAGTAACTAAGAGTCCATGAATAACCATGGATGAAAAAGGTGCTAGCACCTTTACTTTTCATAATCTACCCCCCGAACCCAAGAAAACATCTCAAAGGTCTTTCATGTGCTTTTTGACCCTTCCATTGAATAAAATAAAAAGTCGGTGGCGACTCTTGCTAAACCGAACAAGTGTGAATATCAACGCAAAATCCCAAGTCAGTTCTCCCACCGTATCACATAATGGAATGCTTAAGCCTGTGAAATGATGAAGTTTGGAGGGAAATCATGTGAAGTTGCAAACATGAAAAGTGCGACTTCTATTTTGCTCAAAACTCAACTAAAACTTATGTTTCAAGGTGATAATCACTTTTGTAAGATTGCTAAACATGATTAGAAGTAAAAACGCGCAAAAAATTTGTGTTTAGAGGCTAAATCATGAATTTAAAATTCTGACTTTGGAGGAAACTTCAGTCTCAAGGTACCATCTTTGAATCAATAGTGTGTACGATTTAGGGAACCTTAGGACTTGATTATTAATGCCTTGGAAAGATGAGATCACAAACTTTACAATGTGAAAAGAATGGAATCAAATGGATGCTTAAGCTGAAAGTTGAGATGAGTCAAAGTTGAAAAAAATGTTGACTTTTTGTACTTAGAAAAATTCTAAGTTTTTTTCTTCAAAAATGACCTATAATGTCTTGCATCCAAACATGACCTTCCATTTAAAATTTGCTCTTGACCCAAAAAGATGGCATGAAGTAGATATCTTGAATGAAATTTTGAGATTTGAACCATTTAAAAAATCCAAAAATTGAGAAAGTTATGACTTTGTGAAGTTGGTGAAAATTCATGAGATGACCTATAATCTTTTGCATCCTTAGGGCATCTTCCATCCATTTTCAAGCTCTGCACATAAAATAAGAGTTGAATTTCACACCTTTAAGATCATTGTGGAAAATTAATGGGCTCAAGGAGATAAAAATTTACCAAGTTATGATCTTTTGAAGTCACACAAGGGAATTTGATGGCCTATCTAGAGGACTTGTAATCTTTCTCAATCATTAGGCATCTTCCACATAAAATTTTCTTGAAACTTTTAAAG
The DNA here is from genome assembly GCA_948472305.1 of Vicia faba. Lineage (NCBI taxonomy): Eukaryota > Viridiplantae > Streptophyta > Magnoliopsida > Fabales > Fabaceae > Vicia > Vicia faba. The sequence continues at coordinate 1,517,187,948 of OX451738.1, forward strand.
TGATTTGTTGATAACCCTTTAAAGAGAAGCATGTATTTGGAATCACGCAAAAATACCAAAATATAAGGAAGATATAGCCCTTAGAAGTTCAAAACCCTAGCTCATAGAGCAACAAAATGCTTTGGAAACCCTTTTCATTTTTGACAAACTTTCTTGCACAAATACTTTTGTCATTTAAATAGAAGTTGTTGATGATGATAATGGGAAACCATAGCAACCATAACCACCTCCAAATATTAATAATTGAGGGGAAAATGCACTTGTGACCAAGAAATCAAGAACTTTCCAATTAGGTCACATTTCTTCAACCAACCCTTGTATATTTGAACTATCTTTGACAACTTGAGGCATGATGAATCATAATAGATTTTGTCATGATATTACTTCAAAATATCTTCAATTATGAGTCTTGAATCTCAATGAATCTTTGTTGAAGAAGGCATTGAAGTAAACTCATGAACCTATAGATCAACTTGATGGAATGTGTTGTGCTTTCACCTATAATATCATCAATTAGGGCAAACATTCATTGTATTTATTAGTTAAAAGTTAATAAATACAAAACATAATCACAATATAAAAGTCAAGGTGCTTTGTGATTCCCCAAGAGCAAAGCTAAAGATAAGGAGAAAAACCAAACCCTGATGTGATCTTGTTGTGATTGAATTGACATGAGATGATTGAGGGATATTAGGGGGAAAATTGGAGTACAACATATACCATATTTCCCAGATCAGTCATCTCAAACTCATTCATCAACACCTCTTTGAACTTGATTATACTTTTTGGAAAGCTTCACGTTAGCAATACGCCATCAACATAATGACATGCCAAAATCATATCACCTCCAGAAAGCTGCACATAAACTCCATATTCCATCTCACACTTCTAAAACCCTTGCTTCTTGAAAAATTAATCAATCTTCAAATTCCAAGTTATGAGCGCTTGCTTCAATCTATATAGAGCTTTATGTAACTTTTACACCATTCATTCCTTATTCTTTTTCACAAATCCAAGAGGTTGTGACACTTATACCTCTTCTTGTAACAGACCATTCAGAAATGCAGACTTCACATCCAAATGCATCAGAGGCCAATTTCTATTTGCAGTTAAAGCAATCACCAATCTGATTGTTTCATGTGTAGCTACATGCACAAATACCTCAAAGTAATCTAGCCTAGGTTTCTGAATAAAACCTTTAGCCAGTAGTCTTGCTTTATGCTTGCCAATTGATCAATCTGGCTTATATTTGACCTTGAAAACTCATCTGACGCTAATGGCTTTCTTCTTATCTAGAAGCTTAGTCATCTTCCAAGTCTTATTTCTTTCTATAGCCTCAAGTTCTTCTTTCATGGCATCCAGTCATACTTTCTTCTTGAGAGCCTCCAATACTCACAGGTTCAGAATCTACTAACATGGCACACTGAAAAATTTCTCCTTCTGAGTCTACTTTAGTGTCTTGCAACATGTAAAACTCTACAAACCTTCTTGGTATTTGTCGGATTCTTTGTGGCTTCTGAACTTGTTCAGAAACTCTTTTTAATTTTGGAACAGTATCAAATACTTAACCACCTTCATAAGTTGGATCGCCTTCAGAACCTCTACCTTATGAAGTTCCATCTTCAGAATCATGACCTTGATCAAAAGTTGGACTACCTTCAGAAGCTCCTCCTTCAGAAGGTCCGCCTTTAAAGACATGATTTTTACCAGAAACATGATCATCTCCAGAAGCTTGTCTTCTAAAACCTATGCCTTCAGAGTTTTCCCTTCCAGAAGCATGACCACCATCAGATTCTAGATCATCATTAAAATCTGGATTAGAATCAGATTCACCATCTGACTCATCTTCAGAGTTTCCAGAATCATCATTTGACTCTGACACTTCTTCAGAAATTTCAAGTTCCAACTCATCTTCAGAAATAGATTAAGACTTGCTCAAATCCCATACTTTTGATTCTTTTACAATGATGTCTTTGCTGACTTTAACTCTATTAGTTTCTAGACAATAAATCTTGTATGCACCTGTACTGTGGTACCCCACCAGAATCATTACTTTGCTTCTATCATCCAGCTTCTTTCTTCTAGCTTCCAGAACATGTTTGTAACATATAGAACTAAATACCTTCAGATGACTAACACTTTTCTTGTCTTCAGTCCACTTTTCTAAAGGAACAATGTCCTTCATCTTCTTAGTTGGACACTTGTTGAGCACATACGTTGAAGTAGCTACAGCTTCTCCCCATAAGTTATGAGGTAGCTTCTTATCTTTCAGCATGCTTCTAGTCATATCAAGCAAAGTGAGATCTCTTCTTTCATCAAGACCATTGTGTTGAGGAGTATAGGGAGTAATAACCGCATGCTCAATTCCATTCTCGTTACAGAACTTCCTAAATTATGTAGAGTTATACTCACCTCCACCATCCGTTCTGAGAATCTTTAACTTTTGACCACTCTGTTTCTCAGCCTTCACCTTGAACTTCTGAAATTCGGTAAACACTTCATGTTTAAACTTGATGAGTGTTACCCACTTCATTCTTGTAAACTCATCCACAAAAGACACAAAATATATATTTCCTCCAAGTGAAGGTTCTGGAAATGGTCCACACACGTCAGAGTGCACTACTCTCAAAGCATGTTTTTCTCTTGGAACTACTTCTGAGACAAATGGAAATATGGATTGCTTTCCTTTCATACATACCTCACATCACTTCTCAGGCTTCACAATCTTTAGAATGCCACTCACGAGCTTCTTTGAACTCAGATGCCATAAACTTATGTAGTTCAGATGTCCCAACCTCTTGCGCCACAACTTACTGATCGAGGATTTATACTTAGGTATCCAATGATTCGGGATACAAGTGCACAGTCTTATCGTGTAGTTTTAAAAGATATCGAACCACAGAGACTGATGAATCGATCTACCGTCTTCTATTGTTGCTTCGCATATCTAAAGCTAATGAATGTTTGATTGGGTTGTAGGGAAAACTAAACACTAAATTAAGTTGGATTTTTAATAATCAATGAGTGTAATTACCAGTATGCAATAGTCGAACCTCGGGAACTAGAGACCGGTTGGGTGTCTTTATATTTTCAAAACAGCTTTCAGTAAAACTTATTTAGTTTAAAAACCCTCATCTCACATTGTCGTTTTGTTGATCTAGGCTATGCAGTTAAGTCCTAACGTACGCGTATGCCATCCCGCAGGAGTTAAAAACACCTTTTGAAAACTAAATAAAATCTTAATTAACTTTAAAGTGCTTTCGTTGTATTTTAAGCTAATGCCTAATTACTACTGTCTAGTTAAAAGATCTCAAACTTCCGCTTTGTTGACCCTAACCTCTATCTGTTCTTTACTTTCGTAACAAAACAATTTAATGATTAAAAATAGTAACTTAGGCCAGAAAAGAAGGTTTTGTAATAAAAATAATCCCAACTAAGTTACTTGTTCCCTTGGTTAAGTGACCTTACATACCGGTATACGAATTCTAGCCTAACATAATATCATACCAAATCACAGAATAATTCAAGAGACATACGAAAATAAACATAATTATATTGATTAAAAGTAATAAAAATTCGTAAACATAAACCTGGTAATAATTCTGAAGATAGAAGCACTCCTGCATAAACTGTAGGCTTTGCTTCGATCGGAGAACAGATGTAACCGTACAATGAAAATAATGCTAGAGGAAATATAGAAATTGCTGGGAAATAAAATAATGCTTAAAGAATATTTGCTAAAAGTAAATATGAATTCTCCAAAGTTTCTGCCAAAAAAATAACTCTCTTCTCGTACGGTTCAAGGCCCTATTTATAACTCTTGTGTGATCAGTTCGTTCTCGGAAATGTAGGAACAGTTTGTGTTCCTTTGAGAAATAATAGGACCAGTAATTTTGTTATGTTCCTCATGCTTTGACTGAGTGGATCAGATAATAGAGGGTGATCGTTGGATTTGTTTTGAATTGGTTTCCTTCTGTTGGATACGTGGAGAAAGTGGGAGAAAATGGCCTTGTGACGTTCGTCACGTCCAAGTGATGATGGTCACTTGGTCCATCTCAATGTGTGACGAGCGGCAATACTCCTTGATGATCGTCAAGGTCTTCTTCATGGTGGGACACATTCTCACATGCTTGATGGGCTTAAGCTGATTTCTTCTCCTTTGGCCCTTTTTGCTATCTTTGCACCTTTTTTTCTTCATTTCTTCCAAAGTGTTCAGCTTAATGTATATCTGTAAAAATAGAAAAATACCTGCATAATACCTATAAAATAATTTAATTTAAACTAAAGTATGAGAAATATTTTGTGTATATCAGGCCAGAAATATCACATATTTGTGTGTCATCAAACTCCCTTATACTTAAACTTTGCTTGTCCTCAAGCAAATGCTAAGTACGATGTTTTTCTAAACATGATCAGATGCACGGTTATGACTCGGATCAACTAATATATAGATGCGTTGTGTTTTTGTCAGAAAATCTATGGCTCGATTCACGCTCCATTACTACGACAGTGACACTAGACAGTCCCATTTTACGTAAACTAGTTACAGGTCCTATCATAGCCTACCTCGAGTATTTGTCTTGTTTTGCCCTTTTCATTCTAGTGCAATCATATTAAGCCCTTTATCTTTACACGCACATAGAAGAACAGTCGATTAGTGGTTGTGATCCTTTTAAACTTTAGAGGTTTCTGTCACAGTAATGTGGCAACCTTTTTCAATTCAATGGTTGGATGCGGGGGATCAGACCATAATCTTCCCTACCGAGTTCAGTACCAGATACTCCTGAACCATCTACCAAATGATTTTTTCATGTTACTTTGTAAGGTTTACATCCTTTGGATTAGGCGATCGGGTAAGGATCGTGCAATTTAATTGGTGTGTTTCCTTGCAACATTTTGCTGAAATATTATATCATCCACTTATATTCATCGACTTCCTGCGTAGTTTGTGTTTAAGACGGTGTTGACTGCTAATATAAACTACTCAAGGTTACTACAAAGACTAAACTTAGGGTGTTGGAATAACAGGTACTTGAACTGATCTATCATACTCTGGGGTTGTAGAATGTCTAGACGGTAGAAATTTCGTTTAATCTTTCCATAATTCCTGACGATTAAAGATCTTGCAGTCTATGTACTTGTCGAGTGAGTCAAAAAAAATTTTTATAGGGCTCAAAAAGAAAGGGGAGTCTAAAAGAGCAACACAAATTGCTTCAATAGATAACTTGATAAAAAAAATTTATTGAATTAAAGATAACGGAAGGGAAATTACAAAGAAAATAAAAATTACTAGGAAAGGGAAAATACTTCCTCCCCCATACTTGAATCATACATTGTCCTCAATGTATTGACAGAAGGTGGAAAGGGGAAATGGAAACTAGACAATCATTCTTCCTCCTCTTGTCTTCTGCCACGTGTCCTCGCTCTTAGACGTGCTTGCTCACCGTGTCTGGAAGATTCACCTCCATTCCTCTGGGAAATAACGTTATGCAAGTCGTCAACACGAAGTGTTAAGGCTCGCATATCTTCCGTCATTCCTGCGGTGAATTTAAGCATACTTTGATCATGCCTACGAGTGTAGTCGTTTTGGTCTCTCTGCATTTGTTGCATGAGATTCATCATCTTAATTTGGCGTGTCTCGAGGCTCTGGTAGCGTTGAGTGGACAGCTGGCTTTGCTGCATTATTGCGGCATAGATTGCATCGATGGTGGCGGGATTGTTGGCGTGTTGTGGTTGGGGCTCCTGCTGCTCTAATTCTTCTTCGATTTCATCAGCAGCAGCGTTGTTGGCCTCACCTTGATTTCCTTGCTCATTTTCTCTGGGTTCTGGGGCGTTCAGGTTGTAAAGCCAATTATCCGGATTGCCCAAATTTGTACGATTGTGATTCGGCATGATTACACTACGAACTGTTGCATTCTTCACCATTAGATAGTACCCTCCAGCTTCTCATACTTTGATCAGGCGGCCAGCTCTACAATTATCAATATCCATAAAAACTGCTGGCAGCGGAGGTAGGAGTTGAATCCTTTCCCCCCAGTTCAGGCGAACTGCGATTGTGGTGACAATGCCTCCGATATAAAAAGGCCTAGTTCCGTCTCTCGTAACAAGGTTTTGAATATGGGCCATCATTAAAGTAACGGGATTAAGACAGAGGTCTTGTGAAAAGGTACAGTGAAGAGCATACACTCTTTAATGTTGACTTTATTGTTGTTTGCCCTTCCAAATATTGTGTTTGCCATAATGCGGTGTAAGAAGCGAATGTTCGGTTGTGAATGTGAGAGGCGTAACGTGCTTCGAGAATAACATTTGGTTCACCGATTATTCTCTCCCATAGTGCGTATGCACTTCCATTCCAATCCAATTCCGGGGGAATGCGATATTGCATATTATTTCCACGGGGAAAATGAAATATGTCGCTCAAATTTTCATGGCTGAGTGTGTACTCTCGGTTGAACATTCGAAATTGAGCGGCTCCCGTTAGGTGTGCATCGGCATCATCGCGAGTGTGATAGGCGTAGGAACTTAAGAATTCTAACGTTAGAGCTTCGTAGGTTGGTGTGTTCATCGTGCTAATAAAGCTCAGGCCAGCTTTGTTCAGCAAGCCTTGCATATGGGTTTGCAACCCCAATTCTTGCAAGTAGTTGTTGTCGACGAACCTCGTGGATGTTAGCCCTCGACGATGGAATTTTATGTACCTTTCCTTTTGAAGTTCACCTACTTCTCCTTGTCGGAGCACGAGATGTCTCATGTCGGGTTCGGGTTGGTTTGGTGGATTCCTTTGGGTGGCCATGATTTTGAACTTGATAGAAAAAAAATGTATTTGTGATGAAGAGATGGAAGGTGGGTGGTAGTGATGAAACTAAGGGATGGGAGAAAGGTTTATATAGATGGTTTTATTGAGTAGGAAATTGAATGAGGTTTATGGGAGAATTATGGATATGAGAGGTTATGGAAGTTAAGGATGAAATGGAGTAAATGGGGTAGTGGGGGGTTTTAAAACAAAATTTCTTTCAAGTTTCAATATGGTTCAACGGTCACGGGAAGAGGAATCATGGGAGACAAGCTCTGACGCTTATCACGCGTTCCTGACGGTCGTCAGGGTCAAAGAGACAAGCTCTGACGTTTGTCACATGCTTCCTGACGTCCGTCAGGGTGTAATGGTGCGCGCATGTCTTTTGTTTGACCGCGTGCAGTAAAGCAAGAATTGATTAATTATTTAATTCATATAATTTGAGTAATATTGCAAGGGATATTTAGTGGCACATAGTAGAATTGGAGGAATGATAGGAATAAATAAGAAATAATTTAATTAAAGATAAATAATAACTGAATATGTAAAGTATAAAATGAAAATAAATAAATACTGTGAATGAAAATAAATAAATGCTTTGAAATAAAAAAGATAAATATGAAATGAATAGATAAATAGATATTTGAAATTTTTTAGAACCGGAAGTAACAAAGTATTCTAAAGATATGAGTATAAAACAACAATGAGTATTAAGAATAATAATGAACCCCCCCCCCCCCATACTGAGAACAAATAGTGTCCTCACTGGGGTGGCACAGAAACAAAACTATCGAGCACTAGGACCTCCTAGAGGTGGGGCAGTAGCGTGCAAATGCTGATAAATATGATCAAACTGCTCTGTGACGACATCCATGAAATGAAAGAAGTCACGCCGTAGTGTGCTGATATTATCTTTAACGGTGGCGAGCTCTCCTCGGAGTGTAGTAACATCTAACTGCAGTGTCGTGATAGCATGTGCATGATCAACCATAGGGACGTCGACAGCTTCGGTAACAAGGGGAAGTGTTGGGTATTCTGATGGAGTATAGTCATGGTAACCGGTAGGTGTGGACGGGTCGCTCTCCTCCCTCTCAGGGTCATGTTCATCTGTCTTTTCTAGGTTATATAGCCAGTTTTTCTTAGTATAGACACTTGTGTTCTTAGGGCTAGGCAAGAGGAAGTAATAGACCGGGTCATTTCGTACCAGCAGCTGAAAGTGAGGTGGGTCGAGGTTACCAATTAAAGATATGTTAAAACAGAAAGGGATATCCATGGTATAGTATATGCCGTATGGCATAAGGCGTGATAAAGATGACCGCAGGGATAAGGCCTCGGCTATCATAGTGACTAGCCCGCCGACACAGATAGGGCCATGGGTACACTGAGCTATAGCAAACATGTTGGCGATCATAAATGATGCACCAATGACGGGTCTGGACTGGAAAGCACTATAAATAATGAATAACTCATCCCTAGAAACTGAGAGTCTATTTATAGGTTTTCCAAAAAGGGTGAAAGCTAATATGTGGTGGAAATACCTAATTTCAGGGTTATGGATCTCAGTTGCATCTAGGTGGTCAGGGTTCTCAGGGTATTGGCCAGCTATGACCCTCCAAAAGTGGTTAAGTTCAAAATTAAGGTAGTCATCCTCCTGGGTTTCCATGTAGGCATCTATAGAACTAGGGAATCCTAGCAGCTCAGCAAGACGACAAACTGTAAACTGGTGGGTGAAGCCAAATAATCTGAAGGGCATATGTCCCCTACTACACCCTAGGCCTTGGGTTGGTTTATAAATGAGTGAGCTCAAGAACTCTAAGGTTAGGCGTTGATGTGTAGGGTATTTATGGGCAATGAATCCTTCCCATCCTATCTGGTTGAACAAGAAATATACACTCTCCCTGATGCCTAAAACTGTCAACGTGGGATCATGCACATAAGTAGTCATGCTCATCTGGCGCTGAGCCAGAATCTCATACCGCCTCTGCTGGGCCTCCGTGGCGAAGGTGATAGTATCCATAAATGAGTTTATCGTGTAAGTTCCTGTGAGTCGGTACTAAAATTTGTAAAAGAAAAATGCAAATAAATAAAATATGCAATGGGAGAAAGAAAGAAAAAGAAAAATCGGAAAATCAAAATCAAAATGCAAAATAAAAATATAAAGAGATTTGAAAGAAATTAAATGAAAAACTTGTGGGTTGCCTCCCGCACAACGCTTGTTTAATGTCGTTAGCTTGACAATGTTTTAGACGTGAATTAGTTTCCTAATTCGGGTGGTAGATCTAGTAGTGTTAAGCTCGTGGTGTAGTCCTTGTTTTCAACGCTTTAATAATGTTTTAGACATTGGTGTTGTACCCAAAAATTTTCCCTCCCATATTTCTCAAGACATGTCAAGAATAATCTCCAAGTTGCTCAAGTTAGCTCAAGGGTTGGACAGTCAAATCACCTCCTAAGGCAGTCAATTCAAAATTAGGGTTTTGTGTTGCATAAAGGTCCTAACATCCAAATGACCCCAAGTGCTCCCCAATGTCCTAATATGTTCTCAAGTTCATCCATGTCAAATTTCAAGCCTTGCAGAGAAAGTTTGGTCAGTCAATTGCTCAAGAAGTCCAAAAATCGATTGTGCTAGGGCAAAAGTCAATTGTGTCCCAAATACAGTCAAACCTCAAGATTTTTTGTCAACATTCTCATTTTGAAGGATAATTCATCATTTGATCAAGGGTTGATCATGATTCACAAAGGATTGCTCAAGATTCATCAAGATTCAAAAGTTGCTAAATTAGGGTTTTGTAGGAAAAGTCAACTCAACTTTGACCAAGCATAACTTTCTCATACTTTATGAGAAATGACCCATCCAAAGCTCATTTTTAATAGGATGTAATTTCCTACAATCCATCTTCACACCCAAAGATCAATAAATGCACTCACAAGAAGTTACAAATTTGGACATTATAGGTCATTTTTGAAAGTCAACAAAAACACCTTTTTTGTCAAAGCTTATAACTTGAGCATGGAATATCAAAATGAGATGAGACCAAAAAGGTTGGTTAGAGGACATCCCAATGTTTCTAAAAAGTCCAAGAACACCTCCAAAAGTCAAAATTAAAGAAGTTATGCATTGTTGAAGTTGGGCATTTTTCCAAAATGGCCAAAAGTCAACTATCCTCAAAACTCCAATTTTTGACAAAAGGGCCCACTTTTTTCCATTTGATATGGTCTTGTCATGCCACACACGTGTCCCATCTTTAATTTCATGGTCATTCATTTATTTTTCTATTTTATTTAATTTTTATTGATTTAATTCATTTTAAATCAATATTAAATCAAATAAAATCTAAAAATTGATGTAATGAGATTCTTGTGGTCATTATAGGTCTTCATTGTCAAGATACACCAAACCAAATCCGAATCATGCCTTATGGTGCACAAAATATTTGATTTGAGCCATTTTTGGAAATTTGTTAATGGAAGATCATATCAAATCATGAATCTTCAATGCACGTGGATTCAGGCCAAAAGGTTAAACCTAATTCATTCTATAATACCGGTACAAGCCACACACATCAAGAACACGCACAAAGCATTGCAGAAACGGCCATACAAAGTTTGAAAAGTGTGAAAAAGTGTGAGATAAAAAACAACATTAGAGCTTGATTCAAAGCAAAAGCTGGACACTAATCCCTTGCTGGCAATCCCCTGAAGCGATACCAACCAAAATCAAGCCTTCTCATCGCCTGAAGCTCGCTGTAAGTCATCACGAATACACCTCTGTACATGAAAACGTAACTCATCATTCTTGCATCTTTTTGCCAATTTTCTTGTACATTCATACTTGCCATTCAATTTCCAATGATTCTGTAATATTTAATTTTGTTTTCATGGCTTATAACCCCGTATCCAGAGCTAGGGTTCTTGTTCTTGCTTTTTAGGCATTTTTGATGCAGGATAAATTGAGACTAATGATGGGTATATGGATGATCAGGGGAGAGAGACGAATGCAGTGATGGTCCCCATTGGCATTTATATAGCCTGTAGCTCATGATAGGATGATGCCATGGATTTAGTTGCGGAATGAAATCTGCAGGTAAACGAACCAATCTTCGTTGAAGAAGACGAAGACGTGTCCTAGCTCCATTGGACGATTCAAACAAATTACGCATTTTTTTATTTCCAGCATGATTAATTGATTTATCCATATAATGTTTGTTGTATATTCCATTAACAATAAAGCAGCATTGGTGGAGTGGTTGGAGCGCTGGCATTTGAGCATTGGGACCTGGGTTCGAATCCCAGGTCCCGCAAAACATTTGTGTTATTTTGTTTCAGCTATTCCAGTGCATCCTCAAGCATAGAGACCACCATGCTCCTCAAAGATCCACCTGCCAGATGGCTTTCAGATCTAATCCAGTGGCCAAAGATGGAGGACTACCATGGTCTCAAGTCAACAGACATGTGGGCGATCCAAGAAGTCAAACAGGCTAGAGCGTTAATGGGCCAAGAATTGATGATTTCACACCCAAATTAAGCCCAGCACCCCCATGGGTTATTTCTTTTTACCTTCATATTTCCATTTATTATTTTGTTCTAATTATTTATTTTATTATTAATTAATTAACCAATTAACATTTTTTTATAAAATCAAAAAAACCCAAAAATAATATTTTTTATTAATTTCACTATTTCGTTATTTTTGTAAATAAATTTTAACCAATTAACTTAGTTTTTAATTAGGTACCATTTTAATATCTTTTGCAATAAATTAAAATTAATATAGAATTAGGGCTTTTAATAATTTTAATCATTCTTATTTTTATTTCCTTAATTATATAAAATCAAAAAAAAATATCCTTTTTTTAATTAATTAATTAACTTAGGTTTAATTTCATTTAATTCAAAAGGTAACAAAAAATATGCTCTCTTTAATAAAAAAAGGGTCAAAACCCTAAAAATGCTTCGATTTAATTTTCTCGCACGCGTATTATTTTTGATCCATTATCCAATAATGTAATTGCTTCGGGAATGTAATAGTTTTTAAATTAGGATTTTATTTATTTATCGCTTTTATTTACTTTCCGCAATTTAAGTTTTAAAGGGTTTGTTTTTGACGATGTAAATACCCGACGCCTTGTAATAGTTTAGATTTAACTTCCGCAATTTAAATTCCGCAACTATTAACTGTTAGATGTTTGATAAATAGGGAATGCATGACAAGATCAATCTTTAACCTAAAATCAACAATAGCTCACCATTAACATGTACAGATAAATATAACTGAAAAATAACACACTCGCACATGTCACTCTTAGGGTACACCTCACTTGGTTGCCTCGAACGTGGTCATTGAGTATAGGAAGTTTTACAGGTCGTCCTCTTGTCCAAAGATCATAAGTTGCCTCGAAACGGTTGCCTCGGAAAAAATGATCTAAGACATTAGGGTTACCACTAAGGCGTCCTAACATTGCTTTAGTGACCAAACGTCCCTTAATCGAATTGACCTGAAAACTCCAACGACGGTGCTACCTACTCCTCAATAGTGGGATAGCACTGTCTAAAGGATATTTGTACAGTTTAATTCCTTTTTGAGTAGGTAGATGGTTCTTAAGTACTTGCTCCTTTTAAAACAAAACAAAACTTTTCGCACCTACACTTTCTTCAAAACAAAAACTCTTTTCAAATCCACAAACACAAAGAAAAGCAAATTTTGAAAACACAATGAGCAAGTACCTAAGAGCCCGTGGACAACCATGGATAGAAAGGTTGATAACACCTTCCCTTTCTATAATCTACCTCCCGAACCCGAGAAACATCTCGAAAAAAGGAATTTTTCTGTGCTTTTGTCCTTTCCTTGTTGGATAAAATAAAAGACAGTGGCGACTCTTGCTTACCGCGACATTTTTGCAAAAACAAACGCAAAATGCGAACCGGCATTCCAAAATAGTCAGTTCTCATTCCCACTGTATCACAGTTGGCCATTTACTAGGAACGGGTTCGTGGACTTTCCTTTAATCTTTATGGCACCACTGGGGAAAACTTTGGTCACTTCGAAGGGTCCAGACCATCGTGAATGGAGTTTCCCAGGAAAAAGCTTTAGACGAGAGTTGAATAGGAGAACTACATCTCCTTCATTGAATTCCTTCCTTGAGATTCGTTTGTCATGCCACTTTTTCGTCCTTTCTTTGTAGATCCTCGCATTTTCATATGCGTCTAATCTTAGCTCTTCTAGTTCGCAGTGTAGCTTAGGTTTAAAGTCTTAATTGCCCAGTAAGCTTTGTGTTCAATTTCCACTGGTAGGTGACATGACTTACCATAGATGAGTTTAAAGGGTGTTGTACCGATTGGCATCTTGAACGTTGTCCTGTAAGCCCATAGTGCTTCAGGTAACTTAGTTGACCAGTCCTTTCTTGACGTGGCAACCGTTTTTTCCAATATTTGTTTTATTTCTCGGTTTGAGACTTCCACCTGTCCGCTTGTCTGGGGGTGGTATGGTGTTGCTACGCGGTGTTTCACCCCATATTTAGTTAGGAGTTTATCGAATATTCTTGATATGAAGTGGGAGCCACCGTCGCTTATGACTTGCTTGGGTACACCAAACCTTGGGAAGATGATGTTTTTGAAGAGTTTAATCACGACTCTAATATCGTTTGTTGGAGAAGCTATGTTAGAACATAATTTGATTCTACAACCCTCAATTAGAGTTTTGATGATAACAAAATACAAGAATAAATAAATTGTAAAGATTTATATATAAGACATATATGCTACTTAAAATTATAGTTTGTGTTTACAGAAGTTCTGATGGAATCAGCATCAGAAGATCATATCAGCATCAGAAGATCAATAACATGTGCTACACGCTGAAACCACCAGATCATACGTTGAAGCTTGATGAACAGAATCTGCATATAACACACTCTATCTGATCAAGATCCTTACCAAGTCATCAGCACTCAGAAGCGTTAGCATCAGTTAAAGCGAAGAACACTCTGATTACCATAAGCAGAGAACACTCTGAAGCGTTACTAAGCATTCAAGACTGAAATTCTGGCAGTAGATACTTAATGTCACAGTGAATGTTATGACACCGTATTTGACACTCTTCAAGACAGTAAATCTAAAAGCAGTAAAGAACACAGTCAATTGTTTACCCAGTTCAGTGTGTAACAACACCTACTCTGGGGGCTACCAAGCCAGGGAGGAAATTCACTATAAGAGATATTAATTCAGGAATAAACAAACCAGTTTATCTCCTTCACTTAAGACCTTCCCAATGCAACTTCAATCTAAGTTCAACTTAAACCTGAGTTCCTACTCACTCCCCCTCAATCACAGCAGTGATACTAAACAATTGACTAATGAAATTATGAAGACACTCTTCAGTACATACACTTGATTTTGCTTCATAGCTTTTAATCAAGTAACACAAACACTCGTGCTTCAAAGCTTTGAGTGATACACAACCCTAACTTGACTTTGCTTCAAAGCTTTAATCAAGTAACACAAACACTCGTGCTTCAAAGCTTTGAGTGATACATTACCCTTACAACCAAATCCTACTCCAAATCACTTATCACAATGATAATTGATTGGATCACAGTAGTTACAACTATACAGTCCCTTATTGAACTTCTATCAAAAAGTATCTTTAACCAACAGTCTTCATGAGGAATATATAGCCAGCTATTCTTCTGTTAGGGCTTCCACGAAAATAGCTAGGGTTAATTAGGGTTAACCTCAAGACTTGGTCATAGGTCTTTAACAACTAGATTAGGGTTAAGAAAAGTTAACCTAATGTCCACGTGAGATTCTGATCTGGACTGTATAAACCAGATTCCTGAAAAATCTCAGAAATAACAAATCTGCACAACTGTTAGATCAGTACAGGATGTCTTAACATTGGTTATGACAACAAGAATCCTGTTTACTGATTTTGGTAGAATGCAATAAATATGATCATTGCATAATGATCAGCTAAACACTCATATTGAGCAGCTCCTGTATGAAATTCTTTTTCTGCAGAATGTACCTAGTATCCCAGAATGTTATGACATCAGTCATGACATTCACACAACTGGTTTTACCAAAAAACATGCCAACAACTAAACACTTACAAACTCCCCCTTTGGCAAATTTTTGGCTAAAACCCCTAAACAATCAGAGATTAGAAAGCAGCAGAATTAATAATATCTACCAAGTCTAATTCTACCAAAATTATCACAAAATCTTCTCCCTCTCTTTAGCCATAAATAGGCCAAAGATACTTGTACTTTTAGGTTATACAGTCATCCAAAAGGAATAATAAAAACACAGAGAGAGAAAAAATCAAAAGTCATTTGCAGCATCAGGTACCAGCAGCAAACTTTTCAACTGCACAGATCTTCAAGCACTGTCATCTTCAGAGGAGGCAATATCTTCAGCATTAAGTTGGTCTTCAGCAGCATCCTCTTCCCTTCTTTGTCCTTCAATCTCCTCCTGTTCTAGTCTAGCAATCAGGTCCTCAAGAGTCCTTTTCCTTGTATCAAGCTCTTTGCATGTTTCCTTCAGCACAGCTATAACATCAGTTTTCTTGGAATGAGATTTGACAGTTGATGTCTCAACTGATGTCATGACAATGTCAGGAACATGTGTTCCCTAAAATAGCTTATAGTGCAACCCAAGAGCAGGGGCTCTTTTGCATACAATATCTTTTTCAACTAGAATGTCAGGATACTGAGCAAGGACTATACCACATAGGAGAGAGGGAAAGGCAATAGGGCCTTTAATAGCACAGCTTCCAGCATGTTTCAATGTTTGATTAAAGATATACTTGCCATAGTCAAAGTTTGTCCTGTTTCCAACAGCATAAATAAATCTTCCCAAGCCTGTGGAGATGGTTAATTTATGGTTGGTGGGAACCCAGTTAGCTGCACCAATTTTGTGCAGAATGGCAAATTTCATGCTCAGCTTGCTTGCATTCAGCTTCCCTTTTAAGGGTCAGTTCTTGACTTGATTTGCAGTGATGGTTTGGCACATTTGGTTGTCAATAACCTCTAGCTTAGGGCAAGCATCATCATGTCTTCCTAGGAATTTGTTTATTTCAGAGGGAGAGAAATTTACCTTCCTTCCTCTCACATACACACACTTAAAATCAGCTGACTTTCCATCAGCACACCCATCAGATAAATTTACTATGAATTCTTTGACAAGAACTTCATAGAAGTTGGTAAACTTTACCACAGTATTTATTAGACCAACAGTTTTGATTAGATCCATGATCTCCTTACATTCCATGGCACTGTTGTTCAGCTCTCTTTCCAAGGCGATCCTTTTCAAATATACATACTTCCACCTGTTTGCATTCTCTGGATGGTGAAAGGAGATGTTGTCAGTGGCAACTTCAGGGACTTTAGGCATTTTGCTTGAAGAGAGTTTCCTTTTGAGAGGAATGTCTTCAACATCAAACTCAAATTCTGATTCCTCATCAGATTCAGAGGGTTCAGGCTCCTTCCTTTTCTTTGCTATTGGTTGTCTCAAAGGTTTTGAGAGACTACCAGCAGGTACTCGAGCTTTCACCTTCCCTTTCTCTTTTGACAATCCAACCTTCACAGCTTTTACTCCAGTCTTGTTCTCAGACCTGGTTTTCTTATGAACAACATCAGCAGTCTTCTCTTTGGAGAGGCTTTTGGCAGCATCCTGCTTTCCTTTTCTGTTCATCATCCTTCTAGCTATGTTAGGGTTGATATTGGAAATTAAGTCATTGTCAGAGTATTCTTCATCAACATCAATAATCGGGGGTTTAACATCTTTCTCAGTAGGGTTCTAGTGATCATCACGATTTTCAGGAGATTTCCTAATGTTGTCATCAGGTGTCTCAACATTCTGAGTGACATCTGGATTCATTTCAACATTTGGACTAGCAGATTCTTGATTCAAAGGTACAGAAATGCCAGGTACAGAGTGATTCTCATTTAGAATCCTAGTGACACGTCTAGCTATAGCTTGATGAACATAAACTGAACCTTCCCTATTTGCTATTTCTGGAGGAACAGAAGATGATGGTTGAGAGGATTTACCAAATGAAGAGGCTTGTGACCTTCTTGCATGTCTGGTTCGCAGCTTCTTGACTTTAGTGGGGTCACCTGCCAGTTCATGAAGAGGAGTTATCTCCAGAACATCAGAATCCATGCAGTTTGTGATTGCCCTAGGTTCTCGATCAGAGGATGCGGAAGAAGCAGTCGCCTTTGAAGAGGATGATGACATAGATAGTTGAGACATTTTGAGTGTTTTAGAAAACAGGTAACAGTGATAGTGAAGTCTTCGTTTGAGAGATTGAAGATTGTTGCAGAAACGTGAGAGGAGGGAGATATATGAATGTCTATTCAACTTCTTAAAATTTTGGAAAGAAATAGAGAAGCAGATGATTAGCCCAATCAAAGTAGACTTAACTAAAATATCTCTCTCATCCCTTGTTTTAAGAAAAATTAATTGCTACATTTCTTCATGTTGGCAAATACCCAGCTTGCCCCTCAAATTTTCAAATTGATTTGCATCAAGTGCCTTGGTAAAAATGTCAGCCAGTTGTAGTTCAGTGGCAACATGTTCCAGTTTAATCGTCTTCTCCTCTACAAGATCTCTGATGAAGTGATGTTGTTGTACTCCAAAATTTGCCCTCCCATTTCTCATTGATTTCTCATCACCAAGTCCCTGAAGATCAAGATCCAGTTAGGGTTTCATCTGCTCAAAACTTCTCCTTGCACTGTTGACCCAAATTAGGGTTTGTGTTTGCACAAAGATGTTTTGACCTAAAATGCCTAAGATGACTTTCTTTCTTCATATTGGACTCCCAAGTTTATCCACATCAAGTTTCAAGTCTTGATTCCAAGTTTTGCCCAGTCAATTGGACAGTTGACCTAGAAATCAGCTGTATTTGGGAAAAAGTCAACTGTGGTCAATTGACAGTCAAATCTCATGAAAATTGACCCACATCAACATTATGAACTCACATGGACCACTGGATCAAGTTTGGATCATAATTCCACAAGAAATTTGATCAGATCACCAAAAGGGCAAAATGGTCATTTTTAGGATTTTGACTGCACAAAGGCAATTTTTGACTATTTGACCTAGCCAATGGCAAACCAAGCTCACATATGGACTCAAGGACCCCATGGAATTATCTTGACATGCTCAGCAAGTTCAAAAGATCCCAAATGCACAAGATTGACAGTTGAATTTCCCGGTCAATTGATCAATTTTGACTGTATACTGAAAAGTCAAACTTTGACTTTTTGGTCAAAATCAAGAGTCAAGATTCATTTTTCATCAAAACATGCCAAATCATGAAACTTGTTCACCAAGAAATCAAAAAAATGCAAATTAGGGTTAGAAATGAGAATTTTTCATAACTTAGAATTTTTCTAAGTTATGAAAAACCCTAATTTTTTCCCAACTTTGCCCCACTTTCTCACCAAGATCTATTTGGATTCAAACAAAAGTAAAAACATGAAAGTTGTAGCTTGTTGCATAATCTACAACTTTTATTCACAAAGTTTTCCCAAATGAGGCTTGTATCTCAAGTTACAATTTTTTGAATAAGGGTACTAAACCATTCTTAACTTAGTGAAATTTTAACCTATTTTGACAAGGTTTTCTACCCAACTTCAAGGCCATTTTCCATACACTTCCACTTGGAATTTCAATTTGAATTTCAAAGATGGATTGTAGAACAAATTCCAAGCTTTCCAAAATGTCCAAGAACTCATCAAACAACCTCATAACTTGAGAGAATCGAATTTCACAATTTGGCAAAAACTCACTTTTGAATTGGTCAATTTACATGTTCATAACACTAGGCATTTTCAATCTCATCTTGCATATCTTGATTACAGGTCCTTAAACCATCCAACACTCATAAATTTAATGCAAACTCTTTGTGCCAAGACCATGTTCTATGGATTCAAGCATTGCATAGTAGATTAATCCCAAAATAGATAAAGCACTTTATCCATTTTTGAAAAAGCAAGCTTTATGTCCAATTGAAAATCCAAGAAGTACAGTTAAGATCTCTTTGGCACAAGTTTAGGGATTAATCACACTGATCAAGACTGAGTTATGCAGCATGTTATGGGGGCCTCTAGCTGCCTAAACACCAACTTGACCTTTTCTTGCTTAAGTGCTAAGAAACATTGCATTGTACAACACAACTTTGATATCAGCTTGCAAACCCTTAAGCAATTTTTGAAAACACATTCAAGACATCCCAACTGAGCTAGCACACGACCCTAAGACCTCCAATACCTCTCCATTGCCATAATCACTCTCAAACTGCAGAAACAGGGCAGGGCCTGCAGATTGAACACCATCTCTCATTCCTTGCATGATTTCTTAACCAAAGCTTATCAAACACATTCCCTAGCATCAATGCAAGCTAACCAAGACCTGAAACACGACCTGTAATTCCTCTAACAAGTTCCACCATTTTCACTTTCTCATTTTGCAGTTGAAGTTCCACAGCTCGATTCAAGGTGTCTCAAGGCAAAGTAAACATTGGAACAGCATCACCACACCTCAAGGAAGCTATACCAACCATCACCTTGCACTGAAAGCTTCCCCATTGCCAGATAGAACTTCAACTGAACAGGTATTTTGGTGAACTTCTAACTCTTAGTATAGGCATCATTAACTCTAGGTTTGTGAATAAGAAATGTTCTACTCATGCCCCTGAACCTGTACATGCTTTTACTTTTCATTTATTTTGCCTGAGTTATGAGAATTTAAGGTTTGAAAATGGCAGAAAACTTAGGTCAGGATTTGGGAATGTCAAAATTCTCTCTCATTTCTGAGAGTTAGGATGAGTTTTTTATATATTTAGAATCGTGATTCAATGCTTAACATTTCTTATGTTGGAAGTTTGTGCAAAAAATCAAGGAATCAGGATGTTCGAATGGAGGTTCTAGCGCGCGTTTTTTTGAATAATTTTGTTCAGAGGTTGAAGAAGAAGCCTCATGGGCTGGGCCAGCTTTTGTATTGCTTTTTACACCATATTTTTTGATTCATACCCCCCTGAGCCCATTTGTTTGATTTAATGATTTTTTGATCTTTCTTTTTTATTTCTGACTCATTTATTTTTGCTAATAATGTTTAAAACTTGAAAAATCATTTTTACACCATTTTTGTATTTTTTAAGTATTTATTTGTTTATATGGACATTTATACATAAATATATATATATATACTATTATTTAGAAATATTAGAAAAAAATAATGTAAACATATTATTTCTGATTTTTATTTCATTTTTCTCTTTTGGAAACTTTTTGTATCAGAAAATACTTTTTTTTATAAAAATTAAATATTATTATTTTGTGCATATTTAATAATATAAATAAATATATATATATAAATATATATATATATATATATATATATATATATATATATATATATATATATATATATATATATATATATATATATATATATATATATATATATATATATATATATATATATATATATATATATATATATATATATATATATATATATATATATATATATATATATATATATATATATATATATATATATATATATATATATATATTAGTACACTTAGAATAAAATACCCAAAAATATACATATTTTTATTTTATTAATATTTAACATAAAAAATACATTTTTACAAATATACTATATTTTTATTTTATTTTTGTATATAAATAGTGAATATTGTATATTTTGAATAAATAATGCATTTTATTTAGTAAATTAGGTTTTTGCCCTAAATATGAAAATACTCCAAAAATAATATTTTTTTCATTTTTATTTATTTGACATAAATAATACTTTTTTTTCATACATATAAAAACCCTTTTTTTTGCATTCTTGCATATTTGTTTTATTTCTATTTAATTTGTGCAAATTAAATATCTTGTAAATATTACAAATTGATGTAATAGCTAGGTTTAATTTTCTTGTCAAAATATCCCCATTTGAACATTTGTATCCTCCTCCCCATATTATTGTGTTGTAATAGTGTAGGAATTTTACTTTTTCGCATCTTATCGCTTTCTAAATATACCATGCTAGAATTAGGGTTTGTATGCAAATAAAAAGAACAAAATAGCTTGACCTAATTTCAAGATAAATAAGCATGAAATATAGACAACACATATCACACTTGCACCCCTAGGGTATTCTACCTTGTTGCCTTCAAATAATTGGGCCATATTGCATGTTAGGTTTCTTTGGGTAAAACAAACAATCAAACGATCATAGTCCCTCGATGACGCTTTCGAAAAGTTGCCTAAAATGATCAAGTCCCTTTCAAAGAGAAATTGCCCAAAGAGACTTAGCAATATTGCAATTATGGTCCAAACAATGACCCGCGCCCGTCCCTTTCACCTCCTAATGCAAGATTGTCCACCAAATGCAATGGTGGAACAAAATTGTCAAAAGGCTTAAAACATAACAAAAATCTTTGAGAAAACTTTAGGGTAGATAGCTCTTAAGTACTTGTCAACTTGCAAAACAAAACACTTGCCTATTTTTCAAACCACACTTCACAAACACTTTCAAAACAAACTTTCAAAAAAAAACCTTGAAACATCTTTTCAAAAGACAAAACACCTTTTGTAAAACATTCGAGTAAAGAATTGTTACAAGGGTAGCCTATACAAGGCATCTTTTTAAAACATTTTCAAAACCACACACCAAGCACCATTTCAAACAAATGAAAACCAAGGCAAGTTGATCTAAGAAAGTACCTAAGAGCCCATGGATAACCATGGATAGAAAGGGTGCTAATACCTTCCCTTTCTATAATCTACTCCCCGAACCCAAGAAAAATCTCAAAGGTTTTTGCTGTGCTTTTTTAAACCTTTCCTTAGGATAAAATAAAAAGTCGATGGCGACTCTTGCTCAACCGAAACATTTGCGAAAACAAACGCAAAACTCATAGTCAGTTCTCCCACCGTATCACAGAACTAGCGACTCTGCTGGGGAAAATTTTAAAAGTGGAGTAACCTTAGGGCTTAGATCACCCTCTTGCATGGCTAATTGTTTGATTTGTTTGCTTTATATATTGGCTCTATTGTTTGGGTTTGCAATCCTACACCCGGATTTTGGGAAACATTTCATAGATAGCAATACGTTGTGGAAACTGTGCGGGGTATACTGACACGGTCAAAGCAATAGCTATATTAGTGCGACATATTTGTGAGTACCGGTAACCCTTGAGTTCAATCAAGGAGAGTACGGGGCCGCTGAGTGATGTCACTAAGCACTAATGACCTAGAACCTTACTTGACCATCTTGGCCTTTTATTAGGGGTAGTGAGATGACCGGCTTTGGTGCAGTCCGAAGTTGGTAGATACTCGATACTACACTCATTGAGGGTTGTTTTCTTGGAACATTTTGGTCGCTAGTTAAGTGGCTAAACCAAAACAATGAACAATGAAAACAATTCAGTGATATTGAGCTCCTTAGAACCCGGTTACTATTTATAGGACAGGTTTTTAAGCCAACTACACTCAAGAGGGTACTTACCTATGAAACCCCATGCAAGCCTGAAACTAGGGTTTGGTGTGATTTGCTTGTACATATGTTTTGTGCATACATCATAAACATCATAAAACATCATATGCATTCACTAACCATTTCAAGGGTTTGGATCTTCATCTTTGTTCTTGTTTTGTAGGTCATGGAAATTCCTCGCAGAAATACCATCCAAGTCAACCTTGTGAGAATCTCTCCTCAACTCAAGGAGCTCACCTCAAGAATTCCGAAAAACTCATCCTTCAGTGAAAGACATGGTAGACTGCTCATCCTAGTCAACACCAACATTGAAGAAGACATGATGAAAGTGCTATTCCAGTTCTTTGACCCTCTTCACCACTGTTTCACTTTCCCTGATTACCAGTTGGTACCCACTTTGGAAGAGTTTTCTCAACTCTTGAGAATTCCTATCCTTAATCAACTACCATTCAACGGTACGGAAAAGGAACCAGAAGCGGCGTTAAAGGATTCTTAGCAAAATTCTTGTTTGAGAAGGCACAAGAGTGTTGGAATTCATTGGACCTACAAGCCTTTGAAGAGATTGTGGCACTCCTCATCTATGGGTTGGTCTTGTTCCCAAATTCTGACCAATTGATAGATGTCAACGCCGTCAAAATCTTCCTGTCCAGAAACCCAATACCAACATTGCTTGGGGACATTCTTCACTCATTTTACACACGAACAATGAGAAAGAGGGGTGTCCTCATGTGCTGTACTCCTCTCCTTGCAAGGTAGTTTATTTCGCACCTTCCATAATCTGTCCTGAAGAATGACCAAGGCTCAAGGTGGTCCCAACGGTGGATGACTCTTACTCACTCTGATGTACATTGGTGTTCTCGGTCCAGAGAAAATGTCATCATTGTCGATCGTTGCGGAGAAATTCCTAATGTTCCTTTACTTGGAATCAGAGGAGGTATCACCTAGAACCCTTGCCTAGCTTTGAGGCAATTTGGATATGCACGGAGGGATGGCCCTCACGATATGTTGATTCCTGACCTAGTTTTTGACTTCGACAACAATGCGCAAGGACTTCGTCAAAGATTCATCAGAGCTTGGGGGAGGCCCAACAAGGTTGATAGCAAGACTCTGGGATACAAGAACTCCATCCCTCTTGAGCCCTATCTCAAGTGGGTACGAGCCCGAGCCCAAAGTCTAATGATGCCTTATCCTCATATACTCCCTGTGATTAAAGAGCCCGTCAAGGAAGGAGAGGTTCCCTACACCATCCTACATCCAGACATGCCTACATCGTGGGAGGAAATGCAGAAAAGTTGGATTCAGCTCAAGGAAGAATGGAATACTTTTGAAGCTAGCTTCTACGCCAGTGAGAAGAAGGTTCTAGAGCTTACCCGCCGACTCCATGAGCAAGAGGCCCTCAACACCTACATCGCACCAAAGAGGATGCGCAATGTCTTTTTGCCTTGAGAAGTTATTTTGTAATATTTGGCCCATGGGGCATTTATGTACTAACTAATTTCTTCTTATTAATATGATGTGCATTCTTCTTTGTCTGAAACAATTTTGAATGTCCTAAATCCTTGAATGCATTGCATACATAAGCAAACCATTCATCATGTGCATAAGCAGGTCTCACTCCAGGTTTCCTTATATGTCTGTTGTTTATTTCAGTAGGATGGATCGCGAGCAAACAGTCAAAGACCTGCAAGCTCAGAATACACAGTTCCAGCAACTCCTGATGACCTTGGCTAAGGGTCAGGAGGATATCAAGACTCAATTGGGGAACAAAGACCCAGTGAAAAAGAAGAAATAGAGACTCGGGGTGGCTACTTTGGGGAGAAGATTTGACGGAGAAGCTCGGAGAGTGCTCGAATTTCCTCCTACTTCTGACGAAGGAACCAGCAAAGGAGGTGGAGCTGCGGTACCTTCCGAGTCCGATGTGGAAGAAGAAGAGGTCGAAGAGGATGAAGATTATTCTGATCAGCAATACCCTCCAGCTGATGATAAATACAAAGGGCTAGAAGACAGGTTAGCCGCCATGGAACTACAGAGAGTACCGGGTTTGGATTTTGAAGACTTGGGTTTGGTCGCCGGGATTGTGATTCCCCCAAAGTTCAAAGTGCCAGTGTTTGTGAGGTATGATGGGCTGTCTTGCCCAAAAATGCATCTCAGGTCCTACGTGAGAAAGATTCAACCCTATACGGCAGATAAGAATCTTTGGATTCATTTCTTCCAAGACAGCCTTTCTGGAGCTCAGTTGGAGTGGTTTTATCAGCTAGAGGGAACCAGCGTCAGAAATTGGGAAGACTTGGCCACCGCTTTTTACAAACAATACCAGTATAATTCTGACCTTGCTCCTACTCGTACCCAACTTCAGGGTATGTCACTAGGAACAAGCGAGGGATTCAAAGAATATGCACAAAAATGGAGGGATTTGGCTGGCAGGGTGCAGCCTCCTTTAACCGACCGCGAACTTGTTGATATGTTTCTTGGGACCCTATCTGGGCCATTTTTCAATCATCTAATTGGTAACTCTTCCGCGGGGTTTACCGATTTGATCTTAACAGGCGAGAGAATAGAAGCTGGCATCAAGTCAGGAAAGATTCAGAAGGGTGTTGCTGCAAGTGTTGAGAAGAAGCCTTTTAAGAAGGAAACAGTTGTGGTATATTCTCAGAGAAGAGCAGGGAAGACGGAGCGTCGGCCAACTGTGGGGGCCGTAATGATTCAAAACACTCCAAGTGAGCAGCCTCACTATAACCAGTCCAGACCAAATCAGCAACGGGTGGAACAGCCACAACGGCAGTTCACCCGTATTAATATGACTCCAGCGCAAGTGCTTCCCCATCTACTGAAGTTGAATCTCGCCACCATCAAGGAGGCACCAAAGAATGTGAATACATCCTCTCCTCATTATCATCCTAATGCTAAATGCGCCTACCATTCTGACAGTGTCGGACACGACACCAATGATTGTTGGGCACTCAAGCATAAAATCCAAGACCTGATAGAGGCAAAGGAGGTGGAGTTCGACGCTCCGGAGAAGCCTAATGTGATATATGCACCCATGCCGAAGCACGACCGAAATGTCAATGCCATTGAAGAAGATTTGTATGTTGCTGATGTTAATGATCTAGTGACTCCTTTGTTAACCATTAAGTTGAATCTGTTAAGGGCCGGGATGTTCCTGGGATGTAAAGAAGACTGCTATTGTTGTTACTCTCTGTCGTTTGATTGTCCGTTACTGAAGGAATCCAAGGCCTTATGGATAGTCGACAAATTTTGTTTGAAAAAGTTTCTGCTGTTCCAGTTCATACTGAAGATGTCTCAATCATAACCATTCACGCCAATCTTTCCAAGGCCGTCAAAAAGCCTGTTAAGATTACGCCAGCTACAAAATCTATTCCTTTGAAGATAACAATGCCAGGGCCTGTCCCCTATGTTTCTGAGAAGTCGATACCTTGGAACTATGGCGGTGACGTCTACTACCATGGTATCAAGAAAATAGAAATAACTGAGGAAAATTCGGATGATGAAGAAGCCAGCATTGGTAACATTGCGGGCACGAGCAAAATCACCAGGAGCGGGAGAATATTTTCCCCAGAGATTGCCCCTCCAAGAGCAATCTTTGGACCCTCGTCAGCTGATAAGGCCATCCCTGCACCAATAAAACTCTCTGCTAGAGCCCCTTTGATTGAAGATGTTGTTGTTCCTAGTACTGTCTCTCCTACCGCTGCTGATAAAGGTAAGGGAATCCAAGAGGAGCTCGTCAGGACGAGGGCTCAGCCCTTGGTCATCCCGGAAACCTCCAAGAAGGAAATGGATGAGATTTTGAGGATAATCAAAAGAAGTGATTACGATGTAGTAGAATAGCTGGGGCAAACCCCCTCAAAGATCTCCATGCTGGCACTACTACTTTGCTCAAAAGCGCACGCTAAAGCCCTGATAAAATTCCTGAAGGCAGCCCATGTGCCCCAGGAAACCTCTGCGGATCAATTTCAGAATTGCGTGGCTAGCCTGACTGCAGACAATGGATTAGGTTTTTCCGATGCCGACCTAACTCCTAAAGGTAGAAACCACAATGATGCTTTGCACATTTTGGTCGAGTGCCGGGGAACCACCCTCGCACATGTCTTGGTCGACACCGGTTCGTCGCTGAATGTATTGCCCAAGAAGGCCTTGGACCGGCTAGATTGTGAAGGGTTGGAATTGAAGCCAAGTGATATTGTTGTCAGAGCTTTCGATGGTTCGAAGAGAATGGTCCATGGGGAGGTTGAAATTCCCGTCAAGATAGGCACTGAGGTGTTTAAATCCACTTTCTATGTGATGGACATCCGTCCATCATACTCTTGCTTATTGGGTAGGCCTTGGATACACCATGCTGGGGCAGTCACCTCCTCCTTGCATCAGATGTTGAAGTATCCTGTCAAGGGGAAGATCATTACTGTCCATGGTGAAGAGGAGTACATGATTAGCCACTTGAACTCTTTCCGGTACGTGGAGGTAGAGGGGGAGTTCATTGAGACGCCTTTTCAGCATTTCGAAGAAGTCCTTCCTGAAATAGCAGTAGCAAAGTTGGCAGCTGAGACACCGAGGCAGATGGCCAGGATGGCATCTTTGGAGGATGCGAGGGCCGCAATAAAGGAAGGGAAGAATTCAGCATGGGGGCAGTTACCTGACATTCCACATAAGACCGACAAATTTGGATTAGGGTTCACTACCGCAGGCCAGAAAGCTATGCGCCGTGCGAAGATTGAAAGGGCGCCAGTCAAAATTTCTCCCTACGGAATCAACGCTTTGGAGGATGAAGACAAAGAGAGCAACATCGAAGAGTGGATTTATCCAACTGTCAAAGGAGGATTGAGCAACTGGGAGGCAAAGGACTTTGTCCCCATCACTTTTATTCATCAGTAATTTATCTATCAAACATTTCCTATTTGGTCTGTAATATTTATTTTCAAACAATCCGTACACTATCTTTTCACCTCATGCCTTGCCCGGGGCATGTAGGTCCACTTGTAAGGGTTTTGATTATTTTTCATATCCATATGCCATGTTTAATGATTCATTGGACGTTTTTCATTCGATAAACTGCTTGTGTTCATTTTCTTTCCTTTTGCATTTTTGTTTAAGGATGGCTATCCCTTACACACACCCACACTCACCAATGCAGGTACCCATCCACTCCGGATTCCATGGGTGACTATTCTGCTATATCTTTCAATAACTCTGAAGATCTGGTCAATCTAGCCGAGTATGAAGATGACGAAGGTTGTGAAGTACCAGGGGAACTAGCCAGACTTCTACAGCAAGAGGAAAGGGCCATCCTACCGCATGAAGAGCCATTGGAAACTGTCAACTTGGGTACCGAGGGAGACCGGAAGGAGGTGCAAGTGGGTGCCAACCTGGAACCGAATGTCAAGGAACGCCTGATACAGTTGTTGAATGAGTATGTTGAGATCTTCCCTTGGTCTTATGAAGACATGTCGGGTTTAGACATAGACATCGTGGTTCATCGTCTCCCCACAAGAGAGGATTGTCCACCGATCAAGCAAAAAGTTCGCCGAATGAGGCCTGACATGTCTGAAAATATCAAAGCAGAAGTGATGAAGCAATTCGACACTGGCTTTCTGGCTGTTACGTCCTATCCTCAATGGGTCGCTAACATCGTGCCAGTACCTAAGAAAGATGGCAAAGTCAGGATGTGTGTGGACTACCGGGATTTGAATAGGGCCAGCCCCAAAGATGATTTCCCGCTACCTCATATTGACATTTTGATCGACAATACAGCTCAGCACAAAGTGTTTTCCTTCATGGATGGATTCTCGGGCTACAATCAAATCAAAATGGCCCCCGAGGACATGGAGAAAACTACTTTCGTCACACAATGGGGCACTTTCTGTTATAAGGTGATGCCGTTCGGGCTGAAGAACGCAGGGGCAACTTATCAACGCGCCATGGTAGCTTTATTTCATGATATGATACATCATGAGATTGAAGTTTATGTAGACGATATGATAGCTCGATCACAAACAGAGGAAGAGCACCTTGAACATCTAGAAAAGCTGTTTGCCAGGTTGAAAGAGTACAAGCTCAGGCTGAATCCAAGTAAATGCACTTTTGGAGTAAGGTCTGGTAAACTTCTGGGATTCATTGTAAGCAACAAAGGCATTGAAGTCGATCCAGCAAAAGTGAAATCAATACAAGAGATGCCTGCTCCCTGCACTGAAAAGGAGGTTAGAGGGTTCTTGGGGCGCTTGAACTACATTGCCAGATTCATCTCTCATCTGACTTCTACCTGCGAGCCAATTTTCAAACTCTTGAAGAAAGATCAGGTAGTCGAATGGAACGGTGATTGCCAAGCTGCTTTTGATAGAATCAAGGAGTATTTGCTGGAACCTCCTATTCTGATGCCACCCGTCGAAGGAAGACCATTGATCATGTATTTGACCGTCTTGGATAACTCAATGGGGTGTGTTTTGGGCCAGCATGACGAGTCTGGTCGAAAAGAGCATGCTATTTATTACCTTAGCAAAAAGTTTACCAACTGTGAGACTCGCTACTCACTGCTCGAGAAAACTTGCTGCGCTTTGGTATGGGCTGCTCGCCGACTAAGACAGTATATGTTGACTCATACTACCTTGTTGATTTCCAAAATGGATCCTATCAAATATATCTTCGAAAAGCCCGCTTTATCTGGAAGGATAGCTAGATGGCAAATGATCTTAACTAAGTATGACATCCAGTACACCACCCAAAAAGCTATAAAAGGGAGTGTGCTAGCTGACCATCTGGCTCATCAAGCTATCGAAGATTATCAACGCATGAGATTTGACTTTCCGGACGAGGACATCATGAATTTGGACAACATTAAAAGTAACGGACCGTATGACGGACCCGAAAAGGGATCCCGATGGACCCTGTACTTTGATGGTGCTTCAAATGCACTTGGAAATGGTATCGGCGCAGTACTCATTTCTCCGGAAGGTTGTCACACTCCTTTCACGGCCCGGCTTTGCTTTAGCTGCACAAACAACATGGCTGAGTATGAAGCTTGCATCTTTGGTCTCAAGGCTGCTATAGACCTAGGGATCAAATCTTTGATCGTATTTGGGGACTCGGCTTTGGTTATCAGTCAAATCAAAGGAGAGTGGGATACCAAGCATCCTAATCTTATCCCATACAAATAACATGTCATGACATTGTTGCCTCATTTCGAGCAAATTACCTTCGAGCATTTCCCGCGAGAAGAGAATCAGCTAGCAGATGCTCTAGCCACAATGTCCTCCATGTTTAAACTCAACTGGGATAACGAGGCTCCCCAAATCACCATTGAGCGAATGGATGAACCTGCACATTGTCACGAGATTAATATCGAAGAAGTAGTGGAACAACCTTGGTTCCATGAAATCAAAAGGTATCTCGAGACTAGAGATTATCCCGAAGGAGCTTCCGTAAATGACAAGAAGTTCTTAAGGAAATTCGCTGCTAAGTTCTTCCTGAGCAACGGCATCCTTTATAAACGAAGCCATGATTGTGTACTACTCTGATGCGTAGATAAAGCTGAAGCAGAGTTGATCATGACTGACATACACAGCGGCACATTTGGCACTCACTTGAGCGGGCATACAATGGCTAAGAAGATCCTAAGGGCAGGCTATTACTGGTCTACCATGGAAGCTGACTGCCATCAACATTCTCGTACTTGCCACAAATGCCAAGTCTATGCTGACAAAGTCCACATCCCTCCGGTCCCTCTCAACGTTCTGACTGCTCCATGGCCATTTGTAATGTGGGGCATTGATATGATTGGAGAGATCAAGCCCACGGCTTCCAATGGACATTGCTTTATCCTGGTTGCCATTGACTACTTCACCAAATGGGTCGAAGCAGCTTCCTTCGCCTCTTCTACTAAAAATGTGGTTGCCCGCTTTATCAAGCAAAATCTTATATGTCGGTATGGTGTTCCAGACAGGATCATCACAGACAACGGTACAAATCTGAATAACACAATGATCACCGCCTTGTGCGAACAGTTCAAGATTTATCATCACAATTCATCTCCCTATCGACCGAAGATGAACGGTGCTGTTGAAGCTGCGAACAAAAACATTAAGAAGATCATTCAGAAAATGACAGTCACTTACAAAGACTGGCATGAGATGTTACCGTTTGCTCTACATGGATACCGTACGACGACACGTACCTCAACTGGGGCAACCCCATTTTCTTTGGTTTATGGCATGGAAGTTGTTTTGCCTATGGAAGTCCAGATTCCTTCTCTAAGGATTATGAAGGATGCAGGTTTGAATGAAGATGATTGGATGCAGACCCGAATTGATCAACTCAATCTGATCGACGAAAAGCGACTTGCTGCTATATGCCATGGTCAGACGTATCAAAAACGGATGATCAATGCCTTCAATAAGAAAGTCAGACGTCAAGTGTATCAAGTCGGAGATCTCGTAATCAAGCGGATTATCTTGCCGCAAAGTCATCCCAGGGGCAAATGGACTCCTACATATGAAGGACCATTTGTGATCAAGAGTATATTTTCTGGTGGTGCGATGATTCTGACCACCATGGACGGCGACGATTTGCCGCACCCTGCGAACGCAGACATAGTCAAAAGATACTACGCATAAAATAACCCGACAAGTTGAAAACCCGAAAGGGCGGCTTGGGCAAAAATGGGCATCCCGGTGAACCGAAAACCCGAAAGGGCGGTTCAGGCAAAAATTAGGGATAAAAAATGAAAAGATCTGTACACCCGGCAAGTTGAAAACCCGAAAGGGCGGCTTGGGCAAAAAGGGGTTTCCCGGTGGATCGAAAACCCGAAAGGGCGATTCAGGCAAAAGTTAGGGAATCAAAAGCGTATGACTATGTCTCGTCGGATCACTTCAAAAGACAATCTCTTCATCAACCAGTTCCAGGCTTCTGATCAATCCAGTCATCGGCAAACGAAGCATTGAATGGACAGATATTCAGGGTTGTGAAAGCTATAGCGGAATGGAATCCCATGGAATTATTTCACATAGCCATCTTTATTTTTGTAAATTTTTCAAATATTTACGACAAAATCCTCTTACTAGGATGATTGTCTCCTTTGTACAAACATACTCAGAGAAAGTTAAATACAAATACTTTTCCCAGAAATTTGTGTCATTTCCTTTTTCTTTTCTCTTGCACTGTTTGTTTTTGAGAAACGTCCAATGTTTTGTTAAATAGGCATATGCATTTAAACATAATTATTTCCTTATGAACCAAGAAAGAGGATTACTGATGGGTCAAAGGTGCAGTTGGATATCTTGATACCCTTTCGAAGAAAACCCCCCAGGAGATTTGGAATCCATATCCCTAGCAAGTCTTGAAGCTTATCCCCAGTAGATTCTGGAAGCTTATCCCCTGCAGAGTACGGACGTCTCTCCCGAGTTTTATTCAAAGTTATTCCTCACAAGGGCTTATAATTGGGTTATCCTCAGCTTATTGCCACGGAAGATCGCACTCGCCAAAATTCTTCCTATCCCCAGCAGAGTTCATCAAAATTCCCCAGCAGTAACTTATCTTTACAATCCCCCAGCCAGAGGGTCCTCAGGAATTCAATTCCCCTCAGAGTTTAAGTTTCAGAATCCCCAGCGAAGCCAGGCTAATGAACCTTCTCCCCTCAGAATTTCGGGAGAGCAAATCTTGAGTTCCCCAGTGAAGTCGCCAGAGATACTTCCCTCCAAGCTGAAGATTCTCAGTCTTACCTCCCCAGCATGAGTCTATTAGATTGGAACTCCCCAGTAGAAGTCATCAGGAATCCCCCAGAGGATTGGCATACAACCCAAGCTCCTTTTTTCTCCAGCAGTAACCAAGAATTATTCTTCCCAGCAGCGGTCAAGATACTGTTATCTTCAGCCATCTCGGATTCATCTATCCTTTGCAAGACAGCTCATCAGCTTACATACGCATCCATTTACATTCATATCATATAAAATACATTGTATCATGCATCATGACATTGCATACAACTAACTCTTTACCTTTTCAGGTAAGATCTGTCGAAAGACTAAAATCATTATCTTCCGAGATTCTTTCCAGGAATAGTTCAGATGTGACCCAGACATGGCAACATTCTAATGCTTATTCCAGACTTATCCAGATGCAGTTTTACACGAGCTCATCATCAGGGAACCTTACACCGGTTCTTCTCCCCACTTCAAGACTTCTGAAAACAGTTCACGGGTTCTCCAAGTAATGGATGTTGACCTATCACTTGTTCAGTTTCTTCTCAAGATTTTTTAAAACAGTTTACGGACGCTTCCCAACAACGGATGCTGCTCTATTGCTTATTCAACTCCAAGACTTCTGAAAACAGTTTATGGATTCTTCCCAACAACGGATGTTAATTTATCAACTTGTTCAGATGCAACCTTTAAAAACAGTTTACGGACGCTTCCCAACAACGGATGCTGCTCTATTGCTTATTGTACTTCAAGATTTCTGAAAACAGTTCACGGGTCCTCCAAGTAACGGATGTTAACCTATCACTTGTTCAGTTTCTTCTCAAGATTTTTGAAAACAGTTTACGGACGCCTCCCCAACAACGGATGCTGCTCTATTGCTTATTCAACCTCAAGATTGCTGAAAACAGTTCACGGGTTCTCCAAGTAACGGATGTTGACCTATCACTTGTTCAGTTTCTTCTCAAGACTTCTGAAAACAGTTTATGGATTCTTCCCAACAACAGATGTTAATCTATCACTTGTTCAGATGCAACCTTTGAAAACAGTTTACGGACGCTTCCCAACAACGGATGCTGCTCTATTGCTTATTCAACTTCAAGATTCCTGAAAACAGTTTACAGGTTCTCCAAGTAACGGATGTTAACCTATCACTTGTTCAGTTTCTTCTCGAGATTTTTTTTGAAAACAGCTTACGGATTCCTCCCAACAACGGATGTCAATCTATTGCTTATTCAGACCCCCAGTTCAGAGATGGTCGCAAGCATGGACACCTTCCTGATACTCATTCCAGATGGCATCTTTAAGCCCATCCCCGACAAGATTTCTGTCACCCTCCCAGATGGCATCGTTAAGCCCATCTCCAAATGGCATCTCTAAGCCCATTCCCGCATCCATTGCTTTGACGAGTGCAAATTTAAGGGCACTCTAGTGTCCAATCTCCTTTTACCCTCGAGTCACGAAAGGCAAACTTGCCAATCTAACTCTTCAGGTTCAAGAAGATTGAACAGGGGCAACTGTTGTACCCCAAAATTTTCCCTCCCATTTCTCATTGATTTCTCATCACCAAGTCCCTGAAGATCAAGATCCAATTAGGGTTTCATCTGCTCAAAACTTCTCCTTGCACTGTTGACCCAAATTAGGGTTTGTGTTTGCACAAAGATGTTTTGACCTAAAATGCCTAAGATGACTTTCTTGCTTCATATTGGACTCCCAAGTTTATCCACATCAAGTTTCAAGTCTTGATTCCAAGTTTTGCCCAGTCAATTGGACAGTTGACCTAGAAATCAGCTGTATTGGGGAAAAAGTCAACTGTGGTCAATTGACAGTCAAATCTCGTGAAAATTGACCCACATCAACATTATGAACTCACATGGACCACTGGATCAAGTTTGG
The DNA here is from genome assembly GCA_948472305.1 of Vicia faba. Classification (NCBI taxonomy): domain Eukaryota; kingdom Viridiplantae; phylum Streptophyta; class Magnoliopsida; order Fabales; family Fabaceae; genus Vicia; species Vicia faba. Next base: position 1,517,221,845 of record OX451738.1, read on the forward strand.
ATCACAATTCCACAAGAAATTTGATCAGATCACCAAAAGGGCAAAATGGTCATTTTTAGGGTTTTGACTGCACAAAGGCAATTTTTGACTGTTTGACCTAGCCAATGGCAAACCAAGCTCACATATGGACTCAAGGACCCCATGGAATTATCTTGACATGCTCATCAAGTTCAAAAGATCCCAAATGCACAAGATTGACAGTTGAATTTCCCGGTCAATTGATCAATTTTGACTGTATACTGAAAAGTCAAACTTTGACTTTTTGGTCAAAATCAAGAGTCAAGATTCATTTTTCATCAAAACATGCCAAATCATGAAACTTGTTCACCAAGAAATCAAAAAAATGCAAATTAGGGTTAGAAATGAGAATTTTTCATAACTTAGAATTTTTCTAAGTTATGAAAAACCCTAATTTTTTCCCAACTTTGCCCCACTTTCTCACCAAGATCTATTTGGATTCAAACAAAAGTCAAAACATGAAAGTTGTAGCTTGTTGCATAATCTACAACTTTTATTCACAAAGTTTTCCCAAATGAGGCTTGTATCTCAAGTTACAATTTTTTGAATAAGGGTACTAAACCATTCTTAACTTAGTGAAATTTTAACCTATTTTGACAAGGTTTTCTACCCAACTTCAAGGCCATTTTCCATACACTTCCACTTGGAATTTCAATTTGAATTTCAAAGATGGATTGTAGAACACATTCCAAGCTTTCCAAAATATCCAAGAACTCATCAAACAACCTCATAACTTGAGAGAATCGAATTTCACAATTTGGCAAAAACTCATTTTTGAATTGGTCAATTTACATGTTCATAACACTAGGCATTTTCAATCTCATCTTGCATATCTTGATTACAGGTCCTTAAACCATCCAACACTCATAAATTTAATGCAAACTCTTTGTGCCAAGACCATGTTCTATGGATTCAAGCATTGCATAGTAGATTAATCCCAAAATAGATAAAGCACTTTATCCATTTTTGAAAAAGCAAGCTTTATGTCCAATTGAAAATCCAAGAAGTACAGTTAAGATCTCTTTGGCACAAGTTTAGGGATTAATCACACTGATCAAGACTGAGTTATGCAGCATGTTATGGGGGCCTCTAGCTGCCTAAACACCAACTTGACCTTTTCTTGCTTAAGTGCTAAGAAACATTGCATTGTACAACACAACTTTGATATCAGCTTGCAAACCCTTAAGCAATTTTTGAAAACACATTCAAGACATCCCAACTGAGCTAGCACACGACCCTAAGACCTCCAATACCTCTCCATTGCCATAATCACTCTCAAACTGCAGAAACAGGGCAGGGCCTGCAGATTGAACACCATCTCTCATTCCTTGCATGATTTCTTGACCAAAGCTTATCAAACACATTCCCTAGCATCAATGCAAGCTAACCAAGACCTGAAACACGACCTGTAATTCCTCTAACAAGTTCCACCATTTTCACTTTCTCATTTTGCAGTTGAAGTTCCACAGCTCGATTCAAGGTGTCTCAAGGCAAAGTAAACATTGGAACAGCATCACCACACCTCAAGGAAGTTATACCAACCATCACCTTGCACTGAAAGCTTCCCCATTACCAGATAGAACTTCAACTGAACAGGTATTTTGGTGAACTTCTAACTCTTAGTATAGGCATCATTAACTCTAGGTTTGTGAATAAGAAATGTTCTACTCATGCCCCTGAACCTGTACATGCTTTTACTTTTCATTTATTTTGCCTGAGTTATGAGAATTTAAGGTTTGAAAATGGCAGAAAACTTAGGTCAGGATTTGGGAATGTCAAAATTCTCTCTCATTTCTGAGAGTTAGGATGAGTTTTTTATATATTTAGAATCGTGATTCAATGCTTAACATTTCTTATGTTGGAAGTTTGTGCAAAAAATCAAGGAATCAGGATGTTCGAATGGAGGTTCTAGCGCGCATTTTTTTGAATAATTTTGTTCAGAGGTTGAAGAAGAAGCCTCATGGGCTGGGCCAGCTTTTGTATTGCTTTTTACACCATATTTTTTTATTCATACCCCCCTGAGCCCATTTGTTTGATTTAATGATTTTTTGATCTTTCTTTTTTATTTCTGACTCATTTATTTTTGCTAATAATGTTTAAAACTTGAAAAATCATTTTTACACCATTTTTGTATTTTTTAAGTATTTATTTGTTTATATGGACATTTATACATAAATATATATATATACTATTATTTAGAAATATTAGAAAAAAATAATGTAAACATATTATTTCTGATTTTTATTTCATTTTTCTCTTTTGGAAACTTTTTGTATCAGAAAATACTTTTTTTTATAAAAATTAAATATTATTATTTTGTGCATATTTAATAATATAAATAAATATATATATATATTAGTACACTTAGAATAAAATACCCAAAAATATACATATTTTTATTTTATTAATATTTAACATAAAAAATACATTTTTACAAATATACTATATTTTTATTTTATTTTTGTATATAAATAGTGAATATTGTATATTTTGAATAAATAATGCATTTTATTTAGTAAATTAGGTTTTTGTCCTAAATATGAAAATACTCCAAAAATAATATTTTTTTCATTTTTATTTATTTGACATAAATAATACCTTTTTTTCATACATATAAAAACCCTTTTTTTTGCATTCTTGCATATTTGTTTTATTTCTATTTAATTTGTGCAAATTAAATATCTTGTAAATATTCCAAATTGATGTAATAGCTAGGTTTAATTTTCTTGTCAAAATATCTCCATTTGAACATTTGTATCCTCCTCCCCATATTATTGTGTTGTAATAGTGTAGGAATTTTACTTTTTCGCATCTTATCGCTTTCTAAATATACCATGCTAGAATTAGGGTTTGTATGCAAATAAAAAGAACAAAATAGCTTGACCTAATTTCAAGATAAATAAGCATGAAATATGGACAACACATATCACACTTGCACCCCTAGGGTATTCTACCTTGTTGCCTTCAAATAATTGGGCCATATTGCATGTTAGGTTTCTTTGGGTAAAACAAACAATCAAACGATCATAGTCCCTCGATGACGCTTTCGAAAAGTTGCCTAAAATGATCAAGTCCCTTTCAAAGAGAAATTGCCCAAAGAGACTTAGCACTATTGCAATTATGGTCCAAACGATGACCCGCGCCCGTCCCTTTCACCTCCTAATGCAAGATTGTCCACCAAATGCAATGGTGGAACAAAATTGTCAAAAGGCTTAAAACATAACAAAAATCTTTGAGAAAACTTTAGGGTAGATAGCTCTTAAGTACTTGTCAACTTGTAAAACAAAACACTTGCCTATTTTTCAAACCACACTTCACAAACACTTTCAAAACAAACTTTCAAAAAAAACCTTGAAACATCTTTTCAAAAGACAAAACACCTTTTGTAAAACATTCGAGTAAAGAATTGTTACAAGGGTAGCCTATACAAGGCATCTTTTTAAAACATTTTCAAAACCACAACCAAACACCATTTCAAACAAATGAAAACCAAGGCAAGTTGATCTAAGCAAGTACCTAAGAGCCCATGGATAACCATGGATAGAAAGGGTGCTAATACCTTCCCTTTCTATAATCTACTCCCCGAACCCAAGAAAAATCTCAAAGGTTTTTGCTGTGCTTTTTTAAACCTTTCCTTAGGATAAAATAAAAAGTTGGTGGTGACTCTTGCTCAACCGAAACATTTGCGAAAACAAACGCATAACTCATAGTCAGTTCTCCCACCGTATCACAGATGTCTAATGTCAATATACTTGGTCCTGCTATGCTGAATAGGATTCTTGGAAATGTTGATAGTACTCAGATTGTCACAGTATAATGTCATAACATCTTGTGTGACATTATACTCAGTAAGCATCTGTTTCATCCAGATCATTTGAGAATAGCTACTACCAGCTGCTATGTATTCAGCTTCAGTAGTAGATAGAGACACACAGTTCTGTTTCTTGCTGAACCGGGAGACAAGATTATTTCCTAAGAAGAAACATCCTCCAGAGGTGCTCTTTCTATCATCAGCACTTCCAGCCCAATCAGCATCACAGTAACCAGTCAGAGTTGGTTCACATCCATGAGAGTACAGCAAGCCATAGTTGTAGGTTCCACTCACATACTTCAGAATTCTCTTCACTTGGTTGATATGACTTACTTTGGGTTCAGCCTGGTATCTTGCACATACTCCAACTGTAAAAGCAATGTCAGGTCTGCTGGCTGTTAAGTATAGCAGACTTCTTATCATGCTTCTGTACAAGCTTTGGTCCACCTTAACCCCACTTGAATCTTTGGACAGCTTTAAATGAGTAGGTGCAGGAGTCCTTTTGTGACTTGCATTCTCCATCCCAAACTTCTTGACAATGTTCTTTGCATACTTGCTTTGAGACAGAAAAATTAAGTCTTCCATCTGTGTGACTTGCAGTCCAAGAAAGTAGGTCAATTCTCCCATGAGGCTTATTTCAAATTCAGCTTGCATCTGGTCAGCAAAATGTTTAACCATTTTATCTGACATTCCCCCAAACACTATGTCATCAACATAGATTTGAGCTACCATTATCTTTCCTCCTTCATTTTTGACAAAAAGAGTTTTATCCAAGCCTCCTTTCCTGTATCCTTTGTCAGAGAGGAATTTTGTCAACCTGTCATACCATGCTCTATGAGCTTGTTTCAGGCCATATAAAGATTTCCTCAATTTGTAGACATGATCAGGGCAGTTTTGATCCACAAATCCTTTAGGCTGTTCCACATAAACTTCCTCATTTAAGTACCCATTTAGGAAGGCACTCTTTACATCCATCTGAAATAACTTGAACTTAAGGAGACAGGCAATTCCCAATAGGAGTCTGATTGATTCCAGTCTGGCTATAGGAGCAAAAGTATCATCAAAATCAACCCCTTCAACTTGAGTGTATCCTTGAGCAATAAGTCTTGCCTTATTCCTGGTGACAACTCCTTCAGCATTTGATTTGTTCTTGTAGATCCATTTTGTGCCAATGATGTTTGTTCCTCCTGGTCTAGGAACTAACTCCCATACTTCATGTTGCTTGAATTGGTTCAATTCATCTTGCATTGCTCCAATCCAGTATTCATCAGTCAACGCCTCCTTAACATTTCTTGGTTCAATCTTAGATACAAAGCAAGAGTTTGTGATGATTTCTCTAGATCTTGTAATGACTCCACTGTTAGGATCTCCTATGATGAGTTCCTTAGGATGATCTTTCTGAATTCTGATGGAAGGGTCTTTGTTAGCTTCCTTTAATTCTGATTCTGATGAAGTAGTTTTAAGAATATCATCCTTTTCAGTTGAAGTCTCAAAGAATGTCTCAACATCATATGGGACATTTGTTTCTTCATGGTAATCATCAACTATGACATTTATAGATTCCATCATAACTTTGGTCCTGGAATTGAATACCCTATAAGCTCTGCTGTTGGTATAGTATCTTAGGAATATTCCTTCATCACTTTTAGGGTCCATCTTTCTCCTTTGTTCACGATCTGTCAGAATATAGCATTTGCTTCCAAATACATGGAAGTACTTCACTGTAGGCTTTCTTCCTTTCCAAAGTTCATAAATGGTGGATGATGTTCCCTTTCTCAAGGTGATCCTGTTATGGACATAACATGCTGTATTCATAGCTTCAGCCCAAAAATGAATAGGAAGTCTTTTGGCATGTATCATTGCTCTGGCAGATTCCTGTATAGTCCTGTTTTTCCTTTCCACAATTCCATTTTGTTGAGGAGTTATGGGTGAAGAGAATTCATGATTAATTCCTTCTGAGGAGCAGAACTCATCAAACTTACTGTTTTCAAATTCCTTTCCATGATCACTTCTGATTCTGACAATGCATCCTTCTTTTTCTCTTTGAATTCTTTTGCACAGTTCCTTAAATACTTCAAATACATCAGACTTTTCCCTAATGAAGTTAATCCAGGTGAATCTGGAAAAATCATCCACAACAACATAGGCATATCTTTTTCCCCCAAGACTTTCCACCTGCATTGGTCCCATCAGATCCATATGTAGAAGTTCTAGCACCTTAGAGGTGGTCAGATGTCTTGACTTTGGATGTGACATCCTAGTCTACTTTCCAACCTGACATTCACCACAGACTCTCCCTTCATCAATTTGCAGCCTTGGAATCCCTCTGACTGCCTCCATGGATATAATCCTTTTCATTCCTCTTAGATGTAAATGACAAAGTTTTTGGTTCCACAATTTCACTTCTTTTTCTTCTTTGGCAATAGAGCACACAGAAGAATAGTTAGTGTTCTCAGACTCCCATAAGTAGCAGTTGTCTTTAGATCTGACTCCTCTCATTACAACTTCTTGTTTCTCATTAGTTACAAGACATTCAGACTTGGTGAAGTTGACCTTGAATCCTAGATCACATAATTGACTGATACTTATGAGATTAGCAGTCAAGCCTTTTACCAGCAATACTTCATTTAGGTTTGGAACTCCAGGGCAGTCCAAGTTTCCAACTCCTTTGATTTCTCCTCTAGCACCATCTCCAAAAGTCACATAACTAGTAGTGTGAGGTTTAACATTATTGAGAATATTCTTGATTCCAGTCATGTGTTTAGAGCATCCACTGTCAAAGTACCAGTCTTCCTTTGCAGAGACTCTAAGGGAGGTGTGAGCTATCAGGGCATTAGCCTTTTTCTTCCACTGTTGAGTATATGGTGCCTTGTTAGACTTAGGTTTGACAACTGGGGTCTGATTAGGATATCCATATAATCTGAAGCAGAATGGCTTTATGTGACCAAACCTCCCACAATGATGACATCTCCATCTTTGATATTTTTTCTTCATATTTCTCTGATCTCGATGTTGAGTGCTATGTTGTGACATCTTCTTTGACATTTGTTTATCAGGCCTGATCTTCTTCTTGTCTACAATAGATTTCCTTGCTGCCACAAATCCTAGACCAGACTTGTTTCCCACATTTTGTCCAACCTGAAGGATTTCTTCTAATTTGTCAGTTCCATTTGTCAGCATCTTGACAGATTTGGTCATCTGGTCAAGTTTTGAGTTTAGCATTTGAACTTCCCCTTCTAGATGACTTATAGTATCAATGCCTGCCTTCTTCTCAACCTTCAACTTTACTATGAGTTTTGTTTGTCTCTCATTTTGCTGACATACTTCAGCACTTCTGATACATAGCTTCTTGTAGGAGTCAGCCAGTTCTTCAAATGTCACTTCCTCATCACTAGAGTCACTATCAGAGTTACAAATACCAGTTAGTGCAGTAACTAGTTTGGCAGATTCTTCTTCAGAATTACTTTCTGAGTCACAGTCAGACCAAGTAACAGACATTCCTTTCTTTTATTTCTTAAGAAAGGTAGGACATTCAGCTCGAATGTGCCCATATCCTTCACATCCATAGCATTGAATTCCTTTGCTTTGATTTCCCTTCTCTTATGACTTTGGTCTTCTTCTGGAGTCATAGGATCTGTTAATGTCAGAAGGAATGTTCTTAACATTTGACCTTGACTTTGGGTCCATTCTCTTGATGAGTTTTTTGAACTGTCTTCCAAGCATGGCTATAACTTCTGAAATATTTTCTTCTTCATCCTCCTTGTTTTCATCTTCAGTATTAGATACAAGTGCTATGCTCTTGTTTTTCTTGTCGACATTGTCACTGATCCCCATCTCAAAGGTCTGAAGTGACCCAATTAGTTCATCCACCTTCAAGTTGCAGATATCCTGAGCTTCCTCTATAACAGTCACCTTCATTGCAAATCTTTTAGGCAAGGATCTGAGAATCTTTCTCACCAGCTTTTCTTCTGACATCTTTTCTCCCAATGCTCCTGAGGTGTTGGCAATTTCCAAGATGTTCATGTGAAACTCATGAATGGTCTCATCTTCCATCATCCTTAGGTTCTCAAATTTGGTAGTCAGCATCTGAAGCCTTGACATTTTTACTTTAGATGTGCCCTCATGGGTAGTTTTGAGAGTGTCCCAAACCTCCTTGGCCAGTTCACATTGATGTACTAGTCTGAATATGTTTCTATCAATTCCATTGAACAAGGCATTTAATGCTTTGGAGTTACCCAGGGCTAACTCATCTTCTTCTTTGCTCCATTCTTCCTCAGGTTTTAGACTGGTTGTCCCATCTTTCCCAGTTATGGTGGGATGGTTCCATCCTTTGTCAGCAGCTCTCCAAGCCTTTTTGTCCAGTGATTTTAAGAAGGCAATCATACGAGGTTTCCAGTAGTCATAATTTGATCCATCTAGAATGGGTGGTCTGTTTCCAAATCCTCCTTCTTTGTCCATAGCGCCAGAAAATAATATCCCTAGATCTCACCCAGTAAGACAGGCAGGGTGCCTGCTCTGATGCCAATTGAAATTCTGGCAGCAGATACTTAATGTCACAGTGAATGTTATGACACCGTATCTGACACTCTTCAAGACAGTAAATCTAAAAGCAGTAAAGAACACAGTCAATTGTTTACCCAGTTCAGTGTGTAACAACACCTACTCTGGGGGCTACCAAGCCAGGGAGGAAATTCACTATAAGAGATATTAATTCAGGAATAAACCAACCAGTTTATCTCCTTCACTTAAGACCTTCCCAATGTAACTTCAATCTAAGTTCAACTTAAACCTGAGTTCCTACTCACTCCCCCTCAATCACAGCAGTGATACTAAACAATTGACTAATGAAATTATGAAGACACTCTTCAGTATATACACTTGATTTTGCTTCACAGCTTTTAATCAAGTAACACAAACACTCGTGCTTCAAAGCTTTGAGTGATACACAACCCTAACTTGACTTTGCTTCAAAGCTTTAATCAAGTAACACAAACACTCGTGCTTCAAAGCTTTGAGTGATACACTACCCTTACAACCAAATCCTACTCCAAATCACTTATCACAATGATAATTGATTGGATCACAGTAGTTACAACTATACAATCCCTTATTGATCTTCTGTCAAAAAGTATCTTTAACCAACAGTCTTCATGAGGAATATATAGCCAGCTATTCTTCTGTTAGGGATTCCACGAAAATAGCTAGGGTTAATTAGGGTTAACCTCAAGACTTGGTCATAGGTCTTTAACAACCAGATTAGGGTTAAGCAAAGTTAACCTAATGTCCACTTGAGATTCTGATCTGGACTGTATAAACCAGATTCCTGAAAAATCTCAGAAATAACAAATCTGCACAACTGTTAGATCAGTACAGGATGTCTTAACATTGGTTATGACAACAAGAATCTTGTTTACTGATTTTGGTAGAATGCAATAAATATGATCATTGCATAATGATCACCTAAACACTCATATTGAGCAGCTCCTGTATGACATTATTTTTCTACAGAATGTACCTAGTATCCCAGAATGTTATGACATCAGTCATGACATTCACACAACTGGTTTTACCAAAAAACATGCCAACAACTAAACACTTACAAAGACAGATTAATTACCAACGGCTTTGTCCAAGACAAGATCTTCTCAAAAAGGAAAGAACGTTATTATCATTGAAATGGATTTATGGACAACAACGTATCTATGCCTTGGCTATATAAACAAGTTAGTGTGAGAAAAGAAAAGGCTAATAATCTTCACGCATATACACGCCTACGAAAACGAACACACTCATACAATTTGCTAAAGCTTTCAACCACGCCTACTCAAAAGCATTAGCAGTCCAGTTTAATTCCAAGCTTAATATTGTGTATTATCACTGTTGTGATATATAGTTTTGTTAGAAAACATTAACACACTTTTTGTTCAATTATCTGTAAGAGAATTTCCTTGAGATAAACCGGTTTGTGGTTAGACTCAAGAAGGCTTTAACAGTTGTTAAAGTAGAATGTTGTAATCCTATTGAATATAGTGGATTAAGACCTCGTTGGAGAGAGGCGAAATCACCTTGACGGGTGGACTGGAGTAGTTTGAGATCAAACGAACCAGGATAAAAATACAGTGTTGTCTGCTCATTTGATTTAAGTTTTACAATTCAACCACCCTTCTTGTGTTTTTCACATCTTCAATTGGCATCAGAGCGCCTGGTTCTGAGCTTATAACACTTAACCGTGTCAGTACAAGATCCAGCGTTAGAAAAACACAATGGCAGGACCACATCAAAACATCAGCAATGACAACAATGAAGAAAGAGACAGATTCAGTGGCAAACCTCCAGTCTTTGATGGAGAGAACTTTGACTACTTGAAAGACAGAATTGAAAGTTTCTTTCTGGCCCATGATGCTGATCTGTGGGACATGGTGACTGATGGATACACGCATCTAGTGGATGGAAGTGGTCAGAAGATTGACAGGAAAGCAATGTCTGATCAGCAAAAGTGTGATTTCAGAAATCATCACAAGGCCAGAACAATTCTTCTCAGTTCCATCTCTTATTCAGAATATGAAAAGATATCAAACAGAGACACTGCAAAGAATATGTTTGACTCTCTGAGAATGACGCATGAAGGCAACATTCAAGTCAAAGAAACCAAAGCTCTTGCGCTCATTCAGAAGTATGAGGCATTCAAGATGGAAGAGAGTGAATCAATAGAAACTATGTTCTCAAGATTTCAAATTCTAGTTGCTGGTCTCAAAGTTCTTGACAAAGGGTATTCTACTGCTGATCACGTTAAGAAGATCATCAGAAGCTTGCCAAAACAATGGAGGCCAATGGTCACAGCGCTTAAGCTAGCCAAGGATCTCAATAAAATCTCTCTGGAGGAACTTGTCAGCTCCCTCAGAAGTCACGAGATAGAGCTAGAAGCAGATGAACCTCAAAATCAAGGTAAGCCATTAGCCTTAAAATCTAACAGAAAATCTGACTCCAAGGTTTTGCAGCCTGTAGAAGAAACCTCTGATGGGTCTTCATCAGAAGAAGATGAACTATCTCTCCTCTCCAGAAGGGTGAACCAATTATGGAAGCAGAGGCAAAGGAAGTTCAGGAATCCCAGAAGATCAGAGAATTAGAATGAATCCTTCTCCAGATACAGAAGGTTAGAATCCTCCTCTGGACACAGAAGATCTGAAGGTTCTTCAGGAAACAGAAAGCCAAACAACAAAGACATCATCTGCTATGAATGTAACGAGCAAGGTCACTACAAAAGTGATTGCCCAAAGCTTCAGAAGAAAAAGCCTAAAAAGAAGTTTGGCAAGGAAAAGAAGAAAAGTCTCATGGCTACATGGGATGATTCTGACACATCTGAAGTTGACTCAGAATCAGATGATGAAAGAGCAAACATAACTCTCATGGCAAAAGTAACAAAAGACAGTGAAGCTTCTGAGTCAAACTCTGAATCAGATACAGAAGAGGTATTCCCTGACTTTGCTATAAACTTTACTAAGGCTGAACTAGCTGAAAGCCTTAATGAAATTCTAGAAAGATATCAGTAGATCAGAGTCAAATTCAGAAACCTGAAAAGGAATCTTGCTTCTGACTCTGATAAGACTGAGAGTCTCAAATTGGAGAATTCTGAGTTAAAAGATAAAATTTCAAAATTAGAAAATCTATTGCAAAACTCTCAGAAGGAAACAATCCCTGAAACTCCCAGCAGTGCTGATGAGATCATCAAGGAGTATGATCACAGCTTTCAGAAGTTTCTAGCTAAAAACATAGATAGAAGCAAAATGGCTTCAATGATCTATGGAGTTAGCAGAAATGGCAGAAAAGGAATAGGATACCAAGGTAAGGTACCTACACCAAAGACTGCCATGGACTTAGTTATAAAACTCACTTCACTTGATTCACACTTTATATATGGGCACACACATGACATCAAATATACAAGTAGTAATTATTCTGTCAAACCAAAATTCAACCAGAGTTTTGGTAAAACTAAAAAATCAGGACCCAAGAAAATATGGGTACCTAAGGATAAAATAACACATGTGGCAGATATCTTTAGCAGCAAAGCAGAAACACCAATCATGGTACCTGGACTCTGGCTGCTCACGACACATGACGGGAAGAAGGCATATGTTCCAAAGCCTGGAACTTAAGCCTGGAGGTCACGTAGGTTTTTGAGGCAATCAGAGAGGAAAGATCATTGGCTCTGGAATTGTAGGTAATGGAAATCTTCCCTCTATAAGTAATGTTTTATTAGTAGATGGATTAATGCATAACCTGTTATCCATAAGTCAATTAAGTGATAACGGTTATGATATAATCTTTAATCAAAATTCATGCAAAGCTGTTAGTCAGAAAGATGGGACTATCCTATTTAATGGAAAGAGGAGAAACAACATTTATAAAATAAAACTTTCTGAACTAAAAAGTCAGAATGTAAAGTGTCTTATGTCTGTTAACAACGAGCAATGGATCTGGCACAGAAGATTGGGACATGTTAGTATGAGAAGAATATCTCAGATTAACAAACTCAATCTGGTCAGAGGACTTCCTAACCTGAAGTTCAATTCAGATGCTCTGTGTGAAGTATGTCAGAAAGGCAAGTTTGCAAAACTAGCTTTCAAATCTAAAAACGTTGTTTCCACCTCTAAGCCATTAGAACTTTTGCACATTGACTTATTTGGACCAGTTAAAACTGCTTCAGTCAGTGGCAAGAAGTATGGGTTAGTAATCGTAGATGACTATAGCAGATGGACATGGGTAAAGTTCTTAAGACACAAGGATGAGTCACACTCTGTGTTTGTCACCTTCTGCAACCAAGTTCAGAATGAAAAGGATCTTAGAATCGTCAAAGTCAGAAGTGATCATGGTGGAGAGTTTGAAAACAAAGATTTTGAGTCATTCTTTAATGACAAAGGCATTCTGCATGATTTCTCTTGTCCTAGAACTCCCCAGCAAAATGGAGTTGTAGAACGAAAGAACAGAACATTGCAAGAAATGGCCAGAACCATGATCAACGAGAATAACGTTGCTAAGATCTTCTGGGAAGAGGCAATAAACACAGCGTGTTACATTCAGAATAGAATCTCCATAAGACCTATTCTGGAAAAGACTCCATATGAATTGTGGAAGAACAGAAAGCCCAACATTTCCTATTTTCATCAATTTGGATGTACTTGTTTTATTTTGAATACAAAAAAATTATTTGAACAAGTTTGACTCTAAAGCACAAAAGTGTATTATGTTAGGATACTCTGAACGCTCAAGAGGGTACAGAGTATACAATACAGAAACACAGATTGTGGAAGAATCAATCAGTGTTCGTTTTGATGATAAGCTTGACTCTCAAAAGTCAAAGCAGAATGAATTATTTACAGGTATGGAAGTTGAATTCATAGGTACTGAAGACAAGTCATTAGAAGCTCTTAATAGAGACACTCCCTCAACATCAGAAAGAGGCACTGCAAGCAATCCAGCACCTTCTGCTAATCAACTTCAGAAAAGACCATCCAAAAGCAGCATGGATCACCCAGAAGAAACAATCTTAGGAAGAAAGGAAGATCCAATCAGAACAAGAGCCAGCTTCAGAAACTCTGAAGAATCCCTCATGGGACTTGTTTCTCTAATTGAACCATCAACAATTGATGAAGCACTTCTGGACAATGACTGGATTCTAGCAATGCAAGAGGAGCTAAATTAATTCACAAGAAATGACGTATGGGATCTAGTTCCCAAACCAAAAGGATTCAACGTCATTGGAACAAAATGGGTGTTCATAAACAAACTGAATAAACAAGGTGAAGTCATCAGAAACAAAGCACGATTGGTAGCATAAGGTTATAGTCAGCAAGAGGGGATAGACTATACAGAAACCTTTGCTCCAGTCGCCAAGTTAGAATCTATCAGACTCTTAATCTCATTTGCGGTTAATAAAGGCATCACTCTGTATCAGATGGATGTTAAGAGTGCATTCTTAAATGGCTATATAGAAGAAGAGGTATATGTGCACCAACCCTCTGGTTTTGAAAGTTCCAAAAATCCAGAATATGTTTTCAAACTAAAGAAGTCACTCTATGGTCTGAAACAAGCTCCCAGAGCTTGGTATGAAAGACTAAGTAACTTCCTGTTAGAAAAGGAATTCACCAGAGGGAAAGTGGACACAACCTTATTCTGTAAGACAGTTAAGAATGACATTTTAGTATGTCAGATTTATGTTGATGACATCATATTTGGATCTACTAAACCTTCTCTGGGAAGAAAGTTTGCTAAGTGTATGCAGGCAGAATTTGAGATGAGCCTAATGGGGGAACTGAAATTCTTTTTGGGCATTCAGATCAATCAAACCCCAGAAGGAACTTACATTCATCAGAGCAAATATGTCAGAGAACTTCTGAAGAAATTTGATCTCTCAGAATGTAAGCCATCAAAGATTCCAATGCATCCCACGTGCATTCTGGAAAGAGAAGAGGTAAGTAAAAAGGTAGAACAGAAGGTCTACAGAGGTATGATTGGTTCTCTTCTTTATCTGACAGCTTCAAGGCCTGATATTTTATTCAGTGTTTGCATTTGTGCTAGATTCCAATCAGATCCTATAGAATCTCACTTAACAGCAGTTAAGCGAATTTTCAAGTATCTGAAAGGTACTACTAATCTGGGTTTGTTTTATAGAAAATCAAGTGATTACAGCTTAGTAGGATACTGTGATGCTGATTTTGCTGGAGACAAAGTAGAACGTAAAAGCACTTCTGGAAGCTGCCAGCTTCTGGGAGAAAATCTGATCTCATGGTCCAGCAAAAGACAATCCACAATTGCTCTATCAACAGCAGAAGATGAATACATAGCAGTAGCTGGATGCAACACACAAATGCTCTGGATGAAAAGTCAACTTGAGGACTTCCAGATATTTGAGAGTAACATTCCTATCCTCTATGACAATACTTCTGCTATTTGTCTCAGCAAAAATCTAATTTTACATTCTAGGGCTAAGCATATAGAAATAAAACATCATTTTATTAGGGACTACATTCAGAAAGGGATTTTAAATTTTAAATTTATTAACACAGACCATCAATGGGCTGATATTTTTACAAAACCTCTTTCTGAAGATAGGTAACTTCATTCTGAAACATCTCAGCATGAAGCTCTGCCCAGAATAAAATTATTTTGATTCCATATCTTAACCTTCAAAACTTTGTTTATTTTCCTGTGAACTACTGATCAATCTTCTTTCAGAACTTTAGAAGTGCAGATTGTATCAGAATCTATCCATGAAGATCTGAGCGCTTCATTTCCAGGATAGAGATGTGTTGTTCACTCAAGCAAACAAGTGTCATCCAGTCATCAGCTATTTTCTGAGGCTGAACAAGCGTTCACGTTTCTGAAAAGGCAAAGCGCTGATTGGATGCATTGAGACACATGTCATGGGTAACCGTTCCAAATATCTTTCTGAATCCCCTAAAATCATCTATCATTAAATGCTTATAATCATTATTAATTTCTCTCTCTTAACGTTTATGTTTTCAAAACCTCTTAGAAATCTATTTAAACACACTTCACACCATTTACACTCTTTTACCGTCACTTTCATTTTCTCTAAATATTTCTGATTTCAGTGTTCTCACTTTCTCAAAAACCCTTTCAATCTTTTTCACAAAAACCTCGTGTGAACATGGCTTCTTCCAGAATTCCTACTTCAGGTTCCCAAAAAACTGTTTCATCTGAACAATACGAAGAACCTTACAAAATGATTCTAACTCCAATCAAAAATCTTGAAGTTCTGTCAGAATTAATCGTGGATTTCAACAGCCTTCAAGAGAATGGTTTTGATCTATCTGAAGAGGTTAAAGCTCAAGGCTGGGAAAATTATTTTGATAGACTGGTGGGTCCAACATTTCCTATTCTGGTAAAGGAATTTTGGATTCACGCTTCTTCTTCCAATCATCAAGTCACGTCTTACATCATGGGGAAGAATATTGTTATCACTGAAGACCTCATTGCACGTCTAATAAGGTACAATGGTGGTGGTGTTCGTTGCATTGACATGGCAGAAAGGTGTGCAGATGCTGCCCTAATTGCAAGGGAAATCTTTACTCTGGGGCTTCCCTCCAGCAAGATAAGGGATTTAAAGGACAAACAGAGAATTTGGGCCAAGATCATTCTGGGCTGCTTCAACCACAGGAAGCCTACCAGCTCTCCTGATTACATTAATATTGATCAGCAGTTTCTGATCTATTTTATCTCTCAGAAGGTCAAGATAAATCTGGCTCATCTTCTGTTCAACCATCTCAGAACAAGTGTTAAGGAAACAAGATAAGAAGAGCGAACAAAAAGGGATTGAATACCCTTAGGAAGACTGATATCAGATATTCTAACAGAGAATAAGCTGATTGATCATCTGACAGAGGCTCAAGAAATCAGCACTCTGGAAGCTACTGTTGGCAAACAGCTGAATGCTAAGAATCTGAATAAGATGAAGTTGATTGAGAACATTAAGAAGGAACCCAACGTCACTCCTTTTGCTGAAATCTCCAGCAGAAGATTCCCTCTGGATGACTTCCCACTTTTCTCAGAAATTAACTCTAAACCTGAAATCATACTCAGATATCTGGATGCTTGCAAGGCTGATGGTACAACACCAAATCTGAATATTCAATATCTTCAGCAGAAGGGTCCAGAAGTTGTTCTGAAGAAGACCAAGAAAAGGAAAGCTGCTGCAGAAGGATCCTCCCATTAGACTCCTAAAAAGAGAGGTAATATTTCTTCTGTAATTGTTTTAGATTCAACTGTTGTATCAACATCTATCCCAACTACCACTCAATCTGAAAACCCAACACCTCAAACTTTTGATGATTTTGACCTTGACTTTGATCCCTCTGAATCCTTAACTCTAAGAAGATCTCGCTCCCAACCTCAAAATCTAAATATTGTTGAAACCCAACAAGAACTTGAAAAGGTTCTTTCAGATATAGACCAACACACTTCTGCTCCCATTCCAGAAAATCCAAATCCTGAAACTACCACAGAACCACAACCAGAAATTCCCATTTCACCACAACCAAAAATTCCCATCTCACAACAACCAGAACTTCCACTCTCTCCAGAACCAGAAATCCCTCTACCCTCATCTCCTCAACCAGAAATTAATCCACCTTCTCCACAACCTGAACCATCTCACCCAGAAGTTCAAACTTCTGAGGCTCAACCCTCTGAATCCCCTGAACCAGAACCTCTGGCCATTCAATTTCCATTTGGCACCATTGTGAATATTCCTCAACTTCCCTCTTCACCAGAATGAACTCCACCAAATTCCCCATCAAGTCCAATCATAATTCCTGCCTCTCCCACTCCCTCACCAAAAGATAATTCAGATGACCACAGCAAGACTGTCATTGATTTAACAGTCCTTGAACGCCTTGCTGTAATAACCAACAAAACTGCTATCCCAAAACCAAAACATCCAGATGTTAGTCCCAGCATATTGAACTTTGAAACATAAGTACATAAGTGGATCACTTCTCTGAAACAAGCAAGTCTGGAACTGGTTGATCCTGCTGCTTCTGACTACCTATGGACAAAGTTCAGAAGATGGGTATGCTCTGAAACCTTTAAGCTGCAAGAACAGAGCTATGGACAAGCTCAACATAACTTCAACAATCTTCTGAAAGAAATTGAAGGTCCAGTTCTGAGTAAGCTGCTTAAGGAAGAAGTTCTCCCGCTGGACAATGCTCCTTGGTCTGAACATCGTCAACCAGAGTCAGAAGAACAGATGATTCCAGCTGAAGACTTGGGTCAAGAAGAAGATATTGCTGAAAGCTCTGAGAAGCATCCTGTTGTACCCCAAAATTTGCCCTCCCATATTCTCCAAGAAATTGCCAAGTCAAGCTGCAAAATTCCCCAAGGGTTGCACAGTGCAAAGGTCTCCCATACAGTCAAAACTAGGGTTTGTGTTCTAAGCAAGGAAATGAAGTTTCCAAAGGCCCAATCAAGTCTCACATGCCTACAAATATGGTCAAGTATCCTCATATCAAGTTTCAAGGCATTCAGCTCAAAATTGCACAGTCAAAAACCCTAAATTGCACTACAGTCAACTGTAGGGGCAAAATGGTCATTTGGCAGTCAAAAGTTCAAATTTTTGGTCAACATATCATTTTGAAGCCACAAACATCATTTGATCAATGCTTGATCATGATTCTCAAAATTTGGCTCAGAAATCATCAAAGATGCAAAAGTTTCCTTATTTGGATAGCTGAAAAAGTCAACTGAAATTGACCAGGGCATAACTTTCACATGGATTATCAGAAAAATTCCATCCAAAGCTCATTTTGAAGAGAAAGACATTTCCTACAACTCATCTTCATACTTCAAGTCCAAGAAATGCTCTCACAAAAAGTTACCAATTTCAACATTATAGGTCATTTTCAAAAGTCAACAAAAAGGGACTTTAAGTCAAAGGCCATAACTTGAGATTGGTAAATCAAAATGACATGGGACCAAAGGCATTGGTTAGAGGACTCAAAGACCTTTCCAAAATGTCCAAGAACATGAGAAAAGCTTAAAAATTGAGCAAGTTATGCCTTGTGGAAGTTGGGGAATTTTTGGATATTTTGAAAAGTCAACATTGATTCAAATGACCTAAAATTGCTAATGGGCCCATTTTTCTTCCATGATTCATCATCCATGACATGTGCACGACCACTTGGCCCAAAGGGAAGTATTTTCTCATTTTTTATTTATTTATTTGAATTTTTATTTATATTAATTCAATTAAATCAATTAAATATATGAAAAATGTTTAACTTAACCAAACCAATCTTTTTATACATGTTTTAGGCTCAATATTTCGTGCATATGAAAATGTGGAAAGATTTGGCTTGATTGGATCCTAATTGACACAAAGAACACATGGAAAAGATATGAAAAGATCCTTAAGAAAATCAAATTTCCAAAACAATGATTACAAGAGATTTGATTGAGTTTTTGTGACCTAATAGACTCCATACAAATACCTGATCATAACCCTAATCACAGGACACGCATAGCTGCTCCCAAAAGCCATTGTCACACTTGAAAAAATTGCAAATAAACTGAAATCTGAAAACCACCTTTGAGGGCGATTCAAGACCTAATTTCTATTCCATTAGCTTCCTTGGAGATCACTGATCACATTCCAATCAAAGACAGCCATCAAAGCACGAAGAATTGGTAATATGAACTCAAACTGTATCAAGAAAAATCCATGATCGTATTTTAATTTCTAGACATTCTCATAGCATTTTAATGGTTGATTCATGTCCATTGTGAAGTTTGGAAGCTAACCAATGCATTCAATTTGATTTTTATGCTGTATATGAGATTTCACCATGCTTGCGTTCTAGGGTTTGCAGGACCTCAAAATTGGGGTTTCTTATTTAACGAAAAATTAGCCTTCAATAATGCCATGGTTGTAATCAACAGACCTGGACGATCCTAAACATGCCCTCGCGCCTAATTTATGTTCAAGGATAGCCTAATCGCTATTTTTTGATAGCTGGCCTAAGGGAACATCTGCAAAACCGTGGCCTTCGTTTTTCATATTTTCAGGAGCGTGAAGACGATGATGGCGTGGCTGCTAACGACTGGCTAGTTTGAAAACTTGCGCGCGTTACCCACTAATGTTTTGTTTTCTTTTATATAATATTTATTAGTTACTTATAAATCAAACGCGTAAGTTGGCTCCACTGGCAAGCATGAAGGCTGGTAATGTTAGTGACCTGGGTTCGATCCCAGGTCTTCACTCTTTCCATTTATTTTTCTTCAATTAACAATCACGTGCAGATTCCTTGCTGAGGTACACCATGTGCCTCCAAATCAGGCCTTGCCACGTTCATCTCAAGAGCAATCCAAAGGTGCAGATTGGAGAACACGGTGAATCCAAGTCAACGCATGTGTACGTTCCCAGAAAAAGTCAACAAGGCCATGCTTATTGGGCCAGAAATCTTGGGCTATACCTCCAAAATCAGGGGCAGACCCCCTAGGTTTGCAAGTCTTTATTTTTATTTTCTATTATATTTTCTTTCTAATTATTGCTTTATTTAATTAACTAATTATTTCTACAAAATACAAAAACATCATAAAAAATCAGAAAAGACAAAAAAACATAATAAATATTTTATTTTAATATTTTCTTGTAAATATTTGTATATAATTGAATTTAGTTAAATTAGGGTTCTAATTTTAATTCCTTTTAAATGAAAAATCTAAAAATGTAGAACTAGGTTTAATTGATAATTTTCATTCCTTTTAATTTTTTTTTCTTTCTCACAATAATATTATTTATTTATTTTTATAATTAAATTTGCATGAAAATAACTTAGGTTTAAATTAGGTTAAAATTCAACATTTTTCTTAATAACTTAAAAAATAATTAGAATTAGGTTTAGTATTTTATTTTAATTAATTTTTTCTATTAAATCTTAAAATACATAAAAATACCAAAAAACAAGTCTTTCTTTAATTAATTAATTAATTTAATTCACGTAATTTTAATTTTGCAAAAGGGTCCAACGCCCTCGTTTCGTTCTTAATTTTTTTACTTATTCGCATATTTATTTTATGTCATTTAAATAATTATGTACCTCTCCCGAAGCCTTGTAATTACTTCTCGCACTTTTTAAATTCTTTAATTCTTTATTTTCCGTCAAATCGGGTCCTGGATAATTTTGGCGATGTGGACCCGCGCCATTTGTAATAGCTTTAGATTTACTTTTCCTCACAACTTTTAACTGTTAACAAAAAAGCATGAAAGAATGTATGGACCAAAATAAAAACAACGCGTAGATCACTCATAACATAAAAAGACAAAATATCTTAAAACGACACACAAATCACACACCACCCCTAGGGTACGCCTCACTGTTGCCTTGCCTCGAAAGGTGATCGTCGAGTAGAGGATGTCTTAGTAAGTCCTCATGATCCGGGAACCTGGCATGAGGGTAGCTTCTAAGGTGTCTTCCTATTGCTCTGGTGATCACCATGTCCCGAACCCTCGAATTGACCCGAATACCTCCAACGGTGGTGCTACCTACCTCTCAATGGTGGGATGGCACTACTTTAAAGGACATTTACACAGACGAATTCCTTAGGGTAGGTAGGTTCTCGTAGATACTTGCTCTAAATTTCAAAACAAATTCAAAAATACTTTTCACACCGACACCTTTTCAAAAAGCTTTCGAAAGCAATTTTTCAAACACTCTTGAGGACCGATACAAGAGTCGAACTGGAATTTTCAAAGAAACTTTTTTAAAACCCACAGTTGAAAAGCAAACAAACCATTTTTGAAAACACAAGTGAGCAAGTATCTAAGAGCCCATGGATAACCATGGATAGAAAGGGTGCTAACACCTTCCCTTTCTATAATCTACCTCCCGAACCGAGAGCAATCTCTATAAGGAATTTTTCTGTGCTTTTGTCCTTTCCAATTGGAGAAAATAAAAGACGGTGGCGACTCTTGCTTCCGCGACATTTCGCGAACCAGCGTTAAACAGTCAGTTCCAGATCCAGCGATCACACATCCTGTTTCTGAGATCCTCAAGCTTCCTCTCTTGACAGGCAGATTCTGGAAGATCTGAAAAGATCTGATATGCTGATGAATGAAAGAATGGATAAGCAGGACACTAAAATTGATGCAATAGCGAACATGTTAACTCAGCAACAGGAAACCAACACCCAAATCAAGGGCATGTTGGAGGCTCTATTCACACGACTTCCTCCTCCTTCTTAGAATTTCCTTGTTGTTTTTATAACTTGTTTATATGTAATATTTTTACATGTTCTGAACTTACCATTGCTTCTGTTTTTAAATATAAATGCATTTTTTTTGCTCTGATTACTTTAGCTCTGATTATTTGTGCTTTTTGATAACTGACAAAAAGGGGGAGAAAGAATGATATTTTTCAATAACGGATTATTGAGACATAAGTCTCAAACATTCTGACATTCTGATCTATTTGAATTTAAGCTTGAACAAGTACAAAATTCTGACGAAAGATACAGTAAAGTTCTGATGCTCAAAGACTCATGGAATTAAAGGGAAGTAATCAACTCAGGGGGAGTTTTCTCTTCTTAGCTCTGATACCTTTTATTCCTTGTTTTTAATCTCTGATACCTTTTATTCTTTATTTTTAATTGAAAAAATCTGGTTTTTGTCATCATCAAAAAGGGGGAGATTGTTAGAACATAGTTTGATTCTACAACCCTCAATTAGAGTTTTGATGATAACAAAATACAAGAATAAATAAATTGTAAAGATTTATATATAAGACATATATGCTACTTAAAATTATGGTTTGTGTTTACAAAGTTCTGATGGAATCAGCATCAGAAGATCATATCAGCATCAGAAGATCAATAACATGTGCTACACGCTGAAACCACCAGATCATACGCTGAAGCTTGATGAACAGAATCTACACATAACACACTCTGACTCTGATCAAGATCCTTACCAAGTCATCAGCACTCAGAAGCGTCAGCATCAGTTAAAGCGAAGAACACTCTGATTACCATAAGCATAGAACACTCTGAAGCGTTACTAAGCATTCAAGACAGATTAATTACCAACGGCTTTATCCAAGACAAGATCTTCTCAAAAAGGAAAGAACGTTATTATTATTGAAATGGATTTATGGACAACAACGTATCTTTGCCTTGGCTATATAAACAAGTTAGTGTGAGAAAAGAAAAGGCTAATAATCTTCACGCATATACACGCCTACGAAAATGAACACACTCATACAATTTGCTAAAGCTTTCAACCACGCCTACTCAAAAGCATTAGCAGTCCAGTTTAATTCCAAGCTTAATATTGTGTATTATCACTGTTGTGATATATAGTTTTGTTAGAAAACATTAACACACTTTTTGTTCAATTATCTGTAAGAGAATTTCCTTGAGATAAACCGGTCTGTGGTTAGACTCAAGAAGGCTTTAACAGTTGTTAAAGTAGATTGTTGTAATCCTATTGAATATAGTGGATTAAGACCTCGTTGAAGAGAGGCGAAATCACCTTGACGGGTGGACTGGAGTAGTTTGAGATCAAACGAACCAGGATAAAAATACAGTGTTGTCTGCTCATTTGATTTAAGTTTTACAATTCAACCCCCCTTCTTGTGTTTTTCACATCTTTAAGCTATTGCTTCGGTCCATTTCAAAACGTAATCTAC
This sequence comes from Vicia faba, assembly GCA_948472305.1. Classification (NCBI taxonomy): domain Eukaryota; kingdom Viridiplantae; phylum Streptophyta; class Magnoliopsida; order Fabales; family Fabaceae; genus Vicia; species Vicia faba. The sequence goes on from OX451738.1 coordinate 1,517,244,876, forward strand.
AGCCACGAGTATATATTTGTTACCGAATGAGGACAGAAATGGTCCCATGAAGTCTATTCCCTATACATCAAAGACTTCGACTTGTAGAATTCCAGTCTGAGGTATCTCATCGCGTCTGGATATGTTTCCAGTGCGTTGGCATCGGTCGCAGTTAAGGATGGCTATGTGCACATCTTTCCATAAATTTGGCCAATAGAAACCAGACTGCAAAATTTTGGCACAGGTCTTTGATGTGCTTGCATGTCCTCCGTAAGGGGCATCATGACAATGAGAAATAATGCTTTCAATTTCGTTTTCCGGGACTCATTGTCGGAAAATACCGTCGGCACTTCTCTTAAATAGTAAAGGTTCATCCCAAAAGTAATGTTTCAAATCGTGAAATAATTTTTTCTTCTGTTGATAAGTCAAATCAGGGGGTAGGATTTTTGCCGCCAAGTAATTTGCTATATCCGCATACCATGGTAAGGTTTGATTAGTTCGGACAGAGACCACGGTTTCGTTTATATCATTATCTATTGCGTCTTGGCTCTCTTGTGAATTACGGCTAACAGCTTGTGTGTCAAGTTCTAAAAGCAGTTGGTTTGGATTCAGTTCAGGTGGTTCTTCGCTGGCATCTCCTAAGTCCATCTGAGCTAACAGACGTTCATACGGGAAGTCATCGTTAATGGGTACTTCTTCTGGTGTCGGCCTTTCCATTCGGGATAAATGGTCGGCTACTACGTTCTCAGTACCTTTCTTGTCTTTAATTTCTAAATCGAACTCTTGTAGAAGAAGAATCCATCTCAATAGTCTCGGCTTTGAATCTTGCTTGGTTAAGAGATATCTAATAGCTGCGTGGTCTGTATAAATGATTATTTTTGCGCCTACTAGGTAGGAGCGAAATTTGTCCAGTGCAAAGACTATAGCTAAAAGTTCTTTTTCCGTAGTTACATAATTCATCTGTGCAGGGTCCAAGGTTCTACTAGCATAGTATATCGCATGAAGCTTCTTATCTCTTCGTTGTCCCAGGACTGCACCTACGACGTAATCACTTGTGTCGCACATGATTTCAAATGGAAGTCTCCAATCAGGTGGTTGCATGATTGGTGCGGATACAAGAGTTGTTTTTAATTGGTTAAATGCCTTTAGGCATTTGTCATCGAAATCGAATTCAACGTCTTTCATAAGGAGGGTAGTTAGAGGTTTTGATATTTGCGAGAAATCTTTTATGAATCGTCGGTAGAAACCGGCGTGTCCTAAGAAACTGCGTATTTCTCTTACTGTTTTAGGGGGTTGCAAGTTTTCTATGACTTCGATCTTAGCTTTATCGACTTCAATCCCTTTTTCAGACACAACGTGTCCTAGTAAGATTCCTTTTTTGACCATAAAGTGGCACTTTTCCCAGTTCAGAACGAGGTTAACTTTTACGCATCTCTCCAACACTTTCTCTAAATTTATTAGACAATCTTTAAAACTCTCTCCATATACAGAGAAGTCGTCCATAAAGACCTCCATGATGTTGTCTATGAAATCAGTAAAGATTGCCATCATGCACCTCTAAAATGTGGCGGGAGCGTTGCATAATCCGAACGACATTCGTCTGTAGGCGAAAGTTCCATAAGGACATGTGAATGTTGTTTTCTCTTGTTCATTGGGGTGAATAGGAATTTTAAAGAATCCTGAGTAACCGTCTAGATAATAGTAATGAGAGTGCTTAGCTATTCGTTCAAGCATTTGATCGATGAATGGTAGAGGGAAATGGTCCTTGAGAGTGGCTTTGTTTAGCTTCCTATAGTCAATACACATTCTAGCTCCGCTTACAGTTCATTCTGCTACAGCTTCGCCTGCTTTGTTTGTTGTTACTGTTATACCACCTTTCTTTGGTACACAGTGGACTGGGCTTACCCATTGACTATCAGAGATTGGATATATGATTCTTGCGTTCAGAAGTTTTTTAACTTCGTCTTTAACTACGGTGCTCCATATTGGGTTAATTCTTCGTTGATGTTCTCTAGAATATTTGCAGTCGTTTTCCAGCATAATACGATGCATGCAAATGGAAGGACTTATTCCTTTGAGATATGTAATGTTGTATCCCAAGGCGGATGGATATTTTCTTAAGACTTGTAATAATTTGTCTGTTTCTTGTTTTCCTAAGTCCGCGTTGACAATTACAGGTCGTTTTAACTCGGTGTCCAGGAATTCATATCTAAGGGTCTTAGGTAATGGCTTAAGATCCAATGCTGGTTTTCTTGGACAAGGCATGTGTTCGGGTGTCAGAGCTAAGCATTCACTTAGATTGTCGTCTCGGTATTCAGGACACCATTCTTTATCTTCGAATATAAGAGGCGTGGGAATCTTTATGGTTTCAGAACAAGGTATCAGTTCCCATTTGATTTCTCTTACGCATTCGTCCACGATGTCTACCAGATAACATGTGTCATCTATGGCAGGCACTTGTAAGAATTGTGTCAGAATAAATTCGACTTTCTCTTCACCTACTTCAAAGGTTAGTTTGCCCTTTTTTACATCTATGATAGCTCCAGCAGTGGCTAAAAATGGTCTTCCTAAAATGATAGGTGTACTTTTGTCTTCTCTGATGTCCATGATTATGAAATCTGTAGGGATGTAGAATTGACCTATCCGTACAGGAACGTTCTCTAAGATTCCTACTGGGTATTTGACAGAGCGATCCGCCAATTGAACAGACATCTTTGTTGGTCTTAGTTCACCCATTTCTAGTTTGTTGCATATGGATAAAGGCATAACGCTAATACTAGTTCCTAAATCGCATAAGGCTTTGTATATGACAAACTTACCTATATGACATGGTATAGAGAAGCTTCCAGAATCTTTCAGCTTAGGAGGCATATTGTTTTGGATAATTGCGCTACATTCTGCAGTAAGTGTGACTATTTCGTTATCTTCTAGCTTTTTCTTGTTAGATAAGAGTTCTTTGAGGAATTTGGCATAGGAGGGCATTTGAGTTATGGCTTCTGTGAAAGGAATTGTTATATTAAGTTGTTTCAGAAGTTCTACGAATTTTTTAAATTGCCCTACATTCTTAGGTTTGGCTAATCTACCAGGAAATGGGATCTGGGGTTTATAAGGCGGTGGAGGCACATAAGGTTTTTCTTTTTCTTTTTCTTTGGCCTCTCCTCCTTTATCTTCTTCATCCTCCTCTGGTTTCTCTGGTTGATTTTCCTTCTCAGTTGGTATTTCGGACCTTTTGTACATACTTTGATTTGACAGTCTTGGGTCAGGCGGTCCATCTAACTCGGTTCCACTTCTTAATATGACGGCATGAGCATGCCCCTTCGGGTTAGGTTGTGGTTGACCAGGAAATGTATCAGCCGGTGCAGCTGTAGGTGCTTGTTGTTGAGCCACTTGAGAGATTTGGGTTTTTAACATTTTATTGTGGGTGGCCAAAGCATCTATTTTGTTTGCTAATTGTTTTATCTGCTCGTTAGTGTGTATGTTTTGATTTTGGACGTCTTTGTTTATTTGCGCTTGGGTAGCTATGAAGTTCTCCATCATCAATTCTAAGTTTGATTTTCTAGGCATACTAGGAGCATTTGCAGGAGGTTTCTGATATCCAGGTGGCACGGCAGGTGCTTGGTTTGGAGCATACAACGCATTGGGGTTTTTATATGAGAGATTTGGGTGATTTTTCCATCCAGGGTTGTATGTGTTTGAGTAAGGGTTTCCTTGAGTATAACTAACTTGGTCAGTTGGAGTTCCTGCTAAGATCTTACATTCGGTAACTAAATGTCCAGGTACTCCGCATATTTCGCAATTGGGAGTTATAGCAGCCACGGTGGCTGGAGGTATTGCGGTCAAATTATCTATCTTTAGGGTGAGGGCATCTACCTTAGCATGGACACTGTCTAGATCGCTTATCTCATACATGCCTCCTTTCGTCGGTGTTTTCTCTACAGTAACTTTGTCTACTTGTCCTCTTTCACTTCCCCACTGATAGTGGTTTTGGGCCATGCTTTCTATTAGAGCATAGGCAGCGGTGTAGGATTTGTCCATAAGTGCACCTCCTGCAGCAGCGTCTATCGTTAATCTTGTATTGTAAAGGAGACCATTATAGAAGGTATGGATAATCAACCATTCCTCTAAGCCATGATGTGGGCATAGTCTCATTAGATCCTTGTATCGTTCCCAAGCATCAAAAAGGGATTCGTTTTCCTTTTGTCTAAAATCGCTTATTTGAGATCTTAGCATAGTTGTTTTGCTTGGCGGGAAATACCTTGCAAGAAATACTTTCTTCAACTCATCCCATGTAGTGACTGAGTTTGCGGGTAGAGATTGGAGCCAAGCTCTGTCTCTGTCTCTTAGAGAAAAATGGAAGAGACGAAGTCTTATTGCCTCTTGACTGACCCCATTGTTCTTAATTGTATCTGCGTACTGTAGAAATATTGATAGATGAAGATTAGGGTCTTCCATTGACCCACCAGAGAACTGGTTCTGTTGTACAGAAGACAACAAAAAAGGTTTCAGTTCAAAGTTGTTAGCCTCGATTGGAGGAGCAACAATGATATTGTGCGGTTCATCTTGTGAGGGAATAGCGTAGGATTTGAGTGGGCTCGGAGCAGGATTGGCAACCATTTCTTTGGTTGGTCGAGGAATAGGAGATTCGAGTGTTTGACGAGGTTGAGTGTTATGCAAGAGATGATACTCTTGAATGAGGCGTCTAAGTCTGAGATACCGCTCGATATCATTGATTTGTATGTATAACGGCTTGCCTTGCGAACGAGTGTTTGGCATACAAATAAGAAAAGAAATAGAAAAGAAATAGAGAGGTTTTTGCTCTAGTCTCTACTGCGTAACAAAAGAGTAGCAATATCGACTTAAATCAGTCCCCGGCAACGACGCCAAAAACTTGATCGAGGATTTATACTTAGGTATCCAATGATTCTGACGCAAGTGCACAGTCTTATCGTGTAGTTTTAAAAGATATCGAACCACGGAGACTGATGAATCGATCTATCGTCTTCTATTGTTACTTCGCAAATCTAAAGCTAATGAATGTTTGATTGGGTTGTAGGGAAAACTAAACACTAAATTAAGTTGGATTTTTAATAATCAATGAGCGTAATTACCAGTATGCAATAGTCAAACCTCGGGAACTAGCGACCGGTTGGGTGTCTTTATATTTTCAAAACAGCTTTCAGTAAAACTTATTTAGTTTAAAAACCCTCGTCTCACACTGTCGTTTTGTTGATCTAGGCTATACAGTTGAGTCCTAACGTACGCTTCCGCCATCCCGCAGGAGTTAAAAACACCTTTTGAAAACTAAATAAAATCTTAATTAACTTTAAAGTGCTTCCGCTGTATTTTAAGCTAATGCCTAATTACTACTGTCTAGTTAAAAGATCTCAAACTTCCGCTTTGTTGACCCTAACCTCTATCTGTTCTTTACTTTCGTAACAAAACAATTTAATGATTAAAAATAGTAACTTAGGCCAGAAAAGAAGGTTTTGTAATAAAAATAATCCCAACTAAGTTACTCGTTCCCTTGGTTAAGTGACCTTACATACCGGTATACGAATTCTATCCTAACATAATATCAGACCAAATCACAGAATAATTCAAGAGACATACGAAAATAAACATAATTATATTGATTAAAAGTAATAAAAATTCGTAAACATAAACCTGGTAATAATTCTGAAGATAGAAGCACTCCTGCACAAACTGTAGGCTTTGCTTCGATCGGAGAACAGATGTAACCGTACAATGAAAATAATGCTAGAGGAAATATAGAAATTGCTGGGAAATAAAATAATGCTTAAAGAATATTTGCTAAAAGTAAATATGAATTCTCCAAAGTTTCTGCCAAAAAAAGAACTCTCTTCTCGTATGGTCCAAGGCCCTATTTATAACTCTTGTGTGATCAGTTCGTTCTCGGAAATGTAGGAACAGTTTGTGTTCCTTTAAGAAATAATAGGACCACTAATTTTGTTACGTTCCTCATGCTTTGACTGAGTGGATCAGATAATAGAGGGTGATCGTTGGATTTGTTTTGAATTGGTTTCCTTCCGTTGGATACGTGGAGAAAGTGGGAGAAAATGGCCTTGTGACGTTCGTCACGTCCAAGTGACGATGGTCACTTGGTCCATCTCAATGCGTGACGACCGGCAATGCTCCTTGACGATTGTCAAGGTCTTCTTCATGGTGGGCCACGTGCTCACATGCTTGATGGGCTTAAGCTGATTTCTTCTCCTTTGGCCCTTTTTGCTATCTTTGCACCTTTTTTTCTTCATTTCTTCCAAAGTGTTCAGCTTAATGTATATCTGCAAAAATAGAAAAATACCTGCATAATACCTATAAAATAATTTAATTTAAACTAAAGTATGAGAAATATTTTGTGTATATCAAGCCAGAAATATCACATATTTGTGTGTCATCACTTACTATCATCTTTAGCGCCTTATGCACTAAGGCACTCTGTTTCAGCTGTTTCTACATCCACCTTGAATGTTTTGTTGCTTCTCTGCTCAGATTGCATAACAGCTTCTGATTGGAATCATACAACTTCAAAAGATTGTTCTTCATAATAACTGAGAAATCTTTCTTAATGAGCTGACCCACACTAATCAGATTGCTCTTAATTCCAAGAACATACCAAACATCTTTGATCAGAATGGTCTTCCCATTCTTCACTTTAACTTTGAAATTTCCCATACCTTCTGCATTAAGGTAGTTATCATCAGCACATCTGATTTTTGTCCTTCTTCTGGAGTCAAAATCTATCAGCCATTATTTATTTCCAGTCAAGTGATTTGAACAGCCAATGTCTATATACCACCAGTCTGCCAAACACTTTCCATGAGACCCATAAGCCATCAATCGCACAGGTTCATCATCAGAATCTCCTTTGGCTATATTTACTTCTTATGATTTCCTTCCCTTATTTGACCAATAATCTTTAGCAAAATGGTCAAACTGATTACAACAATAACATTGAACCTTCTTCTTGACAAACTTACCTTTTCCCTTATGATATTTCTTCTCATCAGAAATAGAGGTTTCTGACTTATGGAATCTATCACCACGTCTATTCTTGGTTTCTGATCAAGAATGCTTCTGGTCCTTCTTGACAAAAGAAGCCTTCATAGCCTACTCAACTTCCCACTCAAAAGTTCTTTCAATCAGACGCAACTCTTGCGCCTCTAGACTGCTTTGCATCTCTTATATTTTCATGGTGTCCAGATCTTTAGAATGTTCAATTGCTATAACAATGTAATCAAATTGAGGAGTAAGTGACCTCAATATCTTCTCAATGGTTACTTGTTCAGAAAGAGTTTCTCCACAAGCTTTCATCTCATTAGTGATCAGAATCACTCTAGAGATGTACTCAGAAACCTTCTCATTTTTCTTCATGTTGAGATTCTCATATTGCTTTCGCAGGGACTGAAGCTTCACCTTCTTCACTGATACGCCACCATCATAACATTTGGCCAGTGTATCCCATGCCTCATTCGCTGTCGTCGAATCGACAATTTTCTCAAACACATTCACATCCACACACTGATGGATGTAGAACAACACATTCAGATCTTTCTTCCTCTTGTCTCTCTGTTCATTTCTCTCTTCTTCTGTTGCATCTGCTGCAACCAGAACATACCCACTGGTAACAAGCTCAAGAGCATCCTGAGCACCAAATAACACGCGCATCTGAATCATCCATCTATTCCAGTTCTTGTCATCAAAAACAGAAAGTTTGGTACTCAGATTACCATTTCTGTTCATCTTCAACCTTGTACAAAACACTCAGATCTCACTAAACGCAGTGTTTCCCAATCCCTTAGAATCAGAAAATATGATTTTGTTCAAGATTCAACATTCAATAACCAAAATCAATTACACAACGTCTCACCCTTTCACTCATGTTTCCCCGTGAATCACAATCGAAACTCTAGATACCAATTTATTGGTGCTCAAAGTGATGATGAACAAAAGAAACATATTTATGAAAACAAAGAGAATGACGATTGTAAAAGCTACAAGAGGAATAATGTTGTTGTTGTATTTATGACAATTACAACTAGTCTATTTATACACAAAAAGGAATATCAAATAGACCCTAATAGAATAAACTTAATAACTAAGTTATAAAAAACAATTAAAAATACTAAAATACCTTTTACTAGAAATCATTTATTTGTATAGTTTTGTATTATATGTTTTTATAATTGCATTTTAATCAACAAGCTTTCATAGCTCAGTTGGTTAGAGCACCCGTTTAGTAAGCGGGAGGTCATGAGTTCAACTCTCATTGAAAGCATGTATTATTTTTCGTTCTTTTTCCATTCTCTTTTTTTCCTTTGCTTTTTGAATACAGAGAGAGAGAGAGAAGGGTTTTACATAAACCCTTTCTTCTTCATTTCGCCGTTCAGCAACGATGTCTTCCAAAGGCCCCGGTCTCTTCTCCGACATCGGAAAAATATCCAGAGGTAAACTCACTCTCTCGATTTCACACTTTTCTCATTCTCTTTCCGATTTGAATTTCCGATCCCAATTCCGTCGCAGATATCCTCACCAAAGAGTACAACTCCGATCAACGATTCACAATCTCCTCCTCCACAAACTCCGGCATCGTGCGTAACTACTTTTCATCATTTCTACTTCATTGATTTCATAATTTGTATCAATTATTATTGATTCTCGTTATTTCAGGATTTGAATTCAACGTTACTGAAGAGTAGAGGACTTTCCTCTGGTGATGTTGCTGCTCAGATTAACCACAATAACAAATCTCTTCATTTCAAACTTGATACTGAATCCAGTGTATATAATCTCTCGATTTTCGGTCTAATTGATTTAAAATTAAGTTATATTTTTCTGCTTTTCTTAACTGTGTTGTAATATGTATATGTATATGTTTCTCAGGTGTTGACGACATTTACTCTCATAGATTTCGTGCCTTCTGCGAAAGCCGTTGCTTCTATTCGATTACCTGATTACAAATCCGGCAAGGTACGTACTATGGAGGATTGTTTGGACTGTTTGGTATATGAGATTGGATTTGGCAATGGGAAAATATCGTAGCGTTATATAGTTTTGAAGTTTTGATGATTGTGTATTTTGTTTTACGTAGATTGAGATTCAATATCTTCATGATCATGCTGGTTTTACTACTTCTGTTGATTTGAATCGCAATCCTGCTATTGATTTATCTGCGACGATTGGTACTCCTAGCATTGTGTTTGGTGCGGAAACTACCTACTCCACGAGTGTTGGGAAGTTTACAAAGTATAATGCTGGATTGTGCTTGAAGATGCTGAGTTCACATGCTTCTGTCATTTTGTAAGTAACTCAGGTATTTTAGATGCTGATGTGTGATGCTGTTTTAAGACACCACCTTTAGAAGATTTGTTGAATAAGGGTTACTTGTTTTGTTTCATTTTTGTAGAGCTGACAAGGGAGACTCTATGAAGGTATCGTACTTGCGCGAGCTAGAAAAATTGAATGGGGGAGCACTTGTGGGAGAAATTAGCAGAAAGTTCTCTACGAATGAGAACACGCTGACGGTTGGATGTTCTTATGTGGTTGATCCTCGAACAACGGTGAAGACAAAGCTGAATAACCATGGTAATCTTGGGGCCTTATTGCAGCATGAGCTTACACATAAGTCATTCTTGACAATCTCTGGCGCCTTTGAAACAAAGGCATTGGAAAATAGTCCTAAGTTTGGTTTCTCCCTCCTGCTCAAGCCTTAAAGGGATTGATTTATAGATAGGGGCAATTTGCTAAGTTAGAATGTCCCATGTTCCTTCAATCAAGTTGAATGCAAGGAAGAAAGTTTAGGAAATTTACATCAATTGTTGTTTTTTTTTTAACCCTTTTATCTTTAAATGATGATTGGTTGGATGTCAGAAGAGTAGAAATCCATTGTCACTGTGTATGAGTTATAAGCTATTGATAATATCCTGACTGAAAACTAGTTGGGGGAAGAAAATTAAGCAACTATTTATTTTGGAATTATTAGTATTCTTTGTACTTTATGAATTTTGTATTAAGCATATTGATATATCCATTTATTGCTTCCTTCTTCCACATTTATTGCTTCATTTCACTATTTGAAATCCACTCTGACCACTTGACCATCTTCTTCAAGAGACTTGTGCAGATTCAAGTTGGGGGCTTACTTTTTCCACCCCATGCGGTGAATTATCACCATTTGGAAACTCGAAAATATTCTTGTTGAATTCTGGAAGTGCATATTCAGACCTACTTTAATTACACACTGACACTTCTAGAGATGCATTTCCATTTTTTTGTTGCAAGGTGAGTATGTAAGTGCATCTCCGAACTAATTCCTAAAAGTTTTGAGATGGAAGGGAGTTTTTGCAAAATTGATATTTCAGAAGTGCATCTCTCGATAAATCCTCATAACAGAAAGCATTAGTCTTAGGCAGTAAATTACGTATCGTGATTATGTTTTTGAATTTATATATGATATATTTGAATTATATTAAGTTGTATGATGTTATGATATCCTTAATATAAATGGCATAAATCAGTTAATCAATATATATTAAAACACTTATCACCACAGTTGGTATAATCAACTGTTGTAAAAGGCATTACATTTTACCACGAATGGTATTTACCCATATATAAGTGAATTAACTCTCGTTTTTTGACAATATCTTTGTATCTCACAGCAAAACCCTAGCACACAGTTTCTTTCTTCTTCGTTGTCATTAGTTTTCCTATTTTGCAGTATAGTCGTCAATCTTGTTCTTCATAGATAAAGGCATTCTTCTTCTTTTTCTTCTTCCTTATTCTCTCGTTTCGTGTATGTTGTTGTTATGTTTCACGTCATTTTCATATGATTTTCTTCTTGTTCAATAGTTCATGGTTTTTTGTTGTATGTTACTGTTGTTGTTGATAAATGTAGATAAATGTTTCTTGACATGATGATCATATTATTTACTTTGGTTAACATAAGTTTGCAACTTACTCCTCAATTTTATTATCCTTTTATTATGGATGTTATGGGTTTAAATGAGACAATTATTTTTTCAATTAAAGGCGTGCATGTTGTTGATAAATGTTGTTGTATGCTATTGATGTTGTTGTTGGTGTTGTTTTTTAAGAAATGGTTTTTCATGTGCAGCTAGAAAGTGGTTATGGTTCTTTACTTATCAATGATGCGGCTGGTTGTGCGAACATGGATCTAAGACAATTGCGAACTTGTATTCACTGTGGAAAAATTATATGAGTCTTTCATATAATATTTCCATAGTGAACACATGTTTCCTACTCTTCCTTCTACTTTATCCTCTTCATAGCTTCCAGGAACGTTTAGTTATCAAGTTCTCTCAATCTATGTTAGTTAGTTGATATTTTTATTAGTGAGTTTGTTATATTATATGTGGTTGCTTGTTTCACTAACCCCTCATTGAACTTGCATTTATTTAAATAGATTTTTGAGATGATAATCAGAAAAAAATTAAATTATTCTTAAAAACAACTTTGAGGATCCAATATTTTTTCGAATTACATACATCTTGTAAATCATAATTTCCTCTTTAGCCTATAGAATTTGATTCAATGTCACATACTCTTCAAAACAATGTTGATAATTGAATGCCAGTACGAGTCTTTCACAGAAAGCTCGATGTTTGCAAAAAAAAAAGAAGAGGAAATCAAATTTTGTGTGAAATACTTAGAAGTCATCCATTCATCATCATTACTTTGAAGAATTTGAGATTGAATCAAATTCTACGAGTTAATAAAGAAATCATGAATTACAATATGCATGGATCGTTTAAGTTGTTTTTTAAGAATAATTTAATTTTTCATATTATTATCTTAAAAATCTATTTGAAATTGTTGTTTATGGTTAACGAGAGCCAGGGAAAAACAAGAAATCCCATATTTTATAATAAACTCTTACATATACCACAATAATTTGAACATATAACTGTTGTGAAATGTAATTTTTGTAAGCGCTTTAATTGTGGTTGCAGCTGAATATCGATCCCATGACCCTATATATGACAATGGTTGTTAACGTCAACCGTTGTGATAGATAGCGTGCTACATAGTTTATCACAATGGTCGTGTAACCCTTATGAAAAATATCATACATACAATCACACCTTATCTCATAATGGTTGGTCAGCTGTTGTGGTAGCTCTTCCCCAACCGCTATGGTATCACTTTTTCATGGTAGTGGCATCTCCGTAATTTAAAAAAATAAAAAATTGGAAATAATTTGGAGATGCATTTTTGTAAAGCCAGAAACACGAAAATGGAAGGAAACGCAGAACCCAACATTCCATATGCCATAATCTTAAAAAAAATGTGAATGCATGTTTCAATAAACTACATATTATGATTGTAACTACATCATAATGTACTTTATACAACCTATTAAATATTGCATACATAACATCTCAAGAAAAGAAAGTGAGATTAAATGTAATGAGATAGAAATAGTGTTGTAGCTTGAAAAATGACCTAGTTGCAATTTGCACACAAGCTCTTTCGGTGTTTTGATAGTTTAACAAATGAAGAAGAAGAAAGGGAAAAGTCGGACACACGTTATATGAATTAAAATCCTTCTAGAGATACATCTTCTTAAAAAACATTGACTTTTGAAATCAGAGTTATTACAGAAGTGCACTTACAAAGTCAATCTAATATTGATACAAAGATGCATCTCCATACTAAATTTTGAGCAAAATTGGGTACAAAGTCAATCTAATATTGATACAAAGATGCATCTCCATACTAAATTTTGAGCAAAATTGGGGATGGCTCACTTAGGAAGTGTTACGATGTGTATTCTATGTGCTTCTGAAGATGCATATTTGGATTTGAGGGGCATTTATGATTTTTCACTAGGGTGCGCTAGCACCCCATGAGGTGTACAAAGGAGCCCTCTTCAAGTTGTTTGAACATTGAGTTAGAAATATTTTTGTGGGCTTTAGTCAATTGTAAGTTTTGATTTGACAAAATGGGTTGAAGTTGGAAATGTGATCCATTTGAAAATTCTTATAGTCCGATAAAATTGATTAACAACAATGGAATTTGAACACTAATTATGGAAAATTTGTCATGCCACCCTTTTAATTTTACCTGGAATCCCCTATACATGTGCTTTTACCATTATAACCTTCCACCTAAAAAACCAATTCCACATTTCATTTATCATTTTTTGGAAATTTTAAAAAAGTAGTGATATTTACCAGATTTTTGAATCTACCGAATATTTTCAAATATGCCCTTCTTTCGTTAAAATATGTTTTTATCGGTAATTTAAGATTCAATCACATTTTTATGAAAAAACATGCATTTTTACCGACATTTTCAAAATGTCCAATAACATCACATATTTAACATGCATTTCTACTGAATTTTTTTTTGAAAAATACAGTGACCAACATACTTTTTTGTCATAATTTTTTTAATGTCTGATAAGAATGCATACATTCGGACTAGATATTTCAAAAATACCAAAAAGAGCATGTTAGTTACCGTATTTTTCAAAAATTCTAGTAAAACAATGTTAATTTCTGGATTTAAAAAAAATCTAATTGTTTATATATTCTTGTTTTTTTTTTGTAGTGAGGACCAGAGAAAGAGAAACACACTCTTAATTTTTGTTTGTGGTCTTATCACTGGTGGCTCTCTATAGGCCACCAGATGGAGGACCAAGCATTCTTATCTAGAAGGTCTTTGTGAGTACAGGAAGTGGATCAATGCAGTAATCATAAACAATGTCATATGAACACCAAACATAGACCATAAAGTGCATAAGGAGTTTGATGACACTGCCTAGTTTTTGAGTTATCTGCGGTGGAAGAGTTCAGTGGCTATATTTACTTGAGAGGTGTCTGCGCCAATTTGAGTATATTCAGGGTATCCCTCGACCAGTCCCTAGTGTGCCATCTAAAGGCATTTATAGATGGTTTATATGTAACATTGTCAGCGGTGACATTCCTATTAGAGATAATGTAGTGAAGGTGCAATTTCTTGTGTAGTGTTTGGATGGTTACTTAGAGTGGTACTTTACAATATCACACCCACACTTCATAACAGATTCTCTACCTTGAGATGATGTTGTACATTCTCATGTTGGATGACCTTTAGATGACGTGTCACCACCTCTACCTAGTATGAATGACCAGTGGTGGCTGCAAAGGATAACACTTCTTTCAAATAACCTCATGGGTTTGGAAAACCCAGATGGTGAGATTTATATTTGTTAAATGTGTAATTACTTGTGTCTAAGAAGGATGTTGCTCGACACAAGGTGTGTTGAATTAGTCTAAATAGTGTGTTGAAGCAGTTGTTTCACACAGATTTGATTTAGTTCTAAAATAGGTATTTTTGGATTTTATAGTTTTGGAATTTTTGGCTTAGAGAGCAAGCTAACCTAAAACTATAAATAGAAGGAGTAACCCTAAACTACTCTTGTATTCAATTCATTCATTCACAGTATTTACAGTTGCAAGTGAATAAAAGTTTTTCCACAGTTTGTAGGCAGAGAGAATCTGCAGAAACCCTAAATCTCTTTTCTTATTTAATTTTCTTTTCTTTTAATTGTAATTGTATGGTGATAACAATCATGTTCATCAAGATTGATAGAAATTCATCAAAGGTTTTGATGGAATTCCAACAATATCTGGTTGTTTCAGATATCACGTATTGCTCGTGGTGGATCTGAGTATATTTTAGTTTGTTTATATTTTGATGTTGGTAACATTATTATTATATTATTAACATTTTATCTTAACATTTTATTAGATGAAAATTAGAATTACATTACTGCATTATGAATATTACTTAAGACACACATTGGTTAACATAAGTTTACATAAAAATAACATGAACGCAAATTAAATATTACTAGAGGATTCATGATGTTTCGACATCTTGATAATATCATAGACAAATCTCATAATTGTCGTATCCACCTCTATCAGGCCCTTTCTTTCGTATTAGTGATATGTTCTCCATATGAATTTTATATCTTCATCGGTCTTCAACTCAAACTTACAGGACATAATCTTCCCTTCATTATGGATTGATATTGAATGGTACTGGATCTTATCCTTCTTCCTGTTGTCTAAATGATGCAAACAATTATCTAGTTTGGATTTCAGAATAAGCTATATATTATTAAAGTTTTAACGATTTCATGTTTAATAAGCTTTCATAGCTCAGTTGGTTAGAGTACCCGTTTAGTAAGCGGGAGGTCATGAGTTCAACTCTCATTGAAAGCAAAATTTTTTTTGTAATTTTTCATTCTTTTTTTTCTCTTTTTTTTTTTCTTCTTTTTTTTTTTCTTCTTTTTTTTTTCTTCTTTTTTTTTTCTTCTTTTTTTTTTCTTCTTTTTTTTTTCTTCTTTTTGTTTCTTTAGTGCTAGTGATTTTGGTGTTGCTAGCAATTCTTCTGATCTGTTGATGGTGGGTCTAACGGTCAGATCTTTAGTTTATTGTGTTGATTGTTGTTTTGGGGCTTGCGAGACTTGCTATTTTGACCATTTTATGCTTCTTGATGTCAGGTGTTTTAGCCTCCTTCAATGGGAGTTATATCTCCTTGATTTTTTTTTTTTTTTAATTTTTTTATCTTTGTTTCTTAGCACTTCTTGTATCAGTTGTGTTTATGTCCAATTTGTATTAGAATAGGTTGATCAACAGTTTCTATATATATGAAAGATGTTAGTTGAACTTATTTATGTCTAGTTTGTATGAGAATAGGCTGGTCAACCGTTTATATATATATATGAAAAAATGTTAGTTGGACAAACTAAAGTAACATAAAAGAAAATATTTTCGTGTGACTATCACAATTATAGATAGGCTGATCAACAAAGTAGAACCAACTTAAAATAAACATATGTTAATATACTTATAATATTTTAATTTCTATATACATTATTTCTGAACTCTATTCAACCCAAAAAAAAGAACAGGTTACTAAATTAATCCAAAAAAGTCATAGTACACATGTGTTTGAGATTTGAATAAAAACAGAGAAATCTATAGGAATAACTTAAATTACAAGCTAAGCAATAATAAGCCAGACCACTCGATTGAAACTGTACAACTGAGTTTATTTATAAAAAAAACAACTTTTAGCTATCATTTAGTGGTAAAAAAACTAGTGTTAGAAAAAGATCATGTGTAGCTTTCAACTCATTTGAAAATGTCAACATAATAATGTTGTAGAAAATAGAAATGTATAACTTTTCGACTTTAGAAAGGTCTTAGGTTTATGTTTTACTCAAAAGGGCTCTAAGTATAAAAATATTTTTTAAAGGAAACAAAATATTAATATTATAATAGTAGTAGTTTGAAATTGAATTTGGATATGTTAAATAAAATTTAGGTTCAAAATCTTTACCAAAATCCAATTCCAAAATCTATCAACAAAACAAAAAATAAAAATTACATAACTGAATCTGGATCATAATCTCATAATACAATCCCAACTCGAAATCGGATTCTCTACAATCAATGTTTCCACAATCATAACATAACATTTATGGTCGTTGGATCTTGATCCAGACACTAAACTTTACAATCGATTATACATTACATACAATAACACTAGAATAGAAGAACCATAAAACATTCAGTCTTTTCACCCTTCAAACCTGAGCATACAAGTTAGGAACAAAAGAAAACCACTTAAAACCACAGCTACATTTCAAAGCCAAAGAAGAACACCTAGGAAGCCAATGCCAAGTCCTTCTAGAAACCAAATAATACAAAATCTCTGGCCAAGTATAACAGCATATACAAATCATTCCTTCATGCCAAAAACAATATACATGCTCATAATTATGATAACAAACTGACACAAATTTCCTACACATCAAATCAGGCAAACTCTGAATCTCAACCCAATTACTCCCTTCTTCATTCATTTCCCATAATTTAACACTCCTTGAAATTCCATTGCTCCCAACCCCACCAATCAAAAACAGTTTTTTACAATCATCACCATCATCATCTTTCATACTAACCAATCTCACAAAAGTGAGTTCATTAGGCAAATCACAAGCAGGTCTCTCCCATTTTCCATTTCCCAAATCAAAATACACAACAGAAAAAGGCTCTGGTGTAGCAAAATACAAACCTCCTTTAAAGTAAACACCTTGTTGATGAGGGTTATCACTAAGAATCGGATCAAAACCATTGAATTTCCTCCAAGATTCAACCTTTGAGTTTGAGTTTGACTCATAAAGATAAGCATTGCTTGAAGATGATTCAGAAGAGAGTATAAAAATGAAATACCCTTTTGGAGTTGAAACAAATGTAAGATGCTCAATATGAAGATTGAAATTAGGGTATTGAATTTTTCTTTTGGATTTGGCTAAGAGGTTACAAACAAGTAGAGAACATGAGAGTGAATCTGTCAAACAGAAAAGACCACCAGAAGAGACAAGGGTGGTGGTGAAAGAAGGTGGTAAAGAGTGAAGTGAATCTGAGAAAGATAAAGAGATGTTACGCCATGTTTGAAGGTTGCAATCATAGAGAGGAAAGTGAGTGCGGAATTGAGGGTGAGAGAGTAAGAGAAAAGAAGAGAAAGGTGAAGAAGAAGGTGAGTGTTTGGAGATGAATGAAGGAGAGAAGATCAATGGCCAGAAACCTTTGCAAGTGGATCTGAGACTCATGAA
This sequence comes from Vicia faba, assembly GCA_948472305.1. Taxonomy (NCBI): domain Eukaryota; kingdom Viridiplantae; phylum Streptophyta; class Magnoliopsida; order Fabales; family Fabaceae; genus Vicia; species Vicia faba. Next base: position 1,517,262,511 of record OX451738.1, read on the forward strand.
GGTTTTGAGAGGAAGGAAAGAAAGAATGTTTTCGAGGATTTCTGGTGGTAGTTTGCTCCAAATTTCAGGATCCATGTTTGATGTTTGAGGTGGTTTTGGATTCTTGGTGATTATGTTAAGGTTGTTTTGGTTCTTCATTCGGAGTTTTCGAGATTCTTTTGTTTGAGGTTTGGTTTTTTTGAGGTTTGATGTTTAGGTTGGATTTGGTGTTTCATATCATATAGCACGGAACAGCTAAGAACCGACTCGGCTTTATATATGTTTTAATTATATGAGAAAATATATTAATTTTTTGTTTAAACTATTTATTTTTTTAAAATTAACATATTGATATTAGAGTCCAAATAATATTTTTATGTTAAATTTTAAACATTGTGATTAAATGAAAAATATATTATTCCATTTGATTTTGATACTTGATCGTACCTCATCAGAAGAGATTGTCAAAGTCTACAAATTTCAAGTCGAACATCAGATGAATGTGAAGTAGGGAGTACCTGTAAGACACTTTAATGTCAAAATAAGGTTCAGAGCAAATGCAAGCAAGTATGAGAGTATGAGTGAGTGATTGAATACCCGATCCTCTCAAGTGAGAGGGTATTTATAGCCTCCAGTGTTGGGCCAAGGTCTTCAGTGATGGGTCACGATGAGCCCAACAGTGAAGACTGTCAGGATTTGCGGGTGTTTGAGTCCAGCACGTGGCCTCCTCCCCGGTCAACTGCCCCGAGAAAGTAGGAGTTAGACCTGTTATTCTCAGAGAGCGGGATGATGATGATATGGACACGTGAGTTACGTTCTCCTAGTGGACCCATGAGGAAATGCCCAACAGTCCTCAGTTTGGGCTACATGTTTTTGGGCCTTTGGTAAAGGTGCTGAATTAGGTCTCCTCAACAGTGGGGCAAGTGTCGGTCCAGTCCAAAACATGAGTCCCCCAATTTATTGCCCTTAGGTGAAAGGGTGATGACTTAAGTTTAGCTCAACTGTCGGGGAAGCATCGTTCGAGAGGGGAAATTGCCAACCTCCGCCGAGGATGGCTCGTTGACTCATGTCGGGGATTCAGAAAATATGTGTACGGTATGGTCGACTAGCTTAGTAGGCAGTCCATTGGTCGGCTTTGGTTCTGATATTGTCGGTTTGGTGCCTGTTAGGGATATATAATCATGAGATGTCAGGAGTTTCCTCGAGTATCCATCTTTGACGTGCCCATCTATAAGGCGTATCTATGATGTCGAGTGTTTACCCTGCCTTCGGGAGTAAAATGGAATAAATGTGCCCGTATGCAAGGCTTTGTCATCATGTCGCGTGTTTGCCAGCCACTGAGTGTGAAATGTCATCGATGCGCCCGTAATGTTTTGTAGTGATGTCGGGCATGAGTCTGTCGTTAAGAGTGGGCACGTGGTTTTGCGCGAGACTGCTATGAGCAACATGACCTCTTGTCAACCCCACGTGGTAGTTGTTTTGGGTGTGTTTACCTAGGGTTTTGGTAAACAACCGCTGATCCTCCAAATGGTTACTTATTTGGTTACTCGCAGGATCGATCAGATTGATCCTATGGACATAGGTTGATTTTGAAGTTGGATTAAGTTGGATAAGGATTTAAATAAAAGGTTTCAAGTAAATTGCATAAAGGAAAGGCTTGGTAAAATAAACAAGGCTTTAAAGTAAAGGTTCGACAGGAAATGTAAAGAGAAAGCAAATAAAATTCTGGGAAAGTAAATGACTTTAATTGATAAAATTGGTGTTTCACACATACATTTCTCAACAATTCTTTCTCACACGCTGGGTACTTGAATCTAAATGAGTGACTTTGTATGGAATAGTGAACACACGCGAGAAACTACATGTCTACTCCTATTTATACTAAAACATTCCAAGTAACCGTCGGGCAGTTACACTGCTTCGAGATTAAGCCACTTGGCACGTTCTCCATGCTCGACACTCCAGATCCTTGCACGTTTGCACGTAGTAACTGCTGGAAACTGTTTTCCCTCCAAAGCTTTGAATTTCAAACTGCTCCACTCTGGACCATCGAACACTTTCATCAAGAGATGTCTTCGACGAAAACTCCTTCGACGTTGAAGGCAATCAGCCTTCTTCCTTGGAAGAAATCTTCTAAGTATTTTGCCATCTTTCGACGGGCACTTCGACAGGCTTAGCCAGTCGAAAGCATCTTTCAGCTTTAATGGCTGATATCAATCAAAACAAAGGTGTCGAATTTAGGAGCCAACAAATTGCCCCCCAAGAATGCCTTATTTCGACTCTAAAAGAAAAAGGCATTCTTTGAAACGCCATTCGACACCTGTCTTTCCACGCTTAGTCACAAGTTAACTTATGCACTTTTTGTTGCTTTTTACCAACTATTGGCAATCCCAAGAAACCATCATTGATTTGATCCTAGGACGTCACTTTCAGTACGGCGTGCAGTACCAAACGTCACTTCAGAATTTGTCATTATGACAAATCCCAAAAACGAGGACGCACGCTGCGTCCCTCTGTTTCTGCAGAAACGGCCAAAACAACAGGGAGCTGCCACGCGTCCCACTAACTCCTGCAGCATTAAATGGCATTTAATGTCCTCGTTATTGGGGATTTTTCCCACTACTATAAATAGCAGTGAATATCCCATTGTGGGACTTTTTACGCCAACTAGCCTTCAAACTTCCTTGTTTTCGTACAAGCTTGCTCTCTTTGCAGAAAAACTCTTCCTCTTTCACTTCAATCTCCAAACTTAACAATGGCCTCTGCTTCTACTGCTCCCAGTGCTAACGCACCAACTGAACATGTTAAACCCAAGGTCTTCGTCACTGCTCCGGTAGTGAACTCTACAGGCAAACGAAGGGTTCCTGAACCTTCTGACATTTCCGTTCGCGATGCTTACTCGCGCCACTTGATGATCCCGGTTGGATACTCCAACCAGATCTTCGCAATGTCTGGCCCCATGAATCCAAGCATCTCTGAAGCTCTGAAGATCAAGAGCTATTTCCCAATCGTCGAGAAACTCAAACCAGTAGCCTGCGCCAAGAAAGACGCAGAAGACAACGAAGACCCTACTCGTGAAAAAATCGACCTCCGCTTCTTCAACAGAGGGGTTAGAGTCTTCAGGTCTTGCCCTAATCTGACCTCCGATTATGTTGCTTGGCTAACGAAGTTGGAGAAGCATCAAACTCCAATCTGGAAGGAAATGGGAATCTTCGACCTGGTGATGCTGTCGAAGACAGGCTTAAACTACTCCCCATAGATGCTTATAGCTTCGCTGTTGTTCTGGGACTACTCCCATTTTACTTTTCATCTTCCATGTGGGATGTTAACCCCCACGCTCTTCGACGTGGCCGCTATTACTGGCCTTCGACCAACCGGAGATTACTTTGACCCGGAGGAGATGTCGGAGGACCAAATTGGCTTCTCTGAGACCAAGCCCACATACACCACTTTCATCAACCATTTTCATGACAGGTCGACGGATACAGTGTCGGATGTCGAACACATAGCGTTTCTAGCCTTATGGCTAACTCGCTTTGTGTTTTGCTCGAAGTCTCTGCAGGTGACCAAAAAGATGGTCACTCTTGCTACCCAACTGCATCACCGCCAAAACATCTGTTTGGCAGAACTGATCCTGGCTAGTCTTTATGACTCGATCAGTAATGGGGCCACTCTTCTGAAACATATCGAGGACAGGGCCAGTTTGCTACTCGCTGGGCCCTTTTGGATACTTCAACTGTGGCTCAACGCCACTTTCGAATCTTTTTTGCCCAAGAGGATTCAGATAAATGAACAAGCCCCAACGATAGCGAATAGACGCATCGAAGGAATCAGGCTGGCTCTGCTGACACCTGTGGAAGATGGCCTGGAGTTTCAACAAACCTTCACTAACTTCGTTCTAATGTTCGCTCGAAGGAAGGAATTTGTTTCAACTATGGCTCCATTTGCTCAAAGGAAGGTGGGGCCAGCATGGTTTACAAGGCCACATCCAAAGGAGTCGAGTGGTCCCAATGTCGATGAGCATTCAGTACTTTGGGAGGCGTCCTTACACCCAGGATCATGCCTCTTCGATTTAAGAGTTCCAAGACTCATTTGAGTCTGCTTGCCTACCAACCAAATCTGGTATCTCGCCAGTTTGGTATTATCCAAACCCTGCCTTCTCCGATTTTCCAAAGGGAGAAGTCAATGTTGTACTTCTGCAACGATTATACAGAAGAAGCTGCCATCAAGCATATTGGAAGATATGCTGGTCGAACAATCCTCTCGCTGTTTAACTACCAGCTTAATTTCCTTTGCTCACCATCCTTCGAGGAGTGGTGGAGAAGCTATTATGCTGAGTACTTCTTCGACGAGAAGGACTTCATGGCAGAGTTGCAGAAGTCTTTTGTCCTTGTGTTGGACAAAGTAAAGAAATGTAAGTTCATGCCCTCACATTACTTTTTGTCTTTCTCTTCGACTGCTAGCCTGTTAACTTTTCCTTTGCTTTCAGTTGTTCGAAAGCCTGTAGCCAAGAAGGCTACAGAAGGTCAACAGGGAGGAGTCCCTTCAACAAAACCTCTACCGCCGGCGAAGACTGTAGCGCCGGCGAAGACCACAGGAAACCAACAGGGGGAAGGCTCTTCGAAGAGGCCTCCTATATCGGTAACCAGACTTTCTTCAAATTTCTTCTGGTTTTCGATTTTTTATTTTCGATGCAATTATTCAATCGAATTCCTATTGGTTTTCTAGGCACCTTCGCCCAGAAAACGATCAACTCTGGTGGTCGAATCTGGGAGTGATGAGGAAAGTGATTCCCCTCCTGCCCCCTTGAAAAGGCGAAAGTTGACGAAAGATGCTTCTGTTCCTGCTCCTGCTCCTGAAGGTCGAACCGTCAGAATAAAGGTTGCTGTGAGAAAGCCTAGGCCACCTGCAGTGATCATCGAGGAGCCCACTGAGGAGGAACTGAACGCTCTTCTTACCAAGCCTGTCGAAAGTGACAATTCCAGCCCTGGGGCTGGGGCTAATCCACAGGTAATCCCTTAGACACTTTTTATAACTTAGGCATAGATACCCATATTCGATTGTGTCTCTTTCGACATCTGAAAGTTTGTCTCTTTTCCTTTCTCAGGACACTACTGAAAGTTCTCAACCAAGGACCTCAGAAACGCTGGAGTCTGCTGAACTTAGCAGGCCTCAGGAAAAAGACTTGGGCAATGACGAAGCCCATACTGAGAATGAGGCCAATGCTGAAACAGTGGAGAAAACAACAGAGGAACCTATGGTGGAGGAACCACAGCCAGTGGAGGAACAACAGCCAGAAACGGTTGAGGTGGTGGATTTGTCAGAAGAGAATCATGAAGAAGAAAGGGACCAAGGCAATGATGTCGAAGAAAATCAAAACATTGCCAACGAAGAGAACCGAGGTGGTACTAGCGAAGGACACCAGGGTGACGCTAGCGAAGAGCCACAAAATGACGCTGGTGAAGGACCCCAGGGTAATGCTAACGAAGAACCGCAAGTCGATGCTGGTACCGCCTCAGTCAGAGTCGAAGAGCAACCAGTCGAGGCACTTAGCATTCAAGAACCTCAAACCCAAGATAATACTATTGCAAGGGTTACCTCCTCGAAGCACAGGTCAAAGGAGGACTTGGAACGCTTGAAACAAGCTGACCCTGTTAGCTACCTCAATGCAATCATCGAGAGTAAGAGTTCGTCTGACACTAGTCAGGAAATTCCTACCCTGTCGGGGAAGTCTACTGAAACTTCTCCTCTTGATGATGCATTGGCGAAGGTTAAGGCCCAGTTCTTCAAGAGGGATTTGATGAAGACTTTAGAGGGGGACCCCACTGCTCCATCATGCTTAAAAGAGGTCTTGAATGCTGTCGACTTCGACGCTGTAGCCCCAGAAATCTCAGACTTGATCATGGAGTTACACTCTATGATTGATCAAGTTTCAGCGGATTACAGGCGCCAAAGAGTGTTTAACAGTCAGCTTGAAGGGCTGCATGGCAAAAGCTCATCCGCGTGGACTGCTGTCTCAGAGTCGACTTCTCGAATTGCTGAGTTGTCGAAACAGAAAGCGTCTGCACAGGAAAGAGTTGATGCCATTGATCGAGAGAATGTCTCCTTCCGGGCGCAAATCGCAGAGATAGAGGCGAAAATAAACGCCAACACTGTACTCAAGGAGGAAATTCTTTCGACCATCTCAGACACTGAGAGCCAGACTGAGATCAAACAAGGCCTGGAATTCGCTGAGAGGGCCCAAAGCCTCGACGCTCAAATTGCCAAACTAGTGCAAGAAAACTCCTGGTGCAAGAAGAGGTTGGAGCTGCAGTACGCCAAGTATCTTCGACTCAAGAATTCTCTTACCTTTTGATTGATTCTCTTTTGTAACCATCTTCTGTAATCGTTATTCGACAACAATTGCCATTTTGGCTGAAATTAATAAAAATTTCCATTTTGGCATTTTTATGGTTAATTTAGACTTGTTCTTTTATTATTTTATTTTTATCTCTTGAAGTATAGGCTTGTATTTTTTCAAATATTTACCATTTACTCTCAAGAGCCTTTTATCTCCACTTAACTCTTCGACTTCATAGGCTCCACCAGAAAAAGTTTGGATAACTCTGAAGGGTCCTTCCCACTTGGGTGACCATTTCCCCATGCTTCGATCCCTTCGATCCATGGGAAGAATTACCTTCCAAACTAAATCTTCAGGCAAAAATACCTTAGGTTTTACCTTTCTATTATAAGAGTCTTCTACTCTTTTCTTCTGAAGTCTGAGTAAGTCGAGAGCGTGTAATCTCTCTTCGTCTAAATCCACCAGTTCATCTAACATCATGTTCCAATACACTTCAGAAGGAATATCATAATGCCTCTGAACCCTTGCAGATTGAAGACAAATTCTTTCGACCATCTCAGACACTGAGAGCCAGACTGAGATCAAACAAGGCATGGAATTCGCTGAGAGGGCCCAAAGCCTCGACGCTCAAATTGCCAAACTAGTGCAAGAAAACTCCTGGTGCAAGAAGAGGTTGGAGCTGCAGTACGCCAAGTATCTTCGAATCAAGAATTCTCTTACCTTTTGATTGATTCTCTTTTGTAACCATCTTCTGTAATCGTTATTCGACAACAATTGCCATTTTGGCTGAAATTAATAAAAATTTCCATTTTGGCATTTTTATGGTTAATTTAGACTTGTTCTTTTATTATTTTATTTTTATCTCTTGAAGTATAGGCTTGTATTTTTTCAAATATTTACCATTTACTCTCAAGAGCCTTTTATCTCCACTTAACTCTTCGACTTCATAGGCTCCACCAGAAAAAGTTTGGATAACTCTGAAGGGTCCTTCCCACTTGGGTGACCATTTCCCCATGCTTCGATCCCTTCGATCCATGGGAAGAATTACCTTCCAAACTAAATCTTCAGGCAAAAATACCTTAGGTTTTACCTTTCTATTATAAGAGTCTTCTACTCTTTTCTTCTGAAGTCTGAGTAAGTCGAGAGCGTGTAATCTCTCTTCGTCTAAATCCACCAGTTCATCTAACATCATGTTCCAATACACTTCAGAAGGAATATCATAATGCCTCTGAACCCTTGCAGATTGAAGACAAATTTCTGCTGGCAACACTGCATCATGGCCAAAAGTTAGCCTATATGGCGTTGTACCAGTGGCTTCTTTCGGGGACGTTCGACAAGCCCATAAAATCTGGTCTAACGTCTTATGCCAATTCTTTGGCTTCTTCCCAACATGTTTCTTTATCAAGCCAATCACCACTTTGTTAGCTGCTTCGACTTGACCATTCGCCTGTGCATAATAAGGCGTGGATGTTAAGAGTTTGAAACCTGTTTCCTGAGCAAATTCCTGCATCTTTCGACCAGTGAAAACTGACCCTTGATCAGTTGTTATTGTCTCAGGAATTCCATATCTAAAGATAATGTTCTTTTGAATAAATTCAATGACATTTTCCTGGTCTACATTGACTAAAGGGATAGCTTCGATCCACTTAGTAAAATAATCAATGCCTACCAATATGTATTTCTGACTCTTTGATGATGCTGGTCGAATCTCTCCAATGAGATCCAACGCCCATCCTCTAAAGGGCCAAGGCTTCACTATCGAGTGAAGTTCGCTTGCTGGTACATGTTGGATGCCTGTATGAACTTGACACTCTTGGCAACCCTTGGCGAACTCAACACAATCTTTCAGCATAGTGGGCCAATATAGTCCTTGTCGAAACAACAACCATTTCATCTTATGGCCTGCTTGGTGAGCCCCACATGCCCCAGCATGCGTAGTCGAAAGGGCTATGTATGCTTCAGTCTCACTTAAACATTTCAGCAACACCCCTTCAGGCGTCTTCTTGAATAACTCATTACCCATGAGTACAAAACTCAACGCCCTGTATTTTGTTTTTCGTTCTGTCGAGGCTCCTGGATTTTGAAGATAGTCCACAATGGGTTTCCTCCAATCTTGCTCTGACAAATTATCAATGAACGAAATCTCGAAGTTTGAGTGATCAGCATATCCTAGCCTCGTCGATTCCAGGTCTGATGGTGATAGACAAGTTGCTTTTATCTTTTCTCGAACTTCGATTGCTCTTTGTAATCTCGTTTTTGAAATCTTATACCCTGATGCAATTTGTGCCAAGTCATTGGCTATTTGATTTTCGACTCTGGGTATGTGTCGGATATTGACACTTTCAAATTGTTTCAATAAACGATTTGTTATCACAAAGTACATAATGAGATTCTCTCTTATGCATTTATATTCCTTTGTGACTTGCTTGATGACTAACTCTGAGTCTCCCATTATTTCGACTCGAGTTGCCCCCAATTCCAACAATATCTCAAGGCCAGTAATTAGAGCTTCATACTCAGCCTCATTGTTCGAACAAGAACCTGCTATTTTGTACTTGAATGTTGTTGGAATTTTATCTGGAGAAATAATCAAGACTCCTACCCCTGTTCCATCTTTATGGCTGGAACCATCGAAGTAGAATTTCCAAGGTTCTATCTCCACATAATTAACATCCTCGACTTGAATTGAGTGGTCGACTATGAAATCTGCAACCACTTGTCCTTTTACTGCCTTAAGAGGCATAAAGGTCAAGGAGTATTCAGTTAATGCTAATGCCCACTTGCCAATTCGACTATGCAAGATAGGTTTCGATAACATATATTTGAAAACATCAAAATGAGACGAAACATAAACATCAACTGGTTTTATATATTGCTTGAGTTTTGTACAAGAAAAATACAGACATAGGCACAATTTTTCAACTTCGCTATATCTAGTTTCTGCATCATTCAAAACTCGACTGAGATAGTAAATGGGTCTTTCGACTCCATTCTCATCCTCTTGGGCTAACATACTTCCCAGAGTTTTGTCAGATGCAGCTATGTACAATCTCATACTCCTGTTGCTACAAGGAGGCACCAAAATAGGTGGCTTAGTGAGGTACCCTTTGATTTTGTCGAAGGCTTCTTGTTGCTCCTGCCCCCATTCGAACCCCTCTTTATTCAGTCGAAGTAAGGGTGAAAAGGCCTGAGCTTTCCCACTTAGATTAGATATAAACCTCCTTAAGAAATTTATCTTGCCTAAGAGAGATTGCAATTCCTTCTTATTCGATGGCGCTTTCGCTTCCAGAATTGCCTTCGTCTTGTTCTGGTTGATTTCGATTCCTTTCTTGTGGACAACGAAACCCAAGAAATCTCCAGCTTTCACACAGAACGCACACTTCAAAGGGTTCATCTTCAGACCATGTTCTCTCATCCTTTCGAATGATTGTCGAAGGTGGTCAATGTGATTCTTCCTGGAAACAGATTTTATAACAATATCATCAATATAAACTTGCATAAAAGTGTTAATAAAATCATGGAAGATAGTATTCATTGCTCGCTGGTACGTTGCCCCAGCGTTCTTTAGGCCAAAAGGCATCACTACCCATTCGTAAGTGCCTAAGGCCCCAGGGCATCGAAAAGCTGTTTTCGACACATCCTCTTCAACAATGAATATTTGATTATATCCTGAATAACCATCGAGCATACTCAGGTATTCATAGCCAGCGACAGAATCGACTAGCATTTCCGCCACAGGCATAGGATATTCATCTTTGGGGGTGGCAGCATTCAAATCTCTGAAATCTATGCACACCCTTAATGTGCCATTTTTCTTAATCACTGGCACAATATTTGCAATCCATTCGACATACCTTGTAACACGGATGAATTTGCATTTCAGAAGTCTTTCGACCTCCGTTTTGATCTTCGACAATATTTCTGGAGCGAAGCGCCTTGGATTTTGCTTGATTGGCTTCTTTCCAGGTTTGATTGGCAACTGAAGTTCTACCAATCCTCTGTCGAGACCAGGCATTTCGTCATAATCCCATGCAAAACAGTCTTTAAACTCTTTCAGCAATTGGATTATTTCCAACCTAAGTTCTGGATCAATTTTGGCGCTGATGTAAGTTGGCCTTCTCTCTGATCCTTCACCTAAGTTGATTTCTTCTAAAGGGTCTTGTGCCAACATTTTAATGTTGTTCGCCAAGGGATCCTTTTCGAAGCCCAAAGGCTCATCGTCATAGATAGCGTCGAGCCTCTGTTCCTGCAATTCTTCTGGCATGATATCAGGGGGTTTTGGATCGAAATCCTTTCCTGGGCCAACAGCAGATAATCGTTGATCATTGGCCTGTGTGGCCATGTACTTTACTTCGGCTTCGAGAGCCGTTATCATCTTGGTTTCGGCTACATAAGCCGAAATTCGCTTCAGAGATTGTGACTCAGTCATTATCACTGAATTCACTTCCCCAACCAGTTGGTTGGATATCAGTTAGCCCACTGAAGTCTATGTGGGACAAGTCTTCTCTGTCCCATTGGAAACCATGCTCAGGATGCAGGTATAGGGAACAAAAGGTGTTTGGCGCTGGCGCCATGTCGAAGTCAGGTGTTGGACATGGCCCTATGTGAGCCAAGTTTTTGTCGAAATCTGCCACACCCAAGTGATTCACTTCGCCAAGGTAGTAGCTTTGATCTGCCTCTATGTTTTCGACCATCCCATCTGGACGCCATAGCAGCAGTCTTTGGTGCATCGATGAAGGCACAGCGCCTACACCATGAATCCACTCACGGCCTAACAAAAGGTTGTAGTTAGGTTTGGCCGATATGACCATGAACATCGTTGGTCGAAGGATAGACCCAACTTTGATGTCTAACTGGATCACTCCCATGGTGGTCCCAATGCCGCCCTCATAGTTCGACAGGACCATATTGTGAGGTTTGATTTCCTCATCTCTTTTGCCAATCTTCCTTAGCATGGAGTGAGGGATAATATTGATAGTTGCCCCACAATCGACCAATATTTTGTTCACAGTAGTCTCTTCGAGCTTAGCCCTTATGAACAAAGGCTTGAGGTGATTCTTCATCGCCTCTGTAGGTGGCTCGAAGAAGCCATTTTGTTCCTCTGTAGTGCCATTGTCCATGACAAAATAGCACACTGGCCTATGTTTGGCCATTTCTTGTTCCACCTCCCAGTCACTTGCTTCGACTTCTACCTGTCGATCGAATTCCCTGGGCAGCACTGAAACAATATTCACCATTATATCCAAAGTATCGTCGGACTCAGCATCGTCTTCGTCTTCGACTTCGCTTTGGTTAGGCCAAACCAGCCTGTTGGTAACTGGTTCTCTCTCTAGAGGCTTCCTTTGTTTCCTTTGAGGAACATTCGAACTAGTTTCTGCCTTAGGTTCGTTGGCAGCCTCCCTTTCTGCTTTTCGTCTCCTTAGATATCTCCTCCATTGGGATCGAGACATAGGATTTTTACCCTTGTAGTTGCTGGACACTTGAGCAACCTTAGGTGCAGCAACTTGAGGCTCTTTCTTTTGAGTTAAAGAGGAACCTCTTGGCACATCGAAAGAATGCCATTTCTCTTCATTTGGCCTTTTTCGGCCAGAAGTTTTGTACCAAGTGTCTACTGGTACATTTGTTGGAGGCCTAAAAGTCAATGGCCTCTTGTCTTGGTTAGAACCCCTTCTGGGATCATGTCGAAGGTCAGCATTCTCCCTTCTCTTGTTCGCTGCTCTCACGCCTTGTATATGCTCAGCAGCTTTTTTATCAAAGATTGAACTGCATCTTGGACACAGCATCACCTCTGATTTCTTCTTCTGGCATCTTTGTAAAAAATCTGCCAAGTTTTCGTTTTCCCGTGGGAAAGCCGTCTTATTAGCCTGCTCTTGCCTTATGGCCTCTTCTGATGCTTTTGGATCAGAAAGTTCAACCATGTTGATATTCATTGTATCTTTCGTAGCAAGAGTTAACTGCTTCATTTGTGTCTCCAGATTCTCCGTCTGGCCTTGAACAGTGGCCAAGTGGGAACTGGGCTTTGATCCAGTTTTTTGTGATTCAGCAGTCTTCGACTTCGGGCCTTCGACCGCTTCCTGGACAGCCTCAATTGTCTTCCTGGATAAATTTCCAGAAAAACTGCCAAAAATTGGCATGTTGATGTGGTCTTTTGAGACTTCGACCATGGTAATGCCTGGCTTCCTCGACTGGATCCTGGTTGCCTCTATCATGTTCACCTCAGAGGGTTCTGCATAGTGGGCTTCAGCCTTCAGTGGATTGGAGTCGACAGCCATGGGGGATTTGTCAGCAAACTTTAATCTCCCTTCCTCGATAGCGTCTTGCACAAGATTCCTGAAAAGAAAACATTGAGAAGTTTTATGGCCTAAAAAATTATGATATTTGCAAAAACCTCTCTTCTTTCTTTGATCAAGAGGAGGCACTTTTACCCCAGGGGGTACTATCATTTGGCCATCTTTAACTAGCAAGTCGAATATTTCATCACATTTTGTGATGTCAAAACTATAAGTCTTTTTTGGGAACCTATCGTTGGTCCTGTCTGGACCAATGGGATTTTTCCCATTTGAGGGGACTAACTGTTTACAAGAGTATGGTGGCCCTTGTTTTAGTTCTGCTAAATCGACTTCTCCTTCTTCGACAGTTAAAGTATCGTCGAAGGATTCTAGATCTTCGTCATCCATCTCAACGTACGCTATTCTTTCTCTCTTGTGAGTTTTCGTTGCCTTAGCTTTTTCAGCTTTGAGGCGTTCGACATGTCGAACTCTATCGGCCAGTTGGGCCATGTCTCTTAGGTACTGGGTGTCTAGCTTCTTCCTAATGGAATAATCTAAACCGCCTGCGGCTATTTCGACCAACTCATGTTCTGGCACTTGTGTAAAACATCTCGCCTTGAGCAACCTAAACCTATTCAAATATTCGTCTATAGGTTCAGTGAAACGTCTCTTCACACTGGCCAGTTCTTTCAGGCTTATCTTGGTTTGCCCCATGTAGAATTGTTCATGGAACAATCTTTCCAACTGGGTCCAATGATGGATCGAATTGGGGGGAAGAGTTGTAAACCAAGTAAAAGCGTTCTTGGTTAAAGAACTTGGGAAGTACTTGATCCTTAGGTTTTCGTTATTCGAAATGTCTCCTGCTTCGATCAAGTATCTCGCCACATGCTCGACAGTAGATTCTGTCGTGTCCCCAGAGAACTTAGTAAATTTGGGGACTTTGCATCTAGGAGGTAAGTCCGTTTGCAACACGTATTCTGACAATGGAGATGTAAAGTTGGGCCTTCGAAAGCCCATATTCATCCCATTCTGAGTCATAATCCTTTCGATCATGGTTGCCAGATTGTTTTCCAAACCCATATTTTGGTATTGGATATGCTGAACCACTTCGTCAGCATTTTGGTTTCTGTTAACTAACCTTACCTCTGGGGCTATTACCCTAGGTTCTTCGACAGGTTGTTCGACAGGCTGTTGAGCCTGGTTAATGGTGGTTTCTTCCTCTACAAATATCCCCTGATTTCCCCTTATTTGCGCCCTTTGGGGCTGTCGAACAGGTTGGGGTACTCCAAAGAAGTCAGCCAAACGCGTCATTTGCGCTGTTACTTGCTGATTCGATTGAGTAGTGTTTTATATTAGAGGGTTTAGCACTGTACTCAAAGTCTGTGCCAACATTTGCACCATATCATGGTTGCTTTCGTCCATTTGTTGCCTCAAGACTGCTGTCGAGGCATTTGTAAGGCCATGGGCTACTTGGGACGTTCCTCCTAAGAGTTGGGTCCTACTTCTATTCGCCATGCCTATTCCAGAACCTTGGAGTGGCGAAGAAGCACTCACGAAAGGGTCTGAAAAAGTGGACGCAGCATTCGTCAGGCTTTCCACTTCAGAAGTTGGCATGCCATAGAATGGAATGAATCCTGGGGGAACCACAGGCCTTACGCCTATATTTCCCCTTGGTGGGGGAGTTCCCAAAGGTATTCTGGGGCCTGTTAACGAAGTTATTGGCCCCGTGGTTGTGACCGACACTGCTGGTATCGAACCAACGTTTGTCGCTTCACTTACGGTCATACTAACCGTTGCTCCCACACTCGTTTGTGGGATTTCATTATTGTTTGGCGGATTCGCCATCTCTTCCCTCCTTCTGGCAGTATTGTTATCGTTAGTGTATATTCTACCACTTCTCAATAACATACAACTCGAAAAGATGAGATTATTTTCAACAATCAACACACAGTCCCACTGGGCGTGCCAATTTGTTTACCTAGGGTTTTGGTAAACAACCGCTGATCCTCCAAATGGTTACTTATTTGGTTACTCGCAGGATCGATCAGATTGATCCTATGGACATAGGTTGATTTTGAAGTTGGATTAAGTTGGATAAGGCTTTAAATAAAAGGTTTCAAGTAAATTGCATAAAGGAAAGGCTTGGTAAAATAAACAAGGCTTTAAAGTAAAGGTTCGACAGGAAATGTAAAGAGAAAGCAAATAAAATTCTGGGAAAGTAAATGACTTTAATTGATAAAATTGGTGTTTCACACATACATTTCTCAACAATTCTTTCTCACACGCTGGGTACTTGAATCTAAATGAGTGACTTTGTATGGAATAGTGAACACACGCGAGAAACTACATGTCTACTCCTATTTATACTAAAACATTCCAAGTAACCGTCGGGCAGTTACACTGCTTCGAGATTAAGCCACTTGGCACGTTCTCCATGCTCGACACTCCAGATCCTTGCACGTTTGCACGTAGTAACTGCTGGAAACCGTTTTCCCTCCAAAGCTTTGAATTTCAAACTGCTCCACTCTGGACCATCGAACACTTTCATCAAGAGATGTCTTCGACGAAAACTCCTTCGACGTCGAAGGCAATCAGCCTTCTTCCTTGGAAGAAATCTTCTAAGTATTTTGCCATCTTTCGACGGGCACTTCGACAGGCTTAGCCAGTCGAAAGCATCTTTCAGCTTTAATGGCTGATATCAATCAAAACAAAGGTGTCGAATTTAGGAGCCAACAGGGTGCCATCTTTTTATAGGGGAGTCCAAAAGTTCTAAGTAATGATGACTTTTCGCGTGCTGCCTCGTGAAGGTTGACTATCTATAAAAAGGGGAATCCAGAGGCTCATTTGTTATTTTCAAGTCTCTTCTCCTCTCTCCTACGTTCGCTCATGGATATGCTTTGTTCTAACGACACCGTAGACATCTTCAAAGATAATCTTCTTCCAAGTAAGTTATATCTTCTTGATAACGCTTTTTCTTAGAATTTTTAGATTAAACACTTGGGTTTTGTCATGAACAGATGAATCCCTAGATGAATATTCATGGGTTCTAAAGTGAATCTTCATGGATTTTCATCAAATTTCATGGTTGTGGATGAAGATTCATAGGTATAATTTCATAGACTCATGTCATGATCATCCTCTTCGAATAATGGGGGGAATTTGGGCAATTTTGCTCGTTCGACCAAGCGTCCCCGCGCAGGGTGTTGTTCATTCTGGTGTTGGTTGTCGGGGGCTTGGGTAGAGGTCCATTCCTTGATGCATTCATCTCAATTTCACTTGATTTGTGGTGGAAAGGTGAATTTAATAATGTCGAATTCATTATTTCCCCCTGCTTTTTAGGTATAATGGCACACCAAGTCGAGGAAGACGCCTTGCCCGACACTCACGAGAATGATACTACTGTCGCGGATGACCCTTTGGCTTGGGTCGCGCTTGAGCCTCAAAATAAAAAGTCGTGTTTTTTGCAAGACGCTTCTGACGCGTTCAATGTCCCCGAGGTTTGAGCAAAGGGTGCTCCTGCCAATTGGGCTCTTCAAATCCCTCACCGGAACAGGAGGATATGCTCGGCATTCCCGGGAAAACGTTTTCCTATGTATGAGTTTTCTTTTAAGGAAGCGGGGATGCATTTGCCATTCAACGACTTTTCCAGGTGGGGGTTTTCCAATGGTTATAACTGGCACCATCCCAACTTCATCTGAATACGCTCGCCTTCATGCGTGTGTTCGATCTTGTATGCCAATACCTTCAAATTGGTGCCACATTGCCCCTCTTCTTCCGCATCTTTCACTTATAATGGCAGTCCATCAGAGGGCGACAAGCTTGGGTGTCGTTCAAACAACTCAAAAAATGTTTATGTCCGTATCTTGAATCTGTTCGCCACTTCAAAGAGAGGTACTTCGTCGTGAAGCCTCTTACAGATGCAGTCGTTGCTTCCTTGTATGATCACTCAAAAGAAATCGAGGAGGGTCAGGCAGTAGTCAAGATGACGGCTAAGTTTCCTCTTGAGTGGCAGTGGAAACACTTCGAGCAGAAGCCCAAATGTTACACGGTGAAACTCGAGGACTTGGACGCCCAGGATCAGCTTTCTTATGACAAGCTGGTGGCTTATGTAAATAGTTTCTCATTGGCAAAGTGTGTGGACGCGGACAACAACTTCCTTTTTGATGATAAATGAGAGTATCTCCTTGTTCACAGACTGGTTAATACAAAAGCGCTTCTTAAGTGCTCTTCAAACGAGGAGGCTTTGAGACTTTTAGGTATGGGATATGCCCGTGATTTTATTTTTGTATGTTTGTCTTGTGATTGACAGTTTCTTTTTTTATTGTAGATCGAATGGAGTCATTCTATGAACATTTACTCAAGTTGACGCCCAAGAATGCATCCAACTTGGAGCCTATGAATCAGGTTGCTCAACTTCAGGAGCAGGCCAAAATTTCTGCCCGACCGAGTATTTCACCCTCCTCTTCAAGGACTCGGGTTCCCCCTCTCGAACAACCAGTAAGGAGGAAACGCATGGAAGACCCCGAGCGTGTAGCGCCTGTCGAAGGTGATAAGGGAGTCAGGGCAGCTTTCGTGTTGCCTCCCTGGTATCTCAACTGCAGTATTTTCAGCGGGGAGAGCTCTTTAGATCTTCATGAGGAGGAAAGGGAAGCAATCTTGTCTGAGGATAAAGAAACTCAGCGGAAGAACTTATTGGACAACGTGGCCGCCGTGATGATGGTTCTTGAAATGGCTTTGACGCTGAACGATTAAGCCACGGGCTCTCAGGCCGCTCTCGACAAAGCTTATGCCCGGATCCAGAAGCTGCAAGGGATAAATGAAAATCTGAAGGGTGACATCCTCAACCACAAGACAAAGTACAAGGCGCAAGTCCAATTCCTCAAAGATCTAAATGAGTTGAGGCCTTAACTAGAGGTCGCGACTAAGGAGAACGAGCGACTGGATGCCAGGGTAAAAGAGTTAGAGGGTATCATGGCGCTTGTCGATGAAGAGACTGACATAGAGAAAGCCCTCATGACTAGAAGAGATTTAATCGTGCAGAGTCGCGTGCTCAT
The DNA here is from genome assembly GCA_948472305.1 of Vicia faba. Classification (NCBI taxonomy): domain Eukaryota; kingdom Viridiplantae; phylum Streptophyta; class Magnoliopsida; order Fabales; family Fabaceae; genus Vicia; species Vicia faba. Next base: position 1,517,280,153 of record OX451738.1, read on the forward strand.
ACAAGACGTCATGGATACTCTTAGTTATGGCTTTAACACAATCGTGGGTCAACTCAAGATCCTTAACCCAGGGGTTTAGTTAGTGGTTGAAGGTGTGGGGCCGTTTAACCAGGTGGTTGATGGGATGATTTTTTATCCCCCCGACGACAGTCCCAGGGAGGAGAGTGATGGGGAGGATGAGATTTGAGAAGTTTTCGGGTCTGCGTGCTTGCTTTTATTTTAACTTGGATTAGTGTCCTGTGTGCCCATATATTTTGTTTTCTAAACTTAGCAGGGGCTTCGCCCATTTTTTTTCCGTTAGGGCCTGCGTATGGACAACATCGGCTTTCATGGTCGGCTATTATGAATGCCTATTTAGTATTTTTTTTATGCTAACTGTTGCTCGTTATTGTGCTTGACTTGTTTATTTTGTGAAATGTGGCATTTTGATGAGTGGAGATTTGTGCTCGACCTTAGTTGAGGTCGACACATGTTGAAATATGTTGACAAAACAGAGTAGTAGTCTATAGAAATGATTTCAAGATCGCGGTCGTGGTCTTGATTTCGTGGCGTGAACTTCCCATCACGAGTTGGGTGTCCTTCCTGTTAGGTACTTCGATAGTGGAACTCGATTGAGGTGTCCCCGTCGGGTTAAGGTTCTACTCGACCAATGAGCAACGGACCCGCCTTTCGTTATTGGTTGGATGTTATGTTCGTACCTCAACATGCCTCCATGGTTGAGTGTGCCCCGTCGTTTGTCAGAGAGGGAACGTTGACTGCTAGACCCCGACGTTTCTCAGGGACCTAGTTGTAATGTTGTTTCAACTTTGTAGTGTTCCATGGTCAAGGTAGTGGTTCTCCACATAGGAATTCGAGGTGATAGGGTTCAGTTTTCGTAGCCCCGTGGACGCGGTATGACCCTTCCCAGTTTGCGACAAGCTTTCCTTCACGGGAATCTTTTTGATTTCTCCACCAGACTAGGTTGTCGACCTGGAATTCGCGTTTTATGACTTTACTGTCATGACGAAGGGCTATCTTTTGTTTCAGCGTGGCTTCATGAAGACCTGCTCCTGATCGGATTTCCTTGACTAGGTCGAGCTCTTCCCTTAGGGACTCGTCATTTAGTTCCTCATCTAGAGGGACTTCAGTTCGCCTGGATGGCTCCATGATTTCCACGGGGATGCGGCTTTGATGCCATAAGTTATCCGAAATATGGTCTCACTGGTGGTCAAGTATGGTGTTGTTCGATAGGCCCAAAAGATGTTGTGCAGCTCTTCGATCCACCCTCTTTTGGCTTTGACCATCCTGTGCTTGAGCCCTTTAAAGATGACTTTATTTGCGGCCTCGGCTTGCCCATTGGTTTAAGGGTGTTCGACGGAGGTGAAGTGTTGTTTGGTGCCGAGCTAGGCGACAAAGTCTTGGAAACTTTGATCAGTGAACTGTGTCCCGTTGTCAGTGACGAGCGCTTGTGGTATGCCGAATCGAGAAAGTACATTTTGTTTGTAGAAACAGAGGATATTGTGTGATGTGATTCTGGTTAGGGCTTCGGTCTCTATCCACTTTGTGAAATAGTCGATGGCCATAATCAGGAATTTATTTTGATATGATCTTTGTACGAATGGTCTGAGAATGTCCATTCCCCACCAAGCGGATGACCATGGGGATGATAGTATTTTGAGTTCGTGTGGGGGTGCGAGGTGCACGTCCACGTGTCTTCAACATTTGTCGCACTTTTTGACATGCTCCTTTGTGTCCTGTTGCATGGCGGGCTAGTAATAGCCTGCTCGCAATACCTTTCGTGCCAAAGATCTTTTGCCCAAGTGTTTGGCGTTAATTCCCTCATGGATTTCCCGTAATATTTCAGGAATTTTGGCCTCCTCGACACATTTCAGAAGTGGGATGGAGAATCCTCGTCGATAGATTTTATGCTCAACCATGACGTAAGAGCAGGCCCATCGTTTGGGCTCACTTGCCTCTTTCAAGTCGGTGGGAAATTCTCCCTTTAAGAGGAAGTTAAATACCAGGGTCATCCAACATGATGTGTCCCCGATAGCATTCACCTCGGGCAGTGTAGTGGGTTTTTCGATGCTAGGGTGAGAAATGGATTCTTGGATGACATATTTATTCTCACCTTTCTTCTTTGTGCTCGCGAGTTTCGAGAGTATGTCGGTCTGCATTTTCTGTTCGCGGGGTATGTGTTTGATTTCTACCCAGTCGAACTTTTTCATCAGTTCTTTGACTAGGTTCAGATATTCGATGAGGCTATCGTTCTTAGCCTGATATTCTCCTTGAACTTGAGATGCGACAAGTTGGGAGCCCATAAATATTTGTATTTCTCGGGCACCTAGATCCTCGCTCAGCCTTAATCCTGTGAGCAGAGCCTCGTATTCATCCTAGTTGTTCGGTGTGGGAAACGAGAGGGCGAGGGAATGTTCAATCACGACGCCTTGTTTATTCTCGAGGAGGATTCCTGCTCCGCTCCCCGTCGAGCTGGAAGCTCCATCCAAAAAGATGGTCCACTTATGTTTCCCTTTTGCGGGGGGATCGCGAGTGGTCATCTCTGCGATAAAGTCGGCCAATGCTTGGGCTTTTAGGGCTTTCCTACTCTTGTACTGAAAGTCAAAATCCAAGAGCTCTAGGGACCATTTCAGCATTCGACCGGCCATGTCTAGTCGACCTAGAAGTTGTCTCACGGGTTGGTCTATTCGTACGACGACCGTGTGGGCCAGGAAGTAATATCTAAGTCTCCTCGTCGCGTTGATGAGGGCTAAGGATACTTTTTCAATCTGTTGATACCTGACCTCGGGCCCTTATAACGCTTTGCTCTTGAAGTACACTGGTTTCTACCTGTCTAATGTCTCGCGAACGAGGACCGCACTTACAGCCTCGGTGGAGACGGCCAGATAAAGGAACAATGCTTCCTTGTTATCTGGGCCTGATAACACAGGCGGTTGTGAAAGACTTTACTTGAGGTGAAGGAGGGCTTGTTCACACTCCTCGGTCCACTCGAAAGTCGCTTCTTTGTGGAGGAGATTGAAAAATGGTAGTGCGTGTTGCACAGACTTTGCCATGAAATGAGAAAGCGAGGTGAGCATTCCATTTAGGACCTGTATGGATTTTTTTGAGTTTGACGTTGGGAGCTCGAAGAAGGCTCGACATTTTTTGGGTTGGCTTCAATTCCCTGTTCGATTAGATAGAAACCGAGGAATTTTCCCACCTTGACTCCAAAGGTGTATTTCTCCGGGTTGAATCTCATTTTGCATTTCCTTGCTTGGGCGAAGACTCTTTTTAGGTGGGCAGCATGGTCGGTTTTTGTTCTAGATTTGATGGTCATACCGTCCATGTATACCTCGAGCATGTCTCTGATCTCGTTGCAAAAGACTTTGTTCATCATCCACTGGTATGTTGCCCCTGCTTTTTTTAGGCCAAAGGGAATTACGTTGTAATAGTAATTACCCGATCCAGTCATGAAGGCGATGCAATGTTTGTCACTCATCGCCTTGGGAATTTGGTTATGGCCCGAGTAGGCGTCCATAAATGATAAAATTTTATAGTCGTTCAAGTTGTCGACCAACATGTTGATGTTAGGTAAAGGAAAAGAATCTTTGGGACATGCCCGATTAAGATCAATATAATCAACACACATTCATTATTTTCTATTATTTTTCTTGATAAGTACAACATTTGAGAGCCAGGTTTAATACCGGATCTCGGAAATAAATTTGTCTCTAGGATGTCTTTTATAGCTTTTTCAGTAGCCTCCGCTTTTTCGTGAGATTTCCTATGCCTATGTTGCACTACTGTCCTAGCGGCCGGATCCATGGAGAGTTAGTGACAGGCGACCTCAGGATCGAGTCCAGGCATCTCTGCAGCACTCCACGTGAACAAGTCAGCATTCTCCCTTAAGCAGGCTTTGAGTTGCATCCTCGCCAGGTCTGGGAGTCCAGCACTGATCTTCACACCTTTGTGAGGGTCTTTGTCGAGGGGGATGAACTCAAAGTCTCCATTTGGCATGGGCATGGGAAGATCTTGTTCGCCATTGGGGGCTTCGACTTCATTTTTGTCAAAGCGGGTGTCGAGCAAAATGGAGACAACTTTTTGTGGATCCTGTTGTCCTTCGATCCGAGCAGACTTTGATTTAAGTTGAGTGGTGGTTGCTCTTTTGGCATGTCGCGATCCAAAGTAGGCCATGCTTTTCCCTTTGGAAGCCGCGTGAAAACATCTCCTGGCAGCTGAGATGTCCCCGTGGATGGTGGCGACGTGGGCCCTACTGGTGTAGAACTTCATTTTCAAGTGGACCGTGCAGGGTACGAAGGTCAGCTTAGCCAGTGTTGGTCTCCCCAGAATGCAGTTGTAAAGAGACGGGAAATCAATCACCAGAAACTGCACCTTGACCTGTCGGGATGCATTTTCTTCCCTGAAGATGACATAGAGCTCAACATAGCCCAAAGGTTTAGAAGTTGAGTCGTTGAATCCTTGCAGGCCAGACCCCGCGTATGGTTACAGGTGGATATCGTCGAGCTGTAGGGTACAAAACATGTGACTGTAGATGACATCGACGAAACTCCCCTTGTCGACCAGAATGTACGTCAAAGTTGGTCATCCTCGCCCTCACCAGCATGGGAATGCTTGAGTTTGGGGCTCTGTCGGGCAGCTCCTCATGGTAGAAAGTGATTGGCTCAGATTTTCCCTTGAACCTTTCAAAGGTTACTGCATAGGTTGGGGCCGTGTCCACCAACTCGTCGAGTTTCCTCTTCACCGAATTTACTGAGATGTCGTTGAATCCCCCGTCAGATATGACCATGGAGGAGGGGAATTTCTCTCATCTGCTGTGTGTGGACAGGGGTTCATCTTCATAGTTGTCAGGGACGTAGAAGTCCTTAGGCCTCGTCACAAAGAAAGCCACCTAGAGGGGACCCGATTCATCGGATGGTCGGGTTTCTTGCTTGATTTCTTTTACCTCGTGGGTATCCCGGCTAGGGGCTTCGTTTCGTCTCTACTTCCCGAGTCTCCCTCCCTTGATGAGAGTCTCGATGGAATCCTTGAGGTGGATGCAGTCTTCTGTCAAGTACCTGTGACTCTGATGGTACTGACAATATTTTGTTCTGTCTGACTCGGGCTTTGCAGGAGAGGGTCGAGGATGTCTGACGCCGCCGTCCTTGAACTCGGTATTAGAGCATTGTGCAAGGATATGCCCGCGGTAAGCGCTCAACATAGTTTATTCTGTGAACCGTCCTGTTGGTCCTCTATGCTCGCGGGGATCACGCGATTTCTCCTCCCTTTTCTTCTCCCCAATCCGCCAGGAAGGGCCCGCGTCCTGGTGCCGTAGAATGTTAGCTGGTCTGCGGTTCCTCGAATCACGAGCTCTATTGGCTGATTCTTTCTTCTCGTAGTCCATGTATGCCCGGTCCTTTTCATGGAGAGTGTCGAAAGACCTGGGGGGCTCAATGTCGACGACCTTTCTGAATTCAGTGCCCGAAAGGAGTCCCCTCTCGAGTAGGTATCTTTTCATGTGATTGGCACACAGGACATGAATGGTCTCGCGGTTGAACCGATCAATGTATTCCCTGAGGGTCTCGTTGCTTCTTTGGACGATTGCCTCGAGGTCAGCCTCAGTCTTCGGATGTCGACGTGACATAGTGAAGTTGCTGATGAACTGGTTTTTGAGGCTCCTTCAGGAGTTGATCGACCCGGAGGAGAGGTTCTTGTACCATCCATGGATTTTTTCTTAGTATCGTGGGAAATAGCCTGCATTTAATTGGCCCCCCGACATTGGTAGTGGAGCATTGCTTCAAACCCATCGATGTAGTCGACAGGATCAGCAATATCGTTGTATTCCTTCAGTAAGGGAGGTTTCTCCATTCCCATAGGAATGGGAGCCTCCATGATGGCTTGGGATAATGGACCGTGGGGGTCATCTTCATCGCTTCTGTCTGCAGAGGGGGAGGGGGACCGGTTGCAGTGGCGGTCATTGTGACGGCCTTGGCCACTGGGAGAATCCCTTGGTCGTTGTGGCTGCGCCTCCTCGTAGATTTGGGCTGACTCTTCTCCAATGCGGGGCCTCACCCAGTTCTTCAGGGAGAAGGGATTCACGAGCAGTCTCGTTTGTGTCTCCGCGGGGGAGATCGGGGAAGGTCCTCGTTTCGTTGGGGAGGAAAAGGTGGGTCAGGTCTCTTGTGTCTTCTGGGGATCCGGCGAGTCTGCTCGAGCATCATCACCCGTTCACCCTGTGAGAAGATCATGTAGTTGGTCTGGTTGATTGTCACGAACAGAGCTCTGGTCATGGCGTTGACACCTGCAGGGACATGGATCTCCTGATATGTAGTGGGTTCATGGTTCTGTTGAGGATGATAGTCGTCCCCGCGTGGTTGCGAGCGGGTTAATGAAGAGGTGATCAATTTGTCTCTATAGTCTTGCTCGGGACCGACCATGTCATTGTTGTTACCCGCGTTGTTGTTGTTGTTGTCGCCAACATTGTTATTGTTGGGGTCAGCGAGATGTGAGTTTTGGTTATCGTCGACAGCTTGGTCGGCCATGACAATCGTACAGTTTGATGAAAAGTTACTTTGGTCTTGAGAGGGAGACGGGGAAGCTTGATTCTCACAGACGGTGTCACTGATTGTCCTGATCAGAAGGGATTGTCAAAGCCTACAAGCTTCAAGTCGAGCTGCAGTTGAATGTGAAGTGGGGGGTACCTGCAAGACACTCTGATGCCAAAGTAAAGTTCAGAGCAAATGCAAGCAAGTATGAGAGTATGAGTGAGTGATTGAATACCTAACCATCTCAAGTAAGATGGTATTTATAGCCCCAACGTTGGACCAATGTCTTCAGTGATGGGCCACGATGAGGCCCAACAACGAAAACTGTCAGGATTTACGGGTATATGAAGTCCAGCACATGGTCTCCTCCCTAGTCAACTGCCCCGAGAAAGCAGGAGTTGGACCCGTTATTCTCGGAGGGTAGGATGATGATGATATGGACACGTGAACTACGTTCTCCTAGTTGACTCATAGAAAAATCCCAACGGTCCTCAGTTTGGACTGCATGTTTTTGAGCCTTTGATAAAGACATTAGATTTGATCTCCCCAACGATAGAGCAAGTGTCAGCCTAATCTAAAACAATACTATTCCATGGAATTCAAGTTTTGGAAAAATTAAAATATGATTGTGTAAATTGTATAATGTTTTTATTTTAGAAAATGTGAATCAAGAAAGGAAAAGCTGCAGCATGGCCCATAGAAAGCGACTCGGAAACTAGAAAAGAAAAAACAAAAAAAAAACTATGGACTTTGACTTGATAATTTTGCAAGAAAGAAGTATAGAATGGAGGATTACCTAACTCTTAATTTATTAGGAATTTATTATTATTTTTAAATAAGGATATGAGTACAAAAAAGAAAAAGATGGATATAAAAGAAAGGATAGAAAACATATCATATTCTTTACAAATGCGCTATTAAATCTATGGGCAACAAAAGTCAAACTAAATTGAATTCATCAAACTAAGACTTAAATTAGCAAAGAAGTATGAACAACTATTCTCTTCTTTCTTTTTAATGTAGGAAACCAAAAAAAATCATAGATGATATAATATTTGCATTGTTGATTAATCTAGTATGAATTTTCCAAAACACTTTTAATAGAGACTTAAAAGCATGGACAACCGTAATAGAATCGGTTTTCAACTAAAGATTTCACCAACTCTTCTAATTGGCAAATTAATTAGCTTTCATAGCCTCAGAAAAACTACTATAAGAGAATGAGAAACATTCAAAAATTTAGAGAAACTTCGAAGAAACAATCATTTTAATATCTAAAGATTAAAAAAACTTTAAAAAAAAAAAATCAACTAATGTTCAAACAATTGCCTTTTGACTTTAGGAATTTTAGGAAATTAGATAGATCCATTAACTCACAATTGCCTTTTTAATTTAGGAATTTTGCACAAACAAAGTGGTACATCAATAATCAACTAATGTTCATCCTCAAAGCTTTTGACTTTTTGAATCTCTATTGTAGTTTTTTAATTTGTCAGAAATTTTGTAGTGGTTTCATTTTTACTAATTCCAATGATGTTAAACATGTTTTTCTAATACATTATTGTACACTATGACAGGTTTTTATCCAAAATTTCTTCTTTCACTCTCTCATTCATAGTTTTCATTTTTTTGAGTAACAAGTTTCAGACTCCTTCCAATAATCATAGAAAATTTCAAACACTTTTGATCTATATTGATATGCAAATAATGCGATGGCGAAATTTTTTGTCCATGAAGAATCACATTGTTCCATTTGTGGAGCATTTCTCATCTTTTCATTCTACTTCATGTTTGTCTCACAAATGGGAGGTCAAACATGTTAATTATTTATTTATTTTAATTGTTTCAAAATGAAATAGAATGAGATCTGATTTTGTGGAATATCTTTCGATTTTGATGTTTGTGGCTTTTACAAGAGTTTGTGTCTTTCGACTTTATGTGTCACTAGAGATTATTAGAGTAAGGTCAAAAGATAGAAGCATTAGTTTTGTTTTAAGCTTTGTTTGTGACTGACATTGTCAAGTCTTGTGTGCTAGCTTACCTATTGTAGCAGGTCACACAAGTTGCCTTATAAATGCAACTGTGTGCATCTTCTGTAACTAACTTTTGCAAACTATAACAGAAATGAAAAGTTCTTTTATGCTTTCTATTCCTTCTATCATGGTATCAGATTAGCCGTTCTCGATCCATGGCATCATCGGGATCGCCATCTTCTGCTAACGTCACAGTGCAAACCTCACCGTTCACGGTGGCGACAAATGAAATGCATCGTCTACAATTCTCGCTCAAAATTACGTACAAACTCAATGAGAAAAACTTCCACCTCTGGCGTCAATAGGTGGAACCCTACATCAATGCACACAATATCACAGATCTCGTGGTGTGCACTCGAATTCTGTCCAAATTTGTGGACGATGATGCTCGTCGTCAAGGTATGATTAATCCTGCTTATTCAATTTGGCTTCAGAAAGATCAATTGCTTTTGTCTTGGCTTCAACCAACTCTTTCGAGCGAAATTCTATCGCGTGTCCTTGGATGCTCTCATTCGCATCAACTCTGGGATCGTTTATTCAATTATTTCCAGAAGCAAACTCGTGCACGTGCACGCCAATTGTGTGTAGAATTGTGTGCCCTAACTCTGGAGTCTCAATCTGTCTCTGATTATTTGTTGAAAATCCGTACTACTGTGGATGCTTTGGCCTCAATTGGAGATCCCATTCCCAACTCTCATCACATTGATGTGATTCTTGAGGGGCTTCCTAGTGAATATGCTCTTGTTGTTTCTGTTGTTGAGAGTAAGTTTGGTGATATGGATTTGGATGAGGTGGAAATTCTCCTAGTTGGACATGAATTGAGGCTGAACAGGTTTAAGAGGTCTACTGTGCCCGATCTTGGATCTCTCAATCTTACACATGTTTCACCTCAAGCTGCCTCCCCTGAAAATCCTCAATCTGGCAGCACTGATTCTACTCACTCACAAGTAGTTCCCTCCCGTGCTGAGCCTGAATATTCCAGTTTCAGAGGTGGGAGATCAAACAGGGGTGGTCGTGGCAAAGGTTCAGGTGGCAGAAACTCTGCAATTCAGTGTCAAGTTTGCTCCAAAGTTGGACACTCAGCTTTAAATTGCTGGCATATGTTTAATCAGAACTTTCATCCTCCCTCTTACAGTGGAAGTCCCTACCATGCTGCTCCTTGACAGATTCCTAAGGTTCCTTATGGCCATTTTCCTGCTAATGTGTGGACACGACCTCCAGCTGCTCAAGCAAGGCCAACTCTTGCTTATTCTGCACCCAACACATTCATTGCAAATGCCACTCCATCTTCTTCTGCTATGTCCTGGTACCTTGATTCAGGAGCCTCATATTATGTCACCAATTATGCCAATAATCTGCAGCAAGCCACACCTCTTGAGGGTCATGAACAAATCTACATAGGCAATGACCAAGGTCTTCTCGTCAACTTTGCTAGTTCTAGTCAATTTCTGTCTCAAAATCACCCTCACACACCTCTCACACTAAATAATCTCTTACATGTTCCTTATATTACCAAGAATCTCATAAGCGTGAGTCAGTTTTATCGTGACAATCATGTATACTTCCTTTTCACAGCTGATTTGTGCTTTGTCAAATGTCAGGTATCTAGTGTTGTTCTGCTGACTGGTCATGTGGGGTCTGATGGGCTGTATGAGTTTCTTATGCTCAATATTTCCAAATATGCTGAGTCTGTTAAGCCTTTAGTCTCTTCAAATAAACTTGTAGCTTATGTTAATACTGTTGATGTTTCTCCTGCTTTGTCCAATGTGTGGCACTTAAGACTAGGCCATCCTAATATCAACACCTTGAGATTGGTGCTACAAAGTTGTAATCTAAAATTTAGCAATAAAATTCATGAATTTTTCTGTTCTGCTTGTTGTATGGGTAAATTACATAAACTACACTCACTGTTGTACCCCAAAATTTGCCCTCCCATATTTCTCAAAACATTGCAAGAAAGATCTCCAAATTGCTCAAAGTAATCCAAGGGTTGGCTAGACAAGCTCTCTCCTAAGGCAGTCTACTCAAATTAGGGTTTTGTGTTGCATCAAGATCCTTGAGTCCAAGTGACCCCAAGTTCTCACCAATATCCTAATATGTTCTCAAGATCATCCATGTCAAGTTTCAATCCTTGCAGAGGAATTTTGCTCATCCAATTGCTCAAAAGGTCCAAAAATCGATTGTGCTAGGGGAAAAGTCAACTGTGACCCAAATACAGTCAAACTTCAATATTTTTTGTCAACATTCTCATTTTGAAGGATATTTCATCATTTTATCAAGCGTTGATCATGATTCATCAAGGATTGTTCAAAATTCATCAAGATTCAAAAGTTGCTAAATTAGGGTTTTGTAGGAAAAGTCAACTCAACTTTGACCAAGCATAACTTTATCATACTTTATAAGAAATGATCCATCCAGAGCTCATTTTAAATAGCATTAAATTACCTACAATCCATCTTCATACCTCAAGATCAAAAAATGCAATCACAAGAAGTTATGAATTTGGACATTATAGGTCATTTTGAAAAGTCAACAAAAATACTTTTTTTGTAAAAGCCTCTAACTTGAGCATGGAATATCAAAATAAGATTAGACCAAAATGGTTGATTATAGGATATCTCAAGCTTTCTAAAAAGTCCAAGAACACCTCAAAAGAGTCAAAATTGAGGAAGTTATGCATTGTTGAAGTTGGACTTTTTTGCAAAATTGCCAAAAGTCAACTATCCCCAAAACTTCAAATTTTGCCAAATGGGCCCATTCTTTTTCACTTGTTTTGAGTTTGCATTATTGCCCACGTGCTCTATCCTTGGCCATGTGTCCATATCATATTTTTATGATTTAATTTGATTTTTATTTGAATTAATTCATTTTAAACCAAATTAAATCAAATAAAATAAAAAATATTGATAACCAAAGATCTTTTGATGATTTCAGGTTTCAATGGACAGCTTGCACCACATCAAACTCGTATCAAGGCATAAGTGTACAAAAAGATGTGATTTGGATCAAATTTGTAAAGCTTTGAAAGAGAATAAAATCAAATATCAAAATCATCAATGGAGGAAGATTTGGGCAGCAAATTCTAACCTAATGTATTGTACAATACATAAGGAAGCGAGGCATACAGAAATAAGGGTTGGAGATCAGTTCTAGAGGCAGAACCAAATTGGAAAAAATCAAGAAAAAGTGTGACTTCGAAATCAATCATAGATGCATCCTCAAGGCTTGGCAAGTATCTCAATCGTTTCCTGGCAACTTCCACAAGTGAAAGCAACCAAGACCAGGCATTTTCAGACCCTCACACGCACTATAAGTCCCTCACGAATCCTCCATATTCTTGAATTCGATTTACACAATTCTTGCATCTATAATGAAAAATAATTGCATATTTGTGATTACCATGCCATTTGCAAACTTTTTACATTAGCCAATTTCATTTATATAACCTATATTGTGATTCACCATGATTAGGGTTTCTTGGAGTTTTTTGGGGTTTTTCGTTTCAGGAAAATTAGCCTTAGTAATGGCTATGGTTATGATTAGAAGAGGATGACGAGTTCAACCATGGTCTTGGAAATCATTTTCAAGGCCTGTAGAAGGTTTTTGAATGAGCACGACTTGTAGTGACGGCATGCATCCGTAGCTATAAGTATTACATAGTTTTAGCAACGGATGGGGGAAGGGGACGATGAGTTGTCGCCCATCCATTGGCCTGTTCAAACGAGCGCGCCCTTTTTTCTTTTGCTTTCCAATAACGCTTATTTTTTGTATATTATATTTGATTTGTCTTCTATTAACAAAGCAAGGCAAGTGGCGTAGTGGCAAGCATGGTGTGGATTTCCCCTTCAGGACCTGGGTTCGTATCCCAGGTCCTCCAGTTTCTCAATATTGTTTTCTTGCAGATAATCAGGTGCACGCCTAAATTGGAGACCCACCATGCGCCTTCCTCATCAAGCGTGCCAGATGGCCAGATGGCCAGATCTGGTGGTTAGCATCAAAGGTCCACCAAAAGGCTAGTCAACGCATGTGTATGAGATCACAAAAAATCCAATGGACCAGCATCAATTGGGCCAACAATCTGCTTTCAACACCTCCCAAAAATCTCAGGCCCAATTTCTTTACTTTCTCTTATATTTTATTTATTTTAATTTAATAATTTTATTTTGTTTAATTAATTTATTAACCAATAGAATATTTTCTTTTTAATAAAAAAAATCACAAAAATATTTTTATCCAATTAAATGTCAGAAATTAATTTTTATTTATTAATAAATACTAACTAATTAATTAGGTTTTAATTCTAGAATAACTAATTTATTTTGTAAATATTTAAAACTAATTTGAATTAATTAGGTTTTAACTTTAATTTAATTATTTTAATTTCTTTCTTAAATTAACAAAAACTCCAAAAACATGTCATTAATTATTTTTCCATTTAATTAATTTAATAATTAATTTAGTATTTAATTTTAAGATTTAATTTCTTTTCTTAAAACAAAAAACATTTTCTTTAATTAAAAGGGTCAAAACCCTAATTTCGAATTCGATCCAATTTTCTTGCGCGATTTATTTTCTCTTATTCAATTATTGATGTATCTGCTCCCGGCTTGTAATAGTTTTAATAGGACATTTATTTATTTTTCCGCATTTTAATTTCAAAGGGTTGTTTTTGGCGATGTAAATATTCGACGCCTTGTAATAGTTAGTTTAAATTCCGCATTTTAATTCCGCAAATTATACAACTGCTAGATGTTTGATAATAGTGCTTGCATGATAAGAATGAATGCCTAATTTTAAAAATAGTTAGATCACCCTTAACATGTGCAAAGATAAAAATAACTGAAATCAACACACTCGCACTTGCGCACTCCTAGGGTACACCCCACTTGGTTGCCTTCGTACACGGTCATTGAGTATAGGTCGTTTTAGAGGTCGTCCTATTATCTAAAAGATCATAGTTGCCCCGAAACGGTTGCCTCGAATATCATTGCCTCAAATAAATGATCTAAGACATTAGGGTTACCGCTAAGGCATCCTAACATTGCTTTAGTGACCGTATGTCCCTCATTCGAATTGACCCTCAAACTCCAACAACGGTGCTACCTACTCACTAATAGTGGGATAGCATTGTCTAAAGGAAATTAGCTTAGAACGATTCCTTTTTCGATTAGGTAGATTAGTTCTTAGATACTTGCTCATCCAAAACAAAACAACTTTTTCACACTTACACTCCTTTTCAAACAAAGTTTTCTAAAACACTTCATTACACTCTTGAGGATAGAAGCAAGAGTTAAATCGAAGTTAAAAACAAAAACTTTTCAAACCCACAAACACAAAGAAAACAATTTTGAAAACAATGAGCAAGTACCTAAGAGCCCGTAGATAACTACGGATAGAAAGGGTGTTAATACCTTCCCTTTCTATAAATCTACCCCCGTACTCAGAAAATCTCGAAAAAGGAATTTTTCTGTGCTTTTTTCCTTTCCTTGTTGGATAAAATAAAAGTTGGTGGCGACTCTTGCTTACCGCGACATTTTGCAAACACAAACGCAAAACGCAAACCAGCATTTCAAAACAGTCAGTTCTTCCCACCGTATCACAGAACTGGCGACTCTGTTGGGGATATTTTAAGTGGGGTGTACCTTAGGAATAGTTCATTATATTGTTTTCAATTGTTTGATCTGTATGCTTTATCTTTGTGGGCTTGAATCGGAGTTACTATAGATCCTAACTAGGATCTGGGATACCCTTTAGGTAAGTAGCAATAGACTGTGAGGGAACTGTACAGCGTAGACCGATACGGTTGAAGTAGTAGCTACGTTGGTGTGGCACTTTAGTTTGTACCGATATCCCTTGTGGCGCAACAAGGAGAATATGGGTATGCTAAGGGGTCATTAAGCACCAACTGACCTTAGAACCTATAATTTACCAACTTGGTCATAGAACAGTAGCAGTATGCTACACTCATTGAGACCAAACTCTCGCGATGATTCCGGCCGCAAGAAAAGGTTGCTAAATTGGAATTATGACCGATCGAGGGTGGTCAGTGATATTGAGATCCTCTAGAACCCGGTTACTATTTCTAGGATAGGTTGAACCAACTGAACTGAAAGAGGGTAGTACCTAAACTCCTTGCCAGCCTGAAATCTAAGGGCTATCTGTGTGACTTGTGTGCCCTTACCATGTTTGCTATTTGTGAATACTTGTGGTGTGTTTCTATCATGATATCATGCATCATGACATTGCATGCACATTGCATTGGACTAACCATTTCAAAGACCAATGGGATTCATCTTTATTCTGTTTTACAAATCATGGCATCTATGCGTAGAAACACTATTCAGATCAGCTTTGTACAGATTCCCACTCAGCTTAGAGAGTTGGTTGCAAAGGTTCCAGATACTTCCTCCTTTATCAGAAGACATGGACACCTCCTCATTCTAGTCACCTCCAATCTGGATGAACAGATGATGAGTGTCTTATTCCAGTTCTTTGATCCATTGTACCACTGCTTCACTTTTCCAGACTACCAGTTGGTCCCTACCTTGGAAGAGTTCTTTGATCTACTTGGTATCTCTATTCTAGAGCAGACCCCGTTTACAGGTTGAGAGGTATCCCTTAGGCCAGAAGAGATTGCTTCAGCCCTACATCTGACAAAGGTTGAGGTAATGTCTAATTGGGAGACTCGGAGTGGGACAAAAAGCTTCTTGGCTAAATTCTTGGTTGATCAGGCTAATCAGTTCTGAGACAGTTTAGACTTTCAGGTGTTCGAAGACACTCTGGCTCTTCTCATTTACGGTTTGGTTCTATTCCCCAATTCAAATTCCTTTGTTGAAGTGAATGCGGTGAAGATTTTCATGTCCCGTTGTTGTAACCCAAAATTTTCTCTCCCATATTTCTCAAAACATTGCAAGAATAATCTCCAAGTGGCTCAAGATTGCTCAAGAGTTGGACAGTCAAATCATCTCCTAAGGAAGTCAACCCCAAATTAGGGTTTTGTGTTGCATCAAGGTCCTTGCATACAAATGACCTAAATTTCTCCCCAATGTCCTAATATGTTCTAAAGTTCATCCATGTCAAATTTCAAGCCTTGCAGAGGAAGTTTGCTCAGTCAATTGCTCAAGAGGTCCAAAAATCGACTATGTTAGGGCAAAAGTCAAATGTGACCTATAAACAGTCAAACTTCAAGATTTTTTGTAAACATTCTCATTTTGAAGTATATTTCATCATTTGATCAAGGGTTGATCATGATTCATCAAGGATTGCTCAAAATTCATCAAGACTCAAAAGTTGCTAAATTAGGGTTTTGTAGGAAAAGACAACTCAACTTTGACCAAGCATAACTTTCTCATACTTTATAAGAAATGACCCATCCAAAGCTCATTTTTAAGAGGATGAAATTTCCTACAATCCATCTTCATACCCCAAGATCAAGAAATGCACTCACAAGAAGTTACAAATTTGGACATTATAGGTTATTTTTGAAAGTCAACAAAAACACCTTTTTTTCCAAAGCTTATAACTTGAGCATGGAATATCAAAATGATATGAGACCAAAAGGGTTAGTTATAGGACATTTCAAGGTTTCTAAAAATTCCAAGAACACCTCAAAAAGTTCAAAATTGAAGAAGTTATGCATTGTTGAAGTTGGGCATTTTTGCAAAATTGCCAAAACTTCAAATTTTGTCCAATGGGCCCATTCTTTTTCACTTGATTTGATCTTGTCATACTACACACGTGTCTTAGCTCCAGCCTTGTGTCCATTTGTTAATTTTTCTATTTTATTTTATTTTTTATTGAATTAATTCATTTTAAATCAATTTAAATCAAATAAAATCCAAATATTGATTATTAAGGATCTTTTGGGTTGTTATAGGTTTTAATTATCATCATGGACATGATCAAATCCGTATCAAGCCATATCATGAACAAAATATTGGATTTTGAACAAGTTTGGAAACTTATCAATGGAGGATCAAATCAAATCCTAAAACATCAATGCATAAAGATCCAAAATCCAAAACTTGACCTAATTCAATGCTCATTACATATACAAGCTAGAGACACACGAATCAGAGGTTGGAGGCTGCAAAATCACAAGAACAAAACTTGGAAAATTGTCAAAAAAGCTTGAAACTGAAATCCGTCTTAGAGGTGCTTTGAACATAAAATCTCAACACTATTCTCTTGTCGGACATCCACTGAGTCAAAAGCAATCAAAAGCAAGCTCACATACCTTCTGAATCACGCTGTAAGTCTCTCTGAAAACCACACTGCACTTGAAATCGTATCCTCGGATTCTTGCACTTTTTGCCAAAATCTTTGCATATTCATGCTTATCGTTCAATTTAGAAGCTTTTGGAATTATTTGATTACATTCATATAGCCTGTAACCCCCTAGCCGATTCTAGGGTTCTTGGATCGTATTTTTGGGCATTTCGTTTGCAGGTGAAATCAAGGTTCAAGGATGGTCTAGATGTGTTCAGGATGTCCAGACGAACAGGACCATGGTCTTAGATTGAATTTTCATGGCCTGGAATTGGTTTTAGGTTCGACCTAGGGATTTAGCCGTGGATATAAATCCGCAGGTAATCTCTGTATAAATCCAAGGACATGGACGAAGACGTGTCCCCATCCAATTCGCTCATTCAAACTTCCGCGCTTTTTATTTTTTAATTCTGGCATTTTATTTGTTTTCTAATATAATAATTGTTATCCAATACTATAATAAATGAAACACATTGGCTCAGTGGCGAAGGCGTTAGTGCATGATACAATAGGACCTGGGTTCGAATCCCAGGTCCCCAAAAGTTTTGTATTATTTTTCTTCAGGTGTTCAGGCGTGCTTCAGCAATTATGGTCCATCATACACCATCACCCAGATGGCCCCAGGCCAGATCTGGTGGTCAAGAATGAATATCCATCATGTTCTCAAGTCAACCAATGCATAGGGAATCAGGAAGTCAACCCAGGCCTACGTGTAAATGGGCTTCAAATTGCCAGTCTCACCTCCTGATCAGGCCCAACACCCCCCTTTGGTTATTTCTATCTTTTTTTTTATTTACTTATTTGATTAATTATTTTTATTGTTTAATTAACCAACTAATCTTTTTTCTCATAAAATCAAAAACCAAAAAATATATTTTATTTATTAAAATTAAATTCAGCCCTTTATTTTTGTAAATAAATATTAATTCAATTAATTTAGTTTTAATTAGGTATAATTTTTAATATCTTTTGCAAATAATTAAAGTTAATGTAGATAATTAGTTTTTACTAACTTTGATCAAATTTATTTTATTTCTTTAAATATCCAAAAATATCCAAAAATATCCAAAAATATATTTTTTTAATTTATTTATTTATTTATTTATTTTACTAATTTAATTTCTTTTAATCCAAAAATAAACCAAAAAAATCTTTTCTTTCAAAAAAGGGTCAAAACCCTAAAAAACTCGCATTCGATTTAATTTTCCGCACGCGATCTATTTTACCATATTGATGTAATTGTTTCCCGGAATGTAATAGTTTTAATTAGGACTTCAAATATTTTATCGCTTTATTTATTTTCCGCATTTTAAATTCAAGGGTTGCTTTTGGCGATGTAAATACCCGACGCCTTGTAATAATTAGATTTAATTTCCGCAATTTAATTCTCGCAACTTATACACTGTTAGATGTTTGATAAATAAGGAATGCATGACAAGATCGAATGTATGAACTTAAAATCAACATAGATAACCATTGACATGTACAAAGATAAAATTAACCGAAAATGACACACTCGCACATGCGCACTCTTAGGGTACACCTCACTTGGTTGCCTTCGAACGTGGTCATTGAGTATAGGAAGTTTTAGAGGCCGCCCTCTTGTCCAAAGATCATAGTTGCCTCGAAACGGTTGCCTCGGAAAAATGATCTAAGACATTAGGGTTACCGTTAAGGCGTCCTAACATTGCTTTAGTGACCACACGTCCCTTAATCGAATTGACCCTTGAAACTCCAACGACGATGCTACCTACTCATCAATAGTGGGATAGCATGGTCTAAAGGATATTAGTACAAATTGATTCCTTTTTCGAGTAGGTAGATGGTTCTTAAGTACTTGCTCTCTCAAAACAAAATAAAACTTTTCACACTTACACTTTTCAAACAAAAAACTTCTTCCAAACCTACAAACACAAAGAAAAGCAATTTTTGAAAACACTTTGAGCAAGTACCTAAGAGCCCGTGGATAACCACAGATAGAAAGGGTGATAACACCTTCCCTTTCTATAATCTACCCCCCAGACCCGAGAAACATCTCGAAAAAGGAATTTTTATGTGCTTTTTTCCTTTCCTTGTTGGATAAAATAAAAGTCGATGGCGACTCTTGCTTACCGCGGCATTTTGAGAAAACAAACACAAAACACGAACCAGTATTCCAAAAACAGTCAGTTCTTTCCCACTGTATCACAGAACTGGCGACTCTGCTGGGGAAATTATAAGTGGGGTGTACCTTAGGATTAGATCATTGTGTTTTCAATTGTTTGCTTTGTATGCTTTATATTTGTGGGCTTGTATCGGAGTTACTATAGATCATAACCCGGATCTGGGGATACCCTTTAGGTAAGTAGCAATAAACTGTGAGGGAACTGTACGGCGTAGATCGATACGGTTGAAGCAGTAGCTACGTTGGTGTGGCACTTTAGATTATACCGATATCCCTTATGTTGGAACGAGGAGAATATGGGTCATCTAAGGGGTCATTAAGCACCAACTGACCTTAGAACCTTTAAATTGACCAACTTGGCCATAGAACAGTAGCAGTATGCTACACTCATTGAGACTAAACTCTCGCGATGATTCCGACTGCAAGAAAAGGTTGCTAAACTGGAATTATGACCGATTGAGGGTAGTCAGTGATATTGAGATCCTCTAGAACCCGATTACTATTTTTAGGACAGGTTTAAACCAACTGAACGGAAAGAGGGTAGTACATAAGCTCCTTGCCAGCCTGAAATCTAAGGGCTCTCTGTCTGACTTGTGTGCCTTTACCATGTTTGCTATTTGTGGATACGTGTGGTGTGCTTACTATCATGACATCATGACATCATAAACATTGCATACATCTTGCATTGGACTAACCTATTTCAAAGACAGAAGGGATTCATCTTTGTTCTATTTTGTAGGTCATCATGATGCCCATGCGTAGGAATACCATCCGGATCAACTTTGTCCAGGTTCCCACTGTGCTCAAAGATTTGGTTGCAAAGATGCCTGGCACTACTTCCTTCATCAGAAGACATGGGTATCTTCTCAGTTTGGTCACCTCCAAATTGGACGAGCAGATGATGAGTGTCCTAGTCCAGTTATATGATCCGCTATACCATTGCTTTACTTTCCAGGACTACCAGCTGGTTCCCACCTTAGAAGAGTTCTCTGAGCTACTCGGTATCTCTATTCTGGAGCAGACCCCATTTACTGGTTGGGAGAAAGTCCTTAGGTCAGAAGAGATTGTTGCAGCCTTTCATTTGACAAAAGAGGAGGTAATGGCTAATTGGGAGACTAGAAGTGGAGCAAAGGGCTTTCTGACTAAGTTTTTGGTTGGTAAGGCTAACTATTTCTGGGATAGTCTAGACTTCAGGGCATTCGAAGATATTCTGTCTCTTTTGATATATGGCTTGGTTTTGTTTCTGAACTCTGACTCTTTTGTTGATGTGAATGCGGTGAAAATCTTCATCTCTCGTAATCCTGTACCCACTCTCTTGGGTGACATTCTTCATCAGCTTTATGCTCGTACTGCCCGAAAGCGGGGAACCTTGATGTGTTGTGCTCCTTTATTGGCGAGGTGGTTTATTTTGCACCTTCCCAAATCAGTGCTGAAGAATAAAGAAGGCATGGGCTGGGCTTATAGGGTTATGTCTCTCTCCCATAATGACATCATCTGGACTCTCAAGGGTTTGGACGAGGTGGCTATTATTGACCGTTTTGGGGAGTATCCAAATGTTCCACTGATAGGAACCCATAGAGGAATTTCTTATAATCCATGCTTAGCCTTATGTCAGTTTGGGCGAGCCAGAAGAGAAGGACCTCATGAGCTGTTAATGCCTAGTATCATCTTTGATTTTCAAGGGGATAGCGACGAATAACGCCGCAGATTCATAAGGGCTTGGGATAGAGTTCACAGATTTGATCCACATGAGTTGGGTCCAAAGACTTCTCTTCCAATGGAGCCATATCTCAGATGGGTCTGTATCCGTGCCCAAAAGATGGGTATGCCATATGAAGCCGTCCGGCCTGTCACTGTTGAAGTTACTAATGAAGAGGGGGTTCTTCCTACCATCCTCCACCCTTACATGTCGACTGACATTGGGGCACTGAAAAGGTCTTGGATGCAGCTGAGAGAGAAACGGGATGCTTACCGAGAAAAGTTTAACGAGCAAGAGCAGAAGATCCAGAGGTTGACTAGGCAGTTGGAGAACGAGCGAATTCTCAATGATTATGTCCGCACCGACAAGAAGAGACCATGGGAGCACTGATTGTCCCTTGATTATTTCCTTTTCAGTTTTTATTTACTTTTCAGTATTTCCTTTCTTGTAACGCCTTAAGGGCAATTTGTTGAACAATTTGAATTCCAAAGTTTATCTAATAAAGTGTGTTTCATTTCTTGTTTACAAATTTGAATCTCCCGATTGTCTTTGAAATCATGTCATTACGCATTTCATCCCATGCACTTCATAACAGGTACCTATTACAGGTCTCTTATCTTCTTCGCTGTTTATTTCAGCACTCATCATGTCTGCTGAACCATCAACCGAGCAAGCAATCAAGGCCCTACAGGCCCAGAATGCCAAATTCCAAGAGCTGTTCATGAATCTAGCTAAGGGTCAGCAAGATCTGAAGACCCTGATTCTGAAAGAGAAGAAGAAGAAGAGGACAATCTTGTTTAACACAGGTCACCGGTTTGGAAACAGGCTTCAGAATGAAGTTGATCTGACCACCTCATCTGGAGGGAAAGATAGTCAGGAAGAAAGGAGGGCTCATATCCCTGTGGTCTCCGACAACGAGACAGACTTCGACGAAGAACAGTATCCTCCAGCTGAGGACATATACAAGCAACTGGAAGACTGGTTGAATGCTATGGAAGTTTAGAAGGTGCCTGGTCTGGACTTTGGTGATCTAGGTCTATCATCTGGGGTGGTGATTCCCCACAAGTTCAAGGCACCAGCTTTTGCTAAGTATGACGGAGTCTCTTGTCCGAAGTTGCACCTCCGGTCATATGTAAGGAAGATTCAGCGGTACACCGCTGATAAGAACCTATGGATCCACTTCTTTCAAGACAGTCTCTCAGGGACTCAGCTTGAGTGGTTCTACCAGTTGGACGGAGCCAGTATCCGTAGTTGGGAGGATTTGGCTACTGCTTTCTACAGGAAGTATCAATACAAATCCGACCTTGCTCCCAAGCGTACCCAACTCTAGGGTATTTCAATGGGAACGGGTGAAGGATTCAAAGATTATGCTCATAAGTGGAGAGACCTCGTCAGGAGAGTACAACCACCCTTGGCTGATCGGGAGCTTGTGGATATGTTTCTGGGGACCCTGTCTGGTCCATTTTTCAACCACCTGATTGGAAGCTCTTCGTCTGGGTTTACAGAGCTGATTATAACCGGTGAAATGATTGAGGCTAGTATTAAGGCTGGTAAGATACAGAAGGGTGCCTCATCAAGCACCGAGAAGAAGCCTTTTAAGAAAGAGTCCGGTGTTGTCTACAGTTCGAGAAGACAGAATAGACCTGAACACCGACAAGCTGTTAATGCGGTTGTAATTTCAAAACCTGCTGGTGCTCCTCAGCACAATAATCAGTCAAAAGACGAGAGACCTCGAAGGCAATTCACCCGTCTCAACATGACCTTATCTCAGATTTTGCCATAATTGCTAAAGACCAATCTGGTGATTCCAAGGGAAGCCCCGAAGAATCCAAATACAACCTCACCAAAGTATAACCCTAATGCCCGCTGTGCTTATCACTCTGATAGCCCGGGGCATAATACAAATGATTGTTGGACTTTGAAGAATAAGATACAAGACTTGATCGATGCAAAGGAGATTGAGTCCGAGGCGCCTGAAAGGCCTAATGTTGTGACTGCTCCTATGCCCAAGCATGGAGTGAATGCTATGGATGAAGACTCGTTTATGGTTTCTGTGAATGATATTGTTACCCCTCTGCTGACTGTAAAGAAGAACCTTTTGCTAGCCGGTTTATTTCCGGGCTGTGATGAAGGTTGCCGTATGTGTTCTGTTCTACCTACCGGTTGCCATCTCTTGAAGTCAGGTATCCAACGCCTAATGGATAGTAAGGAAATCCTGTTTGAGAAGACTCTTGTTCCTTTAATTCATACTGAAGAAGTTGCCATCATTACCATTTTCGACAATTCTTCCAAGGCTCCCTCGAGGAAGCCTGTTAGGATTATATCTGTTCCAAGAATCGCACCTGTGATCATCACTGTTTCGGGGCCCATCCCCTACACTTCTGATAAAGCTGTCCCTTGGCACTATGGGGCCGATGTTTACTTTCATGGAGTGAAACAAGAGCTGGATGCTGATACTGACGTCAACAATATTGTTGGACCTGCTAAAGTCACCCGCAGCGGAAGACTTTTCTCACCTGATATCTCTCCACCAACTGCCCGAAAACCTGTTGTTATTACACCTGCCAGTGTACCCGCTACTATTCCTGTTCAAGTTCCTATTCTTACCCCTGTCTCCGAGTCATCTGACACTTGGGGCAAAGGGATCACCATTGATGTGCCTGCCCAGACGGAGGCACCGAAGACGATTACTGTTGAAGCTTCTAAACAAGAGATGGAAGAAATTCTGAAAATCATCAAAAAGAGTGACTATAATGTAGTTGAACAGCTGGGGAAAACCCCGTCCAAGATTTCTATGTTGTCACTATTGCTATGCTCAGAAGCCCATGCCAAGGCTCTGATTACCTTCTTGAAGACTGCCCACATGCCACAAGAGATATCAGCTGATCAGTTTACAAATTGCATGGCTAATCTGACTGCTGATAATGGGTTGGGTTTCTCTGACGCCGACTTAACTGCTAATGGGAAGAATCACAACAATGCCCTGCATGTCTCCATTGAATGCAGGGGCACTACCCTTGCACATGTATTAGTGGATACTGGTTCCTCATTGAACGTCTTGCCTAAGAAAGCTCTAGACCGGTTGGACTGTGAAGAGTTGGAGCTGAAACCAAGCAACATCATTGTCAGGGCCTTTGACGGGTCTAAGAGAATGGTGCATGGAGAAGTTGATATCCCGATTAAGGTTGGTTCTCAGGTTTTCAATTCTACATTCTATGTGATGTACATTCAGCCATCTTATTCTTGTTTGTTGGGTCGTCCATGGATCCACAAAGCTGGGGCCGTAACCTCAATGCTCCACCAGAAGCTGAAGTACCCGGTCAAAGGGAAGATTGTGACAGTACAAGGAGAGGAAGAGTACATGGTTAGCCACCTCAACTCTTTCCGATACATAGATATGGATGGGGAGTTCATTGAGATCCCATTCCAGCATTTTGAAGAGGTTCCCCAGACGCTGGCATCAGCTGAGACTGTTGATGAAGATTCTCCTATGAAGATGGCTTCCCTCAAGGATGCCCGGGCTGTTGTTGAGAAAGGTGGGTGTGCAAATTGGGGTCGACTCCCTGATTTTACACAGAAGACTAACAAGTTTGGTTTGGGTTTCACTGCAGAAGCTCAAAGGACTGTTCGGAATGCACAGATCGGAAGACCTCCCGTGTTCATCAGCAACTCGGGAGTGAATACCATTGAAGACGTTGTGGAAGAGTCTGAGTTCAACAGCTGGATCTATCCTATGACCGACAGTGGACCAAGCAACTGGACAACAAAGGATTTCATCCCTATTTCTTTTGTTACCCAGTAATGAAACTTTTTTCTTTGAATGTGTAATAGACAATGTTTTAAACTCTATGGCCCGGTGCCTTACCCGGGGCATTGTGGCTTCATTTGTGAGGGCTTTATGTGTGTCATTTTCATATATCATTAATAAAAGCATTGGATGTTCTTGCATTTCAAATTTTGCGCTCCTTGTTTTTCTTTTATTATATATTGCAAAACAGCTATTTTACACACACTCACATATACAGGTCCACATCCACTCTGGATCTCACTGGTAACGACTCTGTTATTGCCAGTTATGACTTCGAAAATCCGATTAACTTAGCCGAAGACGAAGGTGAAGATGATTGCGAAGTGCCTGGTGAACTTGCAAGACTCTTACTCCAAGAAGAGAGGGCCATTCAGCCACATGAAGAGCCAGTGGAAACAGTGAATCTGGGTACTGAGATAGACAAGAAGGAAGTCAAGGTTGGTGCCAATATGAAGCTTAGTGTGAAGTAACGGTTAATTCAGATGTTGCATGACTATGTTGAGATCTTTGCTTGGTCTTATGAAGATATGCCTGGTTTGGATACTGATATTGTGGTTCATCACCTACCTACCAAGGAAGACTGTCCTCCAGTGAAACAGAAGGTCCGTCGAATACGCCTAGAGATGTCTGAGAAAATCAAGGCTGAGGTTATGAAACAGTTTGACGCCGGTTTTCTAGCAGTTACTTCTTACCCTCAGTGGGTTGCCAACGTGGTTCCTGTGCCGAAGAAGGATGGTAAGGTTCGAATGTGTGTTGACTATAGGGATCTGAACAGGGCAAGCCCCAAGGATGATTTCCCTCTACCTCATATCGACGTTCTGGTTGACAACACCGCCCAGCACAAGGTATTCTCCTTTATGGATGGTTTCTCCGGTTATAATCAGATTAAAATGGCTCCCGAAGACATGGAGAAGACAACGTTTGTTACTCAGTGGGGTACCTTTTGCTACAAGGTCATGCCTTTTGGACTGAAAAATGTTGGGGCAACGTATCAGCGTGCCATGGTTGCTTTGTTTCATAACATGATCCATCATGAGATTGAAGTATACGCCAACGATATGATTGCAAGGTCCCAGACTGAGGAAGAACACCTTGACCATCTGCATAAGCTGTTTGACAGGCTGAAGTTGTACAAGCTGAGGTTAAACCCAAACAAGTGCACCTTCGGGGTGAGATCTGGTAAACTACTGGGTTTTGTCGTAAGCGACAAAGATATTCAAGTGGATCCGGAAAAGGTGAAAACCATACAAGAGATGCCAGCTCCCAGAACAGAGAAAGAAGTCAGAGGCTTTATGGGACGACTGAACTACATTGCCCGATTCATCTCGCACCTGACTGCTACTTGTGAGACAATCTTCAAGCTGTTGAAGAAAGATCAAGTAGTACATTGGAACGATGAATTCCAGGCCGCTTTCGAAAGGATCAAAGAGTATCTACAAGAGCCACCCATTCTGATGCCACCAGTCGAGGGGATACCTTTGATCTTATACTTGACAGTACTCGATAACTCAATGGGGTGTGTGTTGGGTCAGCATGACGAGTCTGGCCGAAAAGAGCATGCTATTTACTACCTTAGCAAAAAGTTTACCGACTGCGAGACCCGATACTCGTTGCTCGAGAAAACTTGTTGTGCTTTGGCATGGGTTGCTCGCCGGCTGAGACAATATATACTGACTCACACTACTCTATTGATTTTAAAAATGGATCCAATCAAGTATATCTTCGAAAAGCCTGCCTTGTCCGGAAGAATAGAAAGATGGCAGATGATCTTGACTGAGTATGACATCCAATATACGACCAAAAAGGCAATTAAGGGAAGTGTGTTGGCAGACCATTTGGCACATCAGGCAGTGGATGATTACCATTCAATGAACTTTGAATTTCCGGACGAGAATATCATGTTGGTAACTAATTGTGAGACACCTGGACCGGATGAAGGACCTGAGGAAGAATCCCGATGGTCCATGTATTTTGATGGAGCTTCGAACGCTTTGGGTAATGGCATTGGCACCGTGATCATATCTCCTAAAGGCTCTCATACTCTGTTTACCGCCCGACTATGTTTCAACTGCACCAACAACATGGCGGAGTATGAAGCGTGCATTATGGGTCTTCGAGCAGCAATTGACCTAAGGATTAAGTTTCTAAGTGTCTTCGGAGATTCCACTCTCGTGATCAGTCAGATCAAAGGCGAGTGGGATACAAAACACCCAAATCTTATTCCTTACAAGGAGTATGTATTGACGTTGCTTCCCCATTTCGAGGAGATAACCTTTGAACACTTCCCTAGAGAGGAGAATCAGTTGGCGGACGCGCTGGCTACGATGTCTTCTATGTTCAAACTCAATTGGGATAACGAAGCTCCCCAGATCATCATTGAAAGATTGGATGAACCTGCACATTGCTGTGACATTGAGACTGAAGAGGTGGCAGATAAACCCTGGTTTCATGAGGTGAAGAGATACCTTGAGGCTCAGGAATACCCCGAGGGTGCATCTGTTAATGATAAGAAGTTTCTGAGGAGGTTCGCGGCAAAGTTCTTCATTAGCAATGACATTCTTTACAAGCGTAACCATGATTCGACCTTACTGTGTTGTGTGGATAAGAATGAAGCAGAAAGGATCATGGCAGAGTTACATGAAGGTACTTTCGGAACTCATTCCAGTGGACATACCATGGCGAAGAAAATCCTACGGGCGGGATATTATTGGTCCATAATGGAAGCTGACTGTTATCAGCATTCTCGAACATGTCACAAGTGCCAAGTCTATTCTAATAAGGTGCACATACCTCCAGTCCCTCTGAACGTCTTGACGACACCTTGGCCTTTTGCAATGTGGGGCATTGATATGATCGGCGAGATCAGACCTATGGCATCCAACGAGCATCGTTTCATCCTGGTGGCAATTGATTACTTTACGAAGTGGGTTGAATCAGCTTCCTTTGCTACTGTAACCAAGAACGTCGTGGCACGGTTCATTCGGCACAATCTGATCTGTCGATATGGTGTACCAGAGAGGATCATTATGGACAATGGTACCAATCTCAACAACAAGATGATCACCGAGCTCTGCGAGCAATTCAAGATACAACATCACAACTCTTCTCCTTATTGGCCGAAGATGAATGGGGTTGTCGAAGCGGCTAATAAGAACATTAAGAAGATTGTGCAGAAGATGAGGGTGACATATAAATACTGGCACGAGATGTTACCATTTGCTCTTCATGGGTACCGTACCTCAGCGCGGACATCAACAGGGGAAACACCCTATTCCTTGGTATATGGCATGGAAGCAGTCTTGCCCATTGAAGTTTAGATACCCTCTCTTCGGATCATGAAGGATGCAGGTTTGAGCGAAGATGACTGGATTCAGACCCGGCTTGATCAGCTGAACCTAATCGACGAAAAGAGACTTACTGCTATTTATCATGGTCAGACGTACCAAAAACGGATGATCAAGGCATTTAACAAGAAAGTTAGACGACAAGAGTATCAAGTTGGGGATCTGGTAATCAAGCGTATTATCCTATCTCAAGGTGATCCCTGGGGAAAATGGACCCCTACTTACGAAGGGCCATTTGTGGTTAAGAACATTTTCTCTGGAGGAGTTATGATTCTAACCACCATGGACAGTGACGACCTTCCTCACCCCGTCAACGCAGACATAGTGAAAAGATACTACGCATAATCAAAGACCCGCTAGGTTGACTGGCCTAGGAAAAAATAAGGGCTTCCCGGCGAACCAAAAGGGTTCGGGCAAAAATAAGGGATGAAAATGAAAAATCTGTACACCCGGCAAGTCGAAAACCTGAAAAGGCGGCTTGGGCAAAAATGGGTATCCCGGTGGACTGAAAACCCGAAAGGGAGGTCCAGGAAAAAGTTAGGGATCAAAGCGTAACACTATGTCTCATTGGATCACCTTGCATCCAGACTTCAGTATCAACTATTAAGCTCGACGACATTAATCAATCTGATTCACCTTCAACCAGTAGCAAAGTGATGAGATGCTCAAGGACATAAACGCAATAGCAGAGTTGGAACCCAGTGGGATCGTGCACATAGCTGTTTTGTTTCTTTTTTATAAATTGTGTAAATTCTATTATTCTGCGGTGTTCTCTTACTAGGACGTCAGCCTCTTGTACAAAAACGCCTATTTACAGGCCAAACTTCAAAATCAATACAATTCATTTTCAAAGAAATTTCAAACTGTTTTTCCTTTATCTGTTTTGTTTTGCAAAGAACGTCCAATGTTCATTTTTGATATATGCATTTGACATTAATTGTTGCTCATAAATATTTACATGCGAAACAAAAGATGAATTACGGGTAATATCAGAAACCGGGGCAATAAGAATTGGCCGAACTGTATAGTTGCTCTGTCCACCAGGTACCAAGGTATATTCAGCTAAAGAATAGGGCTAAGATACCTTCACTCCCCGCAGAATAAGACAGTAATGGTAGCTCTCCCCGCTGAGACTTGCAACTATGAATGAATCAACAATATTCTCCCCAAGCAGAGTTGATCTATCATCAACACTAAAAGGGCTTGATATCCCCGGCAGTCTTAATATTCCCTGGCAGAGTATAAGAATGCTCCCCGGAAGAATACAAGATACCCCCCAGTGGAGTCAATATTTCCCCAGCACAATCTGAAAAAGCTTCCCCAACAGAGTTGAATCATCATCCCCAGTAGACTCTGGAAGTTTATCCCCAGCGGAGAACAAGATAAATTTCCCCAGCCGAGTTCAAAGGATCGTTCCCAGCATAATTCAGAGGATTATCCCCACAAAAGTCTAACAGGGTTATCCCTATCAAGTCACAACTGAAAGATCATCCCCAACGAAGTTCTTTCCTTTCCCAAACAGGAATCCAATCCTCCACAGATTCGGTATCACCAGCAACGATAATCCATCCCTAGCGGAGCTTATCAGTGGAGTCCTCATCAGAGCATCTCTTCCCCATAGAGTAATCTCCTCATCAGTTTATTCCCCAATGGAGTTATCTTCTCCTGTAGGTTTATTCTCGCAGTCATCTTCGTTCGTCATCCCCAGCGGAAACGAAGAATTCAACTCTATTCTCCAGCAGCTATCCGGGATTTATTTTCCCCAGCTAAAGCATTACATTTCCATTCATAATGATACGTGCATATACACATCATACCATACAATCTCATTTATGTTGAGAATATCATTGCTTGATCCATATCATGCATTGCATATGACTGACCTTTACCTTTCAGGAAAGATGCAGTTAAATTCTCAGCTATGTCAAAAGACCTTGACTGGTCCAGTTAAATTGATTCCTAAAGATTTTTCTGATGCCGATCCAGTTAAAGTTATTCCAAGACCTTGTCTGGTCTAGTTAAATTGATTCCTAAAGATTTTTCTGATGCCAATCCAGTCAATGTTAATCCAAGACCTTCTCTGGTCCAGTTAAATCGA
Source organism: Vicia faba (assembly GCA_948472305.1). Taxonomy (NCBI): domain Eukaryota; kingdom Viridiplantae; phylum Streptophyta; class Magnoliopsida; order Fabales; family Fabaceae; genus Vicia; species Vicia faba. Next base: position 1,517,310,085 of record OX451738.1, read on the forward strand.
TTCCTAAAGATTTTTCTGATGTCGATCCAGTTGAAGTTATTCCAAGACCTTCTCTGGTCTAGTTAAATCGATTCCTAAAGATTTTTCTGATGCCGATCCAATTGAAGTTATTCCAAGACCTTGTCTGGTCCAGTTAAATCAATTCCTAATGATTTTTCTGATGCCGATCCAGTCAAAGTTAATCCAAGACCTTCTCTGGTCCAGTTAAATCGATTCTTAAAGATTTTTCTGATGCCGATCCAGTTGAAGTTATTCCAAGACCTTGTTTGGTCCAGTTAAATCGATTCCTAAAGATTTTTCTGATGCTGATCCAGTCAAAGTTAATCCAAGACCTTCTCTGGTCCAGTTAAATTGATTCCTAAAGATTTTTCTGATGTCGATCCAGTTGAAGTTATTCCAAGACCTTCTCTGGTCCAGTTAAATCGATTCCTAAAGATTTTTCTGATACCGATCCAGTTGAAGTTATTCCAAGACCTTCTCTGGTCTAGTTAAATCGATTCCTAAAGATTTTTATGATGCCGATCCAGTTGAAGTTAATCCAAGACCTTCTCTGGTCCAATTAAATCGATTCATAAAGATTTTTCTGATGCCGATCCAGTTGAAGTTATTCCAAGACCTTGTCTGGTCCAGTTAAATCGATTCTTAAAGATTTTTCTGATGCTAATCCAGTCAAAGTTAATCCAAGACCTCCTCTGGTTCAGTCAGATCGCCGATAAGATCTCCCTGATTCATATTCCAGCCGAAACTCAGATTACCTAGCAACAATCTCCAAATGGCATCTGTAAGCCTATTCTCGACATCACAATGCTGATACCACTTCATGCGAGTGCAAATTTTTGGGCACTCTAATGTTTAATCATCTTCCACCTTCAGATCACAAAAGGCCCGAAAGCCAATCTACATCCTCAGGTTTAAGAAAATTGAACAGGGGCAGCTGTTGTACCCCAAATTTTCCCTCCCATATTTCTCAAAACATTGCAATAATAATCTCCAAGTGGCTCAAGATTGCTCAAGAGTTGGACAGTCAAATCATCTCCTAAGGCAGTCAACCCCAAATTAGGGTTTTGTGTTGCATCAAGGTCCTTGCATCCAAATGACCTCAAGTGCTCCCTAATGTCCTAATATTTTCTCAAGTTCATCCATGTCAAATTTCAAGCCTTGTAGAGGAAGTTTGCTCAGTCAATTGCTCAAGAGGTCCAAAAATCGACTGTGCTACGGCAAAAGTCAACTGTGACCTATAAACAGTTAAACTTCAAGATTTTTTGTCAACATTATCATTTTGAAGGATATTTCATCATTTTATCAAGGGTTGATCATGATTCATCAAGGATTTCTCAAAATTCATCAAGACTCAAAAGTTGCTAAATTAGGGTTTTGCAAAAAAAGTCAACTCAACTTTGGCCAAGCATAACTTTCTCATACTTTATGAGAAATGACCCATCAAAAGCTAATTTTGAAGAGGATGCAATTTCCTACAATCCATATTCATACCCCAAGATCAAGAAATGCACTCACAAGAAGTTACAAATTTGGACATTATAGGTCATTTTTGAAAGTCAACAAAAACACCTTTTTTTCCAAAGCTTATAACTTAAGCATGGAATATCAAAATGAGATTAGACCAAAAGGTTTGGTTATAGGACATTTCAAGGTTTCTAAAAAGTCCAAGAACACCTCCAAAAGTTCAAAATTGAAGAAGTTATGCATTGTTGAAGTTGGGCATTTTTGCAAAATTGCGAAAAGTTAACTATCCCCAAAACATCAAATTTTGTCAAATGGGACCATTCTTTTTCACTTGATTTGATCTTGTCACACTACACACGTGTCCTAGCTTCAGCCTTGTGTCCATTTGTTAATTTTTCTATTTTATTTGATTTTTTATTGAATTAATACATTTTAAATCAATTTAAATCAAATAAAATCCAAATATTGATTATTAAGGATCTTTTGGGTTGTTATAGGTTTTAATTATCATCATGGACATGATCAAATCTGTACCAAGCCATATCATGAACAAAATATTGGATTTTGAACAAGTTTGGAAACTTATCAATGGAGGATCAAATCAAATCCTAAAACATCAATGCATAAAGATTCAAAGTCCAAAACTTGACCTAATCCAATGCTCATTACATATACAAGCTATAGGCACACGAATCAGAGGTTGGAGGCTGCAAAATCAAAAGAACAAAACTTGGAAAATTGTCAAAAAAAGCTTGAAACTGAAATCCGTCTTAGAGGTGCTTTCAACATAAAATCTCAACATTATTCTCTTGTCGGACATCCACTGAGTCGAAAGCAATCAAAAGCAAGCTCGCATACCTTCTGAATCGCACTGTAAGTCTCTCTGAAAAATCACACTGCACTTGAAATCGTATCCTCAGATTCTTGCACTTTTTTGCCAAAATCTTTGCATATTCATGCTTATCGTTCGATTTAGAAGCTTTTGGAATTATTTGATTGCATTCATATAGCCTGTAACCCCCTAGCCGATTCTAGGGTTCTTGGATCGTATTTTTGGGCATTTCATTTGCAGGTGAAATCAAGGTTCAAGGATGGTCTAGATGTGTTCAGGATGTCCAGACGAACAGGGCCATGGTCTTGGATTGAATTTTCATGGCCTGGAATTGGTTTTAGGTTCGACCTAGGGATTTAGCTGCGGATATAAATCCGCAGGTAATCTCTATATAAATCCAAGGACAGGGACGAAGACGTGTCCCCATCCAATTCGCTCATTCAAACTTTCGCGCTTTTTATTTTTCAATTCTGGCATTTTATTTGTTTTCTAATATAATAATTGTTATACAATACTATAACAAATGAAACACATTGGCTCAGTGGCGAAGGTGTTAGTGCGTGATACAACAGGACCTGGGTTTGAATCCCAGGTCCCCCAAAAGCTTTGTATTATTTTTCTTCAGGTGTTCAGGCGTGCTTCAGCAATTATGGTCCATCATACACCATCACCCAGATGGCCCCAGGCCAGATCTGGTGGTCAAGAATGAATATCCATCATGTTCTCAAGTCAACCAATGCATAGGGAATCAGGAAGTCAACCCAGGCCTACGTGCAAATGGGCTTCAAATTGCCAGTCTCACCTCCTGATCAGGCCCAACACCCCCCTTTGGTTATTTCTATCTTTTTTTTTATTTACTTATTTGATTAATTATTTTTATTGTTTAATTAACCAACTAATCTTTTTTCTCATAAAATCAAAAACCAAAAAATATATTTTATTTATTAAAATTAAATTCAGCCCTTTATTTTTGTAAATAAATATTAATTCAATTAATTTAGTTTTAATTAGGTATAATTTTTAATATCTTTTGCAAATAATTAAAATTAATGTAGATAATTAGATTTTACTAACTTTGATCAAATTTATTTTATTTCTTTAAATATCCAAAAATATCTTTTTTTAATTTATTTATTTATTTAGTTTACTAATTTAATTTCTTTTAATCCAAAAATAAACCAAAAAAATCTTTTCTTTCAAAAAAGGGTCTAAACCCTAAAAAACTCGCATTCGATTTAATTTTCCGCACGCGATCTATTTTACCATATTGATGTAATTGTTTCCCAGAATGTAATAGTTTTAATTAGGACTTCAAATATTTTATCGCTTTATTTATTTTCCACATTTTAAATTCAAGGGTTGCTTTTGGCGATGTAAATATCCGACGCCTTGTAGTAATTAGATTTAATTTTCGCAACTTATACACTGTTAGATGTTTGATAAATAGGGAATGCATGACAAGATCGAATGTATGAACTTAAAATCAACATAGATAACCATTGACATGTAGAAAGATAAAATTAACCGAAAATGACACACTCGCACATGCGCACTCTTAGGGTACACCTCACTTGGTTGCCTTCGAACGTGGTCATTGAGTATAGGAAGTTTTAGAGGCCGCCCTCTTGTCCAAAGATCATAGTTGCCTCAAAACGGTTGCCTCGGAAAAATGATCTAAGACATTAGGGTTACCACTAAGGCGTCCTAACATTGCTTTAGTGACCAGACGTCCCTTAATCGAATTGACCCTTGAAACTCCAACGACGATGCTACCTACTCATCAATAGTGGGATAGCATGGTCTAAAGGATATTAGTACAAATTGATTCCTTTTTCGAGTAGGTAGATGGTTCTTAAGTACTTGCTCTCTCAAAACAAAATAAAACTTTTCGCACTTACACTTTTCAAACAAAAAACTTCTTCCAAACCTACAAACACAAAGAAAAGCAATTTTTGAAAACACTTTGAGCAAGTACCTAAGAGCCCGTGGATAACCACGGATAGAAAGGGTGCTAACACCTTCCCTTTCTATAATCTATCCCCCGGACCCGAGAAACATCTCGAAAAAGGAATTTTTCTGTGCTTTTTTCCTTTCCTTGTTGGATAAAATAAAAGTCGGTGGCGACTCTTGCTTACCGCGACATTTTGCAAAAACAAACGCAAAACACGAACCAGTATTCCAAAAACAGTCAGTTCTTTCCCACCGTATCACACCTATAATCTAGTGCCCACTCTCTTGGGTGATATTCTGCACACTCTCTATGCTCGTACTGCTCGGAAACGGGGAACCCTTATGTGTTGTGCACCATTGCTGGCGAGGTGGTTTATTTCTCACCTCCCTAAATCAGTTTAGAAGAACAAGGAAGGCATGGGTTAGGCCTACAGGATTATGTCCCTCGCTCACACGGACATCATTTGGACTACCAAAGACATGGAAGACGTAGCTATTATTGATTGTTGTGGGGAGTACCCCAATGTTCCATTGCTGGGAATTAGAGGAGGGATCACCTATAATCCTTGTTTGGCCTTACGACAGTTTGGGCGAGCTATGAGGGACGGACCTCATGAGTTGCTGATGCCAAGCATTATTTTTGACTTCCAAGGGGATAGTGAGGAGCATCGCCGCAGGTTCATACGAGCTTGGAACAGGGTGCACCAGTATGATCCACATGAGTTAGGGATGAAGAGCTCTCTTCCAATGGAACCATATCTCCGGTGGGTTTGTACACGTGCTCAGAAGCTAGGGATGCCCTACGAAGCTGTCTTGCCTGTGATAGTTGAGAATGCTGAAGAAGAAGGGGTTCCTCCTACCATCCCCCACCCATACATGCCTACTGACATTGGGGCATTAAAGAGGTCTTGGATGCAGTTGAGAGAAGAACGGGATACTTACAGAGAGAAGTATCACGAACAAGAGCAGAAGATCCTAAAGTTGACAAGACAGCTGGAGAACGAGAAGATCCTCAACGAATATGTCAGCACCAAAGGGAAACGACCATGGGAGTGCTGATGTCTTTTGTTATTTCCAGTTTTGATTTACTTTTTAGTATTTCTTTTTTGTAACGCCTTAAAGGCATTTGTTGAACATTGAATTCAAGTTTCTATCTAATAAAAGTGTGTTTCATTTTGATTTACGAATTTGAATCTATGAAGTCTTTGAAATCATATCATACACATATCATTCCCACGCACCTCATTACAGGTACCCTTACAAGTTTCTCATCTTCTTCGTTGTTTATTTCAGCACATCATGTCTTCGGAAACATCAACTGATCAAGCCATCAAGGCTCTGCAAGCTCAAAACGCTCAGTTCCAGGAAATGTTCATGAACCTGGCCAAGGGTCAGCAAGATCTGAAGACTCTTATCTTGAAGGGTAAGAAGAAGAAGAAGAAGAAGAAGAAGAAGAAGAAGAAGAAGAAGACGGTCCTATTGAATATGGGTCGCAGATTCGGAAATAATTTACGGGAAGAGGTTGATTTGACTCACTCATCTGGAGGGGGAGAAAACCAAGAAGAAAGGAGGGCACCTAGCCCTGTGGTTTTTGACAACGAGACTGACTTTGACGAAGACCAGTATCCTCCGGTTGAGGATAAGTATAAGCAACTCGAAGACTGGTTGAGCACAATGGAGGTCCAGAAAGTCCCTGGTCTGGACTTTGGAGATTTGGGTTTGTCATCTGGGGTGGTAATTCCCCACAAGTTTAAAGCACCAATCTTTTCTAAATACGATGGGGTTTCTTGCCTAAAACTGCACCTTCGCTCGTATGTTAGAAAGATCCAGCCATACACTGCTGATAAGAACCTCTGGATCCACTTCTTTCAAGATAGTCTTTCAGGGACTCAACTTGAATGGTTTTACTAGCTGGAAGGAGCTAGTATCCGCAATTGGGAAGACCTTGCTGCTGCTTTTTACAAGTAGTACCAATACAATACCGACCTCGCTCCCACGCGTACCCAACTTCAGGGTATGTCTATGGGTGTGAGCGAAGGTTTCAAAGACTACGCTCAAAAATGGAGGGACCTTGCTGGAAGAGTACAACCCCCGCTGGCTGACAGGGAGTTAGTAGATATGTTTCTTGGGACCTTGTCTGGTCCGTATTTCAACCATCTGATTGGAAGTTCATCGTTCGGGTTTACTGAGCTGATTATGACCAGGGAAATAGTTGAAGCCGGTATCAAGAGCGGTAAAATACAGAAGGGTGCTTCATCAAGTACCGAAAAGAAGCCTTTTAAGAAGGAATACAATGCTGTTTACAGCTTAAAGAGCCATAATAGACCTGAACTCCGCCAAACAATCAATGCGGTGGTTATATCAAGACCTGTTGTTGCTCTTCAACGCAACAATCAGCCAAGAGCCGAGAGGCCGCGAAGACAATTCACTAAGCTCCATATGACCCTGTCTCAGATTCTGCCGCAGTTGTTAAAGACCAACTTGGTGATTCCGAAGGAAGCCCTGAAGAATCCTAATACAACATCACCGCTGTACAATTCGAACGCCCGCTGTGCTTTTCACTCCGATAATATTTACAACCAAATCGAATAGCATTCTTAATGTAAAATATAGCAATGTATAAGAATCAAAGAGAAATAAAAGTATTGTGCAATGTATGTGATTATTTACAAGTGATGAGAATTAACCTAATGTATTATTAAGTATTATTATCTTTTTTATTTTTGTTAACTATACAAACAAAAGTTTTAAAGAAAAGAAAATAAAAATATTTAAGTTAAAGAAAATTAATGTTTATGTATTTTAGTTTATATACAAAGGTTTATTAAACAAAAATTCTAAAAAAGAAAATTATTTAATTTAGAAAAAATCCTATTTTTATGTACTCTTAAATGTGATAAAAAAATATTAATAAACATTTTACATGAAAGGTTAATATATTATTAAAAAAAGGAAATATTCAACCTTAAAAATTCTATGTATTTTTATTATTGTTTTACATAAAAGGTTTAATTGAAACAAAAAAATTTTAAGAGAAAATTGTTTAAACTTAATAAAATCTAATATTTGTACATTTCATTGTGTGATAAAAAAAGAAAATTATTAGGAGTATTTTGTGTGAAGAGTTTAATATATTCTTTTTTTTTGTATTTAATAAGTTAGGAAAATATAACAAAAAAAGGTTTTCAAAACATAAAAATATATAAAAAGTAAATGGGCTTAGGGGTATGTTGTTGGCCCAAGTGAAGAAACAAATAGATTAAGACAAAACAAAAGGGGAAGGGGGTGTAGTGCCAGGATCTTGGGCTTAGGCGTTTTGTGGGGCAGAGGCCCAAAACATGTTACAAAGTTTGTAGGGGTTTCACTTTGTTTGTTTTAGATTTAGGGTTACGGAGCTTTGATAAACGGCGCCGCTTCTCCATCGTCTTCTTCGTCTTTCTCTTTCTCGTTCTCGTTCTCAAACAAGAGCCATTGATGCTCCTCTTTGCCTCAGCTGCCAGACGCCACCATCCATCTCCCCTCTATGCGTTTGCCCAAGTGGTGACAAAAGAAGGGTAATGATTTCTGTTCTTTCATGTTTTAGGGTTTCAGTTCATGCATGTTATTGATTTTTTTTGGGCAAATTCTGATCTTTATGTTATTTGATGTTTGTGTGGTGTTAGAAAAAGGGAAGAGGACAATACCTTTATTCTTGTTTCTGAGAGGAAGCGAGGTGGGCAGGAGGCGTCTTAGGCGGCCGGGCGAGGGAGTACGTGATGCTGAGCTTGCTGGCCTCCCTGGTATTTTGTATCTTGCTTATTTTTCTGATGAAGATGCTTGCTTGCCTGAATGCTTGCCTCTGAATATTTGTATGCTTGGATTCTGAGATGCTTATTAGGCTTGTTGGTATTGATATGTTGATGTTGTTTTACAATGATGATGATGTTTGAATCTGAGTATGATGATGTTATTGTTGCTTTTGCCTCAGTATTTTTGCTTCTGAATTGCTTTCTGGCTTTGTTTCAATGATGATTAATATCTGAGATCTTTTCCTCTCTCTTTTGGCTTTGATTCTGAGTTGGCTTTTTATCAATGATGATAATATTGAATCTGAGAGTTGTTTGGATTTGTTTGTTTCTGACTTTTTTTGGATATTTGGATGTGTTAATGTTGTACAGTTTGTTGGGGTTTAGGCTTTGACAGGCTTCAAGGTTTTGTTGGCACAGGTTCTTGATTTATGTTGAAACAGGTTGTTCTGGCTTGTGTTTACAGGCTTCAAGGCTTGATGTTTACAGGCTTTAAGGCTTGTATCTGGTTTTTTAGCAGGTTGAAACAGTTTGTAGACTTGGAGGTTATGGTTGTGTTTTTTGATATAGGCTTGAAGCTTAGCAGGTTTGTGAGTCTGAAGCAGGCTTGAGGTTGCAAGCTTGTTGTTTCTGTTATGTGTTTTAGGCAGGATTGTGGAGGTTTTGGTACTGAGTTGGTTTGAAGGAAGTTTGTAAGCTTTGGGACAGGTTCTGGTTACAGGCTTGTGTTTTTTTTACACTTTGTAGCCTATATTCTTCTATGTGTTTCTGCCTCTTTTTTTACAGTGTTCTGATTTGTTCTCTTTATCTCTAAGCCTTCCTATAAGCCTCTACTTCTCTCTCTCTTTTCTCTCTCTATCAGAAAAGCATATTTTAATGCTTTACTGTCCTTTTTATGAAAAAGTGATGGCCTGGAAAATGATGATTAAAAGTGTTTTGCTTGCATTGTTAGCTTTGCTCTGCCTCTTGTACTTTCTTCTGCATCTTTCCAGATTTCCTGTATTGCTTTGATATCTTCTTTGTCAGTTTTGATAGCTTTGATATCTTATGACAACTTTGACAGTTTGGTTGGCATTGTGACTTAGTTGGCCATTTTGACAATTTGGTTGCCTTTTCAGTTTGCAATTTGGTTTGGATTTATGTAGCTTGTCCCTTTGGCTATTTTGAACTGTGCAGCTTGTTTGCCCATTTTAGTTTGCAATATGGTTTGAAATTATGCAGCCTTGTTTTGGCATATTCAGTAGCTTTGTGCATTTCATATATTTGCAAGCATATTTCCCTTTCCCTCTTTGTGAACCAAGAGTCTTCTTGTGATTTGCAGAGAGGGCGAACAAACTGATTCCGGCCAACACTTTTAATGATGAGTTTTTTTTGATTGACTGTCTGAGAATGCTCTTAATTTATATGTGTTTGACTTCTTTTTTTTTTTGTCTTTGCAGATAAAAATCAGTTGAGCAATGGGGAGCAGCAGTAGAAGAGGAAGATTTAGGATAGATTCAATTTATTTTTAATCATTGTAATAATATTATTGTAAACAACTGTAAATAAATTCACAGTGTTCAAATAATATTTGTAACAAACAATTAAAAATGAATAAAAATCTTTCTTTGTCAGTTAATCTCTTTTAAATCACTGTCTATTTAATTATTTAAGTTTCTTGAATTAAAATAACTGGAAGTAAATCCCAATTATTCTAACTTAGATAAAATAAATAATTAATAATCACCATAGTCTTGCAACTTCGCATTAATCAATAATAAACCCGACGTCCCAATTAACCATATGCATTGCACAGTCAATCAAAACAAATGTCCATACGCCTTTCATTTCACTGATTAGACCTATACTTCAAACTCTCAATCAGAAGCCTCAGCCCATGTCCCAGATGTTTAGACCTTGAGAAACAAACAGAAATCTTGAGCCAACGTCAAAGCAGTGTAACAGCCAATTAAGACACTGTGGATTCAAATTCTTCTGAAAATGCGCGTGCAAACCCTAATTCTTGATATATTGTCAAAAAAGCGTCTGCCTGATCAAACCCTGAGCCAAACTCAACCAAATCAATAGAAACCCTAATAATCTGTTTGAACTGATTCAAAATCAATGGAAACCCTAATTTTGTCTGACTGATGAGAAAAGTCTGTTTGACCGATTCTTAAGCCAATCTGAAAAATCAGGAAAAGCCTGAAGCTGTGATTTCTTGTGAAAAAGAGAGAGAGCAAATTTTGGGGTACAACAGTTTCCCCTGTTCAATCTTCTTGAACCTGAAGAGTTAGATTGGCAGATTTGCCGTTCGCGACTCAAAGGTAAAAGGAGATTGGACACTAGAGTGCCCAAAAATTTGCACTCGTCAAAGCGTAGTTTGAGGGAATGGGCTTAAAGATGCCATTTGGAGATGTTGGTTGAACTGTACGTCGTTGGTGAGTGGGTGAGTATCAGAAAGGTATCCATGTTTTGGAACATCTCTGAACTGGGGATCTGAATAAGCAATAGATTGTCATCCGTATTTGGAAGCATCCGTAAACTGTCTTCAGAGGTCTTGAATTTGAACAAGCGATAGATTAACATCCGTATCTGGAGAACCCGTAAACTATTTTCAGTAGTTGCATCTGAACAAGCAATAGATTAACATCCGTGTTTGGAGAATCCGTAAACTGTTTTCAGAAGTCTTGAAGTTGAATAAGCAATAGATCAACATCCATGTTGGGAAGCGTCCGTAAACTGTTTTCAAAAGTTGAGTCTGAATAAGCGATAGATTAACATCCGTGTTTGGAGAATCCGTAAACTGTTTTCAGAAGTTGAAGAATCTGAACAAGCGATAGGTTAACATCCGTGTCTGGAGAACCCGTAAACTATTTTCAGAAATCTTGGAATTGAATAAGCGATAGATCAGCATCCATGTTGGGAAGCGTCCGTAAACTGTTTTCAAAAGTTGAGTCTGAACAAGCGATAGATTAACATCCGTGTTTGGAGAATCCGTAAACTGTTTTCAGAGGTCTTGAAGTTGAATAAGCAATAGATCAACATCCATGTTGGGAAGCGTCCGTAAACTGTTTTCAAAAGTTGAGTCTGAACAAGCGATAGATTAACATCCGTGTTTGGAGAATCCGTAAACTTTTTTCAGAGGTCTTGAGTCTGAACAAGCGATAGATTAACATCCGTGTTTGGAGAATCCGTAAACTGTTTTCAGAAGTTGAAGAATCTGAACAAGCGATAGGTTAACATCCGTGTCTGGAGAACCCGTAAATTGTTTTCAGAAATCTTGGAATTGAATAAGGAACCGGTGTAGGGTTTCCTGATGATGAGTCCGTGTAAAACTACATCTGAAATTGAGAAGGAACCGGTGTAGGGTTGCCTGATGATGAGTCCGTGTAAAACTGCATCTGAAATTGTTAATGATAGCCTTTTATTCTTATCCTGAAAAGGACAAAATGTTAGCTAAACACAAAGTTATGTTGCATGAAATGTATGATGCAATATATGTTATATCAATGTTTATGATATGAATGTAATGAATGCGCATGTAAGCTGATGAGCTGTCTTGCTGAGGATAGATGAATCCTGGATGGCTAGAGATAATAGAATCTTGACTGCTGTCGGGGAAAGTAAATCCTTGACTGCTGCAGGGGATTGTTGGAAATGAGAAGTCCTGGAACCACTGTTGGGGGATCCGGAGCTTGGGTTGTATGCCAATCTACTGGGGATTCTTGTCTTGAGGAGATCTTCACTGGGGAATATCTGAATATCCTGTGAGGAACTGAGAATGAGAGTCTTCATTCTGCCTGGGGATTGATAGTTGGAAGTTTTAGCTCCACTGGGGATTGCAAGAATCTTTTGATTGCTGCAGGTATTGATGTGGGATCTTGAAAAGGTTGGTCGGTGAGATAGTTGTCCTGGCTGGTTTCAGGTATTAATCTCTGACCTGAGAAAGAAAGATAGTTTTCCTGGCTTGTTATAGGTATTAATCTTCAATCTCTTCATGTAGATAGTTTTCCTGGCTGGTTTCAGGTGTTAATCTCTGATCTGAGAAAGAAAGAAAGTTTTCCTAGCTTGTTACAGGTATTTATCTTCAATCTCTTCATGTAGATAGTTTTCCTGGCTGGTTTCAGGTATTAATCTACAATCAGTCGTCCACAGATAGTTTTCCTGGCTTGTTACAGGTATTAATTTGGAACTTGGGTTATACGCCACTTTGAGAATGAGAATCTTCATTCTGTTGGGGGTCAGAAATTGGGAGTATACCAATATTCTGGGGTTTTAAGGATGAGAGTCTTCATTCTGTTAACGGTCAGAAATTGGGAGTATACCAATCTTCTGAGGTTTCAAGGATGAGAATCTTCATTCTGTTAACGGTCAGAAACTGGGAGTATACCAATCTTCTGAGGTTTCAAGGATGAGAATCTTCATTCTGTTAACGGTTAACTACTATCTGGTCGATCTCCAGGCTTCACAGAAACTTGTATTGCTATCTGGTCGTGATCCAGGCTTCACAATAACTAGTTGGGGATTAAACTATTATCCGGTCGAATCCGGGCTTCATAGCTCGCTCTTAGGAGATACCACTATCTGGTCGTAATCCAGGCTTCACGGTAGTCTGATACTGTAATTGGGATCTGAATGAGTGACAAAATGGCTACCGTGTTTGGAGCCTATCTGAAACTGTATCTTGGAGTTGAGATCTGTATGAGTAGAAGAATGAATTTCGTGTCTGGAGTGTATCTGAAACTGTAACTGGGATCTGAATGAGTGACAGAATGGCTACCGTGTTTGGAGCATATCTGAAACTGTATCTTGGAGTTGAGATCTGTATGAGTAGCAGAATGACTTCCGTGTCTGGAGTGTATTTGAAACTGTAACTGGGATCTGAATGAGTGACAGAATGGCTACCGTGTTTGGAGCGTATCTGAAACTGTATCTTGGAGTTGAGATCTGTATGAGTAGCAGAATGACTTCCGTGTCTGGAGTGTATCTGAAACTATAACTGGGATCTGAATGAGTGACAGAATGGCTACCGTGTTTAGAGCGTATCTGAAACTGTATCTTGGAGTTGAGATCTGTATGAGTAGCAGAATGACTTCCGTGTCTGGAGTGTATCTGAAACTGTAACTGGGATCTGAATGAGTGACAGAATGGCTACCGTGTTTGGAGCGTATCTGAAACTGTATCTTCCAACAGGTGATGAAGGAATTTGTGATGTTGATCGTAACTTCCAGCAGGTGATGAAGGAAATTTTGAACGACATTGAGATTGACATTCGAATGCCCCAAGTGATGATGAAGGAGACTTGCCCCAAGTTCACTGAACTTTTGAGAGATTTGTTGAAATCTTGACTGGGCTGCCCCAGGTTAACTGGACTTTGCAAGATCTGCTGAAATCTTGACTGGACTGCCCCAGGTTAATTGAACTTTGAAAGATTTGTTGAAATCTTGACTGGGTTGCCCCAGGTTAACTGGACTTTGCAAGATCTGCTGAAATCTTGACTGGACTGCCCCAGGTTAACTGGATAGTGACATGTCATGCCCCCTTGTTGATAGGAGATTTGTCAATGGAAGTGTCATCCTTTATGAAATGATTTTGCTCACTGAGAGAGCTTTCGTTCATCGGATATTCGTTGTGTGAATTTCTCTGCTGTCAAACAAATAGCCAAATGCAAACAGTGATATTCAAGTAATGCAAAGTTTATGTCTGTCTCGAAGTTTTGAAAAATGCGTTTTTTAGCAGAAAACTTTTTATAAGACAAAATCAACACAAGATTTAGAGCAAAGCCTTACAGGAGTCAGGATACCTTTTGAACAGTATGCTTTCGAACTAACCCATGCTTCAATTAGGACTTTTGAAGGGTTGTAACGTGGCTTGGTTCACGGTTTAAGAAACAAAGGATAAAGGCTCAAAGTATATTTGTACCCACCCGCTCTTCGTGATGTCCTTCAATCCTAGACTCAGTTAATTGTGCGTCAAACTCTATTCGAATTTGGAACGACTTTTTTTTTTGGTGATGGTTCACACAGGTTGAATTTGGATGGCAGTCATCATCTCCCTTTTTTTGCAACATTTTTCATGTTGTTGAGGATTTGTAATGACCTCTTTCTTGATTTGTTATCCCTAACTTTTGCCTGACTGTTCCTGTTTTCGAGATTACAGTCAACGGGATGCCCCAGCTTTCTTAAGCCTCCTTTATAGGTTTTGGCTTAGTGGGCTTTTCTTTTTTGAGAGATAATGACTGCCTATGAGATAAGGAACCATCACTGCCTTTTGATTCCAGAGGAATGCTTTTCTTTTTTTGATGTCGTTCGTTGTATTACGAACTGAGAGTTTGCGACTTCAATGCGCATATTTTTTTTTGAATTAACTGAGAGAATACCCTGCCCCAGGTTTAAATCAAAGGTTTCAATTTTTTTAGAACAGAAAACTCCCACTTCTTTGGCTCGAAGGGGTTGACTATGGATTATCTTCCTTACAACTCCAGTGTTTGGGATTTGAAAGAAATGCCTATACATCATCAGCAATGTCTGTTCAAAAGCATACTGTATGAGATTATGGTATTGTTTCGTCATCCTCCCTCTAAAGGCTTGCAGCTTTTTATCAAGAGTTAAATATCATAAAGAAAACATAAGAGTAGTGAAAACGAATGGATGAATTCAAGACAAACATATGCAATGCATTAATGAAACAAAGTTTGACATTAATAGATAATCGTTTGAATAACAGAAGAAATTACAACTTGAAAATTCAAATGGAACAAAAGTCTCTCAGTTCGAGCTTTGTCATTTCAGGCGGAGAAACCCTTAACGGAAGATTTTCATCTCGCCATCTGGCATGAATCTCAGCACTCCAATGTCAATCAGATCTTGAATCTTGTTCTTCAAGGCCCAACAGTCATCGGTGTCATGTCCCGGACTATAGGAGTGGTATATACAAAATGCATCGGGATGATATCTAGGAGCGGAGGTATTGGGCTTCCGAAAGGATCCCTTAAAGCATTCAGATTGACCTCCAACAAGCATTCCAGTATTAGAGATGACGGTATGTCAGTCTCAGTGAACTGTCTTCCCGACGTATTTTGCTTACGCCGATTACCCCGTTGATGCTGACGGGTTGTTGGTGAGCTTGTGACCCTGAAGCAAGTAGAGGATCCTTTCCCTTGTCTTCTTGTCTCAAAGGGGGTTGAATGATGACTTGCTCTTCAACCTCAGATGTTTGCCCCACTTGGTTGTCCCAAAGCAGTTGGTTGACGAGAACTCTGAGCTCCACTTGTCTTTGAGCCAAGTCCTGGATGAGAGCCATCTGGCCCACCAGTTGTCCCATCATTTGGATCCTCATTGCAGTCAGCTCAGACTGAAGCTCTTCCAACTGATCACTCCTGGCATTGCTTGAATTCCCCTGGACCATGCCCCTTGTGAGGAGAGCTTTCACTTCTTCCTGCCCCAAGGACAGGTTCAAGAACATTTCTTGAAGTTGAGCATTTTGATCCTGGATATCCTTGACAGTCCTCTCAAGAGCCATCTCTACTGAAATAAACAGTAGGAGAATAAGGAAACCTGAAAAGGAAAAATTTTTATGATGCAATGCATGATATGTGGATGCATGCTTTCAAGAATCTCTCGGGGTAAACACAAGAAAATGTTAGAGGTTGAGCTTTGGTCAACATCTTTGATTGGAGAACTTTGTAATGGTGGATGTCTTTCCACGAGAATCAAGCTCACCATGTCAAGTGGGTCATAGCCCCTGATTCAAGTTGTTGCACTTGATCTTTGATGGCATTTTTTTAGAGGAAAACCTCTTGCCCCTTGGTAGACGTCTGGTTCAACGTGACCCTGCATCAAAAGACCCTCGAGATCCTTGAAATGGTTATTGAAAATGCTATGGTATGATGTTATGTACATGTATGCAAAAACAAGTAAGTGTATATACAGGTAATCATATTCACACAAAGCAAACAAGTCCTTAGGTTTAGCCTTGCATGGGGTTTGTAGGTAAGTACCCTCTTGAAGTTAGTTGGCTCATCCTGTCCTAAAATAGAAACTGGGTTCTAAGGAGCTCAATATCATTGGATTATTTTCTGTGTTCATTGTTTTGGTTTAGCCACTTAACTGGCGACCAAAATATTCCAAGAAACAATCCTCAATGAGTGTAGTATCGAGTATCTACCAACTTCGGACTGCACCAAAGTCGGTCATCTCACTACCCCTAAAAAGGCTAAGATGGTCAAGTAAGGTTCTAGAGTTAGTTAGTGCTTCATGACATCACTCAGTGGCCCCGTACTCTCCTTGATTGAACTCAAGGGTTACCGGTACTCACAAATATGTCGCACTAACATAGCTTACTGCTTCAACCATGTCGGTATACCCCGCACAGTTCCCTCACAGTTTTATTGCTATTTACCTAAAAAAGGTGCCCCCAAATCCGGGTGTGGGATTTATAGCAAACCCAAACAAGGAACCCAAAAAAGTAAAGCAATCAAAACAATCAAAGCAAGTATGTATGGGTGATCTAAAACCCTAAGGTAACCCCACTTTTAAACTACTCCCCAGCAGAGTCGCCAGTTCTGGCGACACGGTGGGAGAACTGACTTGAGGTTTTGCGTTTGTATTCGCACTTGTTCGGTTTAGCAAGAGTCGCCACCGACTTTTTATTTTATCCTAAAGGAAAGGTTAAAAAGCACAGGAAAAACCTTTGAGACGTTTTCGTGGGTTCGGGGGGTAGATTATGAAAAGGGAAGGTGCTAGCACCCTTTTCATCCATGGTTATCCATGGGCTCTTAGTTACTTTTTTTTAGATCACCTGCCTTTGATTTTCAATTGCTTAAAATGGTGGTGTGTGTGTGTGTGTTTTTGAAAATGTTTTGAAAAAGATGCCTTGTCTAGGCAACCGTTGTAACAATTCTTTACTCGAATGTTTTACAAAGGTGTTTGTCTTTTTGAAAAGATGTTTCAATGTTTTTGAAAGTTGTTTTGAAAGTTGTGTTTGTGAAGTGTGTTTTGAAAGTAGGCAAGTGTGTTTTGCAAGTTTGATCAAGTAACTAAGAGTTGTCTACCCTAACTTTACTCAAAGATCTTTCTCATGTTTTAACCTTTTTAACAGTATTGTTCCACCATTGTATTTAATGGACAATCTTGTGTTAGGATGTTAACGGGACGGGCGTGGGTCATCGTATAGACCATGAATGCAATGGTGCCAAGTGTCTTTGGCAATTTTTCTTGAGGGACTTGATCATTTTTAGGCAACTTCGAAAGCGTCATCGAGGGACTATGATCATTTGATTTGTTTTTGTTTTGCCAAAGAACTCAACATGCAAACATGGCCCATTTTTGAAGGCAACAAGTGGGATTACCCTAGGGATGCAAGTGTTAATTGTGTATTGATTTTCATGCATTTGTCTTGTATTAGGTTATCTAGCGGTTGATTTTGAATCTTCGCATACAAACCCTAATTACTATACAGTATATAGAAAGCGATAAATTGCGGGAATTTAAAGTCTAAGCTATTACAAATAAGTATCCGGGGATGGGGGTACAAATGTTTACAAATAGGGATGAGTCTTATCAGGATAATAGTGTCCAAATAATATTTACAACCAAATCGAATAGCATTCTTAATGTAAAATATAGCAATGTATAAGAATCAAAGAGAAATAAAAGTATTGTGCAATGTATGTGATTATTTACAAGTGATGAGAATTAACCTAATGTATTATTAAGTATTATTATCTTCTTTATTTTTGTTAACTATACAAACAAAAGTTTTAAAGAAAAGAAAATAAAAATATTTAAGTTAAAGAAAATTAATGTTTATGTATTTTAGTTTATATACAAAGGTTTATTAAACAAAAATTCTAAAAAAGAAAATTATTTAATTTAGAAAAATCCTATTTTTATGTACTCTTAAATGTGATAAAAAAGTATTAATAAACATTTTACATGAAAGGTTAATATATTATTAAAAAAAGGAAATATTCAACCTTAAAAATTCTATGTATTTTTATTATTGTTTTACATAAAAGGTTTAATTGAAACAAAAAAGTTTTAAAAGAGAAAATTGTTTAAACTTAATAAAATCTAATATTTGTACATTTCAAGTGTGATAAAAAAAGAAAATTATTAGGAGTATTTTGTGTGAAGAGTTTAATATATTCTTTTTTTTTGTATTTAATAAGTTAGGAAAATATAACAAAAAAAGGTTTTCAAAACATAAAAATATATAAAAAGTAAATGGGCTTAGGGGTATGTTGTTGGCCCAAGTGAAGAAACAAATAGATTAAGACAAAACAAAAGGGGAAGGGGGTGTAGTGCCAGGATCTTGGGCTTAGGCGTTTTTGTGGGGCAGAGGCCCAAAACATGTTACAAAGTTTGTAGGGGTTTCACTTTGTTTGTTCTAGATTTAGGGTTACAGAGCTTTGATAAACGGTGCCGCTTCTCCATCGTCTTCTTCGTCTTTCTCGTTCTCGTTCTCAAACAAGAGCCATTGATGCTCCTCTTTGCCTCAGCTGCCAGACGCCACCATCCATCTTCCCTCTCCGCATTTTCTCAAGCGGTGACAAAAGAAGGGTAATGATTTCTGTTCTTTCATGTTTTAGGGTTTCAGTTCATGCATGTTATTGATTTTTTTTGGGCAAATTCTGATCTTTATGTTATTTGATGTTTGTTTGGTGTTAGAAAAAGGGAAGAGGACAATACCTTTATTCTTGTTTCTGGGAGGAAGCGAGGTGGGAAGGAGGCGTCTTAGGCGGCCGGGCGAGGGAGTACGTGATGTTGAGCTTGCTGGCCTCCCTGGTATTTTGTATCTTGCTTATTTTTCTAATGAAGATACTTGCTTGCCTGAATGCTTGCCTCTGAATATTTGTATGCTTGGATTCTGAGATGCTTATTAGGCTTGTTGGTATTGATATGTTGATGTTGTTTTACAATGATGATGATGTTTGAATCTGAGTATGATGATGTTATTGTTGCTTTTGCCTCAGTATTTTTGCTTCTGAATTGCTTTCTGGCTTTGTTTCAATGATGATTAATATCTGAGATCTTTTCCTCTATCTTTTGGCTTTGATTCAGAGTTGGCTTTTTATCAATGATGATAATATTGAATCTGAGAGTTGTTTGGATTTGTTTGATTCTGACTTTTTTTGGATATTTGGATGTGTTAATGTTGTACAGTTTGTTGGGGTTTAGGCTTTGACAGGCTTCAAGATTTTGTTGGCACAGGTTCTTGATTTGTGTTGAAACAGGTTGTTCTGGCTTGTGTTTACAGGCTTCAAGGCTTGATGTTTACAGGCTTTAAGGCTTGTATCTGGTTTTTTAGCAGGTTGAAACAGTTTGTAGACTTGGAGGTTATGGTTGTGTTTTTTTATACAGGCTTGAAGCTTAGCAGGTTTGTGAGTCTGAAGCAGGCTTGAGGTTGCAAGCTTGTTGTTTCTGTTATGTGTTTTAGGCAGGATTGTGGAGGTTTTGGTACTGAGTTGGTTTGAAGGCAGTTTGTAAGCTTTGGGACAGGCTTCTGGTTACAGGCTTGTGTTTTTTTTACAGTTTGCAGCCTATATTCTTCAATGTGTTTCTGCCTCTTTTTTACAGTGTTCTGATTTGTTCTCTTTATCTCTAAGCCTGCCTATAAGCCTCTACTTCTCTCTCTCTTTTCTCTCTCTATCAAAAAAGCATATTTTAATGCTTTACTGTCCTTTTTCTGAAAAAGTGATGCCTGGAAAATGATGATTAAAAGTGTTTTGCTTGCATTGTTAGCTTTGCTCTGCCTCTTGTACTTTCTTCTGCATCTTTCCAAATTTCCTGTATTGCTTTGATATCTTCTTTGTCAGTTTTGATAGCTTTAATATCTTATGACAGCTTTGACAGTTTGGTTGACATTGTGACTTAGTTGGCCATTTTGACAATTTGGTTTCCTTTTCAGTTTGCAATTTGGTTTGGATTTATGTAGCTTGTCCCTTTGGCTATTTTGAACGCAGCTTGTTTGCCCATTTTAGTTTGCAATATGGTTTGAAATTATGCAGCCTTGTTTTGGCATATTCAGTAGCTTTGTGCATTTCATATATTTGCAAGCATATTTCCCTTTCCCTCTTTGTGAACCAAGAGTCTTCTTGTGATTTGCAGAGAGGGCGAACAAACTGATTCCGGCCAACACTTTTAATGATGAGTTTTTTTTTATTGACTGTTTGAGAATGCTCTTAATTTATCTGTGTTTGACTTCTTTTCTATTTTTGTCTTTTCAGATAAAAATCAGTTGAGCAATGAGGAGCAGCAGTGGAAGATGAAGATTTAGGATAGATTCAATTTATTTTTAATCATTGTAATAATATTATTGTAAACAACTGTAAATAAATTCAGTGTTCAAATAATATTTGTAACAAACAATTAAAAATGAATAAAAATCTTTCTTTGTCAGTTAATCTCTTTTAAATCACTGTCTATTTAATTATTTAAGTTTCTTGAATTAAAATAACTGGAAGTAAATCCCAATTATTCTAACTTAGATAAAATAAATAATTAATAATCATCATAGTCTTGCAACTTCGCATTAATCAATAATAAACCTGGCGTCCCAATTAACCATATGCATTGCACAGTCAATCAAAACAAATGTCCATACGCCTTTCATTTCACTAATTAGACCTATACTTCAAACTCTCAATCAGAAGCCTCAGTCCATGTCCCAGATGTTTAGACCTTGAGAAACAAACAGAAATCTTGAGCCAACGTCAAAGCAGTGTAACAGCCAATTAAGACACTGTGGATTCAAATTCTTCTGAAAATGCGCGTGCAAACCCTAATTCTTGATTTATTGTCAAAGAAGCGTCTGCCTGATCAAACCCTGAGTCAAACTCAACCAAATCAATAGAAACCCTAATAATCTGTTTGAACTGATTCAAAATCAATGGAAACCATAATTTTGTCTGACTGATGAGAAAAGTCTGTTTGACCGATTCTTAAGCCAATCTGAAAAATCAGGAAAAGCCCAAAGTTGTGATTTCTTGTGAAAAAGAGAGAGAGCAAATTTTGGGGTACAACAGTGGTGAAGGTTGTCGTATGTGTTCCGTCCTACCTACTGGTTGCCATCTTTTGAAGTCATGTGTCCAACGCCTGATGGATAATAAAGAAATTATGTTTGAGAAAACTTTTGTTCCATTGATTCCTTTTGAATACATTTCTATAATCACCATTTTCGACAATTCTTCCAAGGCTTCCCCGAGAAAGCCTGTTAGAATTACATCCATTTCAAGAATCGCTCCGTTGATCATTACCATTCCTGGACCTATCCCCTATACATCAAATAAAGTTGTCCCATGGCACTACGGGGCTGACGTGTATTATCACGAAGTTAAACAAGACTTGAATGCTGAAGAGGCTGATACCGATATCAGCAATATTGTTGGATCTAGTAAAGTCACCCGAAGCGGAAGGCTTTTCTCCCCTGAGATCTCTCCACCAACTGTTCGGAAGCCTGTTGTTATTACACCTGCCAGTACACCTACTACTATCCCTGTTCATGTTCCAATCCTTACCCCTGTTGCCGAGTCATCTGACACTCGGGGCAAAGGGATCACCGGTGAGCCTGCCCGGCGGAGGCACCGAAGAAGATTACTGTTGAAGCCTCTAGACAAGAGATGGAGGAAATTTTAAAGATCATCAAAAAGAGCGACTACAACGTAGTCGAGCAGCTGGGGTAAACCTCGTCAAAAATCTCAGTTGTCTCTGTTGCTATGCTTAGAAGGCCATGCCAAGGCTCTGATTGCTTTCCTGAAAACTGCACACGTACCCCAGGAAACATCTGCTGACCAGTTCAAAGACTGTGTGGCGAGTTTAACTACTGATAATGGTCTAGTTTTCTCCGATACCGACTTGACTGCCAAGGGAAAGAATCACAATGACACTCTACATGTTTCAATCGAGTGCAGGGGCACTACTCTGGCTCACGTGTTGGTAGATAATGGGTCTTCGTTGAATGTTTTACCCAAGAAAGAACTAGACCGGTTAGACTGTGAAAGGTTGGTACTGAAGCCAAGCAACATTGTGGTTAGGGCTTTTGACGGGTCCAAGAGGATGGTACACGGAGAAGTGGATATTCCAGTTAAAGTTGGTTCTCAGATTTTCGCATCTACATTCTATATGATGGACATTCGGCCATCTTATTCTTGTTTGCTGGGTCGCCCAAAGATCCACAAAGTTGGGGCAGTAACTTCTATGCTCCACCAGATGCTGAAATACCTGGTAAAGGGGAAAATTGTTACAGTACGAGGGGAAGAGGAGTACATGGTGAGCCACCTCAACTCCTTTCGGTATGTGGAAAGGGACGGGGAGTTCATTGAAACCCCGTGTCAACATTTTGAAGAAGTCCCCCAAATGTTGGCGTCGACTGAAACTGTTACTGAAGATCCTCCAATGAAGATGGCCTCCCTCAAGGATTCCCGGGCTGTTATTGAGAAAGGTGGTGTGCAAATTGGGGCAAACTCCTTGATTTTGCACATAAGACTAACAAGTTTGGTTTGGGTTTCACTGCCGAAGCTCAAAGGGCTGTTCAGCGTGCGTGGATAGGAGGACCTCCCCTGTTTATCAGCAATTCAGGAGTGAATGCCATTGAAGACGATGTTGAAGAGTCTGAGTTTAACAGCTGGATCTACCCAACTACCGACGGTGGATTAAGCAACTGGACAACAAAGGACTTCGTCCCAATTTCTTTTATTACCCAGTAATGAGACTTTTGTTTTTGAGTTTGTAACAGACAATTCTTAAAATTTTATGGCCCAGTGTCTTCCCCGAGGCACTGTGGCTTTGTTTGTGAGGGCTTTAAATATGTCATTACCATATATGATTAATAAAAGCATTGGACGTTTCTTGCATTTCAAATTTTGCGCTCCTTGTTTTTTCTTTTCTATCTTGCAAAATAGCTATTTTACACACACTCACATATACAGGTCTACATCCACTCTGGATCTCACTGGTAACGGCTCTGCTACTGCCAGTTATAACTTCAAAAGTCCGATCAACTTAGCCGAAGACGGAGGTGAAAATGATTGCGAAGTGCCTGGTGAACTTGCTAGATTGCTACTTCAGGAAGAGAGGGCCATACAGCCTCATGAAGAGCCAGTGGAATCAGTGAATCTGGGTACAGAAGAAGACAAGAAAGAGGTCAAGATCGGTGCAAATCTGGAGCCTAGTGTGAAGCAACGGTTGATTCAGATGTTGCGTGACTATGTGGAGATCTTTGCCTGGTCTTATGAAGATATGCCTGGGTTGGATACCGATATTGTGGTTCACCGCCTGCCTACCAAGGAAGACTGTCCTCCAGTGAAACAGAAGGTCTGCCGAATGCGCCCAGAGATGTCTGAGAAAATCAAGGCTGAAGTTATGAAACAGTTTGATGCCGGTTTTCTAGCAGTTACTTCTTACCCGCAGTGGGTGGCCAACGTGGTTCCAGTGCCGAAGAAGGATGGTAAGGTTCGAATGTGTGTTGACTATAGGGATCTGAACAGGGAAAGCCCCAAGGATGATTTCCCTCTGCCTCATATCGACGTTCTAGTTGACAACACCACACAATATAAGGTCTTCTCCTTTATGGATGGTTTCTCCGGTTATAATCAGATTAAAATGGCTCCCGAAGACATGGAGAAGACAACCTTTGTTACTCAATGGGGTACCTTTTGCTACAAAGTCATGCCTTTTGGAATGAAGAATGTTGGGGCAACATATCAGTGTGCCATGGTCGCTTTGTTCCATGACATGATCCATCATGAGATTGAGGTATACGTCGACGACATGATTTCAAGATCCCATACTTAGGAAGAACATCTTGACCACCTTCAAAAGTTATTTGGCAGGTTGAAGTTGTACAAGCTGAGGTTAAACCCAAACAAGTGCACCTTCGGGGTGAGATCTGGTAAGCTGCTGGATTTCGTCGTAAGTGATAAAGGTATTCAGGTGGATCCTGCAAAAGTGAAGGCTATGCAGGAAATGCCAGCTCCCCTAACAGAAAAAGAAGTCAGAGGTTTTCTGGGACGTTTGAACTATATTGCCCGATTCATCTCACACCTGACTGCTACTTGTGAGCCAATCTTCAAGCCACTGAAGAAAGATCAAGTGGTAAGATGGAATGATGAATTTCAGTCCGATTTCGAAAGGATCAAAGAATATCTCCAAGATCCACCTATTCTGATGCCTCCAGTTGAAGGGAGACCTCTGATCTTATACTTGACAGTACTCGACAACTCAATGGGGTGCGTGCTGGGGCAGCATGACGAGTCTGGCCGAAAAGAGCATGCTATTTATTACCTTAGCAAAAAGTTTACCGACTATGAGATCCGATACTCACTGCTCGAGAAAACTTGCTGCGCTTTGGCATGGGCTGCTTGCCGGCTGAGACAGTATATGCTGACTCACACTACTCTATTGATATCAAAGATGGATCCAATTAAGTATATCTTCGAGAAGCTTGCCTTGTCCGGAAGAATAGCAAGATGGCAAATGATCTTGACTGAGTATGACATCCAATACACGACCCAAAAGGCAATTAAGGGAAGTGTGTTGGCAGATCATTTGGCACATCAGGCAGTGGACGATTACCAGTCTATGAACTTTGAATTCCCGGATGAAAATATGATGATAGTAACTGTCTGTGAGACACCTGGACTGGATGAAGGACCTGAGGAGGGATCCCGATGGTCTATGTACTTTGATGGAGCTTTAAACGCTTTGGGTAATGGCATTGGCACCGTGATCATATCTCCTAAAGGCTCTCATACTTCATTCACCGCCCGACTATGTTTCAACTGCACCAATAATATGGCGGAGTATGAAGCGTGCATCATCGGTTTTCAAGCAGCAATTGACCTAAGGATTAAGTTCTTGAGTGTGTTCGGAGGTTCCTCTCTCGTGATTAGTCAGATCAAAGGCGAGTGGGATACGAAACGCCCAAATCTTATTCCTTACAAAGAGTATGTATTGACTTTGCTTCCCCACTTTGAGGAGATAACATTTGAACACTTCCCTAGAGAAGAGAATCAGTTGGCGGACACGCTAGCTACAATGTCTTCTATGTTCAAAGTCAATTGGGACAACGAAGCTCCCCGGATTACCATTAAAAGGTTGGACGAACCTGCCCATTGCTGTGACATTGAGACTGAAGAGGTAGCAGATAAACCATGGTTTCATGAGGTGAAGAGATACCTTGAGGCTCAGGAATACCCCGAGGGTGCATCTGTTAATGATAAGAAGTTTCTGAGGAGGTTCGTGGCAAAGTTCTTCATCAGTAATGACATCCTTTACAAGTGTAACCATGACTCAACCTTATTGCGATGTGTGGATAAGAACGAGGCAGAAAGGATCATGGCAGATTTATATGAAGGTACTTTCAGAACTCATTCCAGTGGACACACCATGGCGAAGAAGATCCTACGGGCAGGATATTATTGGTCCACCATGGAAGCCGACTGTTATCAGCATTCTCGGACATGTCACAAGTGCCAAGTCTATGCTGATAAGGTGCACATACCTCCAGTTCCTATGAATGTTTTGACAGCTCCATGGCCTTTTGCAATGTGGGGCATTGATATGATCGGCGAGATCAAACCTGTTGCGTCCAATGGGCATCGTTTCATCTTGGTAGCTATTGATTACTTTACGAAGTGGGTTGAAGCAGCTTCATTTGCTACTGTGACCAAGAACGTCGTGGCACGGTTCATTCAGCACAATTTGATCTGTCGATACAGTGTACCAGAGAGGATCATTACGGACAATGGTACAAATCTCAACAATAAGATAATCACCGAGCTCTGTAAACAGTTCAAGATACAGCATCACAACTCTTCTCCCTACCGTTCGAAGATGAATGGGGCCGTTGAAGCGGCTAATAAGAACATTAAAAAGACTGTGCAGAAGATGACGGTGACATACAAATACTGGCACGAGATGTTACCATTTTCTCTTCATGGGTACCGTACCTCAGCGCGGACGTCAACATGGGCAACACCCTATTCTTTAGTATATGGTATGGAGGAAGTCTTGCCCATTGAAGTTCAGATACCCTCTCTTTGAATTATGAAGGATGCAGGTTTGAGCAAAGATGACTGGATCCAGACCCGGCTTGATCAGCTGAACTTAATCGACGAAAAAAGACTTACTGTTATTTGTCATGGTCAGACGTATCAGAAGAGGATGATCAAGGCATTTAACAAGAAAGTTAGGCGACAAGAGTATCAAGTTGGGGACCTGGTTATCAAGCGCATCATACTGCCACAAGGTGATCCCATGGGCAAATGGACCCTTACTTACGAAGGGCCATTTGTGGTTAAGAATATTTTCTCAGGAGGAACTATGATTCTAACCACCATGGATGGTGACGACCTTCCTCACCCCGTCAATGCAGACATAGTGAAAAGATACTACACATAATCAAAGACCCGCTAGGTCGACTGGCCTAGGCAAAAATAAGGGCTTCCCGGCGAACCAAAAGGGTTCGGGCAAAAATAAGGGATGAAAATAAAAAAAATTGTACACCCGGCAAGTCGAAAACCTGAAAAGGCGACTTGGGCAAAAAAGGGTATCCCGGTGGACTGAAAATCCGAAAGGGAGGTCCAGGAAAAAATTAGGGATCAAAGCGTAACACTATGTCTCATTGGGTCACCTTGCAACCAGACTTCAGTATCGACTATTAAGCTCGGACGGCACTAATCAATCTGATCTACCTTCAACCAAGTGTCAAAGTGATGAGATGCTCGAGGACATAAAGGCAATAGCAGAGTTGGAACCCAGTGGGATTATTCACATAGCTGTTTTGTTTAGTTTTTCACAAATTGTGTAAATTCTATTATTCGGCGGCGTTCTCTTTCTAGGACGTCATCCTCTTGTACAAAAACGCCTATTTACAGGCCAAACTTTAAATCAATACAATTCATTTTCAGAAGAAATTTCAAACTGTTTTTCCTTTTTCTATTTTGTTTTGCAAAGAACGTCCAATGTTCATTTTTGATATATGCATTTGACATTAATTACTGCTCATGAATATTTACATACGAAACAAAAGACGATTACTTGTAACATCAAAAATAGGGGCAAATAAGAATCTTCCAAGCTTTACAGTTGCTCTATCCACCAGGTACAAAGGTAGATTCAGCTGAAAAATGTGGCTAAGGTACATTCACTCCCCGCAGAGTAAGAAAAGGACAGTAATGCTAACTCTCCCCACCTGAGACTCGCAACTGTGAATGAATCGGAAATATTCTCCCCAAGCAGAGTTTATCTACCATCATCACTGAAAATTCTTATCATCCCCGACGGAGTATAAAATTTCCCCAGTGGAGTTTGAAAATTTTCCCCAGCACAGTCTGAAAAGCTTCCCCAGTGGAGTGTGGAGAATCATCCCCAGTAGACTTTGGAAGATTGTTCCCAGTAGAGCCTAAAAGGTTATCCCCAGTGAAGTCTCAACTGAAGATCATCCCCAGCGAAGTACGTTCCTTTCACAAACAGGAATTCAATCCCCAACAGGATTCAGTATCACCAGCAACGGTAATTCATCCCCACCTGAATTTATCAGGAGAACCCTCTACAGAGCATCTCTTCCCCACAAAGCAATCTCCTCATTAGTTTATTCCCCAACGGAGTTTTCCTCTCCTGCAGGTTTATTCTCGCAAACATCTTCATTCGCCATCCCCAGCGGAAACAAAGAATTCAACTCTTTTCTCCAGCAACTATCCAGGATTTATTTTCCCCAGCTAAAAACATTACATTTCCATACATCATGACACATGCATATACGCATCATACAATACAATCTCATTTATTTTGAGAACATCATTTCCTGATACATATCATGAATTACATACAACTAACCTTTACCTTTCAGGAAAGATACGGTTAAATTCTCATTAAATTAAAGCTATGAAGCTTTTTACTCCAGTCAAAGTACAGACAAGTTCTTAAATCTCAGCAGAGATGTTTTCTCAGTTGAAGTACAAGCAAGTTCCTAAATCTCGACAAAAGTGTTCCTCCGTTGAATTACAGATGAGTTCCTAAATCTCAGCAGAGAAGTTTTTCTCAGTTGAATTACGGGCGAGTTCTTAAATCTCGACGAAGATGTTTCCCCAGTTGAATTACAGACAAGTTCTTAAATCTCAGCAGAGATGTTTTCTCAGTTGAAGTACTGGCGAGTTCCTAAATCTCGACAAAAGTTTTCCTCCGTTGAATTACAGACGAGTTCCTAAATCTCAGTAGAGAAGTTTTTCTCAGTTGAATTACGGGAGAGTTTTTAAATCTCGACGAAGATGTTTCCCCATGTGAATTACGGACAAGTTCTTAAATCTCAGCATAGATGTTTTCTTAGTTGAAGTACAGTCGAGTTCCTAGATCTCAACAAAGTGTTCCTCCGTTGAATTACAGACGAGTTCCTAAATCTCAGCAGAGAAGTTTTCTCAGTTGAATTACAGGCGAGTTCTTAAATCTCGACGAAGATGTTTCCCCAGTTGAATTACGGACAAGTTCTTAAATCTCAACAGAGATGTTTTCTCAGTTGAAGTACAGGCAAGTTCCTAAATCTCGACAAAAGTGTTCCTCAGTTGAATTACAGACGAGTTCCTAAATCTCAGCAGAGAAGTTTTCTCAGTTGAATTACGGGCGAGTTCTTAAATCTCGGCGAAGATGTTTCCCCAGTTGAATTGCGGACAAGTTCTTAAATCTCAGCAGAGATGTTTTCTAAGTTGAAGTACAGGCAAGTTCCTAAATCTCGACAAAAGTGTTCCTCCGTTGAATTACAGACGAGTTCCTAAATCTCAGCAGAGAAGTTTTCTCAGTTGAATTACGGGCGAGTTCTTAAATCTCGATGAAGATGTTTCCCCCTAGTTGAATTACGGACAAGTTCTTAAATCTCAGTAGATATGTTTTCTCATTTGAAGTACATGCGAGTTCCTAGGTCTCGACAAAAGTTTTCCTCCGTTGAATTACAGACAAGTTCCTAAATCTCAGCAGAGAAGTTTTCTCAGTTGAATTACGGGCGAGTTCTTAAATCTCGACGAAGATGTTTCCCCAGTTGAATTACGGACAAGTTCTTAAATCTCAGCAGAGATGTTTTCTCAGTTGAAGTATAGGCAAGTTCCTAAATCTCGACAAAGATGTTCGAATTTTTTTTATTAATAACCAAGTATTAAAATAATATTTCGCAAATAACCGTGTTTCGGAAAAAATACGCAAATAACCATGTTTCAGATGACTCCCCAAAGGAGGAGCCATCTGAAATGGCGCATGCACCTCTTTTTTTAAGGGAGGCGCCATCTCACTTGGCGCCTATGTGCTTAGGGCATGCCCTAAGCCAAGTGAGATGGCGCCTAAGTGTATTTTTAGGGCAAAAAAAATTTTTTTTTATTTTTTTTCCTGTGCTTTTCCTGTTGGACAGAGATCAACAAAATGGACTTTTTATTTTAAAAAAAATAATTACATCCAACTGTATTACATTAAAATAACAGTAAAAAAATGGATACAAAAATACTGGGAAAAAAAAAGATACATCAGTGATCCCCCGGAACCCGGTAATGACCCCCGGTTCCGCATCCCCGTCCTCGCCTTTCTCGTGCTGGGTGTCGTCGCGTTTCCTGCTGCGGCAAGGTCGATGGCCCAGCGAAGTCAATGCGGTCCGAATCCATAAAATCAGTCAGATCTCCATATCTAGAAGATCCGCTCTGGTACAGTCGGTTACCCATACCCTCAAAGTTTGGTCGTGTTGGCGGTGGGTGGGGTTCCATGGTTGGTCTGTAGCATTGGTCGTCTGAGTACGGGGGGTAGAAAGGAAATGGATCTTGGGGTGTTTGGTATTGAGGATGATGGGTGGTTTGGTGATATGGTGGGTGATGGTAGGTTTGGTCGGCTTGGTCGTAATCTTCCGACATTCTCATATCAGGGCTAAGGCTGGATGTTAAGGGCGCCATATTGGGATATGTGGAAGACTGAAATTGTGTGTGGGGTATGTGGGTGTGCTGGTATTGGGGTTGGTATTATGGTTGGGTTTGAGGCATATCGGGGTATTGGTAGTTTGGTTGTGATTGTGGTTGGTTGTACGACATTTCATTGCAGTTGTGTTATGGTGGGGAATGTGGTTGGGTGTTTGTGGGTCTGTTTCTTCTTGGGGGTTGGTGGGAGGTTGATGGGTTTTGGGTTTATTGATGGGGAATCGAGGGTTGTGCCCATTGTGTGCGTGGGTCAACCAAGTACCTTGGATGAGACACGTGAATTTCTGGGTTACTAACCGACCTGTACCACGACAAATATTGATCCGTGTGTCGCATGTTACCTTGAGTAAGGAAAATCGGGAATTGAAAGACGTAGAGGTGACGCCTATGCCACATCTTACACCATTCCGGAGCGAAGTCTTTCCAGTTGGTAAGACCCCACTGGGCGTCGACCCTTTTAAGATGCCATGCGGACAAATCTGTTGGATCACTTGGTATCTCTTGATGCATTCCGAACTACATCTTCACACGGTCACTGTGGTGCATCTCCACAATGTTGAACCGAATGATTGCAGTCTTTGCAGTCCAAGTTGCTGCATCCTCCGGGTTTGGATCATGGCCCAAACCCAAATATGGTCTCTAGACGAACTGCGATAAAATTTAAATCAGGTTAGCGCAAAAGTAATGTATAAATAATTTAAATGAACAAAAGTTAAAAGCTACGACGTACGTCATCTGGGCCTAAATGATCCAACAGATTGCGGTAGAGTGCGACATTGAATCTTGGATTCTTGCCGTAATCCATACCCCTCACGCAGTACCTAAAGGAAATGAGAAACATGTTATTCTTAGCATATATTTTAGGAAGAGCAGAATACTTATAAATGCTATAACTTGATAACTTACTTTGTTGCGTACGGGAAACCGAAAGTGTTGTTGTTGACGGGGTTTAAGGACTCCATCCTCCACCAACCCCAGGCTTGTAGTAAAAATGCGCACCCATAAAATGTACATTTTTCCTTGACTGCGTTTTTGCACAAGGAACTGTATAGGTGGGCTAATACTGCAGAACCCCAACTATATTTTCTTGTTTTTTCAAAATTTGTTAGTAAATATAAGTACATAAAATTTACACTATTTCCCGTACTTTCAGGAAATAAAAATGTACCAAAAAGTATCATAAGATACGTTCTGGCTTTTACTACTCTGTCATTCTCTGAGGAATTTTCATTTAATTCCAAACTTGCATAATGACGTTTCAGGTCAGTGAGTAGTATTCCCTGCCCTCTTGCTCCACCACCTTCTACCATATCCCTACCCAACAGTTCTTCACACTGAGAGTTGGGTTGTTGAACCGACCCGTTCACGGCCTTACCGTCGACAGGGAGACCCAGTAGCATGTACACATCCTCTAGCGTGATGGTACATTCACCTATTGGTAGGTGAAATGTATGGGTCTCCGGTCTCCACCTTTCCAACATTGCAAGAATGAACTTCGAGTCAATGGTGCAGTTGGAGATCTTTATCACATGTCCAAAACCTACGTATTCCAGATAAGGGACGATAAATGGGTCGGGAGCCAGGTAGTTGTGCGAACGGATTCTGAATCTTTTTGTGTCCTGAGTTCATAATTTAATAGGTGTAAGATTAATTAAGATGAACAACGCGTTATTTGAAGTATGAAAAATGTATAACCAAAGAAGAAACTTACAAATGCAGCAATATTTTCCCTTGTGCCTCTGTGAGTATCGCCCATTGTTAGAAGAGCCATTGTTTAAAATGCTTGAGAGTATGAAAGACTTAGGAAGAGATAGAGAGTATGATAGACTTATGAAATATTTCGTAGCAGAGAGTGAGACTTGTGTGGGTGTGAGAGATGTATGATATGGTATGTATTTATAGGAAAATAAGTTTGATGTAGTGGTTGCTTGTGCTTGCATGCCTGCGAAGTGTCACATTTGCATGCTTAGGGGGTTACACATATGCATGCATGCATGTACAAAAAATGAAAGGTGTCACTCTTGCAGGCTAGGTGGCAGCCCATGCATGTATCACGATTGGACAGTAAGGGAGGCGCCATTGGACTTGGCGAAAGAGTACAAAAATGAATGGTGTCACCACCCCAATTGGCGAATAAGAGGTATCCTTTGTTACAGCATAGGCTCAGGCTACGTGACAACCTTTGGGATTCCTTTCATTATTGCATGCAAGGCCATTGGAGTTGATGGGTGGAGTCTTACAAAAAACATGTATATGTGAAGAATAGGGCCAGGCTAGGTGGCATCCTATGGGGATTCATAAGCCCATGCATGTATCACGATTGGACAGTAAGGGAGGCGCCATTGGACTTGGAGAAAGAGTACAAAAATGAATGGTGTCGCCACCCCAATTAGCGAATAAGAGGTGTCCTTTGTTACAGCATAGGCTCAGGCTACGTGACAGCCTTTGGGATTCCTTTCATTATTGCATGCAAGGCCATTGGAGTTGATGGGTGGAGTCTTACAAAAAACATGTATATGTGAAGAATAGGGCCAGGCTAGGTGGCATCCTATGGGGTTTCATAAGCCCATGCATGTATCATGATTGGACAGTAAGGGAGGCGCCATTGGACTTGGCGAAAGAGTACAAAAATGAATGGTGTCGCCACCCCAATTGGCGAATAAGAGGTGTCCTTTGTTACATCATAGGCTCAGGTTACGTGACAGCCTTTGGGATTCCTTTCATTATTGCATGCAAGGCCATTGGAGTTGATGGGTGGAGTCTTACAAAAAACATGTATATGTGAAGAATAGAGCCAGGCTAGGTGGCATCCTATGGGGTTTCATAAGCCCATGCATGTATCACGAATGGACAGTAAGGGAGGCGCCATTAGACTTGGCGAAAGAGTACAAAAATGAATGGTGTCGCCACCCCAATTGGCGAATAAGAGGTGTCCTTTGTTACAGCATAGGCTCAGGCTACGTGACAGCCTTTGGGATTCCTTTCATTATTGCATGCAAGGCCATTGGAGTTGATGGGTGGAGTCTTACAAAAAACATGTTGTTGTACCCCAAAATTTTCCCTCCCATATTCTTCAAGATTTGCCAAGATCAATCTCCAGATGATTCAAAATCTCTCAAGGGTTGTACAGTCCAATTGCCTCCTAACACAGTCAAAATTAGGGTTTTGGTTCTTGCAAAGAAAATGAGGTTTTCAAGGGTCCAATCAAGTCCCATATGCCTATGTACATTGTCAAGCATCCATATGTCAAGTTTCAAGACTCACAGCATCAAGTTGCACAGTCAAAAACCCTAAATGCTTCACAGTCAACTGTAGGGGCAAATGGTCATTTGACAGTCAAAAGTCAAAAAATTTGGTCAACATCTTATTTTGGAAGCCACAATCATCATTTGATCAATTCTTGATCATGATTCCACAAGCATGGCTCAAAAAGTCTCAAGATGCAAAAGTTTCTATTTTTGGACAGCTGAAAAGTCAACTGCAAATTGACCAAGGCATAACTTCTTCATGGTTAATCAGAAAAATCCCATCCAAATCTCATTTTGAAGGGGATGACATTTCCTACAATTCATATTCACACTCCAAGTCCAAGAAATTCTCTCACAAAAAGTTATCAATTTCAACATTATAAGTCATTTTCAAAAGTCAACAAAAAGGCACTTTAAGTCAAAGACCATAACTTGTGATTGGTAAATCAAAATGACATGGGACCAAAGACATTGGTTAGAGGACTTCAAGACCCTTCCAAAATGTCCAAGAACATGTTCATAGCTTCAAAATTGAGCAATATATGCATTGGAGAAGTTGGGAAATTTTTGGGAACTTTCAAAAGTCAACTTTGCCTAAAACACTTCAAATTTGCTAATGGGCCTCAAATTCTTCCTTGAATCATTACCCAAAGCCTATGCACGACCCATTGAGCTCAAAATGATTTATTTTCTTATTTTTAATTAATTAATTGAATTTTTATTATTATTAATTCATTTAATTAGTTTTAATTGTAGAAAAATATCAAAGAATGGTTGTCAAATCTTTTTATGCAGCAAATACACTCCATATATGCTAAAGATTTCGTGCATCACTCAAGGGGACAAGATCTTCCATAATTGGCAAAGTTTTCATGAAAAAAGATTGAAAAATATATGGTGGAAAATCAAGGATTGAAAACATTATTGCAATGGATTCATGGGCTTGTTTTTGACCTAGAATCATTCACATACATATGTTGAGTGAAACCCTATTTAGAAACACACGTGAAAGCTGCTGAAGCCATAGAATCACTTTGCAGAATTTCAATAAAAATTTTGAAACTGAAATCATACTTGCAGTGCAATTCAAGGCCTAAAAACGTTTCCAACACCTTGCTGACATTGCCAGGAAGCGTTTGCCATCAAGAACCAGTCCAAACGCGCAAAGAATTGAAGAACACGAGCCATACGGTTTGCTTTGTTTTCCAATTTGACATATCATCATTCATGCGCTTTTAACCATTTTTCTTGTTTGATTTACACTAATAGTGACCTTTTGAAGCGATTGGTACAGTTCAATTGAATTAACGTTGTCTGAATCAAGATTCACCATGGACGAAAATTAGGTTTTCTGAAGCTTGCAATTAGGGCTTTAGGCATCAAGAAAAATTGGACTATGCCATGACTATGGTTGAATTCGTCAAGGCCAGACGAATTCAACCAACCTATCGTGCCCTTTTTATATTAATTCCTCTTCTATTCGCTATTTTTCACACTTTCACTTAGTGGGGGTTTAAAACCCCCGCTATCTTATTCATGTTGCAGGTGAAAACAAAGAAGAAGCACGCGTGGCATCATGCTACTGGAACATTCAAATGTTAGCGCGTTTTTTAAACGTTTCAGCATAACTGGCTTTTTTCATATATTACATTTGTTGTCTATTATATGTACAAATGCGTTTCACAGCTCATTTGGTGGAAGACGTGCCTTGCAAACATTGGGACCTGGGTTCGATTCCCAGGTCCCCCCATATATTCTTCATATTTTTCTTAACACTTTCAGGTGCAGCGCTTCTCAAACGTTCCATGATACACCCTCACGCGTTGGCTTGCCAGATGTCCTGATCAATAATCCAATGGCTGTAGAACGAAGTCCATCATATGGTCCAGTCAATGAGTATCCACACGATCAGAAAAGTCAAAGATGGCTCTATGCTTCAATGGGCCAGAATTCCTCAATATCACCTCCACATGGGCCAGACACCCCCTTGGTTTGCCATTTAATTTTCTTTTCTTTCTTTT
This sequence comes from Vicia faba, assembly GCA_948472305.1. Classification (NCBI taxonomy): domain Eukaryota; kingdom Viridiplantae; phylum Streptophyta; class Magnoliopsida; order Fabales; family Fabaceae; genus Vicia; species Vicia faba. The sequence goes on from OX451738.1 coordinate 1,517,345,310, forward strand.
AATTTCTTTCAATTGTTTTTTTTATAATTATTATTAATTCACTAAAATTAACTTTTCATAATAAAATCAGAAAATCAAAATACAAAATATATTTAATTATTATTAATCTCACCACTAACCTATTTTTTTGTAAATAAATGACTAGCAATTAATTTAGTTTAATTTAGGTTTTAAACTTTAATCTTTTTCTCTTAATAAGTAAAAAATACGTAGAATTAGGTTTTTTTGACATTTTTATCTTTTTCTTAAATTAATTATTAATCATCATTATTTATCATTATTATTAATTATCATTAATTTTTGTACATAAATGTGTAAATTAACTAATTAGTTTAAATTAGGTCAACTTTGACGTTTTATTAATAATTAAAATAATTTAGAACTAGGGTTTCACTAATTTTAATTTTAATTCTTTTTCTTTATTTTCATAAATACCAAAAACATAAATAAAAAAAACTTTCTTTTCTTTCTTTAAATAATTAATTAGGCTTTAATTTAATTTAATTTCAAGCAAAGGGTCAAAACCCTCGGACGTCCTGATTTTAATTCTTTTCGCACGTTATTCTCTTTGATTATTATGTAACTGCTTTCCGGATGTAATAGTAATTAGGTATTTTCTTTTACTTTCCACACCTTTATCAAAAACGGGTCTTCGTATCTTGGCGATGTATAGACCCGCGCCTTGTAATAGCGTAGCTTTTATCTTTCCGTCTTTTAATTTTCCGCACTCTTAAATTCTAAATTGCATGAAAGAATGTATCTTAATTAAAAACAACGCGTAGCTCACAATGCCCTGATCAAAGATAAACTTAACGTGAAAACAACACACAATACACACACCACTTCTAGGGTACGCATCACTCGTTGCCTTCGAAACGTGGTCGTCAAGTATAAGATGTTTTAGCGGTCGTTCTTATGTCCATGATCTAGTTGCCTCGAAACAGTTGCCTCGAAACGGTTGCCTCGGATTAAAAAAGGATCATGGACATTAGGGTAGCTTCTAAGATGTCCTAACTGTTGCTTCGGTGATCACACTGTCCCTACAATCGAATTGACCCGAACACCTCCAACGGTGGTGCTACCTACCTCTCAATGGTGGGATGGCACTACCTTAAGGACTTTTACACAGCCTAATTCCTTAGGGTAGGTAGATGACTCATGGATACTTGCTCTCTAAAAAACAAAACAAAAACCTTTTCACACCGACACTTTCAAAAGACTTTCAAAACGAATTTTTCAAACACTCTTGAGGACAGATACAAGAGTCATTCAGAAATCTTTCAATGAAACTTTTTCAAACCCACTCACATTTTGAGAAGCAATCAAACATTTTGAAAACATAAGAGCAAGTATCTAAGAGCCCATGGATAACCATGGATAGAAAGGGTGCTAACACCTTCCCTTTCTATAAATCTACCTCCCGAACCGAGAAACGTTCTCATAAGGAATTTTGCTGTACTTTTGTCCTGTCCATGTTGGAGAAAATAAAAGACGGTGGCGACTCTTGCTTACCGCGACATACGCGATCCAGCTTTAAACAGCCAGTTCTATTTCCACCGATCACACATGTATATGTGAAGAATAGGGTCAGGCTAGGTGGCATCCTATGGGGTTTCATAAGCTCATGCATGTATCACGGTTGGACAGTAAGGGAGGCGCCATTGGACTTGGCAAAAGAGTACAAAAATGAATGGTGTCGCCACCCCAATTGGAGAATAAGAGGTGTCCTTTGTTACAGCATAGGCTCAGGCTACGTGACAGCCTTTGGGATTCCTTTCATTATTGCATGCAAGCCCATTGGATTTGATGGGTGGAGTCTTACAAAAAACATGTATATGTGCAGAATAGGGCCAGGCTAGGTGGCAGCCTATGGGGTTTCATTATTGCATGTAATATTATTGGCAGCCTTGGGGGGTTGCATCCTTACTTAATTGAAATTTTTAGCCTTACGTTTAACATAACATTGATTCACATAATCTGTCAAATCTTCCAACCTTCGAATCAGTCATCAAATTCATACATTCCAACCTTCAAACATTACAGCATTTATACCTTCATACAATCAATAAACCTCAAAATTCCAACCTTCAAACCTTAAAACAATTCTACGCAATGGCCTCTTCACCACAATTTGTCGTCAAAGCACATTTCAACGGTGAGACATACATTTGTCCCACAGCTGGGTTTTTGTTTAGAAACACAGACAACATTCGATTTCTCTTAAACGGGAAAGCCAATTTCTCGTACTTCAAGAAAAGATTGGAGGCCAAACTTGAACGAGGCCCGGTGTCCCAGATATTTTATCAGAATCTAGTTTTTTTTGGAAACAACCAAGTAATTTTTTATAAGGTTGAAGTTCAAGATGACGAGGATCTCCAGAATATGATTTCCAGCCATGTTTATTCTGGATACGACTCTATTGAGTTGTACGTTTTGCTTCAAGAGCCTCCGGTGACACAGGAGGTTGAGCCTCCGGTGACACAGGAGGTTGATCCTTTGGAGAATGAACAAGATGAGGTAGATGCAGTTGATGATGAAGAAGAAGATAACGAGTTAGAGTTTGATGAAATGGTGAACGATGATTCTGACGATGATGGCATCCATAGTATTCCTACAGACAAAATCTACACACCACCTCCGCACATGACAAACTTCAACATGAGCGGAGATGAACCTTCTACTGACTTATTTTTCAAACCGTATATGCAGTCGGATGAAAATTTAAAAGAGAAGGACATGTTTCGTAACAGAGAGGAATGCATCAGGGCCATTAAAAAATTTCACATGCTCAACTCGGTTGATTTTAAGGTGGATCGTGTCAACCCGGAAAGGTACAAGATCAAGTGTGTCCACCCTGACTGTATGTTCAAGCTGACCGCATCATACAGATTAAGGGGTGACTGTTGGGTCATAGGTTCCATGACTACCCACACTTGTGTAAGTTCCACTCAATCACAGGACCACCGAAAACTCAATTATGTTCTAATCTGTCAAGAAATCCTACCCCTGGTCAGCAACGACCCATCTTTGAAGGTGAAAACAATCATCTCCCACATCACCACGGTTTTTAACTACACTCTGTCTTACCGTAAGGCGTGGTTAGCAAAGACTAAGGCGATTGAAAGGGTGTACGGAAACTGGGAGGAGTCATACCGAGAACTTCCCCGCTACCTGAATGCACTCAAGACGTATTCTCCAGGTAGTGTTTATGTTCTGGAAACATTGCCAGCGTACGCCCAAGATGGTAGTCTACTGCATGGCAACGGAATATTCAGTCGCGTGTTTTGGGCATTTCAACCATGCATCACAGGGTTTGCATCATGCAAACCAATTCTACAAATTGATGGGACTTGGTTATATGGGAAGTACAAAGGCACGCTATTGATGGCAGTTGCACAAGATGGCAACAACAACATTTTCCCCGTTGCGTTTGCCCTTGTCGAGGGGGAGACCGGTGGTGCTTGGAGCTTTTTCCTGAAAAATCTTCGGACACACGTGGCTCCTCAACCAGATCTCTGTTTGATCTAGGACAGACATGCCTCCATTGAAAGTGCCTACAATAATCCAACAAATGGTTGGCATGACCCTCCTTCTACGCATGTCTATTGCGTTAGGCATATCGTCCAGAATTTCTCGAGGGAGGTCAAGGACAAAACATTGAGGAAAGCGGTTATGAATGCGGGATATGCATTGACACAACCCACATTCAAATATTACCGCAACGAGATCCGTTTGTCTAATCCAGAAGCCGGTAGGTGGATCGACAATATTCCGGTGGAAAAATGGACTAGGTCATACGGCAATGGCCAAAGATGGGGGCATATGACAACGAATCTTATTGAATCAATGAATGGGGTATTCAAGGGCATACGAAACCTCCCAATCACTGCCTTGGTAAAATCTACGTATTTTAGGATGGCTGCGTTATTTGCCAAAAGAGGTGAAATGTGGAATGCGGTGTTGCAATCTGGACAACTATGGAGTGAAAGCTGCATGAAATACATTAAGGCTGAAAGTGCTAAAGCCAACACTCACATGGTTATACGGTTTGACCGACACAGCCACAACTTCATTGTGAAAGAGACAATCGACCACAATGAAGGCCTGCCAAGACAAGAATACAGGGTCATTTTACCTTCTCAATAGTGCGATTGTGGCAGGTTTCAAGCATTTCGTATGCCTTGCTCTCATGTCATTGCCGCTTGTGCTCATACCCATCAAGACGCGCTTCAACTGCTGTCAAACGTTTACAAATCTGAAACGTTGCTCACTGTTTACAACAACAACTTTCCTTTGGTGGCAAAACTGGATTATTGGCCTGAATACAACGGCGATATAGTTTGGCATAATGACCAAATGCGAAGGAACAAGAAGGGTCGTCCGAAAAGTAGGCGCATCACTACAGAAATGGACGATCTTGACAGGTTGGAAAGAAAGTGTGGTTTATGCCGTCAGGTCGGACACAATCGCAAAAATTGTCTGAATCGAGCGTCTGGCTCGACCACATAAGTATTGTAATACATAAAATCTTTTCAATATTTGTGTTGTAAACATTTGGGTTTTCCGTTAACAGATTTTGCTACAGTTAATAAAACGCGTACAACAATAATTAACGATATTCAATCTAGGAAATTACAACTGTTAACACAATTTCATCTGACCCATGCATCATCAGCATTACATCACTGTCTGTTTTGACTTCCTCCAACCACACATTAGGTCTTCCTGTCGCATGTGAGGTTGTTGTTCGTTTTCGCTGGATCCTTCGAATTTTTTCCCCCTCCGTAATGTCTCCATCTAGCCACCGCATCAACTCCCGCTTCAGACGCTCCATGGAGTGAATGTGCCAGAATTTCATTTTCATCGCAGGTTTCGTGGCGGAGAATATAACGTAACCATCTCTGCTAAAAATCATAGGCGACGTCATGACGCAAATAGCGGAGTACAAAATAAAAATACAGTGCGAGAAATTTCGGAGAAACTGACGAATTATTTATAAAACAACATTTTGCCCTAGTTTTGCCCTAGGAGCCAAGTGAGATGGCGCCTCCTCTCATTTTTAAGGAGCATGCGCCATCTCACTTGGCTAAAAGCCAAAGGAGGCGCCAAGTGAGATGGCGCCTAGGGAAAAACCCTAGGTGGAGGCGCCAAGTGAGATGGCTCCTCCTTTGTGGAGTCATCTGGAACATGGTTATTTACGTAATTTTTTCTGAAACCCGGTTATTTGCGAAATATTATTTTAATACATGGTTATTAATAAAAAAAATTCAAGATGTTCCTCCGTTGAATTACAGACAGGTTCCTAAATCTCAGCAGAGAAGTTTTCTCAGTTGAATTACGGGCGCGTTCTTAAATCTCGACGAAGATGTTTCCCCCCCCCCCCCCCCCCCCCCAGTTGAATTACGGGCAAGTTCCTAAATCTCGACACCTCAGTTGAATTACGGGCAAGTTCCTAAATCTCGACACCTCAGTTGAATTACGGGCAAGTTCCTAAATCTCGACACCTCAGTTGAATTACGGGCAAGTTCCTAAATCTCGACACCTCAGTTAAATTATGGGCAAGTTCCTGAATCTCGACACCTCAGTTGAATTACGGGAAAGTTCCTAAATCTCGACACCTCAGTTGAATTACGGGCAAGTTCCTAAATCTCGACACCTCAGTTGAATTACAGACGAGTTCCTTTCCCTCAACAAAGATCAGACTTCCCCAGCGGAATCTTCCTCAACGGCAGGTATGCAAGCTCTCGCTAAGGAATCTCTTATGCGATCAACACTCCTCCAAATGGCATCTGTAAGCCCATTCCCGACATCACAAGACAACTACCACTTCATGTGAGTGCAAATTTCTGGGCACTCTAGTGTTCAATCCTCTTCCACCTTCGGATCACGAAAGGCACGAAAGCCAATCTACATCCTCAGGTTTAAGAATATTGAACAGGGGCAGCTGTTGTACCCCAAAATTTTCCCTCCCATATTTCTCAAAACATTGCAAGAAAGATCTCCAAATTGCTCAAAGTAATCCAAGGGTTGGCCAGACAAGCTCTCTCCTAAGGCAGTCTACTCAAATTAGGGTTTTGTGTTGCATCAAGATACTTGAGTCCAAGTGACCCCAAGTTCTCACCAATGTCCTAATCTGTTCTCAATATCATCCATGTCAAGTTTCAAGCCTTGCAGAGAAATTTTGCTCATTCAATTGCTTAAAAGGTCCAAAAATCGACTTTGCTAGGGCAAAAGTCAATTGTGACCCAAATACAGTCAAACTTCAATATTTTTTGTTAACATTCTCATTTTGAAGGATATTTACTCATTTGATCAAGGGCTGATCATGATTCATCAAGGATTGCTCAAAATTCATCAAGATTCAAAAGTTGCTAAATTAGGGTTTTGTAGGAAAAGTCAACTCAACTTTGACCAAGCATAACTTTCTCATACTTTATAAGAAATGACCCATCCAAAGCTCATTTTGAAGATGATGAAATTCCCTAAAATCCATATTCATACCCCAAGATCAAAAAATGCACTCACAATAAGTTATGAATTTGGACATTATAGGTCATTTTGAAAAGTCAACAAAAACACCTTTTTGTTCAAAGCTTCTAACTTGAGCATGGAATATCAAAATAATATGAGACAAAAAGGGTTGATTAGAGGACATCTCAATATTTATAAAAAATCCAAGAACACCTCCAAAGAGTAAAAATTGAGGAAGTTATGCATTGTTGAAGTTGGACTTTTTTGCAAAATTGCCAAAAGTCAACTATCCCCAAAACTTCAAATTTTGCCAAATGGGCCCATTCTTTTTCACTTGTTTTGAGTTTGAATTATTTCCCACGTGCTCTAGCCTTGGCCATGTGTCCATATCATATTTTTATGATTTAATTTGATTTTTATTTGAATTAATTCATTTTAAACCAAATTAAATCAAATAAAATCAAAAATATTGATAACCAAAGATCTTTTGATGATTTCAGGTTTCAATGGACAACTTGCACCACATCAAACTCGTATCAAGGCATAAGTGTACAAAAAGATGTGATTTGGATCAAATTTGGAAAGCTTTAAAAGAGAATAAAATCAAATATCAAAATCATCAATGGAGGAAGATTTGGACAACAAATTTTAACCTAATGTATTGTACAATACATAAGGAAGCGAGGCATACAGAAATAAGGGTTGGAGATCAGTTCTAAAGGCAGAACCAAATTGGAAAAATCAAGAAAAAATGTGACTTCGAAATCAATCATAGAGGCGTCCTCAAGGCTTGGGAAGTATCTCAGTCGTTTCCTGGCAACTTCCACAAGCGAAAGCAACCAAGACCAGGCATTTTCAGACCCTCACACGCACTATAAGTCCCTCACGAATCCTCCATATTCTTGAATTCGATTTACACTATTCTTGCATCTATAATGAAAAAGAATTACATATTTGTGATTACCATGCCATTTGCAAACTTTTTACATTAGCCAATTTCATTTATATAACTTATACTGTGATTCACCATGATTAGGGTTTCTTGGAGTTTTTTGGGGTTTTTCGTTTCAGGAAAAATTAGCCTTAGTAATGGCTATGGTTATGATCGGAAGAGGATGACGAGTTCAACCATGGTCTTGGAAATCACTTTCAAGGCCTGTAGGAGGTTTTTGAATGAGCACGACTTGTAGTGACGGCCTGCGTCTGTAGCTATAAGTATTGCAGAGTTTTAGCAACGGATGGGGGAAGGGGACGATGAGTTGTCGCCCATCCATTGGCTTGTTCAAACGAGCGCGCCCTTTTTTCTTTTGTTTTCCAATAACGCTTATTTTTTGTATATTATATTTGATTTGTCTTCTATTAACAAAGCAAGGCAAGTGGCGTAGTGGCAAGCATGGTGTGGATTTCCCCTTCAGGACCTAGGTTCGAATCTCAGGTCCTCCATTTTCTCAATATTGTTTTCTTGTAGATAATTAGGTGCACGCCTAAACTGGAGACCCACCATGCGCCTTCCTCATCAAGCGTGCCAGATGGCCAGATGGCCAGATCAGGTAGTTAGCATCAAATGTTCACCAAAAGGCTAGTCAACGCATGTGTATGGGATCACAAAAAATCCAATGGACCAGCATCAATTGGGCCAACAAACTGCTTTCAACACCTCCCAAAAATCTCAAGCCCAATTTATTTACTTTCTCTTATATTTTATTTATTTTAATTTAATAATTTTATTTTGTTTAATTAATTTATTAACCAATAGAATATTTTCTTTTTAATAAAAAAATCACAAAAATATTTTTATCCAATTAAATGTCAGAAATTAATTTTTATTTATTAATAAATACTAACTAATTAATTAGGTTTTAATTCTAGAATAATTTTAATTTATTTTGTAAATATTTAAAACTAATTAGAATTAATTAGGTTTTAACTTTAATTTAATTATTTTAATTTCTTTCTTAAATTAACAAAAACTCCAAAAACATGTCATTAATTATTTTTCCATTTAATTAATTTAATAATTAATTTAGGATTTAATTTCTTTTCTTAAAAATAAAAACAACAAAAAACATTTTCTTTAATTAAAAGGGTCAAAACCCTAATTTCGAATTCGATCCAATTTTCTCGCGCGATTTATTTTCCCTTATTCAATTATTGATGTATCTGCTCCCGACTTGTAATAGTTTTAATAGGACATTTATTTATTTTTCCGCATTTTAATTTCAAAGGGTTGTTTTTGGCGATGTAAATACCCGACGCCTTGTAATAGTTAGTTTAAATTCCGCATTTTAATTCCGCAAATTATACAACTGTTAGATGTTTGATAATAGGGCTTGCATGACAAGAATGAATGCCTAATTTAAAAAACAGTTAGATCACCCTTAACATGTGCAAAGATAAAAATAATCGAAATCAACACACTCGCACATGCGCACTCCTAGGATACACCCCACTTGGTTGCCTTCGTACACGGTCATTGAGTATAGGTCGTTTTAGAGGTCGTCCTCTTGTCTAAAAGATCATAGTTGCCCAGAAACGGTTGCCTCGGATATCATTGCCTCGAATAAATAATCTAAGACATTAGGGTTACCGCTAAGGCGTCCTAACATTGTTTTAGTGACCGTATATCCCTCATTCGAATTGATCCTCAAACTCCAACGACGGTGCTACCTACTCACTAATAGTGGGATAGCATTGTCTAAAGGAAATTAGCTTAGAACGATTCCTTTTTCGAGTAGGTAGATTAGTTCTTAGATACTTGCTCATCCAAAAAAAACAAATTTTTCACACTTACACTCCTTTTCAAACAAAGTTTTCAAAAACACTTCATTACACTCTTGAGGATAGAAGCAAGAGGTAAATCGAAGTTAAAAACAAAAACTTTTCAAACCCACAAACACAAAGAAAACAATTTTGAAAACAATGAGCAAGTACCTAAGAGCCCGTAGATAACTACGGATAGAAAGGGTGCTAATACCTTCCATTTCTATAAATCTACCTACGTACTCAGAAAATCTCAAAAAATGAATTTTTCTGTGCTTTTTTTCTTTCCTTGTTGGATAAAATAAAAGTCGATGGCGACTCTTACTTACCGCGACATTTTTCCGTACAGAAATTTAGATAGTTCACTAATTGAATATAAACTAATAAAAAAATGTTTAAATATATAATTGGTATGTAAATATTTTATTTTCTTATTCTAGTTTTTGTAATTTATTTTGTTTGGTTTTGTTCATTGCAAATTTTTTTTTATCCGTAATTTTAATAGACAAAATCTATTTATATTAGAGTTTTCTCAGAACTTGTACTTTATTACATTGAAGTTTGGTATATCTCTAGTTCACTACATTGCATGTATTTAAAATTCTACTCGATTACTTTGATAAGTTACACGTTTTTTTTTTTTTAATTTCTCATGCATGTATTACATAAATAGTTTATAGATATGATACAATAGTTTTAAATGCAATATATATTTTATTTTTGTTTGTCATAAACTTCTTTGCTTTGAAAATTTGAACATTAGAATTTAGAGTTTGTGCATGTTTTGTTTCTGTTTTGTATTTTTGGTTTAGCGATGTCCAAAATTTGAATTTTTTATCCTGAGTCAGAAGAAAAATTCAATTTCATGTTATCTATTTTTCGGATTGGTTTGTTTTTGTGTTGGTTATACTTCGTTGTTTTTTGTTTTTATGACATATTTTTGCACTTGTTTGATTGTAGAAAAAATATTTTACAATTAAGAAAGATTGAGGCATGGTAGATTAGTTCAACATGACTTTGTTCGTAAGGAGAAAGTTAGATCCTTGCAACTTGCAGTTTGAGAGAATTTGTTTGTTGGTGATGGATCATCTTTTCGAGTTCACGTGACTCCAATATCGTCTTCTCGGATTCATGTAACCTATGTTGCTCCAAAAGCCCATGCTGCCTCAGATGCCCCATATGGTGATGTGCCTGATGGTTTCTTGGGAGGCTTCTCAAACCATTCATTGTTTCCCATGTATCTTGACCATGATCCTAGGCACGTGTGGGAGGAAGATGTAGCATAAATATTTAATTACTCTTTTAATGCATGTGTTATAATATTTGCACTTTCTGACGATTGATGTACTTTTTTCCCAATATTATGATATGTTCAAATGTATCAACCACTGTAGGAAGGCTGCAAATGTGACGCAACCTCATGAGTCATGATTTCAGGATGTCTTGCAGTTATCTGAGTTGCATGACTTAATATGATTGTATTAACCATGAGTTATTGTCTACTTTTATAGAGAAATGACACACATAAAAATATTTATTTCATCTTTTGATTTGTGAGATGCCCATCACACTTGATGATGCATCATGCCTCATACATCTTCAACTCAAAAAAAAAACATATTAAACCTCTTTCTTTTAAGGTATAGATCCACCAATATTAAGATATATGTGAAAGACTACTATGAGACTTTGTCATGTGCACGTTGAATCATCCCGTTGATAGTGAATCAAGAGATCGGATCTTTTTGAGTTACTCTTGACCATATTATGTTGGATAATATTTGCTTCATATCATACGGTGAGCACCGTGAGACATGTGACATGTGGATATGATAGCCTTGTACTCTAGATAGATGACATGTAGGTCTCGACTTATGTATCCACATTTATCTGAGTCATTTAAACAATGATTCAAGTATATGCAAGATATGCCCAAATAATTCATTGTTGTTGATCTTGCCATTGTTCTCTGCAGGTATGTTGGTAGGGTTTTTGTAGAGTATTGCTATCATCTAATTATAGAGAATGTATGTCGTGTTCCATCTCCTTGTCCATAGAGTACGGTATACGACTACATCTAGTAATGTCACATTTGTACATTACACCAGATGTAGAAGGAGATCATCCCAGACCAACTCATTAAGAGAACTTAGAGGAGGAGCAGGCAATGACGGACTATGTCATTGATGTGTTGTCGATATGTCACTGTATTATGGCCATTGGGAGTGAGGCCATATCTAGGAGGGAGTTTGAGGAAGACATTCTTCAGATGGCCACTCTCAACACACGTTACAGTACCGGCGACAGAGAAGGAACGTGGACGTCACACAATAGTTGTCTTTTACATTATATATTCTGATACTTTGATTATGACATTTTGACATTTTGTATTTAACATTTTTGACATTTTGACATTCAGATATACACATTAATTTTTCTATTTTAATCTTATTATTAAACGACAAATATTTATGATTTATAGTGAGATTGATTTATAAATGACTTGTAATATAAGATTTATTAAAAAAATATCAAAAACTTTCTAATTAGTAAAATATTTTCATGGGATTAATCTGAAGATTGAAATTTAAAATTGTGTTTTTCTCTGTTGTAATAAAAGATAAATAAATACACATGCAATTTTAATTCGAACATTGAAATCTAGAGCTTTTTTTTTTTATTAAAAAAAATGTCACTTTGATTAAGTGATATGGAGTATAATAGACAGCATCTAAATTTTAAAATTCAAATTATACAATTGACATTTTGATGTTTTCAGAGTATGTGATCACTACACGCGATGGAGTAAACAACACCCTAAAAATTATAGGCTACATCAACATCCAAATCAATGCACGACCCAATACACACATAAGCTCTAATATATTTGCACTTGATTATTTCATTGTCATTTAAGCATCATTTATTAAACATTATTAGTCATAAATTAATCGTGAATTACCAATAATAAATATTTAGATTTTGTTTGAGAGTTTAGAGGGGAGAAATCTCAATCAAATTCACACATATATGAATTCGGAGGTCCTCATTCCATAAATATATCCTATTGCAGTTTGAATGGAATAACAAAACAGAAAGTTAAAAGTGTATGGTTAAGCTTTCGGTAGATTCCAGACATTATCAAGTGCAAGCTGACCTCGTGCACCGACTCAAATCTTCTCGCTAACAAAGGTTACTCTTCCATTACCGTTAGTATTATAATTATATTATACTCTGTTTCAACATATTCTTTAGTCTCTAGTTTCCAAAGCATCTTTTGCTAAGTTCATAGAATTAAGAAAGCAATATTGGTCTGAGAATCGGCCGCATTTTATGAACTAGGAAAAATAATAATTCCTCAATCCTTCACTAACGTTTATATCGTATATATAACTGATTTTATTTCTTTTACATGAAAGGCACCAAGACAAAAAAACACAGAGATTATTGAGAGGGTGTAGTGCATGAACATGGGAGGTATGAAAAGATGGTTGTTTAAGAGACTACGAGAGAAATCATGGAGGTGCAAGAATTTTTTGTCTTCATTTAGGTGGAAGAGGCATTATTGGCCATTTCCCTTTATAAATTATGCGATTTATAAGATTATGATGGTGTTTGAAACCATTGTGTTGGTTACCATGCTGTCTTCTTTCTACCTTTGTTGTGGCTGTACCTTTTAAATTTCCAAAGTACATCTTACAGTAAATCCTATGGGAATTTTTTGGTTTGAGAGTCGAATGGAATGGAATCTAGTGATTTTTAAAACTATGTTATCTAATTCCATTCCATTTCACTTCTTTTCATTCTATACCAGCAACTCAAACATATCATTAATATTTGATCCTGGTAAAATGTAAACCTTAATCATCAGCTACTTTAAAGAAACAACCTTTTTTATATGATAGTCAACTTTTTTTTTTATAATTCAGTACATCAATGGTAGCCTGTTAAAGCAGTGACTAAGATGCTAAACAAACAAGCATTCAAATATGAACGGAATCCATGTCTTTTGTAGCCTTGTATTGGGTATCTAGTTTATTAGGCTAAAAAATGTTTAAGTTGAATTAAAAATATCAAATCTCTATAAATAAATTTGAATATGTCAATTGTTCCTATTAGTTTTGTAATCAACCAATTATTTAGAATACACAAAATAGATCACCAAAATATACTACTACAATGCTTGGATGATTTGATCCATAAATAACCTTTTATCAGATATTTATGTTGCAAAGTTTACTGTTGGCTCGATATTTAATATCTATGAAATCTTACATAAACTAAAATTAGTTGATGTCACTGAAATATGTAAAAATTAACATCTTATACATTTCTATTGAATAAGATTAAACTTGGTGTATTTCATTAGCATGATTTTAAAAACTAGTGTAAAACTTCACAAATGATAAGCGATAGTAACTTCATATCCATTTGTAATTTTGTAATAATATCGTCAGTAGACCACTAAGCCTGTGGGTTGAGGTTAATTACCCCTGGTCAATCCAGGCCAATCCACTGACTTAAAAAATGAACAAAATGTTCAATTTCTCTGTATACGACCTTGACCTTGAGCCGGCCGGAATAGAAGGAAAATATTGGTGTACATCCAACTCGCTAGACCATAAAACCTGTAATGAACCAACTCACCCAACCTGCAAACCATTGTTAACCAATCTAGGTGGGGCCAAATTGAGCCATGTTGACACCTCTACACAACCAAAATTAAAGAAACTATTGTCTGATAAAAGATGATAATGAACTTAACATGTCACTTTTAAGAGTCTCACATTTAATGAGATAAACACAATATATATTTATAAATAGAACCAATCTTCACTTTCCGAAACTTATTTTGTAAAGTTGAATTAGATCCAATCGAAATTTTAAGATGGTATCATAGCCAATCAATTCAGACCACCAACATTTTATATCCACACGCCAAGTCCCACATAAATTAAAGATAAAACCTTATTAGAACTTATAAAAACTGACACTGCTCCCCTTACAAATCGGTTATATAAAGTGGGGATTACTTCTATTTATAAACATATTAAGATTATCTCTCATCAAATGTAGGACTCCTAACACACATCCCTCATATTCAGGACCTGACATCCAATAGCATGAGCCGAATGGTCCGATAGTCGAAATCTGATAGCAGGTAACCTATCTTGAAGAGGATCAGATACCATATTATATACTTTTTTATATTTGGCCTGATCCATTATAGGCAAGAATCCCATCCCAAAATTATACCAATTTGCTTCTCTAAAAAGAATCCTACATGTCAAGCAAATAACATAAAAAAGCATACATACATTTGTTTTGCTAAATGATCTTACCCTGTGACTAAGGACAGACATCATTCCCACTCAAAGTTTGTTTCTTTGGGTAAAACCAAAGCAATTAGGCACTCAGATGGATCGGGTGCAATGGACAACAACGAGCATGTTTCAAGTGAATGAGGAAGTATAAATAGCAGCCTTGCCCATATGGATTTTGAAGCTGGGATTTTAATAACTCCAGCACAATCCCTCTGTTTTAAGTATGATACGAAATCCTGAAACTGGTTGACAGATACAAGGTTAACACAAGGACAAATCAAATTCCAACTCTCACTCATATATATGTAAACGTAATGTTCATAGTTGTAATGTGTCAATGATTTATAATGTTGCAAGGATGTTGAAAGAAAAAGGAATTTGGCTTCTCTCCACTGAAGGGTGAAACCTAGAGAGCAAAGTGTAACATTTATAACTGTTAATTGGAATATCAATATTACTTGTTAGAAAATAAAATATCTATTATGCTAGAATTTTTTGGTTTATCTCCTAGGATCAGTTTGCAACCTTAGCTTTTCTTAGAATATCTTGCATATTGATTTCCCTAGAAATAGGGATTAGTATTCAAAGTCAAGATCAAGTCAATACAAAGTTATTATCAATAATATTCAAAAGTTATTTTATCTTCTCCTTTTATCTAAAATCCCACAACTTCTGATAGAAATCATAGTGCACTCTTCCTTTTCAGTTATAACTGAACTCTGTTATTATGAAAAGTTGTTTACAAAATGAGATCAACAGTTGCTTTTATAGTTGCAACTGTATGACCTGCTATAGCGGGTCACCTAATGCTAGAACTGATACATGTCAGTCATTTAGAAGAGTTTTATAGAGTTAAACTACATATCTCAACTACTCCTATACTCTAATAACTTCAACATGGTATCCAAAGTTTGGTTTGACCCTAAGTGCCTTCTCACTTTTTCCCCATCACTGCTGCGTGTGACAGTGCATCCATCATTCGATCAACTGGATCTTCAGCGACAGTGTCATCTTGCTATCATGGTTCTAGATCCGGCCTCAGTTTTGTGTTCCGTGCCGCTGGCACCAAGGCTCCAATGGAAACAAACCTTTTATCTCTCCACTCTCCTGTTTTGGATGCATTTTTCTTTCTCCTATGACCGATCATGACTCCTGTTGTTGCAACCTCAATTTAGAGTTCCTTTTATTACTGCAACTTCTAAGTCGCTATTCATGAGCATTGTGTATTTGCTAACCCGGTGTTGTCCCAGATGCACTTGCACCATGTTCTTCCCAGATACATTGGCCTCAGCATTGGTTCCAGAAGCACTGGTCCCATCTTCGCCCCAAATGTACTAGCTTTGTCTATGTCATAGAAGCAATTCTAATACTTATCATCAACTTAAATATTTTGGGAAGGACGAACCTTGCTTCAATCAATTGTCTGCCATGAAATTTCTTTAAGGCTGACGGTCATTCCAGCTGTATGGCTAGGTTTTATTATAGCAATTCTCTCTGATTTTTCTGACATCCTTGAGTCGTCTTCCCAACCATTATTATTGGTGGAGCTCAAATTTTGTTTGGTTTTCTATTTATTTTTTATGTGGGACAATGCATTAGTAAGCTTTAGTTTGAGGGACAGTGTTGGAAAATAAAATAATACACCCTCCGGACACTATTATAAGCAACTTTACTTTTTTGGTACATTTGACTATCAATACATTTTTGGTCCAAATACATTGATAGTCAAATGTACCAAAAAAGTAAAAGTTGCTTATAATAGTGTCCAGAGGGTGTAACTCATAATATCTTGATATTATGCTAGAATACTCTATTTATCTTTGAGGATCAGTTTTCAATCTTAGACTATCTCCTAAGATTACTTTCCATGTTTCTTGCTTACTGTTGTTGCATTTGTTTCTTGATTTCCCTTTGAACAGGGGGATTAGTATTTAATCTATTATATCTTGCACTACACTTTACTACTAAAAGACAAACACATCACTTAAAAAGAACCAAATCCTTAAAGAAGGGACCAAGAGACAGGATATGTTTTGTTTAATATACTTAAATGGGATAAATGTTATGTAAGCCAGCAGTTAAAAACAGCTCTCTCATTCCTTGCTCAGAACAGGATTCAGCAAAAACTATGACAATATCCCTCAAAGGGATTTTAACATGATAGACTAGAACTTGTAAGATAATTTAGCAGCTCATAGAAGTCTCACTAAATGAGTAATAACATACTGTAAGGATAAAACTAAAATCAGCTTCAGTGCACATTTGTAAGACAATGCCATCTTGAAATGAAAAATAAATGATGAAAAGAAAACATACCCTTCTGTCGTTACTTGTTGAAGATGGGATTAAACGGCATACTTCCCTCTGCATCAGAAGTCAACACAATAAAGACAGGTTCATGGAATGGCATGGCAGTACATACAAATATGTTTCATGGCCCTGAGTATTAGAAATGTAAACTAGATAGAGAAAATCTGGTAGAAAACTGAACAATTATATTTTCTGAAATGAGCTTCAATGTAATTGCTAAAGAATTGTGTTGAGCTACAATCTATTTATAGATTGGTCTAGAAGCTGATGGTAACCCAACTAACTAGCAGCTGTCAGTTAGTTATAGCGGAAGTTATGTTAGTTACAAGAGGGATGATAAGAACCATAGGATGCAGAAAGGACTACATGAGCTCAATTAAACATACTCCTTTAATATTGAGCTACAGAAATCTAAGATCAGACACCGAGAGTAAGGATACACATCTTAAGTAATAGGCTATGATAAAACATCAATTAAATTAACAAATTGGGTACACATTCATGATATAGCAAGCATGCGATGTTTGAGAAGGCAGGGAACACCCCCATAGGATATTTGAAAACTCACTCTATGAGATGGCGTAGCAGCAAATGTTGATTGCACATGCCTCAAATCTGTGCGTTTAGTCATGTCTAATTTGGTAGGCCATCTGCAGCAGAAAAAAGCAATTTAAACGAGCATATTTTTTAGGGAAAAAAATACTCTGAGCAGTAAAGAACCAAAAGATGATTTCTTACTCGGCAGGCTCGGGTATGGCATTAGAATATCTGCACATATTTGAATCTGCTCTGCATGCATTAATTGTACAGTAGCTGACTCCACTTTTACAGAGATTTCCCTGCCACTGATACTGCAGTGGCTGTTCCGAACATTCCATATCGACTGGTTCTTGGACAGGCAAGGGTGGAGGAGGTGGAGGAGGAGAACCGGGTGGTGGAGGAACCGGGGGTGGTTGTGTCTGGGGTAGAGGTGGAAGAGAAGGAGAAGGAGGATGTGGGTGAGGAGGTGGCATTTCAGGTTGATGAGGTGGCAAAGATGATAGAGACGGTGGTACAATTAACGGAGGAATCTGCTGGTTATAGGATTGCATTGGAGTTCCTTGTATCTGAGCAAGTGGAGTTACTGAAGCAGATATGAAAGGACTGCCATTAAAATTATTTGGCATTACACCTGTCTGAAATTGGTTGACAGGTAACTGATTATTTATTCCATGAGGATCCCATGGCCCATTTGGAGGAGCATAAACAGGGCGGGTGAAAGGAGATGACTGAATTTGTTGTGGTGGTGGTGGAATGGAAGGTCCACGTGTTCCAGAGTGTAAATGTGGAGCATTTCCTGGTGCAGAAGACACTCTATTTAATAAATAGACACAGTAATAAACCAGAAATTGAATTTTCAACTGATTTTTTTATTTAATCCATAATTCCATGAAACAAAAAGGCTGTACTTATAACCATAGAATATTACCTCGATGAGGATCCACTGATAAATGATCATAACCATCAGGCTTCCTTACTCCAACTTCTGATATCTCCCTAGAATCAGGGTAGTGCCAGTTTGACTGAGAGAGAGGTGCACCAGATACACCACTACTATGATTCTCAGCATTTATTCTGGGGGAAACAAGCTCCATAGCATGGTTTTCAGGTTTAATTGAAAATGGTACAGCATTCTGATTTCCCGGTTTGCTGTGTAAATATGGAAAATGAAGAACTAAACAAATTAGTAAATACTACTAGTTGTCCAGAAGAGTTGTTATAAAACAATTCAAAAGCTGTTGAAAGAAATAAGAATCACATGCCATACATGGATACAATTTTCAAAATCAACAAAAAGTGGTTTGAAACATAACTAATTTACAACAATGGAGAGCATTATCAGTGTGCATATACATGGTCCTGGTTTGAATTAGCTTCTATAGCTTGTAGAAGCTTTTCAACTTTAATAAGTATTTAGTTTCCAAATCATGAAATTTTTTTACAAATTTATAGGTAACTGTGTGAAGTTAAATGAGAAAGCTTCTGACAACTGAATGCAGAAGTTGATTTCAATTTATGAAAGAAGTTATTAGTTACAGTAATTTAACTTATTGCAAAGATCATTTCAACTTTTCTTCTATACAAGTGCTTGGGAAAAAATATCATCCTCACTAGTTCTAGAAAATTTACTGTTGGATTGTATTTGTATGGGTTTAGGCCCACACTACTAATAACTGATAAAACATTCCAAGAACATTTAAGAAAATGAAGATAAGTGTGCATGCATTTGTTTCTGGGGCCTCTTGTTAGGACTTAAGGAAGAGTGAGAAGCAGGTTGGAATCGAGACAAGCTTACAAACAAAAAACAAAAAATGGGAACCACACTTAAATCATCACATATATTAATGTGCTTGTGTGTGAGTGTGTGAAAAAGATTAATCCTGTGTAACCTGAATTCTATTTGGAAGAACAATCCTGGACAACCCCGCAGATTCTTTACGACGGAAACTGCACTATCAACATTACTACATTCAACAAACCAACCACATCCCATGTGAATTTTCGCTTGTGTCAACCGTGCAATGAAACCAGAGTTTCCAATAGCAAGGTTGCAAATACTCATTAGCTCATCATCTGTGAGGAACTGGGAGCTATTATGTGGAATAGTTATCCACAGAGTGCTGGATGGCACTGCATCTTCCTCACGCGTGGAAGCAGCAAAATTATTTCCAGTCATATAATTATCATTGAGACCTGTGTTTTGATTAATATTATACTTTGCACGCAATGAAGCTAATATGTTACACAAGTGAGACATTCTTGCTTGACTACTTTCAGCAGGGCTCCCATGTACAGTTCGAGCGTGAGGTGATCCAGCAGAGTTGCTGACCTTGAAGTCCAGATGGGCAGGGGTGGGCAAAGGTCTTGCACCATCCATATAAGCATGCCCACTTACAACATTAACTGTTCCAGGACCCAAATGTGGGTGATAACTACTTCTTTCTCTTCGGAGCTGTCTCAGATGCAACATAACAGAGGCAGCTTCTTCAGGGGTTTCAAACTCCATAAGTAATGCACACTCACAGCTAAGATCAATAAATGTGAGAGGACCCTTATAAACTACTTTCCTTGATTCATGAAGAATCTCATCCTTAGCCCATTGACTGGAAATATTTCCAACATAAATATGAGAACTAGAGCCAACTGCCACACTATTCATTGCACCCTTAGTACCAAGTCCTATATCCATGAATTTTACACGGCAAGGAAAATTTTGAGGTGCAAAGTGTCGAGCCTTTATTGCATCAATTATCCTTCTGTACTCAACTAAAGCAAATCCTTTCAAAGGGAAGAATATAAACTTTTCAATAGGACCAAACCTCTCTAATTGAAACCTAATATGGCTTTCAGGCATGTCAGGTGCTACACAACCTACCCATAGCTGCTTAGAAGCAGCGACAACATCTACAGCAGCAGGATCCCCGTCACAGCACCAAACAATTTGACTTCTGGCTAATGAAGTTGGTGACATAAAATGATGATTTGGAGAAGCCAGAACATTGCTGACAGCACCACTAGAGGACCTTGACCGAGGTGAATTGAAATTTGCATTTAAAACTTGATTTTTCTCAACAATTGGGAAATCATTTCTACCATCGAATGAATTACTCCTGAAATCTACCGCTGTTCTAACTGTAGGTGAGAATATCTGATGGTTTACATAGTCCCTAGGCGTGGGACACCTAACATGGGGCATGTCACCTTTCTCAACACCCACAGACGTTGATATCCCTCCATTATCAAAATGAGAACCTGCTTTAAATATAGAAACATTGTCAAGAGAAACTGCAGAGCAACGAGCTATCACATATTTAAGTAACATTATCAGTAAAATCACCTTTTTGTGATGTTTCGCCAATACTTTCATGTTCCTCAAAGATCTTAGGAATCCCATACTTTCTATTCATGAAAATTGAAGAATCAGATTTATCTTCATCACTATCTATTTGACAGTCTCCTAACTCGGTCTGCTGAGTGAACATTCCAAGAATTCCTTGCAATACTGATGTAGTTTCCAAGGAAGCATTAGTGAGCGAGTCAAGTAACTTTTTACATCGACGCACAGTCCAATTCCGCAGTGAGCGGTCCTTGTTAAGAACCTTATAGAGAAAGGTCATGAAAAAGTTTCTCCGGTAAGAAGCAATTAGAAATAAAACTTTAAATTAAACAATATAAACAAAAAAGACTAAGTTTTCAACAGAGCTCTTTTACCAGCAGCAGCAGTGTATATGCCCCCACAGAAAGAAACTAATAACAACATATCAAAATTCGACCATGCAATCCAAAAGCTCAAACATGCCTAGTACAGCAGAAAATAAAATAACAAAAAAAAAACACTATTATAGTTATCAGCAACTTTTGCATTAGACTCATTAATCAAGCCGTCAATTAGAGTTTAGTCTATATATTTAGATTAGTGTTTGTACTCTTTACATAATTCAATAATATTTCAAAATACTTTTCCATGTGGTGTGCAAGCCAAATAGAATGAAATATTGGAATATAACATCTTGTTATATTCCAATATTTCATTAACAACAGCCACTCTGGAAACAGAGAGAAATATAGAATTAGTACTGAAATGGGCAAAGGATTGGAGGGAAATCTCCTTATAATAGGGATGAGAAAAGAAAAAAATGTAGTATTGAATACCCTCGAGCTAGAGAGAAGATCCCTGAGCCTTCCCTTACCCAATGTAGTATCATCCTGTGTTCTAGGTAGTTTTAGTCTTGTTTCTCACATTTCTCGTTTGTTTTTATTATTGTCTAGAGTTTTATTATTGTCTAGAGTTTTGAGTCTCGGGTCTTCAGGTGTGTTGCTTTTGTCCATGTTCATAAACCACATCCAACTAAGTTGGACTCTTGTGTGGTTAGGTGCATCTTTTTGGGTTATACCTATGCCCCTGGCAAAGAGAGCTATAAATGCTACTACTATTCAATAAATCTTCGATACTTTCTTTCTACGGATGTTGCTTTCCATAAACGTGTGTCCTTCATCCCCCGTCGCCTTCAGGGGGAGAAATGTAATTTAAAATTTGATTCCAAATTTCTCCTTCCTGGTTTTTGTCTTCCAGATCAATAATAAGTATTTTATTATACATGCACAATAATAAGTATTTTCTGCTTTACAAGACAAGCCCTCAAGTTAACTTAAACTTCTATAATACATGCACAACTATTTAAAGACAAGGCTATTAAAGTTTAAATGTTAGATAAGGCATAGGTGCAATTCTTCCAAGGGAGAGATCACGTTAAAAAACTGCATGGTCTTCCCATAAAAGCAAGTAATTACAAAAAATATAATACATAAAACCAATATATATAACAAACACAAAGTATTACCAGCATAAGCAAGCAGCTCTTTCGAGCATCGTATATATGGTTGTCATCGGTGATAACTTTCTCGCCAACCTCAATCTCTTTGACGCCTTCCCCAATATAATCGCTACAAGTTTTAGGTCCACCATTAAGCATGCTAGTTACCATGCTCAGAAAACGCTTTCCTTCGTTAGAAGTTCCCTCTTTTGTGGTGGCTTCAAAGAGTTCCAAACAAGCCGCAAGCAATTCTTTTGGACAAGAGAAAAATATCCAAAGTATACATAATGTACGGAACTTGGACAATTTAGTCAACGAAGAATCATCTTGATTTAAAATATTTCGTTCCAATTCAGAAAAGGCCTCAGGATTATCTTGCATTTTGAGGAAATTCTTGTCAACCATCCTTAAGAAATCCTTTTCCTCAAATAAGGCAACAAAAAAGGTGAGCACATTTTGAAAAGTTGTTGAGCGAATTCCTCTAACTACAGCTGAAGTTGGTGCTACTGAAGAAGCAGCGTGGCAAATATCAGCCAATCCGAAAATACAGGCTTTAGCAGTTTCAAATGCAATACCACTGGAATCCTCTTCCTTACTGATCAATGCCAAACTCCAGTTATGCATATTGATAACCACTTTGGCCGCCGCTTCCAAAGCCGTTGGACAGTGACAAGCATATCGAGGAATTAAATCGGCCACAATTCTTTGTACACTCGTACAACCTGTCACATTATAAAAGCTTCACTTTGAGAAAAAGAGAATTCCAGTTCCAATCATGGAAAATTTTCTGTCAGTTCCTACATTAAGAGCAACAGAATATAGCTTGCTTGCGTGATTAATTAGGTGATAAAATCACATCACATGATGTACAAATATGGCTATTTGAGGTGATATTGGAACCTAAATATTCTGTGCTTCCTGAAACTAATTCGGCCTTCAGTGGAGAGATTCCAAAATCTTAGATGCTAACATGCCAAAAAAAAAAAACACCTCACTGCAGGAAACACAGCAGCTGAATGGTGAATATAGTGGTGGTCCGTGAAGCATTCTTGCTAGATTTCAGTGTTGTCGATGGCGGATGGCGGTCCATGGCGGAGAGCCAAAATTCCGCCATAGCGGCCGCTTTGCGGCTCTGTTATTGCGGATTATGGTGGAAAACCCCGCAATAGCGGCCAATATTTACCATTGCGGCGAACCCAAAAACCGCCATGTATATCCTTCATAGCGGCCATGGCGGGGCAATTTGATAACACTACTAGATTTATGAGACTAACAAAAGCACAGAAAGTTGCAGTTACTACAAGTGTCAGTGGAGGTAGAGATTGAGCTTAAATTGAACTGAATTACTACTAATTTGGTGGTGGCTGGCAGGTGAAGTATTTTAAAACTCAGTCACAATGAGTATTTGAGTGGATTAGGACTTGAGTGTTTAGGGCTTATTCCTTGTAATCTTCATTGATCATATTAATTCCTCATTCTATTTTGTTTGTGCACGAAGGTATTTTGTTGGCTTTAGGTTGAAACATGCTAAATTCTACGTCGAATTCTCCCATAACTATTCACTGTTCGCACTCCTGGTTTTAATATTACCTCACAATCTAATGAGTGTATCCCAGTCCCACTACCTAGACAAAACAATAATTGCGCGTGAATATACTCATGTAGATTGATACTTCTATGTATGATGTATCACTATCACACAAACGATTTCAATCGTGAATTGAAATTTCAATCACATATCATTTCCAAACAAGATTAGAGATCATTCTTTTTCCATTTTCAATACTACAAACACTTGTTAAAAGGAGCTCGAAACTACATTTTATGGAAATCAAACAACAAACGATTCCTCAATGGTTTTCAATTCAACAGTAAACTCGATAAAAACATTCATCCCCAGTAAATACACCCTAAAACCCTAATTGACAAGTAAATCATAATATACGAAGAAATTCTACCTTGAACAACACAAAGACTACAAAAAGGAGTAAAACGAAAGGTTACCTCTGGAAGAAGCGATGAGAGCGAAAAAGTTCTGATCAAGTTCAGGTGTGGAGCGAACTTGTTTCTGGACGAGACATCGTTTAATTCGCTTGTAACCTTCAAAGAGGTTTCGAATTGCGTCCTTGTTTCTGCGCTTGGCGATAATTTCCTCCTGAGACAAAGGTGGAGGAGGTAGGGTTTGAAGAATGGGCGCGGTGGTTCCTGGCGGTTGTGGCGGTGGAGAGTGCGGTGATTCCGATGGTGGAGAGTCGTGAAGCTTTCGCTTCTTCAGAGGCTGCTGCTCCACGGAGGCCATGGTGGTGGAAGAGAGTGGTGACTCTGGTGCGTCGAGTTCTCTCTTCGGTTGTTTATGATTTGCGGAAAGAAGGTTCTCCATTGAATTTGGAATTGGTAAGAAAGTGTGGTGTGTAAAAACAATGCTTAGTTTTTTGACTCGACTTGATTTGAATTATTGGATCAAGTAAATTACCATTTGATACTTCAGTTTGAATTACGTATAATATTTTTGGATTAAACAATTTGTCCACATTTTGATTTAATTGTAATTTTGGTTTTTTTATTTAATTTTTTTTATTTTGATCTTTCATTTTAAAAATTATTATTTTATGATTTGTGGGATCTTCAGTTGATTACAATATTTTATTCATGTTATTTTTTTATGAATCCTAGACTCTTGGAATTAGAAAGAGGTGTCCGATGTTGTGGATGTTTCTGTTAAACATTTGAAACAAATATATTTAATACATGAAAAATGCGACTAATTATTTAGATAATAATAGACATAACTTGATGCATTTTGAGCACGTCCACTTGTAGTATATGCTTTTTGTCCACTTGTAATTTGCATAATTTCGCAAATAATTATTTTTCTCTCTTTTCTAAACTTCTCATTGTTAAATAAAAATTACACAGACAAACATACAAATTAAAATGAAGAGATTATTAGATGACCTGCTCGAGAAAAACATGTAGGAGAAGATGATTACGAGGCAATGAGGATGACAATAATGTCGAGAAGTTGAAGGTAGTTTTTGTAATACTGCAAATGTTTCATGTATTAAATATATTTGTTTCAAGCATTTAACAAAGAAACACATACAACATTTAACAAATATTTCATGTATTAGATATATTTGTTTCCAGCATTTGATTAAAAGAAAAGAGAGTAATTTAATAATTGAATTGAACGGTGAGGGGAGATATATCTAATACAGATTTTTCTGACTTACTACCACTTGGTTGACTTTCCATCCTGCATATTCAAAACAACTCAAACTTAATATTTGTCTTACAATGAAACTCATGTTGTGCACAAAGAAAGTAATGGAAAAATATTAGATACTTCTTCTTAATCTCCGCTGCCATAGTTAAGAAAGCCTGCTCCACATTGATTGAGTCTTTAGCACTTGTCTCAAGGAAAGGAATACCAAGCTCATCTGCAAAAGCTTGTGGTTCATGATCATCAATGATATGTCAGACAAGCAAACTTGGATACTCTCTCTCTTCCTTTTTTTGTCAAGCATTTGATTAAAAGAAAAGAGAGAAGTTTGGAAAAGAGAGAAAAATAATAATTTGTGAAATGAGAAGTTTGGAAGCTCATCTAATAATCACTTCATTTTAATTTTTATGTTTGTCTGTGTAATTTTTATTTAACAATAAGAAGTTTGGAAAAGAGAGAAAAATAATTATTTGCGAAATTATGTAAATTACAGGTGGACAAGAAGTATATGTTACAGGTGGACGTGCTCGAAATGCATCAAGTTATGCCTATTATCATCCAAATGGTTAGGCGTATTTTTTTATGTATTACATATATTTGTTTCAAGTGTTTAACAAAGAAACATCCATAGCTTAGTGGTTAGGCGCCTCTTTCTAATGCCAAGGGTCTAAAGTTTAAATCTTGTTAGAATCATTTTTTTTTTAAATTTTGGCTTTAAAAATTCTAATAATTATTAATTAAAAAATATAAAAAAAATGACGTGGATAAAACATGATGTGGCAACTCAACTAAAATTGCGCCAAATCACTGTAAATAAGCACCAAATTGAATGGAGGACTAAATTCAAACACAAAAATTGAAAAAGAGATTAAAATAGTAGTGTTTAAAGTGGGGGTATCAAAATCAAGAGAAAGATTAAATAGGGGACCAAAGTTGTAATTAAGCCTTTAATCTTTGAATATTTTTTTATGTAGGTTTCTATATGTCTATTTTTTATTGACGTTATTCCCTGTTATTAATGGTCTGTTTAAAAAATGTTGAGGTGGCAGAAGGTAATGACTTGACATTTGGTTTAACATTGACTCTGATAGGTGGAGTTTCTTTGAAGCAACTGGTATTGTGAAAGAATTTTGCAATCTTGAGTATTCGGATTATTGGTTATGGTGATATAATATTATTTTGGGTAAGCATAAAAGAATGGATATTGATAATGATACTACTGAGGTTTATGAAATAGTTGTTGAAACAAGTTGTAGTGTGAACTTATTTGTTGAGCATATATTAATTATAGTTGATAATGTTGATAATGATGATAATAATGATAATGTTGATAATGATGATAATGTTGAAGCTAATGTAGAAGTTAACGTTGAAGCTAATGTTGATGGTGTTAATGTTATTGATAATGTTGATAATATTGATGATGATGATGATGATGTTAATGTTATTATTGATGGTGATGTTGTTAATGTTAATGATGTTGATGTTAATGTAAATGTTGATAATGATGTTGCAAATGTTAATGTTGATAATAATCTTAAGGGAAAAGCTAACATGTTCCATAAGGGCACAAGTTAATAAGTTATTTATAAAAACATTCTCTTGAAACGTGTACATTCAATGTTTTGAAATTTTAAATATGACTTTATTATATTTAATTATATTTAAATTTTTATAATTATAGTATTCTTAACATGTTCTCTTAGGGCACATGTTAGCATAACCTTAATCTTAATATGTTGAAGAAGATGGAGATGGTGGTGATGATAGTGAAGACAATGATGATAATGATTTTGAAGGAAATGGTTTATCATTTGAGGACAGTGAGGGTGAAATGGCTCTTGGCTTGGATGATGGAATTGATCTAGTGGACAAACTATATGGTGGCAAAAGGGTTAAGCACATAGTTAGGAAACACAAGAATACTCTAACAACCACTTGGCTTGGATGAGGATCATCTAATGGTGTTAGTGTTGGTGATGGAGATATGGAAACTAATTATGTAAGTGATGATCTTGAGAGTAGTGATCCTGATGCATCAGATGAAGAGAAAAGACCAAAGTATCCTAGGTTTAAGATGGAAGAGTTGGACAAGAACTACAAGTTCAAAGTGAGTTTGGAGTTTGTATCTCTAAATGAATTTAAGGAGGCAATTATCAAATGGTTAGTATTAAATGGAAGAGAGAAAAAAGTATGTGAAAATTGACAAGGTTAGAGTGAGGGTAGTTTGCAAGGGCAAATATGGGTTTTTGAATCTTGTTAGTAAAGTTGGGAATAAGCATAATGAAGAGATGGTTTGGTGCTCACACGTGTGGTAGGGTTTTGAATAACATTACTACTAACTCCAAGTGGATTGCTAAGGATGTGGCGGCTAGGATGGCATCATCTGGTGGAATCAAGCTTCATGATATTGTTTCTGAGATTAGGAGTACTTACTATGTAGGTATAACTATGAGCAGGGCATGGAAGGCTAAGAAAATTGAAAAAGCTTTCATTGAAGGTGATGTAACAAAGAAATATACATTATTATGGAGGTATTCTGCAGAGTTAAAGAGGGTCAATGCAGAGAATACTTGTAAAATTAATGTGATAAGAGTTGGATCCACAATACATACAAGATTTGGGTGCTTTTATTTCTGCTTTGATGAAGTTAAGGAGAGATTCACCATAGTTTGCAGGCCATT
Source organism: Vicia faba (assembly GCA_948472305.1). Taxonomy (NCBI): domain Eukaryota; kingdom Viridiplantae; phylum Streptophyta; class Magnoliopsida; order Fabales; family Fabaceae; genus Vicia; species Vicia faba. The sequence continues at coordinate 1,517,373,436 of OX451738.1, forward strand.
CATTGATGTTGATGGATGTCACCTCAAGACAAAATATGGAGGCACCTTGCTTATTGTTGTTGGAAAGGACCCAAACGACTAATATTACCCCTTGACTTTTGGTGTATGTGAGACTGAAACAAAGGAATCATGGAGGTGGTTTCTGACTTTGCTTTTGGAAGACATTTGGAAAAGATAAAAGATGGGTTTTCATATCAGACCAACAAAAGGTACTTTTCATATCTATTGTATTTTATGAATTTCATCCCTAAGTATTGTTTGATTGTTATAGTTTATCCTTGAAATATGTAAGTTTGTTTAGATTTGGTCCTTGACATATAAATTATTTTTTTTGGATTTCATCCCTTGGTATATCTGTTTGTTTTGAAATGGTCCTTAACAAAGAACTGTTTGTGTGGATTTCATCCATATAATATGTCTGTTTGTTTAGATTCGATACCTAATATGACTATATGTTTTGATTTCAATGGCTTAATTCATATATTTGAAGAGATGTTTGAGAGGGTGGAACATAGGCTTTGTCTTAGGCATTTATATGTCAATTTCAAAAAGAATTTCGGAGGAGGGACACAAATTATAGATTTTATGATGACTAATAAATGCCACATATATACAAGCATGTGAAGCTAAGATGAAAGATTTGAAGGTGCTTAATCCGAAGGCTTGGAAGTGGTTGAACAAAATACCTACAAAATCATGGTGTAAGCATGATTTCTCATTCTATCCAAAATTTGATGTGCTAATGAATAATGTATCTGAAGCTTTTAATAGCACAATACTAGTGGTTAGGGATTAACCAATCTTAACCATGTGTGAATGGATAAGAAAAATACATCATGGATAGAAATGCTAGCTTAAGAGAAAACGTTGATAGGTGGCAACATAAAATAAATGCCAAGACCTAGAATTAGGTTAGATAAAGAAGTATAACATGCTGGTAATTGGATTCCAAATTGGTCTGGTGATACAATATGGCAAGTTGAACATACTCATATCAGTCATAGTTTCATAGTGAACACTTATAAAACAACATGCACCTGTAACTTCTGGGAGTTGGTAGGCATACCATGTAGATATACAGTATCTGCATTAGGTTTTAGGAGTCAATTCCAAAAAGACTATGTGGATGACTATTATTCAAAGGAAACATATGTGGTATGCTATGATTGCAATGTTATCCCAATTAATGGCCAAGATATGTGGCATGAGGTTGAAATTGGAGAGATGTTGCCTCCATCATATAAAAAAGGCCCTGAAAGGCCAAAGAAATTGAGAAGGATGGAACCTTATAAGAACCCTAACAAGGGAAGGACACAAACATCTTATTGTTGTACCGATTGTGGTGTACATGGCCGTAATGCAATGAGTTGTTCAGTTCTGATGCCTGACCCTGAAGCTCAAAAAATAAAGGTATTAACTTAACTCAAATATGTTCTTGTTACTAACAGTTTATGTGTGATATTAATTGCATTATTCTATGTGCATAAAAAACCAAAGAAAAATGCAACACAAACAACTCAAATTGGAGCTATAACAGACCAACAAACTCAACCCGAAGCTTTATCTGAACAACAACAACCTCGGCTTGAAGCTTCAACTGAACAACATCCTGAAAGTCAATGTGACGTGGACCAAGAACTTGAAATTCTTGCAGCATGTCTTTGTGCAGAATTTGAGGCAACACAACTAATAAGTGCCAAAATGTCATCATTTTGTATATAAGTTTTGTGGCACTTATCTATTCTTTTGTTGATATTTGTGCAATAAATCCCCACTTTATTTGTAAATACTTTTAGTTTGTATATATTTGTATTTTGTGTAAATATTGTATCATTTGATAGTTTTTCACCTCTTTTGTAGATATTCATTCATAATTATAGCATTGAGTAATAAAGGCCAAAGGCTAAGCTTCAAGAATGCGATTTTGAGCAATTTATTAACGAATAAGACTCAAATTAAAGAATAGAAAATCATAAATTTGATTTATATTTAGTTATTGTTAGATAAATCATTGAATAAGCTTTCCAACACTTCAAACCATGCACAAATCAGAGTTACAGTTCTCAAGTTATGGCGAAAACAAGTGCTGAATTTTTTTGACACAACACAGAGCGTGGTAAGCGCCCACAGACTGGGCTAAGCTCGCCCTATGACTTTAAAACTCATTAAATATGGCAAAAAAACACATTTTTAGGTAATGGGTTGGGTATTTTTGAGTCCTAACACCATCAACATCATTTTTTGGTAGAGAGAGCTTAGAAAACATCAATTGGGGTTCCATCTTGATGATCAGAGGTGGGTTTGCTTCAATCGGAGTGACAAATCGAGCGATTCTTGTTAATATTCTTCTTTCTTCTCTTTGTACCCTCATTTATTGAGGGTTTGTATGTAATTATTGTTAGAACAAAGTTTGGTTCTAATCATATCTTAGAGTTTTGATGATAACAATGAAATAAATTTTGTATAATATATTTTATACTCTGATGTGCATGTTTTCTAATTCAGATGATATTCTGACTCAAGCATTCTCAAAAGTGAAACATCATTCTATGCTGAGCAGAAAAAGGATAAAGAAGTTCCTAAGAAATTTTATGTAAACGCAAGTGTTGTACCCCAAAATTTGCCCTCCCATATTTCTCAATACATTTCAAGTGAGGTTCTCAAATCGCTCAAGGAAGTTCAAGAGTTGACTAGACAAGCTCTCTCCTAAGGCAGTCTACCTCAAAATTAGGGTTTCATGTTGCATCAATATGCTTGAGTCAAAATGGTCTCAAATGCTCACCATTGCCCTAATATGTTCTCAAGATCATCCATGTCAAGTTTCAAGCCTTGCAAAGAAAGTTTGCTCAGTCAATTGTTCAAAGGCCTGAAAATCGACTGTGCCAAGGCAAAAGTCAACTGTGGCCCACATACAGTCAAACTTCAATATTTTTTGTCAACATTCTCATTTTTAAGTATTATTCATCATTGGATCAAGGGTTGATCATGATTCCTCAAGGATGGCCCACAATGCATCAAAACCCAAAAGTTGCTAAATTAGGGTTTTGTAGGAAAAGTCAACTCAACTTTGACCAAGCATAACTTTCTCATAATTTATGAGAAATTACCCATCCAAATCTCATTTTAAAGAGGATGCAATTCCCTACAATTCATCTTCATCTCCCAAGTTTAAAATATGCACTCACAAGAAGTTATGAATTTTGACATTATAGGTCATTTTGAAAAGTCAACAAAAACACCTTTTTTGTCAAAGCTTCATACATGAACATGGAATACCAAATTAAGATGATACCAAAAGGGTTGCTTAGGGGACATCTCAAGCTTTCTAAAAAGTCCAAGAACACCTTCAAAGGGTCAAAATTGAGGAAGTTATGCATTGGTGAAGTTGACCCTTTTTGCAAAATTGCCAAAAGTCAAAAGTGCCTCAAATTGCAATTTTTGCTAAATGGGCCTAACTTTTTGCACTTGTTTTGAGTTGGTAGCATGGTCCACGACCCAAGGCAGCAACCACATCTTATTTGCTCCATTTATTTATTTTATTATGGTTTTTATTTATTAAAAATCATTTTAAATCAAATAAATAATAAAAAATACCAAGATTTGTTTTGAAGATCTGATTTTGATAAAGATCAAATCCGAATGAGCTGGCCTAATCAATGAAATTCGAATCAAGGCAAAAGGGCATGATTTGCATGGTTATGGAAAGATTTCATATGGCTTAAAGATCAAATATTCCCTTCATGAATTCTCAAGATCATGGCCAAAAATAATTAACCTAATATGATTCACTACTTATGCTGAAGATCATTGAACCCAAAACACAAGATTTTTCGTGCAGAGCTGCCTCCAAGAACAAGAGGAAAACTTCAAAATTCCAAAGAAAAGTGTGAGACGGATATCCTTCTATAGGCCAATTCAAGGTGTGTTGAAGCTTCCAATCGCTTACTGGCAGTCTCCTGGAGCTAACCCAATCATTTGCAAGGCTTGAAACGCCCAAAATCGTCCTATATCACTCACCCAGTTTGCCTTCAAACTCAAAATCGTTTTCAATGCTTCACGCATCCTAAACATATTCTAATCATATATTCTTGTTCACCATCTCATTTGCAAGCTATCTACATTATTTGATTGCATTTTTGGAAGCTATATCAGAATCCACCATTGCTAGGGTGTCATACCCCAATTTTTGACCTAAGATATCACCTCCCATCTGCATCATTACATTGCAAGTGTTCGCAAGCGATTTGACCTATTTTTATCAATTTTTAAAACAGATTTTAAAAATTCATAACTTCTTCAAATTCCGACATTTTTGGGCGTTTATTTTTGCACATGATTCTCCTTGACGTCATCTACAACTTTTCTTTTCAAGTCAAGGGCAAATTATGCATTGAGAAGCCACGAAAAATTGTTGACGTTAGAAGTCGTTTCACGAATTTGATTTTTAATTTTGGACTATGTTTTGTCCGATCATACATTTTACACTTTCTCTTCATTTATTCTTATTTCCTGAAAAAATCATTAAAATAAAAAAATATTTTTAGTTCATGTCATCTTCATTTTATTTACATTTTTATTCAAAAAAAATAGTCTCTTTAAATTTTATTTAGATTTTTGTTCTTGTATCATTTAAGCCAAAATTATAATCTTTTAGATTTAATTTAGTAAAAACTCTCAAAAAATATGTGTTATCATTAATTTATTTTAATTCAAAAAAAATTAAACAAAATATAATTAATATCTTTTCCTTTTTATTCTTTTAGTTATTATAATTTTTTACTTCTTTCTTTCAATATTAATCTTGATTTGATTCTAATTTTAATTCAATTTTTTAAGTTGGGTTATTGTTAAAATTAAAATTAATTTTAATTTCTTTTTATTATTTGTTCTTTGGAAATTTTAGTTTAATCATTTTCCTTTTATTATTACTAACTGTTATTATTATTTTTAGTTATTATTATTATTATTATTATTATTATTATTATTATTATTATTATTATTATATTTCTATTTATCTTATTTGTTTCCTTGTGGAAAATGTCTAAACAACAAGCTCCAGAACTGTTGCACTAGTTTTCATCCAAAACATAATTCAGCTTCAAGCCAATTTCCAAAACCTTATGCCTTGCTGTCTATTTTGTCCAAACCAGTGTTGTTGTTAAAACCTTCTACAAAACTGTCCAAAAAGGGGCAAAGTTGTTGTTGTCCATTCTGTTGTAAAACCTTCCAGAACCTGCGTAACATAATTATACATTAATCTACAAACAACTATCCAAGAATTACACTAACTTAGCAAATCACAAACTGCACTAGAAAGCATTACAACAGAACACTCTAACTGTTCAAATGGATCAAAATCTTCCCTCCAATTTCACCTCTAATCTGCTATAAATAGGAGGGAAGAAAAATTAGATGAGGAGAGTTATGCTATCAAATTAAAAGAGAATAAACGTTCTCCCAAACAATTTTCAACCTACAAGAAAAGGATTCATCGCAACAGTTGCAACAATATCTTACAACAACACAAATTTCCAGAATTTCAAGAGTTAAGAGGAAGGAACATAAACATTATTACCTCATCTCCGGTTTTATTTTCTTATACTTATTGGAATCGGTAAATCGTCGGACTGGCTCCGAACTTGTAAGTGCTTCTTGCTTTCCTTGAATATCTTACCGTGTTGTATTATTGAAATCACTGCTGAAAATTGTTGCTTATGCCATGTTGCAAATTTGTGTTGTTCCTGTTACAATAGAAATAAAACTGGAAAACTAAATCTTATTTTTGTTGTTGTTAAATCATGAAAAACGAAGATGTAAAAAAAAAGAAAAGAAAGATACCTCCCACAACAACAAACGCCCTTGTCTCTCCGACCGAACCACCATTTCCTTTTCCCTCGACCTCTCCAAACTAACCCTCATCGATGACGACAACAGACCAATCAACCGAACCGGGAGCTACCGTCTCGTCGCCCGCAAGCGACGCTGTTGTGGTTCCAAATCTGTTTCCGGCCGGAGTGGCGAGCGGAGTGCTACACGATGTTACTGTTCCGTTGGGGCTTCTGCTGCTTATGGAGCTTGCTCTGATTTTCCGGTGGCTATGGGGACTGATTCGAGTGGGGAGCTTTTTGGGAATGGGGATGCGAATTGGGTTTCTGATGTGAGTGAAGCTAAGAAGTAGAGGGATATCGTGAGAGAGAGAGATGAAGATTTTGTTGGGAAGAGAGTGTCTCGTTTTTTTATTTCACGGTACAACATGAGTTAAGAGGTTATTAACAATAATAATGATAAATCTTAATTTGTCTTCCCCGTGCCACAGCAGCTGCGGCGCGCCTTCACCTGACCTTTAGGGTTACAAATTTTCTTTGTTCAATTCAAGAACCGGGTCAGCCCTTTGGGCCTTTTGGCCCAATCCAATTATCATTATTCACCTTTTGTTTTAATAAAATCAAAGATATAACAGTTAAATAATATAGTTCAATTGGCAAGATTGGCATGCAGTAACCAAGAGAATACAAGTTCAACACCTTGCCAAGACATTTTTATTTTGTTTTTGTTAACTCTTTAATTTAGTAAACTTTAGAATTTTATTTGTTTTAGTTTTATTTTAGTAACTTTAGGATTCTATTTCATTTAGATTTGATTTAGTAAACTTTAGAATTTTATTTGTTTTAGTTTTAATTTAGTAAACTTTAGAATTTTATTTGTTTTAGTTTTATTTTAGTAACTTTAGGATTCTATTTCATTTAGATTTGATTTAGTAATTTTAGAATTTTATTTGTTTTAGTTTTAATTTAGTAAACTTTAGAATTTTATTTGTTTTAGTTTTATTTTAGTAACTTTAGGATTCTATTTCATTTAGATTTGATTTAGTAAACTTTAGAATTTTATTTGTTTTAGTTTAGTTTAATAACTTTAGAATTTTATTTGATTTTATTTAGTTAACTTTAGAATTTTAGTTGTTTAGTTTTAGTTTAGTGACTTTATAACTTTATTTGATTTAGAATTAGTTTAATAAGTTTATAATTTTTATTCGATTTAGAATTAGTTTAATAAGTTTATAATTTATTTGGTTTAGAATTAGTTTAATATTTTTAGAATTTTATTTGATTTAGATTTAGTTTAGTAACTTTGGAACTTTTTTTTTGTTTTAGATTAGCAACCTTGGAATTTTAATTTAGTTTAGATTTAATTTACTAATTTTAAAATTTTAATTTAGCTTAGATCTAATTTAGTAAATTTAGAACTATTTTTACAACCTTAGAATTTGTAGTTAGTTTAGAATTATTTTTAGTAAGAAATCTTAATTTTTAATTTAGTTCAAATAACTTCCTTAGATAATTAGTTACATTCTCTTTTATTTGTATTTAAATATCTCTGTAATTTTAAAACTCACACTTTTTAAGTCAAAACTTCGACACTAGGTGGTCGTATATTCAAAATCTCATCTGCATCCATTTTTTAGTTAACTTAACATTCACAAAATATCTAAAAACACTCTTTTAATCATTACTTGAATTTATTCTAAAACTCGCAAAACACTCAACCAATCAAAACTCCCCCCAAGGGCATGTTATCTCCGTTCTACCGCGATACCAGTCGTGCCTATTGCTAGAATGCGTGCGTTAACGTCACCCACTAAAAAAACATAAACAAATCAAACCATTTTCTAGAGGAACTACAGTGTTCTGATTCCTTCATTGGATACGTAGGCAAAGGGTCGCGAAACTCTCACGAACGCAATAATCAAAAACCATCCATCTCCCTTTTAGCAAGCATAGTTGTAGATACACACACCCTTTAAGATAAACAAACAAAACGGATCACGTTGAGTACAACGGATGTGAGGGGTGCTAATACCTTCCCCTCACATAACCGACTCCCATACCCTTTCTCTTGATCGCAAGACCATCTTATCCATTCTCTTGTGGTTTTATCGATATTTCCCCTTCCTTCGGGATGAATAAATTCGGTGGCAGCTCTGTGTTTCCTGCCGGTGGCTTCATAGGGTTATTGGTTTTGTTTTAGGGTCTTTTCACACAGGTAAAATTGGCCCTAAAGAAGGGCACCATGATGCTCAGAAAGTCAAGACGAGTTGATTCATGGCATTAGATTTTATTTATCATGCCTGTGGATGATTCTGGGAAATCGTTGGCTTATAGTTACGGACATTCGTCCGTAGGTAAAAGTCAGTGATCTTTTACCAACGGAGAGAGGACAGGGACAGTATCATGGCAGCCCATGATTGCTCCGTTTAAAATTTCGCACGCAGGAATTTAGCAAAGTTGTGTTTTTTTAATAATATTTATCTGTTCCTTTGTATACAACTAACGCACGCAGCTCAGTTGGTAGCAAGGCTATTAGAAAAGGCTTTGGGGCCTGGGTTCGAATCCCAGGTCCCCCCCATATTTCATGTTATTTTTCTTTAATTGATCAGGCGTGCACACAAGGCAGGGAGATCACTATACACCCTAAATACACCACCAACCAGATGTCCACAGGCCAGATCTAGCGCCCATCATTTGGAGGACCATGATACACCCCAGTCAACAGGCAACATGGAATCTGGGAAAGTCAACATGGGTCAGATTTTTGGGCCTAGGAATTTGCTATTCACGCCCCCCTAATTACTGATTTCAGGCCCAACTTCCCTTTCATTTTCTTTTTATATTTCTTTATTTAATTAATTTATTTATTTTTACTAACACCAAATCAATTCTTTTTTAATAAAATCACAAAAAATAATATTTTCATCCAATTAGATTTAGAATTTATTAATTATACAAAAATTAATTTAATTAGTTTAGTTAATTTTAGGGTAACTTTAATTATTTTGTAAATAAATTAAAACAATTAGAAAATTAGGGTTTTAGTTTAATTTAATTCTTATTTTCTTTTTCTTTAAAAAATAACAAAATATAAAAATAGGCCATGTAAATTATTTTCTCTAAATTAATTTAATTACTAATTTTGTATTTAATTTAACAACCTTATTCTTTTTCTTAAATAATTAAAAAAACAACAAAAATAATTTTTTGTTTCGATTAGGTTAGACGGGGTCAAAACCCTAGTTCTTTCTCGTTCTTAATTCATCGCGCGCGCTTTATTTTTTACCATATTGATGTAATTGCTCACAAGTTATAATAAATTAATTAGGATTGTTCTCCTTTTCATTTATCATTTTTTTCGGGTTGTTTTTGGCTATGTAATTAATACCCGAAGCCTTGTAATAGTGTAGATTTATCTTCCGTACTTTAAATTCCACAAAATATTAATTGTTAGATGTATGAATAATAGGGATGCATGACAAGAATGTATGTAAACTTTAAAACGGTTAGCAAACCCTAAATGTGCAAAGATAATGAATTTGAAACTAAATCACCCGCACATGCGCACTCCTAGGGTATACTCCCACTTCGGTTGCCTTCGGTAAATGATCATTGAGTATAGGGTATTTTAGTGGTCGCTCTTTTGTCTCAAAGATCAAAGTTGTCTCGGAAAGGTTGCCTCGGAATTGTTGCCTCGAATACGATCTTAAGACATTAGAGTTATTACTAAGACGTCCTAACATTGCTTTAGTGATCGTACGTCCCTTTTCGAATTGACCCTTTAAAACTCCAACGACGGTGCTACCTACTCACTAATAGTAGGATAGCGCTGTCTAAAGGAAACGAACATAGAACAATTCTTTTTTCGAGTAGGTAGATGCTAGTAGGTACTTGCTAAACAACAAACTTTTCACACTTACACTCTTTTCAAACAAAGTTTCAAAAACACTTCGTAACACTCTTGAAGACAGAAGCAAGGGTTAAATCAAAGTCAAACAAAAACTTTTTCAAATCAAGCACACACAAGAAATTTTAAAATGATGAGCAAGTACCTAAGAGCCCATGGAAAACCATGGATAGAAAGGGTTCTAACACCTTCCCTTTCTATAATCTACCCCCCGTACTCAAAATCTCGAAAAAAGGAATTTTTTTGTGCTTTTTTCCTTTCCAGTTGGATAAAATAAAAGTCGGTGGCGACTCTTGCTTACCGCGACATTTTGCAAACACAAACGCAAAACGCAAACCAGCATCCAAACAGTTCCGGTTCTGCCACCGTACCACAGAACTGGCGACTCTGCTGGGGACAAATAAGTGGGGTGTACCTTAGGATTAGTTCATCATATTTGCTTCTATTGTTTGATTTAATTGCTTTATTTTTGTGGGCTTTGTATTGGAGTTACTATAGATCCTAACCCGGATCTGAGGGACACCTTTTAGGTAAGTAGCAATAAACTGTGAGGGAACTGTACGACATAGACCGATACGGTTGAAGCAGTAGCTACGTTAATGTGGCACATTGGTTGGTACCGGTATCCCTTGTGGAGAAACAAGGATAATACGGGGCTGCTATGTGTGTCGTTAAGCATCAATTGACCTTAAAACCTATAATTGACCAACTTGGCCATAAGAAGTAGTGAGATAGCCGACCTCGGTATAGAGCTGAGAACTGGTTGATACTCGATACTACACTCATTGAGACCATACTCTCGAGATAGTTCCGGCTGCAAGAAAAGATTGCGTGAGCTGAAACCATGACCGATGGAGGATGGTTAGTGATATTGAGAACCTCTAGAACCCGGTTACTATCATTAGGACATGTTGAACCAACTGAACTTCAAGAGGGTAGTACCTAGACCCCATGCAAGCCTGAAACTTAAGGGCTCTTGTGTGACTTGTTTGCCTTTACCATGTCTGTTATCTTCTATACCCGTTGTGTGTTTTACCATGACATCATGCATCATAACATAGCATGCATACTTTATTACACTAACCATTTCAAAGACCAAGGGGATTTATCTTTGTTCTGTTTTGCAGATTATGGCTTTTATACGCAGAAACACCATCCGAGTTAACTTTGTGCAAATACCTGCTCAACTCAAAGATTTAGCCTCGAAGATTTCTGATACTTCTTCATTCATTAGGAGACATGGTCAGCTTCTTGGCTTGGTTACCTCAAAGTTTGACGAGCAGATGATGAGTGTGCTTTTCCAGTTCTTCGACCCGATGCATCATTGCTTCACTTTCCCAGATTATCAGCTAGTTCCCACTTTGGAGGAGTTTTCTTATTTACTGGGCATATCCATCCTTGAGCAGACACCCTTCACAGGTTTGGAAGAGGTTCCTAGACCTGAGTATATTGCTTCAGCCTTACATCTAAAAATGGCTGATGTAGTATCCAACTGGGAGACACGGAGCGGGGTTAAAGGTTTCTTGGCTAAGTTTCTGATGGATCAAGCTCAACAATTCTGGGATAACTTGGATTTTCAGGCTTTTGAAGACATCTTGGCTCTCCTCATATACGGCTTGGTTCTGTTCCCGAATCTAGATTCCTTCATAGATGTGAATATGGTTAAGATCTTCATGTCCCGTAATCCTGTGCCTACTCTTCTTGGTGATATCCTACATGCCCTCTACACTCGTACTGTGAGAAGAAGAGGGACCCTCATGTGTTGTATGCCGCTGCTGGAGAGGTGGTTTATTATGCACCTCCCCAAGTATGTATTGAAGAATGAGGAAAGTTTAGGTTGGTCCTACATGATAGTGTCCCTTGCCCATACGGACATTCTTTGGAGTTCTAAAGATATGGAAAAGGTTGATATCATTGATCGATATGGGGAATACCCTAATGTCCCATTGCTTGGAATAAGATGGGGAATAACCTACAGTCCTTGTTTGGCTTTACGACAGTTTGGTCGCGCTCAGAGAGACGGTCCCCATGAGCTACTTCTTGAGGACATTGCCTTTGACTACAAGGAGGACACTAATGAGCATCGCCGAAGGTTCATTCGAGCTTGGGGCATGGTGAACAGGTCTGACCCTCACGAGCTAGGACTAAAGACTTCTCTCCCTATGAAACCTTATCTCCAGTGGGTCCGAGCTCGTGCTCAGAAGCTTGGGATGCCCTATGAAGCTGTGTTGCCAGTGATTGTGGAGCATACCAATGAAGAAGGTGTTACTTATACGGTCCTTTATCCATATATGCCTACTGATCTTGGGTCATTGAAGAGATCCTAGATTCAGTTGAGGGAAGAAAGGGATACCTACCGAGAGAAGTATCATGAGCAAGAGAGGAAGATCTTGAAGCTTACGAGGCAACTTAAGAATGAAAGGACAATCAATGACTACGTCAGCACGAAGGGGAAGCGACTATGGGATTTCTGATGTCTTTTATTGTTTCTAGTTTAGATTTTCTTTTCAGTTATTTCTTTTGTAACGCCTTAAAGGCATTGTTAAACATTTTTACAAGTTAAATTAATAAAGTGTGTTTTATTTTTGTTTTACAAATTTAAATCTCCCAAAGTCTTTGAAATCATTTCATACGCATTCCGTTATCATGCACCTCATCACAAGTACCATTACAGGTTTCTCATCTTCTTCGCTGTTTATTTCAGCACAAAATGTCTTCTGAAATGCCTACCGATCAAGCCATCAAAGCTCTTCAGGTTCAGAATGCTCAATTCCAGGAGATGTTCTTGAACCTGGCTAAAGGGTAAGCAGATTTGAAGACTCTCATCCTGAAGAAGGAAAAGAAGAAGAAGAAGAAGGTGGTTCTTCTGAATATGGGTCACAAATTTGGGAATAGGTTGCGAGAGGAAGCTGATTTGTCTCATTCATCCAAAGGAGGGGAGAATCAAGAGGAAGAAAAAGGTCCTAGCCTTGTGGTCTCTGATAATGACACTGACTTTGATGAGGAACAGTATCCTCCTACTGAGGATAGGTACAAATAACTTGAGGACCGTCTAAGTGCTATGGAGATTCAGAAGGTTCCTGGGTTGGATTTCATATATTTGGGACTAGCATCGGGGGTGGTGATCCCTCACAAGTTCAAAGCTCCAGTTTTTGCTAAGTACGATGGAATATCCTGTCCAAAACTCCATCTCCGCTCATACGTCAGAAAAATTTAACCTTACACTACTGATAGGAATCTGTGGGTACACTTCTTCCAAGACAATCTGTCAGGGACTCAGCTTGAATGGTTCTATCAATTAGAAGGAGCTAATGTCGGTAACTGGGAGGACCTTGCTGCTGCTTTCTACAAACAGTATCAGTATAATGCCGACCTTGCTCCCACTTGTACTCAGCTTCAGGGTATGTCTATGGGTGCAAGCGAAGGTTTTAAGGACTATGCTCAGAAGTGGAGAGATCTAGCTAGAAGAGTCCAACCCCCTCTGTCTGACAAAGATTTGGTTGATATGTTTCTTGGGACATTGTCTGGTCCATTTTTCAATCATCTGATCAGTAGTTCGTCATATGGGTTTACTAAATTGATTATGACTGGGGAAAGAGTAGAAGCTAGTATCAGAAGTGATAAGATACAGAAGGATGCGTCATCCAGTGCAGTAAAGAAGCCTTTTGCTGGTAAGAAAGAAGCTAGTGCAGTCTACAGTTCGAGGAGCCAAAACCAACCTGAACGCCGCCAAGCAGTGAATGCGGTAGTAATATCAAGACCCACCGTTTCCCCACAATGCAACAATCAACAAAGAATGGAGAGGCCGCAAAGACAGTACACTTGGCTTAACATGACTTTCTCTCAGATTCTACCATAATTGCTGAAAACCAATCTGGCAACTCTGAGGGAAGCCCCGAAGAATCCCAGCACCACATCTCCGTTATATAATCCAAACGCCCGCTGTGCCTATCACTCTGATAGCCCGGGCCATGATACGAATAACTGTTGGGCTTTAAGGAATAAAGTGCAAGATTTGATTGAAGCTAAAGAGACCGAGTTTGATGCTCCAGAGAAACCCGATGTCATAACTGCTCCTATGCCCAAGCATGGTCATGGAGTAAATGTTGTGGATGATGATTTGTTTGTGACCTCTGTGGAAGACATATCTACTCCTTTGATGACAGTGAAGAAGAATCTTTTGTTGGCCGGTTTATTTTCGGGCTATGGTGAAGGTTGCCATCTATGTTCAATTCTACCTGCTGGTCTCCATTTATTAAAGTCAGGTGTTCAGCGCCTGATGGATAACAAAGAGATCCTGTTTGAGAAGACTTTGACTCCATTGATTCCAGTCGGAGATGTTGCCATCATAACCATTTCCGCCAAATCTTCCAAGGCTTCCTCGAGAAAGCCTGTTAGGATTACATATGTTCCAAGAATCGCTCCGTTGATCATTACTATTCCTGGTCCCATCCCTTACACTTCAGACAAGGCTGTCCCATGGCACTATGGTGCTGATGTGTATTACCATGGAATTAAACAAGACTTTGGAAATGAAGAAGTTGATGCTGATATCGGCAATATTGTCGGGTCTAGCAAAGTCACCAGAAGTGGAAGACTCCTTTTTCCTGAGATTTCCCCTCCGACTGTTCAAAAACCTATTGTCGTTCCATCTGCCAATACATCAGCTACTTCTCCAATTCTTACTCCAGTTATTACTCCTGTCGTCGAGTCATCTGACACTCAGGGCAAAGAAGTTACATGTGAGCCTGCCTGGATGGGGGTACCTAAGAAGATTATTGTAGAAACCTCTAAACAGGAGATAGAGGAAATTCTGAAGATCATCAAGAAGAGTGACTACAATGTAGTCGAGCAGCTGGGGTAGACCCCGTCAAAAATATCCATGTTATCCTTGTTATTGTGCTTGGAAGCCCATGCAAAGGCTTTAATTGCTTTCCTCAAAACTGCGCATGTGCCGCAGGAGACTTCTGTTGATCAATTTAAAGACTGTGTAGCTAGTTTGACTGCCGACAACAGTTTGGGTTTCTCAGACACAGATCTGACTGCTAAAGGAAGGAATCACAATAATGCTCTGCACGTCTCAATCGAGTGCAGGGGCACTACTCTGGCTCACGTGCTAGTAGACACTGGGTCCTCATTAAATGTTTTACCAAAGAAGGCACTAAACTGTCTGGACTGTGAAGGTTTGACTATGAAACCAAGTAATATTGTGGTTAGGGCTTTCGATGGGTCGAAAGGGATGGTGCACGGGGAGGTGGACGTCCTTGTTAAAGTTGGCTCTCATACTTTTGCATCTACTTTCTATGTGATGGATATCCGACCATCTTATTCTTGCTTGTTGGGTCGCCCTTGGATTCATAAGTCTGGGGTAGCGACTTCTACGCTCCATGGGATGTTGAAATATCCAGTAAAAGGGAAGATTGTTACAGTACAAGGTGAAGAGGAGTACATGGTGAGTCACATTAACTCTTTCCGGTATGTGGAGATGGATGAAGAGTTCATTGAAACCCCATGTCAGAACTTTGAAGAGGTTCCCCAGACTTTAACGTCGACTGAAGTTGTTGCTGACAAACCTCCGATGAAGATGGCATCCCTCAAGGATTCTAGGGCTGTTATTAATCAAGGTGGGTGTGCAAATTGGGGTCAGCTCCCTGACTTCACACACAAAACTGACAAGTTTGGTTTGGGCTTTACTGCAGAGGCTCAAAGGGTTGTTCGGCGTGCGCGGATTGGAAGACCTCCTCTGCATATCCGTAATCCAGGAATGAATGCAATTGAAGATGATGAAGAAGAGTCAGATATCGACAGCTGGATTTACCCGATGACCAACGGTGGCTTGAACAACTGGATGGCGAAGGACTTCGTGCCCATTTCTTTTATTACACAGTAATAGACTTTTGTTTTGAGATTTGTAACAGACAATTTGAAACTTTACAGCCTGGTGCCTTGCCCGAGGCATCTTGGCTTTGTTTGTGAGGGCTTATTATTTGTCATTTTCATATATCATCAATAAAGCATTGGACGTTTCTTGCATTACAAATTTTGCGCTCCTTGTTTTTCCTTTCTGTCTCTCACTTTATTAAAATAGCTATTGTCTTACACACAATCACATATCATAATGCAGATCCACATCCACTCTGGATCCCATTGATAACGACTCTACTACTGCCAGTTATGACTTCGAGAATCCGATCAACCAAGCCGAAGACGAGGGTGAGGATGATTGTGAAGTGCCTGGGGAGCTTGCTAGATTGCTTCTACAGGAAGAGAGGGCCATACAGCCTCATGAAGAGCCAGTGGAATCAGTAAATTTTGGTACAGAGGAAGACAAGAAAGAGGTCAAGATAGGTGCAAATCTAGAGCCTAAGGTCAAGCAACGGTTAATGCAGATGCTACACGACTATGTTGAGATCTTCGCTTGGTCTTACGAAGATATGCCTGGTTTAGACACTGATATTGTGGTACACCGCCTGCCAACCAAAGAAGATTGTCCTCCAGTAAAACAGAAGGTTCGTTGTATGCGCCCCAAAATGTTTGAGAAAATCAAAGCTGAGGTCATGAAACAGTTTGACGCGGGATTTCTAGCTGTTACTTCTTACCCGCAGTGGGTTGCCAATGTTGTCCCGATGCCAAAGAAGGATGGTAAGGTACGTATGTGTGTAGACTATAGAGATCTTAATAGGGCAAGCCTCAAGGATGATTTCCCTCTGCCTCATATCGATGTTATGGTCGACAACACCGCACAACATAAGGTCTTTTCCTTTATGGGTGGTTTTTCCAGTTACAATCAGATTAAGATGGCTCCCGAGGATATGGAGAAGACAACCTTCGTTACACAACGGGGCACCTTCTGTTTTTAGGTAATGCCTTTCGGGTTGAAGAATGTTGGGGCAACTTATCAGCGCGCCATGGTCGCTTTGTTCCACGACATGATCCACCATGAGATTGAGGTTTACGTTGATGACATGATTGCAAGGTCCCAGACTGAATAAGAACACCTTGACCATCTTCAGAATCTATTTGACATGTTGAAGATGTACAATCTGAGGTTAAACCCGAACAAGTACACCTTCGGGGTAAGGTCTGGCAAGCTGTTGGGTTTCGTCGTTAGTGATAAAGGTATTCAAGTGGATCACGTGAAGGTGAAGGCTATACAGGAGATGCCAGTTCCCCGAACAGAAAATGAAGTTAGAGGCTTTTTAGGACGTCTGAACTACATTTCCCGATTCATTTCACATCTGACTGCTACTTGTGAGCCGATCTTCAAGCTGCTGAAGAAAGATCAAGTGGTAAAGTGGAATGATGAATGCCAGGCCGCCTTTGAAAGGATCAAAGAATATCTCCAAGAGCCACTAATTCTGATGCCTCCAGTCAAAGGAAGACCTTTGATCTTATACTTGACAGTGTTGGGCAATTCAATGGGGTGCGTGCTGGGACAACATGACGAGTCTGGCCAAAAAGAGCATGCTATTTACTACCTTAGCAAAAAGTTTACCGACTGCGAGACCCGATACTCGTTGCTTGAGAAAACTTGCTGCGCTTTGGCATGGGCTGCTCGCCGGCTGAGACAGTATATGCTGACTCACACTACCCGGTTGATATCAAAGATGGATCCAATCAAGTATATCTTCGAAAAGCCCGCCTTGTCCGGAAGAATAGCAAGATGGCAGATGATCTTAAATGTGTATGATATCCAATCCACAATGTTGTACCCCAAAATTTGCCCTCCCATATTTCCCAAGACCTTTCAAGAATAATCTCCAAATGGTTCAAGATTACTCAAGAGTTGGACAGTCAGATCATCTCCTAAGGCAGTCCATTCAAAATTAGGGTTTTGTGTTGCATCAAGGTCCTTACATCCAAATGACCTCAAGTGCTTTCCAATACCCTAATATTCTCTCAAGTTCATCCATGTCAAATTTCAAGCCTTGCAGAGGAAGTTTGGTCAGTCAATTGCTCAAGAGGCCCAAAAATCGACTATGCTAGGGCAAAAGTCAACTGTGTACCAAATGCAGTCAAACCTCAAGATTTTTTGTCAACATTCTCATTTTGAAGGATAATTCATCATTTGATCAAGGGTTGATCATGATTCATCAAGGATTGCTCAAAATTCATCAAGATTCAAAAGTTGCTAAATTAGGCTTTTGTAGGAAAAGTCAACTCAACTTTGACCAAGCATAACTTTCTCATACTTTATGAGAAATGACTCATCCAAATTTCATTTTGAAGAGGATGCAATTTCCTACAATCCATCTTCACACCCCAAGATCAAGAAATGCACTCACAAAAAGTTACAAATTTGGACATTATAGGTCATTTTTGAAAGTCAACAAAAACACCTTTTTTGCCAAAGCTTATAACTTGAGCATGGAATATCAAAATGAGATGATACAAAAAGGGTTGGTTAGAGGAAATCTCAAGGTTTCTAAAAAATCCAAGAACACTTCCAAAAGTTTAAAATTGAAGAAGTTATGCATTGTTGAAGTTGGGCATTTTTCCAAAATTGCCAAAAGTCAACTATCCTGAAAACTCCAATTTTTGACAAAAGGGCCCACTTTTTTCCACTTGATTTGATCTTGTCACACCACACACGTGTCCTATCTTCAATTTCATGACCAATTATTAATTTTTCTATTTTATTTGATTTTTATTAATTTAATTCATTTTTAATCAATTTAAATCAAAATAAAATCCAAATCTTAATAGCTTGATATCTTTTTGATCATTACAGCTTTCAATTATCATGATATACCCAATCAAATTCGTGCCAAGCCATATCATGCACAAAATATTGGATTTGGAAAGAACTTGAAAGCCTTTAATGGAGGAATCATATCAAATCTCAAATCATCAATTCACAAGGTTTCAAGCCCAAATTTTTAACCTAACTCATTCCCTTATACATGTACAAGGCAATGGCATCAAAAACACGACCTGAAAGCTGCCAAAATCACAAAACCAAAACTGAAAAAAAGCTTGAAAAAGTTGGAGATTGAAATCCATATTGGAGGCGTTTTCAAGGCCAAAACTCAACATAGACCTCTTGTCTTCCATCCCCTGAAGCTGTTGGAATCAAAACCAAGCCTTCTCCCTCCTTGTAACGCACTGTAAGTACTCATGAACATGCCTCTGTACACGAAAACATAACCTCCTATTCTTGCATCTTTTTGCCTAAATCTTTGTATATTCATGCTTTTCGTTGCATTATGAAGCTTTTGGCATAATTTGATTGCATTTTTATAGCTTGTACAACCATGCCCGAAGCTAGGGTTTTGGTTCTTGTTTTTTAGGCGTTTTGATTTCAGGGAAAATTAGAACAAATCAGGGGCATAAATGGAATCAATGGAAAGAGACGAGCATGATGATGTTCTTAAATTTCATTTCCATGGCCTACAAATGATTTTAGAAGGCAGCTAGGGATTTTGCTACGAATTCAAATCCGCAGGAAATAAACCAGGGTCATTGGAGAAGATGAAGACGTATTCATGTTTGATTGGCCCATTCAAACCAAATCTCGCGCGTTTTTAATTTCCATGATATTGTTTGCTTGTTTCTTATAATATTATTTGCCTATTGTAATAACAAATTGAGTGTGTTGGCTGAGTGGTAGTGGAAGGCGTGCATAGGCTAATGGGACCTGGGTTCGAATCCCAGGTCCCCCAATATTTGTTGTAATTTTTCTCCAGGTGATTCCATACATTCCCAGGCGTACAACACACCATACATCATCAATCCAACACTTGCCAGATGGCCTTCAGGCCGAATCCAAGGGCCAGGATTGAAGGCTCATCATACTCCCCAGTCAATGCATACGCGTGGAAATATGAAAGTCAAAGCAGGCTTGAATGAAAGTGGGCCAAACAATTGCTGATTCCACCTCCTCTTGGGCCCAACACCCCCTTGGTTTTATTTCTTTTACTTTTCATTATATTTATTTATTTGTCTTATTATTTTAATTAATTATCTTATTATCACTAATTAATTTATCTTCCTCATAAATCAAAATCAGAAAAAATATTATTTTTATTAACTTCATTATTTTATTTTTGTAAATAAATATTAGTTAATTAACTTAGTTTTAAATAGGTTTAACATTTAATATTTTTTTGCAATAAATTAAAACTAATGTGGAATTAGGTTTTTAATAATTTTAATCAATTTAATTTTATTTCCTTAAAAACTCAAATCCAAAAATATTTTCATTATTTATTTTAATTTAATTGTTCACCTAATTTAATTTCCATTTAACTCAAAAAATAAACAAAAATCTTTTCTTTCTTTCAAAAAGGGTCAAAACCCTAAAAAAAACGCCGATTTAATTTTCTCGCACGCAATCCATATTTTCATATTATTGTACTTGCTTCCGGAATGTAATAGTTTTTATAGGACTTTAAATTATTTTATCGCTTTATTTACTTTCCGCAATTTAAATTAAAGGGTTTGTTTTTGGCGATGTAAATACCCGACGCCTTGTAATAGTTTAGATTTAATTTCCGCAATTTAAATTTCCGCACAATATTAACTGTTAGATGTTTGGTAATAGGGAATGCATGACAAGATATAATGTATGAATTTAAAATCAACATAGATAACCCATGACATGTACAAAGATAAAAACTGAAAAACAATACACTCGCACATGCGCACTCTTAGGGTACACCTCACTTGGTTGCCTTCGAAAGTGGTCATTGAGTATAGGAAGTTTTAGAGGTCGTCCTCTTGTCCAAAGATCATAAGTTGCCTCGAAACGGTTGCCTCGGATGAAATGATCTAAGACATTAGGGTTACCGCTAAGGCATCATAACATTGCTTTAGTGACCACACGTCCCTTAATCGAATTGACCCTAAAACTCTAACGACGATGCTACATACTCATCAATAGTGGGCTAGCATTGTCTAAAGGACATTTGTACAGATTAATTCCTTTTTCAGTAGGTAGATGGTTCTTAAGTACTTGCTCCTTTTAAAACAAAACAAAACTTTTCGCACTTACACCCTTTTCAAACAAAAACTCTTTTCAAACCCACAAACACAAAGAAAAGAAAATTTTTGAAAACACTTTGAGCAAGTACCTAAGAGCCCGTGGATAACCACGAATAGAAAGGGTGCTAACACCTTCCCTTTCTATAATCTACCTCCCAAACCCGAGAAACATCTCAAAAAAAGGATTTTTTTTGTGCTTTTTACCTTTCCTTGTCGGATAAAATAAAAGACGGTGGCAACTCTTACTTACCGCGACATTTTGCAAAAACAAACGCAAAATGCGAACCAGCATTCCAAAACAGTCAGTTCTCATTCCCACCGATCACAGAACTGGCGACTCTGCTGGGGAAATATTAAGTGAGGTGTACCTTAGGATTAGATCATTGTGTTTTCAATTGTATGCTTTGTATGATTTATCTTTGTGGGCTTGTATCAGAGTTCTATAGATCCTAACCCGGATCTGGGGAAACCCTTTAGGTAAGTAGCAATAAACTGTGAGGGAACTGTACGGCATAGACCGATACGGTTGAAGCAGTAGCTACGTTGGTGTGGCACTTTAGATTGTACCGATATCCCTTGTGTTGGCACTAGGAGAATATGGGTCATCTAAGGGGTCATTAAGCACCAACTGACCTTAGAACCTTTAAATTGACCAACTTGGCCATAGAACAATAGCAGTATGCTACACTCATTGAGACTAAACTCTCGCGATGATTCCGGCCGCAAGAAAAGGTTGCTAAATTGGAATTATGACCGATCGAGGGTAGTCAGTGATATTGAGATCCTCTAGAACCCGGTTACTATTTTTAGGACAGGTTGAACCAACTAAATTGAAAGAGGGTAATACCTAAACTCCATGCCAGCCTGAAATTTAAGGGCTATATTATGACTTGTGTGCTTTCAAACTTGAACTACTTGCACAACATGAGTTCCTTGCAGGTTTTGTTTATAGTCCTTATCCAATAATTTGGATTTACTGCAGGGTTTACTTACAACACCTCACACTTTTGCTTAAACGCATAGCATACACATCATAAAATCATGCCTTAACATTTCCTTAACCATTTCAAGGATCTCAAAGGTTTGTGATACAGGTTATGATGAACCAAATGTATAGAAAGGGGATTTATTTTCCTCTAGCCAATGCCGTCTAGAGATCAAAACATGATAACTTGAGTCAGGGGCTATGACCCACTCGATATGGTGAGCTTGACTCTTGAAGAAGGACTCTTAACGACACGAAGTTTCTTCTAACAAATTCTAACAGTTTCTTGTTTATCCTGCGAGATCCTTGAAAAAATTTCATATCATACATATCATTGCATAACAGGTCTCCCAATACAGGTCTCTCATGTTCTCGCTGTTTATTTCAGCAATGGCTTTCCAACCAGACAACCAAGATCTTCAAACTCGAGAAGCTCAGTTCGGGGACATATTCCTAAACCTATCCAAGGGGCAGGAAGAGTTGAGAACACTCCCCACAGGGAACTTGGTCAAGAAAAGTCCTGAGGACAATAAGGACGAACGGCTGGAACAACTACAAGCTGAGTTCAGTGCCATGAAAACCCAGATGCTGGGGCAGATGGCTCTTATCCAAGGCTTAGCTCGGGAATAAGAAGAGCTGAGAAACATTGTCAACCAGCTTCGCCAAGACAGATACAACGACATGAAGCAAATAGTCAAGGACGGGGACCAAGTCATTAATCAACTTCTAAGAAGTCAAAGGTTTGGTTTGACGAAGAATAGACCTCTCCAAGTTGTTACTACCTCACAGGTCCAACAACAACCTTGCCAAGAACAATGGTTTGATCAGAGTAAGCCAAATATGCTCAAGAGGCAGTTTACCAAGCTCAACATGCCGCTGTCTCAAGCTTTATAACACCTGTTGAGATTGAATCTGGTGACATTAAGGGACCCTCCTAAGAATCCAAACACAACCTCCTCAAAGTACAATCCTGATGCAAGATGTACATATCACTCCAACAGCCCGGGGCATGATACTAACATCTGTTGGACGTTGAGCAACAAAATTCAAGACCTAATTGATGAAGGAGCATTGGAACTCACACAAGTCGGTCAGATTGAATTCTTTTGCCACCCCCCAAGGTTCACAATTTGAAGTGACAAGTACTGAGACGAGAAGACTTTTTGTTCATTAGAATTTTTAAGTTGTAATTTTATTTTGACGGTTCGAACATTTATTCATGTCAAACTTTATTACTTTATCAATGTATTGCATATGTCTGTTTTGAATCAATCCATTCGTATTTCACTATATTCAAATTTCTTTCACTTTTTTGTGATGATCAACTCCCGATTAAAAAAATTCTAAGCCTTTAGAGGGAGGATGACGAAAATGATATCAAAATCTCTACAGTATGATTTTGAACAGACCCCGCTAACGAGGTACAGGCATTGTTTCAAATCCTAAATAATGGAGTTATAAGGAAGATAATCCCTAGTCAACCCCTTTGAGCCAAAGAAGTTGGAGTTTTTCTTTTCACAAATTAAAACCCTTAATTATAACCTGGGGCAGGGTAGTTTTCTCAGTCAATCCAGGTGCACAATGAATGGCATCAAAGAAGTCCTCCCGAAACAAAAGACGGTGATGGGTCCATAAGATCGTAAGGACAAGTAGTCATTATCTCTCAGAAATAAAAGCCCTTTAAGTCAAAACCTATGAAGGAGACTTACAAAACTGGGGCATCCCGCTGATTGTAATCACAAAAGAAACAGTTCAGGAAAAAAAAACAGGGATAATAAAAACCAAAAGGAAAGAGATCCTGCAAACTCTCAATAAAAAATGACTGCCTGTTTAAAAATAAATTGTCAGTATCCGAACCATCACTGGTATATCAGAGCAAAGACTCAAACAAGATCTAATGCACGATTAGCTGAGTTTAGGATCGAAGAACATCAAGAAGAGCGGGTGGGTAGAAATAAATTCTGAGCCTTTTCCTTTGTTTCTTAAACCGTGAACCAGGCCACGTTATAACCCTTAAAAAGTCCTAGTTTAAGCATGGGTTAGTCCGAAAGCATACTGTTACAAAGGTATCCTGACTCCTATAGGGCTTGCTGTAAATCCTGAGTTGACATCACATTTTACAAAAAAATTGCTTATTTTACTGGAAAAATGCATTTTCAAAAATTTCAAAACAGACATAAGCTTTGCATTCTTAAAATAATGTTGTTTGCATATGACTATTTGTTCAACAACAGAGAAATTCGCACGATGAATATCTAGTGAACAAAAAAAACCTTCTCAATAAAAAGGATCACCTCAAGTGGAAAAACACTTCCAATCAAGGGCCACGGCATGATCATTGTCCATCATCTGGGGCAGTCAAGTCAAGATTCAAGGAATCTCTCAAAATGCCAAATAGCCAGGGGCAAATCTCCATCTGAATCAATTGGGGCATTGGACATGAATTCCAGCAACGAATCTTGCATGATCAAACGAAGATCTTCTAGTAGTATGGCAACACAACACTACCGACAGTGACACCTCCCTACATCCTAAGAGCGTGGACATAATCAGAAAATACTACGCATAATCAAAGACCCGCTAGGTCGACTGGCCTAGGCAAAAATAAGGGCTTCCCGACGAACCTAAAGGGTTCAGGCAAAAATTAGGGATAAAAATAGAAAAAATCTGTACACCCGGCAAGTCGAAAACCTGAAAAGGCGGCTTGGGCAAAAAAGGGTATCCCGATGGATTGAAAACCCGAAAGGGCGATCCAGGCAAAAATTAGGGATCAAAGCATACGACTATGTCCCGTCATCTCGTCACTTGCCTACCAGAAGAAGACTTATCATTTCAATCGAAAGATACCAAGCACCTCATAGGTTGGGATAATACTCGATCCACAAGGCCTCCGCAGGCACCTTCTCTCGCAGAAACACGGGCAATAAAATTGTCCAAACTGTACAGTTGCTCTGCTCACCACGTACAAAGGTAGATTCAGCTGAAGAATATGGCTAAGATACCTTCACTCCCCGCAGAGTAAGACAATAATGATAGCTCTCCCCCAGTTGAGACTTGCAACGAATTAGCAATACTCTCCCCAAGCAGAGTTGATCTACCATCAGCACTAGAATGGCTTGATATCCCCGACAGTCTTAATATTCCCCAACGGAGTATAAGAATGTTCCCCGACAGAATACAAGATACCTCTAGCGGAGTCAATTTTCCCAACACGGTCCGAAAAAGCTTCCCCAAAGGAGTTGAATCATCATCCCCAGTGGACTCTAGAAGTTTACCCCCAGCGGAGTACAAAATAAATCTCCCCAGCCAAATTCAGAGGATTGTCCCCACAAAAGTTTAATAGGGTTATCCCCAGCAAGTTGCAGCTGAAAGATCACCCCCAACGAAGTTCTTTCCTTTTACAAGCAGGACTTCAATCCTTAATAGATTCAATATCACCAGCAATGGCAATCCATCCCCAGCGGAGTTTATCGTTGAAATCCCCAACAGAGCTTATCAGCGGAATCCCTAACGGAGTTTATCGTTAAAATCATCAGCAAAATATCTCTCCCCACAGAGTAATTCCCCACAGAGTAATTTCCCTCGGAGTAATCTCTTAATTAGTTTATTCCCCAATGGAGTTCTCTTCTCCTGCATATTTATTCTCACAATCATCTTCGTTCATCATCCCCAGCGGAAACGAAGAACTCAACTCTATTCTCCAGCAGCTCCAGGATTTATTTCCCCCAGCTAAAACATCACATTTTCATACATCATGATACATGCATATACGCATCATACCATACAATCTCATTTATATTGAGAACATCATTGCTTGATCCATCTCATGCATTGCATATGACTGACCTTTACCTTTTAGGAAAGATGCAGTTAAGTTCTCAGCTTAGTCGAAGACCTGACCGGTTCTTAAATCTCAATTGAATTATCCTCGGTTGAATTTCAGATAAGGTTCTCAATCTCGATAGTTTCCCTACATCAAAGTATGGACGAGTGCTATAACCTCAACAGTATATTATGTTGAGCACTAGTCAGTTCCTAGATCTTGATGTTTTCCTCCGTCATAGTGTGGACAAGTTCTCTAATTTCAACGGTATACTACGTTGAAGACCAGACAATTCCTAGATCTTGATGAAGATGTTTCCCTACGTCATAGTATGGACGAGTGCTATAACCTCAATAGTATACTATGTTGAGCACTAGTCAGTTCCTAGATCTTGATGTTTTCCTCCGTCATAGTGTGGACGAGTTCTCTAATTTCAACGGTATACTACGTTGAAGACCAGACAGTTCCTAGATCTTGATGAAGATGTTTCCCTACGTCATAGTGTGGACGAATGTTATAACCTCAACGGTATACTACGTTGAGCACTAGTTAGTTACTAGATCTTGATGTTTTCCTCCGTCATAGTGTGGACGAGTTCTCTAATTTCAACGGTATACTACGTTGAAGACCAGACAATTCCTAGATCTTGATGAAGATGTTTCCCTATGTCACCGTGTGGATGAGTGCTATAAACTCAACGGTATACTACGTTGAGCACTAGTCAGTTCCTATATCTTGATGTTTTCCTCCGTCATAGTGTGGACAAGTTCTATAATTTCAATGGTATACTACGTTGAAGACCAGGCAGTTCCTAGATCTTGATGAAGATGTTTCCCTATGTCACAGTGTGGACGAGTGCTATAACCTCAACGGTATACTATGTTGAGCACTAGTCAGTTCCTAGATCTTGATGTTTTCCTCTGTCATAGTGTGGACGAGTTCTCTAATTTCAACGGTATACTACGTTGAAGACCAAACAGTTCCTAGATCTTGATGAAGATGTTTCCCTACGTCATAGTGTGGACGAGTGCTATAACCTTAATGGTATACTACGTTGAGCACTAGTCAGTTCCTAGATCTTGATGTTTTCCTCTGTCATAGTGTGGATGAGTTCTCTAATTTCAACGGTATACTACGTTGAAGACCAGACAGTTCCTAGATATTGATGAAGATGTTTCCCTACGTCAAAGTGTGGACGAGTGCTATAACCTCAACGGTATACTACGTTGAGCACTAGTCAGTTCCTAGATCTTGATGTTTTCCTACGTCATAGTGTGGACGAGTGCTATAACCTCAATGGTATACTACGTTGAGCACTAGTCGATTCCTAGATCTTGATGTTTCCCTCCGTCATAGTGTGGACGAGTTCTACAATCTCAACGATATACTACGTTGAAGACTAGAGAGTTCCTAGATCTTGATGAAGATGTTTCCCCCCAATTGAATTATGGACAGGTTCTTAAGACTCAGCCGATGCATTATCTCAGTTGAAGTACATGCAAGTTCCTAAATCTCAACAAAAGTTAGGCTTCCCCAGCGGAATCTTCTGCAACAACAGGTATGCAAGTTCTCGCTGAGGAATCTATTATGCGATCGACACTCCTACCGATGGCATCTATAAGCCCATCCTCCTACCAACAATCTCCAAATGGCATCTGTAAGCCCATTTCCGACATCACAATGCTGATACTACACCATGCGAGTGCAAATTTCTGGGCACTCTAGTGTTCAATTATCTACCACTATCGGATCACGAAAGGCTCAAAAGCCAATCTATATCCTCATGTTTAAGAAAATTGAACAGGGGCAACTGTTGTATCCCAAAATTTTCCCTCCCATATTTCCCAAGACCTTTCAAGAATAATCTCTAAATGGTTCAAGATTACTCAAGAGTTGGACAGTCAGATCATCTCCTAAGGCAGTCCATTCAAAATTAGGGTTTTGTGTTGCATCAAGGTCCTTACATCCAAATTACCTCAATTTCTTCCCAATACCCTAATATTCTCTCAAGTTAATCCATGTCAAATTTCAAGCCTTGCAGAGGAAGTTTGGCCAGTCAATTGCTCAAGAGGCCCAAAAATCGACTGTGCTAGGGCAAAAGTCAACTGTGTACCAAATGCAGTCAAATCTCAAGATTTTTTGTCAACATTCTCATTTTGAAGGATAATTCATCATTTGATCAAGGGTTGATCATGATTCATCAAGGATTGCTCAAAATTCATCAAGATTCAAAAGTTGCTAAATTAGGGTTTTGCAGGAAAAGTCAACTCAACTTTGACCAAGCATAACTTTCTCATACTTTATGATAAATGACCCATCCAAAGCTTATTTTTAAGAGGATGCAATTTCCTACAATCCATCTTCACACCCCAAGATCAAGAAATTCACTCACAAAAAGTTACAAATTTGGACATTATAGGTCATTTTTGAAAGTCAACAAAAACACCTTTTTTCCCAAAGCTTATAACTTGAGCATGGAATATCAAAATGCGATGAGACAAAAAGGGTTGGTTAGAGGACATCTCAAGGTTTCTAAAAAATCCAAGAACACTTCCAAAAGTTCAAAATTGAAGAAGTTATGCATTGTTGTAGTTGGGCATTTTTTCAAAATTGCCAAAAGTCAACTATCCTCAAAACTCCAATTTTTGACAAAAGGGCCCACTTTTTTCCACTTGATTTAATCTTGTCACACCAAACACGTGTCGTATCTTCAATTTCATGACCAATTATTAATTTTTCTATTTTATTTGATTTTTATTGATTTAATTCATTTTTAATCAATTTAAATCAAAATAAAATCCAAATCTTAATAGCTTGATATCTTTTTGATCATTACAGCTTTCAATAATCATGATATACCCAATCAAATTCGTGCCAAGCCATATCATGCACAAAATCTTGGATTTGGAAAGAACTTGAAAGCCTTTAATGGAGGAATCATATCAAATCTCAAATCATCAATACACAAGGTTTCAAGCCCAAATTTTTAACCTAACTCATTCCCTTATACATGTACAAGGCAAAGGCATAAAAAAAACGACCTGAAAGCTGCCCAAATCACAAAACCAAAACTGAAAAAAAGCTTGAAAAAGTTGGAGATCGAAATCCATATTGGAGGCGTTTTCAAGGCCAAAACTCAACATAGACCTCTTGTCTGCCATCCCCTGAAGCTGTTGGAATCAAAACCAAGCCTTCTCCCTCCCTGTAACGCACTGTAAGTACTCATTAACATGCCTCTGTACACGAAAACATAACCTCATATTCTTGCATCTTTTTGCCTAAATCTTTGTATATTCATGCTTTTCGTTGCATTATGAAGCTTTTGGCATAATTTGATTGCATTTTTATAGCCTGTATAGCCATGCCCGAAGCTAGGGTTTTGGTTCTTGTTTTTTAGGCGTTTTGATTTCAGGGAAAATTAGAACAAATCATGGGCATAAATGGAATCAGTGGAAAGAGACGAGCATGATGATGTTCTTAAATTTCGTTTCCATGGCCTACAAATGATTTTAGAAGGCAGCTAGGGATTTTGCTACAGATTCAAATCCGCAGGAAATAAACCAGGGTCATTGGAGAAGATGAAGACGTGTTCATGTCTGATTGGCCCATTCAAACCAAATCTCGCGCGTTTTTAATTTCCAAGATATTGTTTGCTTATTTCTTATAATATTATTTGCCTATTGTAATAACAAATTGAGTGCATTGGCTGAGTGGTAGTGGAAGGCGTGCATAGGCTAATGGGACCTGGGTTCGAATCCCAGGTCCCCCAATATTTGTTGTAATTTTTCTCCAGGTGATTCCATACATCCCCAGGCGTACAGCACACCATACATCATCAATCCAACGCTTGCCAGATGGCCTTCAGGCCAAATCCAAGGGCCAGGATTGAAGGCTCATCATACTCCCCAGTCAATGCATACGCGTGGAAATATGAATGTCAAAGCAGGCTTGAATGAAAGTGGGCCAAACAATTGCTGATTCCACCTCCTCTTGGGCCCAACACCCCCTTGGTTTTATTTCTTTTACTTTCCATTATATTTATTTATTTGTCTTATTATTTTAATTAATTATCTTATTATCACTAATTAATTTATCTTCCTCATAAATCAAAATCACAAAAAATATTATTTTTATTAATTTCATTATTTTATTTTTGTAAATAAATATTAATTAATTAACTTAGTTTTAAATAGGTTTAACATTTAATATTTTTTTGCAATAAATTAAAACTAATGTAGAATTAGGTTTTTAATAATTTTAATCAATTTAATTTTATTTCCTTAAAAACTCAAATCCAAAAATATTTTCATTATTTAATTTAATTTAATTGTTCACCCAATTTAATTTCCATTTAACTCAAAAAATAAACAAAAATCTTTTCTTTCTTTCAAAAAGGGTCAAAACCCTAAAAAATACGCCGATTTAATTTTCTCGCATGCAATCCATATTTTCATATTATTGTACTTGCTTCCGGAATGTAATAGTTTTTATATGACTTTAAATTATTTTATCGCTTTATTTACTTTCCGCAATTTAAATTAAAGGGTTTGTTTTGGGCGATGTAAATACCCGACGCCTTGTAATAGTTTAGATTTAATTCCCGCAATTTAAATTTCCGCACAATATTAACTATTAGATGTTTGGTAATAGGGAATGCATGACAAGATCCAATGTATGAATTTAAAATCAACATAGATAACCCATGACATGTACAAAGATAAATAACTGAAAAACAATATACTCGCACATGCGCACTCTTAGGGTACACCTCACTTGGTTGCCTTTGAAAGTGGTCATTGAGTATAGGAAGTTTTAGAGGTCGTCCTCTTGTCCAAAGATCATAAGTTGCCTCGAAACGGTTGCCTCGGATGAAATGATCTAAGACATTAGGTTTACCGCTAAGGCATCCTAACATTGCTTTAGTGACCACACGTCCCTTAATCGAATTGACCCTAAAACTCCAACAACGATGCTACCTACTCATCAATAGTGGGCTAGCATTGTCTAAAGGACATTTGTACAGATTAATTCCTTTTTCAGTAGGTAGATGGTTCTTAAGTACTTGCTCATTTTAAAACAAAACAAAACTTTTCGCACTTACACTCCTTTCAAACAAAAACTCTTTTTAAACAAAAACTCTTTTCAAACCCACAAACACAAAGAAAAGCAAATTTTTGAAAACCCTTTGAGCAAGTACCTAAGAGCTCGTGGATAACCACGGATAGAAAGGGTGCTAACACCTTCCCTTTCTATAATCTACCTCCCGAACTCGAGAAACATCTCAAAAAAAGGAATTTTTCTGTGCTTTTTTCCTTTCCTTGTCGGATAAAATAAAAGACGGTGGCGACTCTTGCTTACTGCGACATTTTGCAAAAACAAACGCAAAACGAGAACCAACATTCCAGAACAGTCAGTTCTCATTCCCACCGATCACAGAATTGACGACTCTGCTGGGGAAATATTAAGTGAGGTGTACCTTAGGATTATATCATTGTGTTTTCAATTGTATTCTTTGTATGATTTATCTTTATGGGCTTGTATCGGAGTTCTATAGATCCTAACTCAGATATGGGGATACCCTTTAGGTAAGTAGCAATAAACTGTGAGGGAACTGTACGGCATAGACCGATACGGTTGAAGCAGTAGCTATGTTGGTGTGGCACTTTAGATTGTACCGATATCCCTTGTGTTGGAACGAGGAGAATATGGGTCATCTAAGGGGTCATTAAGCACCAACTGACCTTAGAACCTTTAAATTGACCAACTTGGCCATAGAACAGTAGCCGTATGCTACACTCATTGAGACTAAACTCTCGCGATGATTCCGGCCGCAAGAAAAGGTTGCTAAACTGGAATTATGACCGATCGAGGGTAGTCAGTGATATTGAGATCCTCTAGAACCCGATTACTATTTTTAGGACAGGTTGAACCAACTAAACTGAAAGAGGGTAATACCTAAACTCCATGCCAGCCTGAAATTTAAGGGCTATATTATGACTTGTGTGCTTTCAAACTTGAACTACTTGCACAACATGAGTTCCTTGCAGGTTTTGTTTACAGTCCTTATCCAATAATTTGGATTTACTGCAGGGTTTACTTACAACACCTCACACTTTTGCTTAAACGCATAGCATACACATCATAAAATCATGCCTTAACATTTCCTTAACCATTTCAAGGATCTCAAAGGTTTGTGATGCAGGTTATGATGAACCAAATGTCTAGCAAGGGGCAAGGGGATTTATTTTCCTCTAGCCAATACCGTCTAGAGATCAAAACATGATAACTTGAGTCAGGGGCTATGACCCACTCGATATGGTGAGCTTGACTCTTGAAGAAGGACTCTTAACGACATGAAGTTTCTTCTAACAAATTCTAACAGTTTCTTGTTTATCCTGCGAGATCCTTGAAAACATTTCATATCATACATATCATTGTATAACAGGTCTCCCAATACAGGTCTCTCATGTTCTCGCTGTTTATTTCAGCAATGGCTTTCCAACCAGACAACCAAGATCTTCAAACTCGAGAAGCTCAGTTCAGGGACATATTCCTAAACCTATCCAAGGGGCAGGAAGAGTTGAGAACACTCCTCATGGGGAACTTGGTCAAGAAAAGTCCTGAGGACAATAAGGACGAATGGATGGAACAACTACAAGCTGAGTCAGTGCCATGAAAACCCAGATGCTGGGGCAGATGGCTCTTATCTAAGGCTTAGATCGGGAACAAGAAGAGCTGAGAACCATTGTCAACCAGCTTCGTCAAGACAGATACAACGACATGAATCAAATAGTCAAGGACGGGAACCAAGTCATTAATCAACTTCCGAGAAGTCAAAGGTTTGGTTTGACGAAGAATAGACCTCTCCAAGTTGTTACTACCTCACAGGTCCAACAACGACCTTGCCAAGAACAATGGTTTGATCAGAGTAAGCCAAATATGCCCAAGAGGCAGTTTACCAAGCTCAACATGCCGTTGTCTCAAGCTTTACAACACTTGTTGAGATTGAATCTGGTGACATTAAGGGACCCTCCTAAGAATCCCAGCACAGCCTCTCCAAAGTACAATCCTGATGCAAGATGTACATATCACTCCAGCAGCCCGGGGCATGATACTAACATCTGTTGGACGTTGAGCAACAAAATTCAAGACCTAATTGATGAAGGAGCATTGGAACTTACACAAGTCGGTCAGATTGAATTCTTTTGCCATCCACCCAAGGTTCACAATTTGAAGTGGCAAGTACTGAGACGAGAAGACTTTTTGTTCATTAGAATTTTTAAGTTGTAATTTTCTTTTGACTGTTCAAACATTTATTCATGTCAAACTTTATTACTTTATCAATGCATTGCATATGTCTGTTTTGAATCAATCCATTCGTATTTCACTATATTCAAATTACTTTCATTTTTTTGTGATGATCAACTCCCGATTAAAAAAATTCTAAGCCTTTAGAGGGAGGATGACGAAAATGATATCAAAATCTCTACAGTATGCTTTTGAATAGACCCCGCTGACGAGGTACATGCATTGTTTCAAATCCTAAACAATGGAGTTATAAGGAAGTTAATCCCTAGTCAACCCCTTTGAGCCAAAGAAGTTGGAGTTTTTCTTTTCACAAATTAAAACCTTTAATTATAACCTGGGGCAGGGTAGTTTTCTCAGTTAATCCAAGTGCACAATGAATGGCATCAAAGAAGTCCTCCCGAAACAAAAGACGGTGATGGGTCCGTATAATCGTAAGGATAGGTAGTCATTATCTCTCAGAAATAAAAGCCCATTAAGTCAAAACCTATGAAGGAGACTTACAAAACTGGGGCATCCTGCTGACTGTAATCACAAAAGAAATAGTTCAGGCAAAAAAAAAGGGATAATAAAAACCAAAAGGAAAGAGATCCTGCAAACTCTCAACAAAAAATGACTGCCTGTTTAAAAATAAATTGTCAGTATCCGAACCATCACTGGTATATCAGAGCAAAGACTCAAACAAGATCTAATGCACGATTAGCTGAGTTTAGGATCGAAGAACATCACGAAGAGCGGGTGGGTAGAAATAAATTCTGAGCCTTTTCCTTTGTTTCTTAAACCGTGAACCAGGCCATATTATAACCCTTAAAAAGTCCTAGCTGAAGCATGGGTTAGTCCGAAAGCATACTGTTACAAAGGTATCCTGACTCTTGTAGGGCTTGCTGTAAATCCTGAGTTGACATCACATTTTACAAAAAAATTGCTTGTTTTACTGGAAAAATGCATTTTCAAAAATTTCAAAACAGACATAAGCTTTGCATTCTTAAAATAATGTTGTTTGCATATGAAAATTTGTTCAATAGCAGAGAAATTCGCACGACGAATATCTAGTGAATAAAAAAAACCTTCTCAATAAAAAGGATCACCTCAAGTGGAAAAATACTTCCAATCAAGGGGCACAACATGATCATTGTCCATCATCTGGGGCAGTCAAGTCAAGATTCAAGGAATCTCTCAAAATGCCAAATAGCCAGGGGCAAATCTCCATCTGAATCAATTGAGGCATTGGACATGAATTCCAGCAACGAATCTTGCATGATCAAACGAAGATCTTCTGGTAGTATGGCAACACAACATTACCGACAGTGACACCTCCCTACATCCTGAGAGCATGGACATAATCAGAAAATACTACGCATAATCAAAGACCCGCTAGGTCGACTGGCCTAGGCAAAAATAAGGGCTTCCCGATGAACCGAAAGAGTTCGGGCAAAAATTAGGGATATAAATGGAAAAAATCTGTACACCCGACAAGTCGAAAACCTGAAAAGGCGGCTTGGGTAAAAAAAGGTATCCCGATGGATTGAAAACCCGAAAGGGCGGTCCAGGCAAAAATTAGGGATCAAAGCGTACGACTATGTCCCGTCATCTCGTCACTTGCCTACCAGAAGAAGACTTGTCATTTCAATCGAAAGATACCAAGCACCTCATAGGTTGGGATAATACTCCAACCACAAGGCCTCCGCAGGCACCTTCTCCCGCAGAAACAGGGGCAATAAAATTGTCCAAACTGTACAGCTGCTCTGCTCACCAGGTACAAAGGTAGATTCAGATGAAGAATATGGCTAAGATACCTTCACTCCCCGCAGAGTAAGACAATAATGATAGCTCTCCCCCAGCTGAGACTTGCAACAAATCAGCAATACTCTCCCCAAGCAGAGTTGATCTACCATCAGCACTAGAAAGGCTTGATATCCCCGACAGTCTTAATATTCCCCAACGGAGTATAAGAATGTTCCCCGGTAGAATACAAGATACCTCTAGCGGAGTCAATTTTCCAGCACGGTCCGAAAAAGCTTCCACAAAGGAGTTGAATCATCATCCCCAGTGGACTCTGGAAGTTTACCCCCAGCAGAGTACAAAATAAATCTCCCCAACCAAATTCAGAGGATTATCCCCACAAAAGTTTAATAGGGTTATCCCCATCAAGTTGCAGCTGAAAGATCATTCCCAACGAAGTTCTTTCCTTTTACAAGCAGGACTTCAATCCTCAATAGATTCGATATCACCAGGAACGGAAATCCATCCCCAGCGGAGTTTATCGTTGAAATCCCTAATGGAGCTTATCAGCGGAATCCCCAGCGGAGTTTATCGTTAAAATCTTCAGCAGAATATCTCTCTGCACAGAGTAATTCCCCATAGAGTAATTCCCCTCGGAGTAATCTCTTCATCAGTTTATTCCACAACGGAGTTCTTTTCTCCTGCAGATTTATTCTCACAATCATCTTCGTTCATCATCCCCAGCTGAAACGAAGAACTCAACTCTATTCTCCAGCAGCTCCGGGATTTATTTTCCCCAGCTAAAACATCACATTTTCATACATCATGATACATGGATATACGCATCATACCATACAATCTCATTTATGTTGAGAACATCATTGCTTGATCCATCTCATGCATTGCATATGACTGACCTTTACCTTTCAGGAAAGATGCAGTTAAGTTCTGAGCTTAGTCGAAGACCTGACTGGTTCTTAAATCTCAATTGAATTATCCTCGGTTGAATTTCAGATAAGGTTCTTAATCTCGACAATTTCCCTACGTCAAAGTATGGACGAGTGCTATAACCTCAACGGTATACTATGTTGAGCACTAGTCAGTTCCTAGATCTTGATGTTTTCCTCCGTCATAGTGTGGACAAGTTCTCTAATTTCAACGGTATACCATGTTGAAGACCATACCGTTCCTAGATCTTGATAAAGATGTTTCCCTACGTCATAGTGTGGACAAGTGCTATAACCTCAACGGTATACTACGTTGAACACTAGTCAATTCCTAGATCTTGATGTTTTCCTCCGTCATAGTGTGGACGAGTTCTCTAATTTCAACGGTATACTACGTTGAAGACCAGAAAGTTCCTAGATCTTGATGAAGATATTTCCCTATGTCATAGTGTGGACGAGTGCTATAACCTCAACGGTATACTATGTTGAGCACTAGTCAGTTCCTAGATCTTGATGTTTTCCTCCGTCATAGTGTGGACGAGTTCTCTAATTTCAACGGTATACTACGTTAAAGACCAGACAATTCCTAGATCTTGATGAAGATGTTTCCCTACGTCACAGTGTGGACGAGTTCTATAACCTCAACGGTATACTACGTTGAGCACTAGTCAGTTCCTAGATCTTGATGTTTTCCTCCGTCATAGTGTGGACAAGTTCTATAATTTCAACGGTATACTACGTTGAAGACCAGACAATTCCTAGATCTTGATAAAGATGTTTCCCTACGTCACAGTGTGGACGAGTGCTATAACCTCAACGGTATACTATGTTGAGCACTAGTCAGTTCCTAGATCTTGATGTTTTCCTCCGTCATAGTGTGGACGAGTTATCTAATTTCAACGGTATACTACGTTGAAGACCAGATAGTTTCTAGATCTTGATGAAGACATTTCCCTACGTCATAGTGTGGACGAGTGCTATAACCTCAACGGTATACTATGTTGAGCACTAGTCAGTTCCTAGATATTGATGTTTTCCTCCGTCAGTGTGGACGAGTTCTCTAATTTCAACAGTATACTACATTGAAGACCAGACAGTTCCTAGATCTTGATGAAGATGTTTCCCTATGTCAAAGTGTGGACGAGTGCTATAACCTCAACGGTATACTACATTGAGCACTAGTCAGTTCCTAGATCTTGATGTTTTCCTACATCATAGTGTAGATGAGTTCTATAACCTCAACGGTATACTACGTTGAGCACTAGTCGGTTCCTAGATCTTGATGTTTTCCTCCGTCATAGTGCGAACGAGTTCTACAATCTCAACGATATACTACGTTGAAGACTAGACAGTTCCTAGATCTTGATGAAGATGTTTCCCCCTAATTGAATTATGGACAGGTTCTTAAGACTCAGTCGAGGCATTCTCTCAGTTGAAGTACAGGCAAGTTCCTAAATCTCAAGAAAAGTTAGGCTTCCCCAGCGGAATCTTCTACAACAACAGGTATGCAAGTTCTCGCTAAGGAATCTCTTATGCGATCGACACTCCTACCGATGGCATCTGTAAGCCCATCCTCCTACCAACAATATCCAAATGGCATATGTAAGCCCATTCCCGACATCACAATGCTGATACTACACCATGCGAGTGCAAATTTCTAGGCACTCTAGTGTTCAATTATCTTCCACCTTCGAATCACGAAAGGCTCAAAAGCCAATCTATATCCTCAGGTTTAATAAAATTTAACAGGGGAAATTTTTGTACCCCAAAATTTTCCCTCCCATATTTCCCAAGACCTTTCAAGAATAATCTCCAAATGGTTCAAGATTACTCAAGAGTTGGACAGTCAGATCATCTCCTAAGGCAGTCCATTTAAAATTAGGGTTTTGTGTTGCATCAAGGTCCTTACATCCAAATGACCTCAAGTTCTTCCCAATATCCTAATATGCTCTCAAGTTCATCCATGTAAAATTTCAAGCCTTGCAGAGGAAGTTTGGTCAGTCAATTGCTCAAGAGGCCCAAAAATCGACTGTGCTAGGGCAAAAGTCAACTGTGACCCAAATGCAGTCAAACCTCAAGATTTTTTGTCAACATTCTCATTTTGAAGGATAATTCATCATTTGATCAATGGTTGATCATGATTCATCAAGGATTGCTCAAAATTCATCAAGATTCAAAAGTTGCTAAATTAGGGTTTTGTAGGAAAAGTCAACTCAACTTTGACCAAGCATAACTTTCTCATACTTTATGAGAAATGACCCATCCAAAGCTCATTTTGAATAGGATGAAATTTCCTAAATCCATATTCACACCCCAAGATCAAGAAATGCACTCACAAAAAGTTACAAATTTGGACATTATAGGTCATTTTTGAAAGTCAACAAAAACACCTTTTTTTCCAAAGCTTATAACTTGAGCACGTAATATCAAAATGAGATGAGACCAAAAGGGTTGGTTAGAGGACATCTCAAGGTTTATAAAAAATCCAAGAACACTTCCAAAAGTTCAAAATTGAAGAAGTTATGCATTGTTAAAGTTGGGTATTTTTCCAAAATTGCCAAAAGTCAACTATCCTCAAAACTCCAATTTTTGACAAAAGGGACCTCTTTTTTCCACTTGATTTGATCTTGTCACACCACACACGTGTCCTATCTTCAATTTCATGACCAATTATTAATTTTCTATTTTATTTTATTTTTATTGATTTAATTCATTTTTAATCAATTTAAATCAAAATAAAATCCAAATCTTAATAGCTTGATATCTTTTTGATCATTACATCTTTCAATTATCATGATATACCAAATCAAATTTGTGCCAAGCCATATCATGCACAAAATCTTGGATTTGGAAAGAACTTGAAAGCCTTTAATGGAGGAATCATATCAAATCTCAAATCATCAATACACAAGGTTTAAAACCCATATTTTTAACCTAACTCATCCCCTTATACATGTACAAGGCAAAGGCATAAAAAACAAGACCTGAAAGCTTCCCAAATCACAAAGCCAAAACTGAAAAAAAGCTTGAAAAAGTTGGAGATCGAAATCCATATTGGAGGCGTTTTCAAGGCCAAAACTCAACATAGACCTCTTGTCTGCCATCCCTTGAAGATGTTGGAATCAAAACCAAGCCTTCTCCCTCCCTGTAACGCACTGTAAGTACTCATGAACATGCCTCTGTACACGAAAACATAACCTCCTATTCTTGCATCTTTTTGCCTAAATCTTTGTATATTCATGCTTTTCGTTGCATTATGAAGCTTTTGGCATAATTTGATTGCATTTTTATAGCCTGTACAGCCATGCCCGAAGCTAGGGTTTTGGTTCTTGTTTTTTAGGCGTTTTGATTTCAGGGAAAATTAGAACAAATCATGGGCATAAATGGAATAAGTGGAAAGAGACGAGCATGATGATGTTCTTAAATTTCGTTTCCATGGCCTACAGATGATTTTAGAAGGCAGCTAGGGATTTTGCTATGGATTCAAATCCGCAGGAAATAAACCAGGGTCATTGGAGAAGATGAAGACGTGTTCATGTCTGATTGGCCCATTCAAACCAAATCTCGCACGTTTTTAATTTCCAGGATATTGTTTGCTTGTTTCTTATAATATTATTTGCCGATTGTAATAACAAATTGAGTGCGTTGGCTGAGTGGTAGTGGAAGGCGTGCATAGGCTAATGGGACCTAGGTTCGAATCCCAGGTCCCCCAATATTTGTTGTAATTTTTCTCCAGGTGATTCCATACATTCCCAGGCGTACAACACACCATACATCATTAATCCAACGCTTGCCAGATGGCCTTCAGGCCGAATCCAAGGGCCAGGATTGAAGGCTCATCATACTCCCCAGTCAATGCATACGCGTAGAAATATGAAAGTCAAAGCAAGCTTGAATAAAAGTGGGCCAAACAATTGCTGATTCCACCTCCTCTTGGGCCCAACACCCCCTTGGTTTTATTTCTTTTACTTTCCATTATATTTATTTATTTGTCTTATTATTTTAATTAATTATCTTATTATCACTAATTAATTTATCTTCTTTATAAATCAAAATCACAAAAAATATTATTTTTATTAATTTCATTATTTTATTTTTGTAAATAAATATTAATTAATTAACTTAGTTTTAAATAGGTTTAACATTTAATATTTTTTTGCAATAAATTAAAACTAATGTAGAATTAGGTTTTTAATAATTTTAATCAATTTAATTTAATTTCCTTAAAAACTCAAATCCAAAAATATTTTCATTATTTAATTTAATTTAATTGTTCACCTAATTTAATTTCCATTTAACTCAAAAAATAAACAAAAATCTTTTCTTTCTTTCAAAAAGGGTCAAAACCCTAAAAAATACGCCGATTTAATTTTCTCGCACGCAATCCATATTTTCATATTATTGTACTTGCTTCCGGAATGTAATAGTTTTTATAGGACTTTAAATTATTTTATCGCTTTATTTACTTTCCGCAATTTAAATTAAAGGGTTTGTTTTTGGCGATGTAAATACACGACGCCTTGTAATAGTTTAGATTTAATTTCCGCAATTTAAATTTCCGCACAATATTAACTGTTAGATGTTTAGTAATAGGGAATGCATGACAAGATCCAATGTATGAATTTAAAATCAACATAGATAACCCATGACATGTACAAAGATAAATAACTAAAAAACAATACACTCGCACATGTGCACTCTTAGGGTACACCTCACTTGGTTGCCTTCAAAAGTGGTCATTGAGTATAGGAAGTTTTAGAGGTCGTCCTCTTGTCCAAAGATCATAAGTTGCCTCGAAACGGTTGCCTCGGATGAAATGATCTAAGACATTAGGGTTACCGCTAAGGCATCATAACATTGCTTTAGTGACCACACGTCCCTTAATCGAATTGACCCTAAAACTCCAACGACGATGCTACCT
Source organism: Vicia faba (assembly GCA_948472305.1). NCBI lineage: Eukaryota > Viridiplantae > Streptophyta > Magnoliopsida > Fabales > Fabaceae > Vicia > Vicia faba. The sequence continues at coordinate 1,517,413,854 of OX451738.1, forward strand.
ACTCATCAATAGTGGGCTAGAATTGTCTAAAGGACATTTGTACAAATTAATTCCTTTTTTAGTAGGTAGATGGTTCTTAAGTACTTGCTCCTTTTAAAACAAAACAAAACTTTTCGCACTTACACTCCTTTCAAACAAAAACTCTTTTCAAACCCACAAACACAAAGAAAAGCAAATTTTTGAAAACACTTTGAGCAAGTACCTAAGAGCCCATGGATAACCACGGATAGAAAGGGTGCTAACACCTTCCCTTTCTATAATCTACCTCCCGAACCCGAGAAACATCTCAAAAAAAGGAATTTTTCTGTGCTTTTTTCCTTTCCTTGTTGGATAAAATAAAAGATGGTGGCGACTCTTGCTTACCGCGACATTTTGTGAAAACAAACGCAAAACGCGAACCAGCATTCCAAAACAGTCAGTTCTCATTCCCACCGATCACAGAACTGGCGACTCTGCTGGGGAAATATTAAGTGAGGTGTACCTTAGGATTAGATCATTGTGTTTTCAATTGTATGCTTTGTATGATTTATCTTTGTGGGCTTGTATCGGAGTTCTATAGATCCTAACCTGGATCTGGGGATACCCTTTAGGTAAGTAGCAATAAACTGTGAGGGATCTGTACGGCGTAGACCGATACGGTTGAAGCAGTAGCTACGTTGGTGTGGCACTTTAGATTGTACCGATATCCCTTGTGTTGGAACGAGGAGAATATGGGTCATCTAAGGGGTCATTAAGCACCAACTGACCTTAGAACCTTTAAATTGACCAACTTGGCCATAAAATAGTAGCAGTATGCTACACTCATTGAGACTAAACTCTCGCGATGATTCCGGCCGCAAGAAAAGGTTGCTAAACTGGAATTATGACCGATCGAGGGTAGTCAGTGATATTGAGATCCTCTAGAACCCGGTTACTATTTTTAGGACAGGTTGAACCAACTAAACTGAAAGAGGGTAATACCTAAACTCCATGCCAGCCTGAAATTTAAGGGCTATATTATGACTTGTGTGCTTTCAAACTTGAACTACTTGCACAACATGAGTTCCTTGCAGGTTTTTTTTATAGTCCTTATCCAATAATTTGGATTTACTGCAGGGTTTACTTACAACACCTCACACTTTTGCTTAAACGCATAGCATACACATCATAAAATCATGCCTTAACATTTCCTTAACCATTTCAAGGATCTCAAAGGTTTGTGATGCAGGTTATGATGAACCAAATGTCTAGCAAGGGGAAAGGGGATTTATTTTCCTCTAGCCAATTCCATCTAGAGATCAAAACATGATAACTTGAGTCAGGGGCTATGACCACTCGATATGGTGAGCTTGACTCTTGAAGAAGGAATCTTAACGATACGAAGTTTCTTCAAACAAATTCTAACAGTTTCTTGTTTATCCTGCGAGATCCTTGAAAACATTTCATATCATACATATCATTGCATAATAGGTCTCCCAATACAGGTCTCTCATGTTCTCGTTGTTTATTTCAGCAATGGCTTTCTAACCAGACAACCAAGATCTTCAAACTCGAGAAGCTCAGTTCAGGGACATATTCCTAAACCTATCCAAGGGGCAGGAAGAGTTGAGAACACTCCTCATGGGGAACTTGGTCAAGAAAAGTCCTGAGGACAATAAGGACGAACGGCTGGAACAACTACAAGCTGAGTCAGTGCCATGAAAACCCAGATGCTGGGGCAGATGGCTCTTATCCAAGACTTAGCTCGGGAACAAGAAGAGCTGAGAACCATTGTCAACCAGCTTCGTCAAGACAGATACAACAACATGAAGCAAATAGTCAAGGACGGGAACCAAGTCATTAATCAACTTCCGAGAAGTCAAAGGTTTAGTTTGACAAAGAATAGACCTCTCCAAGTTGTTACTACCTCACAGGTCCAACTTTAGGCGATGAGACTGTACATAGCTGCGTCTGATAAAACTTTAGGGAGCATGCTGGCTCAAGAGGATGAGCATGGTGCTGAAAGGCCCATATACTACCTCAGTAGAGTTTTAAATGATGCAGAAACCAGAGATAACGAAGTTGAAAAACTGTGTTTATGTCTTTATTTTTCATGTACAAAACTTAAGCAATATATAAAGCCAGTTGATGTTTATGTTTCGTCTCATTTTGATGTTTTCAAATATATGTTGTCGTAACCCATTTTGCACAGTAGAATTGGCAAGTGGGCACTCGCATTAACTGAGTACTCATTAACCTTTATGCCTCTCAAGGCTATGAAAGGTCAGGTGGTAGCAGACTTTATAGTCGACCATTCTATACAAGAGGGATCCCTGAATTATTTGGAGATCGAACCTTGGAAATTATACTTTGATGGTTCTAGTTATAAAGATGGAACTGGAGTCGGAGTTCTCATTATTTCTCCAAACAAAATTCCAACAACATTCAAGTACAAGATAGAAGGGGATTGCTCTAATAATGAGGCTGAATACGAAGCATTAATCGTAGGCCTTGAAATCTTGTTGGAATTGGGGGTAACTCAGGTCGAAATAATGGGAGACTCAGTTAGTCCTAAAACAAATTACAAAAGAATACAAATGCATAAAAGAAAATCTTATCATGTATTTCGTAATAGCCAGACGGTTGTTGAAGAACTTCGAAGTAGTTAACATTCGATATATACCCAGATTGGAAAATCAAGTAGCTAACGATTTAGCGCAGATTGCTTCTGGTTATAAAGTTTCGAAAGACAGGCTACAACAAGCAATCGAAGTTAGAGGGAGAGTAACTTCCACTAAGTTATCTCCATTAGATTTAAGGACCACAACGTTGGGATACACTGATCACGAAAATTTTGAAATTTCGTTCATAGACAATCTAACAGAACAAGATTGGGGAAAGCCTATAGTGGATTATTTACAAAATACAACGGCTTCGACAGAACGGAAAATAAAATACAGAGCATTGAGTTATGTGTTGATGGGAAATGAATTATTCAAGAAAACTCTTGAAGGTGTGCTCCTAAGATTCCTAAGTGAAACAGAAGCGTACGTAGCTCTTTCCGCCACACACGCCGGGGCATGTGGAGCACACCAAATAGGCTAAAAGATGAAATGGTTATTGTTTCGACAGAGATTATATTGGCCCACTATGTTAAAAGATTGTGTTGAGTTTGCAAAAGGATGCCAAGAATGCCAAATACATACAGGTATTCAGCATGTGCCGGCAAGCGAACTTCACTCGATTGTGAAGCCTTGGCCTTTTAGAGGATGGGCTTTGGATCTTATTGGAGAAATTCAACCAGCATCTTCTAAAAGCCAGAAATATATATTGGTGGGCATTGATTATTTTACTAAATGGATCAAAGCGATCCCTTTAGTCAATGTAGACCAAGAGAATCTCATTGAATTCATTCAAAAGTATATCATATATAGATTTGGAATTCCCGAAACAATAACTACAGACCAAGGGTCAGTCTTTACTGGTCGAAAGATGCAAGACTTTGGTATAGAAATGGGGTTTAAATTGTTAACGTCTACACCCTATTATGCACAAGCTAATGGCCAGGTCGAAGCAGCGAATAAAGTAGTGATCAGTTCAATAAAGAAGCACATGGGAAAGAAACCCAGAAACTGGCACAAGACGTAGATCAAGTTCTATGGGCATGTCGAACTTATCCAAAAGAAGCCACAGGCACAACACCATTTCGCCTAACCTATGGTCATGATGCAGTGTTGCCTGTGGAAATCCACCTGCAGGCGACAAGGATTCAGATACACTATGATATCCCTTCTGAGGTATACTGGAATATGATGTTAGACGAACTAGTTGACTTAGACGAAGAAAGGTTAAAAGCTCTGGATCTTTTGAGACTGGAGAAGAAGCGAGTTGAGAAATCCTATAATCGCAGAGTGAAATCTAAGATATTTCAACCTGAAGATCTAGTTTGGAAAGTAATTCTTCCAATGGATCGAAATGATAGAAATTTGGGAAAATGGTCTCCTAAGTGGGAAGGACCTTTCAGGATTATCCATGCCTTCTCTGGTGGAGCCTATGAGATTGAAGAGTTAAGTGAAGATCAAAGACTTTTGAAGGTGAATGGTAAATACCTGAAAGCGTATAGACCTATGCTTCAAGAGGTAAAAATAAGTAATATATAGTCACTGTTGATAAGAGAATGCCAAAATGGAAACTTAAAATTTCATTAAAATAGACAAAATGGCTTTGGAAACATTACAACAAGTGATTACATAAATGAAAGAAACAGGATTCAAAAAGGAAGATTGGCCTTAATCTGAAGATACTTGATTCTTTGAAATTCTAGGCGTTGATCACATAAAGCCTTCAATTGATGAAGGGTCTCGAGCTTAGCATCAAGAGATTGGGCTCAATCAGCGTGTATTAACCCTTCAGCTAGTTCCTCTTGGCTCTCTGATTCAGTGTTGACAGCAAGGAGTTCCTCCTTCTTTTTATCGTTGGATTCAATTTTGGCTTCCAACTCTGCAATATGCACCCTCAGTTGATCAGTGTCTCGATCTATCTCTTCGACCTCTTTTTGTCTAGCCTCTTGGGCCTTCGACAAATCCTTTACCTTAGAAGCTGATTCGATAGCAGCATGCCAGGCAGTAGCCACTTGACCATTGGCTTCTTCAATCTCACGATTGAGAGTCCTTTGACGGTTATAATCCACTGTTACTTGGTCAACAATGGAGATTAAATCCAAGATGACGCTGGCCACGTCCGGTGAAGCAACGAGGAGATCGACAACCCTCAGAGTGGTCTTCAGAAAAGAGGGAGCCGCAGGTTCCCCCTCCAAGGTCAACATTAAATCTCTTTTGAAGATTTGTTCTTTAACTTTCTGAAGGGCCTCGTCGAGAGGAGAGGTCGAAGTAGATCTTCCAGATGCAGTCGAGGCACTATGATCAGAGGAACTTTCTCGACCTTCTAGAATTGCAGTCAGATAGCCTAAAGGATTCTGCTGTTTCAACAAGGCCAAATCCTCCTTAGTTCTAGATCCTGTTGAAGGGACACTTTCGTTGGCAACAACCACCATATTGGCCACCTGCTCTGGAATTGCCCCAGTACCTGTAGGATTTTGGTTACCTTCAGCAGAACCCTCTTCGCCAAAAGCTCTTGGGATCCTTTCAGTCTCCCTTGCTATCTCAGTCTCAACATTAGGGGTAATTTCCTCTTCAGTTTCTTGCACGTCAACCAACAGAGCCCTAGTCTCTTCACGATTTCCTTCAGGGCCTTCTTCATTAACTTCCTCTATAGTTTCATGCTGAGGTTTGAAAGTTTGATTCACTTCCTCAGTTGAACTCATGAAAGAGCCTTTCACCGAAGAAGGCCTATAAGTAGGCTCTCCTTCACTATTCAATAGGGTAGCAGAGCCTTCGACAAGTGTAGGGACTTGATTGGAAGTACCAGTAGTGTCTTGTAAAATAAAGGAATTTCGTTTCTTTCAGAATTCTCATAAAGCAAAAAGGGAAGTCGAGAAGTAAATGATGGTCTATCGAAGCAAATACCTGGACTGGGATTTCAGCACTGGGACTGGAGTTATCACTCTCGCTAGGGTTGTTCAGCCTGGCAGCCACTTCCTGTCCAGTAGGCTCTTGGATAACTACAGGAGGAGGCCTCACAACTGTAGTCTTAATCCTGATTTTGGGACGAGACTCAATGGCAGGAACTGGTTTCTTCAACCTTCGTCTCTTCAGAGGAACAAGAGGAGACTCCTCTTCTTCGTCACTAGAGATTTCGATCTCCTGGACCTTCCGTTTTTTAGGGGTAGTTTTCTGAATGCCAAAAAAGAAAAGCCAAAGGAATTAGTACCCATGTCAGGCAACCATAGAAAGTAAGGGTATGGAAGAAATTGAATACCTTGGGAGAGGGGTTGATAGCAGAATCTCCCCCTTTTGTGCTCTCAGCAACCTTCTTCGAAGTGGTTCTCTTGACAGTTACACAAAAAACTAAAATTAATCGAGTGTCGAATGATAAATCTGAAGCAATGAGAAAGAAAAGAAGTAATACCTTTCTTGATCCTGTCGAGAACCAACTTGAATGCCTCATGAAGGTGGTGGGCGAAGTCCTTCTCATCGAAGAACTCTTCATCATAATACTGTTTCCACCACTCCTCAAAATTACTAGAACTAAAAATTTTGAGGTTAAAGTCGAACATGGTTAGTACATTTCGACCAGTGTACCTACCAATATGCTTGGTAGCAGCATCCTCTGAGTAGTCTGCATTGTAAAATAATAGCAGCTTCTCTCGAGGATAAATGGGCGAAGGAAGTGACTGAATAATACCAAATTGTCGAGAGACAAGGTTTGGTTGATAAGCAATTAAGCTTAATTGATTTTTGGAGCTCTTGAATCTCAATGGCATGATTCTAGGGCGAAGAAACGATTCCCACATGCCCACATATTCATTATTCAAATCTTCCTCCTCAGTCGAGGGAAATGGTCTAGTGAACCATTCTGGGCCAACTTTTCGACTGGCAAAAGGAGCCATGGTCGAAACAAAACGTTTGCGCTCCACAAACATCATCACGAAGCTTGTGAAAGCCTTCTGAAATTGTTGGCCTTCATCAGTAGGAGTCAATAGTGCGATCCTGGTACCTTCGACCCTTCTGTTCAGGATTTATGGGGCCGCTTCATTAATCTTGTTCTTCGGAGGAAGAAATGGTTCAAAGGTGGCATTAAGCCAGAGTTGGAGAAGCCAAAAAGGGCCAGAAAGCAGTAGGCTCCCCCTGTCCCATATCACCTTGAGTTGGGTCACACCATTACTGATGGACTCATATAGATTGGCCAAAATCAATTCGGCCAGACAAAGAGGATATTTGTGGTGAAGCTGTGTCGCGAGCGTAAGCATTTTTTCGTCACCTGAAGTGACTTAGTGCAAAAAACGAAACGGGATAACCACATAGCTAAAAAGGCTACATGTTCCACCTCTGACACAGTACTGGAGGCTTTATCGTGGAAGTGGTTGATGAAGGTGGTGTAGGTGGGTTTGTAGCTGCAAACCCAATAACATCTTCAGACAAATCCTCAGGATCGAAATAATTGCCAGTCGGTCGAAGACCGGTAATTGCGGCTATGTCACATAGGGTGGGGGTCATCATCCCACAAGGAAGATGAAAGGTAAAATGTGCGCTATCCCAGAAATACAGTGAAGATACCAACATGAGGGGACAATAAGATAATCCTGTCTTCGACAACATCACCAAGTCATAAATTCCCATTTCCTTCCAGACAGAAGTTTGCACCTTCTCCATTTTATTTAACCAATCTGAATACTCTGAGGAGAGGTTAGGGCTTGATCGAAAGATTCTGTTCCCTTTGTTCATAAATTGAAGGTTGATATCTTCTGTAGTCTGAGCATGCTGCTGATTGGTTGGAGTAGCATCTTCAGGGTCATCCCTAGGCTTCTTCGTGCAGCCTATAGGCTTGAGTCTTGGGTGAGTAGGAAAGAAGGCACAATTCTTCGTGGGATTCTCGACGCACGAAGACAAAGGACCAGACATAGCATACATGTCTCCATTGTACCTAATGGGAATGAGAAGCTGGAAATCATATGCTTCTCGCCACTCCCTCGTCATGGGTTCAGAAACGTACCGAAGCCCATCAATCAAAGAAGGAGGAGGGTTAGTGGAAAAGATCTTTGGTGGGTTTTGGACATCATCAGCATTTTTAGGTTGGGGATTGTTTGGTGCATTGAAAAAGAAAGCCATTGTTGCAGATTTAGAGAAAATGAAGTTAACAACGCAAGATGTTTGAGAGTAGAATATTTGGAAATGTTTGAAGTGGTGAAAGTTCCAAATGAAAAGGCTCAGAAGTATTTATAGCCTTCAGAAAGGGATATGTCTCGTCAAGGCCATTTAATGCTGTGAAGATAATGGGGCACGTGGCGAAGTGTGAGGCAGTTACCGTGCAGACGTTGGGAAACGTTTTGACATGCTTGCCTAGGTTCTAGGAATATGGTCATCATGGCAAGCGTGGTAACGGCAGTTAGAAAAGACATCTTGGAGAAAGAGTAATGATGGTTTTTTCTAAAGCAACATCTGTTAGAAGATGAAAAGCACACATCAGGACCTTGTGGACAACTAGAAAGACAGGTGTCGAATAGAAAGATCAAAGAATGGGTATTTCTTTGAGCGTCGAAACAAACATTCTTGGGGGGAAATTTGTTGGCTCCCAAATTCGACACTTACTATATTTGGTCTTTTAGACCAAAAAACTGGAATAAACCAAGCCAAGAAGAAGGTTTGACGTATGAAATGACTTAGAAAAAAGATCTAAGTCATATTTGAGTCTTCGACCAGGGCTCACTTTCAGGGCTTTCGACTGAAGAGGACTTATGAACTTCGACTAAGGGAAAATGCCCTCATTTTGACACATGATACGAGGGATATTTGAATTTGAGTCACTGGAGGGAAAGACAGTTTCGCTAGCAGCTACGTGGCTGGAAGCTAGAGGTCGAGTGACATGCAGAAGACACTTATCTTCATCTTAGCGCAGAGACATCCCTCGACGGTTACTTAGTTTGTAGCATAAATTAGGAAACCTGTGTAGTTTTTAAGGGTGTTCAACCTATTGTACTAGTCACTCAAATATTGTCCAAGTAACCACTGCGTGAGAAAGGATAAAACTGAGAAATGTACGTTGGAAACACCTCTTTTTACTAATGAAAGTCTTTTACATTGCTTTAATCTTATCTTGCAAAGTTATATTTCTTACATCTTTACCTGCATTTCTACATCTCTGTTTACTTTTCTAAAATCTAAAATATCTTTTCTCTGGGTCGAACGTGCGTTCTTCCTGATTACTTACCTTACATAAAAATTAGCATATGTTATGGGATTAATCTGATCAATCCCGTAAGTAAACCAAAAAAGAACTTTCCTTTTTGGAGGATCAGCGATTGTTTACCAAAAACCACGGTAAACACTGATGCACTGGCAACTTTGTCCTCCATGTTCAAGGTTAAGTGGGCTAATGAGGCACCTTCCATTACTATCAGAAGTTTGAGTGAGCCAGCTTTCTGTCTTGAGGCCAGTTTAGAACCAGATGGTAACCCTTGGTTTTATGACGTTAAGCGATATCTGGAAACACAAGAGTACCCTGAAGAGGCATCCATCACGGATAAGAAGTTCTTGAGAATATTTTCAGCCAAGTTCTTTCTCAGTGGTGGTGTGTTGTATAGAAGGCATCATGGCGGTTTACTGCTCAGATGTGTTGACAAGAAAGAATCAGCTAGAATCATTGAGGAGATACATGAAGGTGATTTCGGGACCCATTCCAACGGGCATAACATGGCTAAAAAGATCTTGCGAGCAGGGTATTATTGGTCCACCATGGAGACTGACTGTTACAATCATGCACGGGTTTGCCACAAATGCCAAGTCTATGTTGACAAAGTGCATGTGCCGCCAGTACCTTTGAATGTCTTGACCTCCCCTTGGCCGTTTGCGATGTGGGGAATTGATATGATCGGCAAGATTGAACCGACTGTGTCCAATGGGCACCGTTTCATTCTGGTTTCCATCGATTATTTTATGAAATGGGTCGAAGCTGCATCCTATGCCAATGTCACTAAGCAAGTGGTAACTCGGTTCATTAAGCATAATATTATCCGTCGCTACGAAGTGCCTGAGAAGATCATTACTGATAATGGGTCTAATTTGAATAACAAAATGATGAAGGAGCTTTGTGAGTCCTTCAAAATCAAGCATCATAACTCTTCTCTATACCAACCAAAGATGAACGGTGCCGTTGAAGCGGCCAATAAGAATATCAAGAAAATTATGCAGATGATGGTGGTAACCTATAAAGATTGGCATGAGATGTTGCCTTTCGCTTTGCATGGTTATCACACCACTCTGCGTACTTCGACTGGGGCAACCCTATTTTCATTGGTTTACGGCATGGAAGCAGTACTGCCGGTAGAAGTCGAGATTCCTTCTCTTAGGGTCATGAGAGATGTTGAGCTGGATGAAAGTGAATGGGTACAAAATCGACTGGATCAGCTGGAACTTATTGATGAAAAGAGATTGACGGCCGTATGTCATGGTCAGGTGTATCAGCAAAGGATGAAAAAAGCTTTTGATAAGAAGTTACGGCCCCAGTGTTACAAGCCAGGTGACCTTGTGCTCAAAAGGATAATTCTTCCCCAGGGAGATCCCATGGGCAAGTGGGTTCCAACTTATGAAGGTCCTTTCGTGGTCAGAAAAGTTTTCTCTGGAGGGGCGATGATGCTCACGACTATGGATGGAGAGTACTTCTCCCTCCCCGTGAATGCTGACGTAGTTAAAAATATATTTTGCATAAAAATAATAAAAACCCGCTAAACTGAAAACCCGAAAGGGCGGTTTAGGCAAAAAAAGGGTGTTTTGGTGAATCGAAAACTCGAAAGGGCGATTCAGGCAAAAGTTTGGGACTTAAAGCAAATGACTACGCTCAGCATGAGATCCTTTGTTTCTTTCCTTCGTTCCGTCACCTGGCATAAGCTCGAAGCTAATCCAAGAAAGACCTGTCTGAAAGCGTGAGAGTCATAAGAGTCATAGCAGAGTCGGGACTTGGTGGATATTCATATTCACATTGCCATTTGTAAACACTTGTTTGCTTTGATTTTGTAATTTCTTGCTTCCAAATGTAAATGCCTTTTTCACAGGCTGATTTCTCAAAATCAATAAAATATCTTCTTTCAAGTATACGCATACTTTTCTTTTCTCCCTTTTCACTATTTTTTTTGCAAAAACATCCAATATTTTTGATAAGCATGTGCATATAAACTTCATGGGCCTTACACTGAAATGGTAATCTAAGTCATGATTGGTTGATCGCTTGAAATGCGGATAACAAACACAGCTACCACCTGTGCAAGGGGCATGTTTGGTTCTCCATTTGATGGATTTCTCTTTCACTCTGTTGGCGTTTGCCTTACCATTCTGTTTCACAGCTCCAGTCTGTTGGTAAAAATCATAGGTCAGCGTGATATCAAGGTTACGGCAGGTCAGCGGGACCGGTGAACCTGGTTGGAGATACTTCTTCCCCATAATGGCTTTTATTACGTTTATTTGCCGCACTCTCATGTGTCATCTTGATTGATTGTTTTAGCATTGTCTGCATATAAGATTTTATTTATAGCTGAATGTCAGCCTTGATGCGTTGAATGTTTTTTCCTTGAAAAAATTTGTTTCATTTTACTTAATCCATACAGTATCACTCTTTAATCGTTTTTCGGGCATTTTGATACCAACTGTGCTAATTCTTTTGCACGGCCAAGAATTTGGAAGAAGGAGTTTAGCTAAAAAACAGTGACCGTAGTGGTATGCTTTTGGGTAGAACCCTGTTGACGATGTACATGCATTGTTTCAATCCCCAAACACTAGAGATATAAAGGAGTTAGGCCCTCATTAACCCCTCTGAGCCTTCGAAGTAGGAGTTTCCTTTCTGTTCAAAAAAATAAAAATAAATCTTTTTTTTAACCAGGGGCAGGGTAGGTGTTCAGTTGGTTTGCCCAAGAATTCAAATTTCAGAAGGAATGTCCCCTCTAAGGATCACTGCGTTTTATCTTTTGTATCATGAGAACAGGAAAAATGTCAAAACCATGATTTTCATTTCCTCACAAAATCCTGAGGTCGAGATCGAATCGATACAATAATGGTTATCCCTCGCTGACCAAGGAATGAGGCATTTGTTTTCTTCAAAAAAGAGAGAAAGAATGAAAAAGTTCAAATACCTAAAGTCACATTGACTTGTTCAAAGCGGAAAACATGAATAAGAAAGAAACAAAAAGCCCCGCTAAGTCGAAACTTAAAAACAAGTTGCTTAGGCAAAAGTTAGGGCATCCCGCTGGACTCCCAAAATGGAAATTCAAAAGATTTTGTCCAGGCAAAAATTAGGGAAAAGAGAGCCTAAAAGGCCGAAAAAAAGAGAGATTGTTCAAATAAAACTTTCATCAAAAGAAGAGGAACAATAATATCAACAACAAAAGTAGCAGAAGTTAAGTGACAATCATGTTGGAGGATTTGTTGTGATCACTCAACCATTATAAATCCTTTTGAAAGATGAATGCTTGTGATAAGTCAGTTGAACTTAGGATAGGAGAATATCACAAAGGGGGTGGGCACTAAATAACTTGGGCCTTGAAAAAACTTTTTTCAAAAGAACCTCGAACCAGGCCACGTTACAACCTCTAAAAGTCCTAACTAAAACAAGGGTTTAACTCGAAAGCATACTACAACAGGATAACAGTTCCTAAACTCCCCAAATATGTGTTACATAGCCGTGTTGGTATCTTATTACCCGCATCTTGACTCGTTTTTCAAAAAGGGGAAGAAAAGTTTTAAAACTTTTTTGCACTCTAGCCAGTGATTCGTTCACAACAGAGATGCGACATTTTGTTAAAATTTTCAACTTCAAGGCTTAAATAATTATCGCATCAGGTATGTCATTCCCAAAATAAAATTTTTTCTATATGCAAAACAACTGTTTGACATCAAAAAGGAATTTACACGTTAAACACCTGTAAAGAGCTTAATAATTGTCAAGAGGGGAATGTTTGGCTTTCTTCTATTCGGATAGAGCCCATGTATGTTTAGGACTCTGCTTATCCCCTGTGAAGTTTCTTATCCCCAGTGAAGTTTCACTTCCACAGTAAAGGTTTGTTGCTCCAGGGATTTTCTTTCAAAAAGCTTCATTCTAGGACTTCAAGTTTGGATATGTCGCCCATCCCCAGTGGAGTCGTTAAGTAGGAACCCACATTCTGAAGAAGTTTCAACTCCCCGATGGAATTGCCAATAGAGACCCCTCGCTTTGACCTATAATTTCCCAGCCGATCTGTTGACCGGGGCATCCTTATGTTAAGGATCTTCTCTTATTCCCCATTAAGGTCGTTATTGTGTGACTATTTGCAGGATTCATCCATTGGTTGCATTCCAAGAGAATATCTCTCCAACAAAAAATCTTCAACAAAGTTCTATCTCCCCGGTGAAGTCCCACCTCTTCAGCAGAGCTTTGTTCCCCCAACAAGGGTGTTCACCCTTCACGTCGGGTTTGTTGTCTGGGTGTCATCCTCAACACGGTCGTGTGCTGTCTTATCCAGAGATTACAGTCTTACCCTGATCCTCTCTCTCAAATGTCTAATCTTCAGATAGGCGTCCCTTTTTGGAAGCTGCAGTGTCGACCTGATCTTCCCTAGGAATTCACAATTTATTTTTGCAGTTCCTCTCAAGTGTTTTTGGCCCGTTTCCACTGGTTGCCCTTTTTGTTATTCTCTGCAAAGCTTCATCTCTTCGAGGTTCCCCCTCCTGCGGTTCCCCGTATTTTCTCCTGTCCTTTGGATTTTGCAATTTATTTTTGCAAGTCATGTCAAATGCTGACTCCTTATTTTTTTTGGCTTCTCAATTGGCCATTCCATATTGGAACTTTTAAACATGCATCATTACATTGCATCTACCAAAACGCGTAGCATTCCCATTATATGGAGCATTGCGCTATATAAAAAGAATTCAAACATGCATCAGAACATAAGTCATTAGTGTTTTTGTCATCCCCAGTGAATTTGCTACTACTTCAGATTAAATCTCCAGCGAGGTCTTCGTCCTCATTATCTCAGATTCCTCCCCATACCAATATCCTTTTGACGTCAATCATTTGTTTGTTTGAGTGTCTACTATTGACTATAGTTCAGTTTCGCCCTGGCGCGGTCTTCTCGGGTTTAGTCTTCACTACCCTCTCCGGTTAATTCCAATGTCTATTGAATGCACCTTTCGAATACCAGTTTCGTCCTGATATTCACTTTCAGCAGGATTTTAGGTGTACACCCTAATCCCCTTGCTTTGGGTTGAGCTCAGAGTTTCGTCTCCTCACCTTGTGCATGAAATCCGGTTTCTTCCTAGTACTCATCTAGTTTAGTTTCTCCTAACTAGTTATTGAGTCGAGTTTCATCTCGTTTTTGCTTTCCTACCTTGGAATCTTTGATGGTGTTCATTTACCGAGTGTAGTGTTCGTGCTGCATCCCTGGTTTGAAATTAGTCTCCTTTGTTCCTTGGATTCTCCTATCAGTTTTTGTCACTGTTTATCCATTGATTTGAGACCAGTAGGTGCTCTGAGAAACATGCACTCTCATCACTTTGCTTTAGGTCGAGTTTCGCCTTATTACCCGTGCGTGAAATCCAGTTTCGTCCTAGTACTCATCTAGTCTAGTTTCGTCTGACTATTCATTGAGTCGAGTTTCGTCTCGCTTTTGTTCCTCATTTCTGGGATTCTCTCAGTTCCTTCATACTATCTATCCTAGTTGAGCTTAACAAGTGTTCCTAGAATCACGCACTCTAGCCACTTTTGCTTCGGGTCGAGCTCATAGTTTCGTCTCCTCACCCGCGTACGTTTTCTTTTCTAGAGTTTAGTTTCGCCCATACTCTGTGGATTGAATTTTGTCTCACCCCTTTTTGAAACCCAGTTTTGCCCTGGCACATTTGTCTGGAAGTTTAGTTGTGCCTACTCTTCTTTTGTTTTCGTTTTGTCTCAACCTGCGTTGCAGCTTCATTCTGACGCATGTCTTGGGAGTTTTCTGTTTCCGTGTCTTTCGAGAGTGTAAACTTTCGGGTTCTTTCGTATTCAAACATCTTCAACCCTGAACGCTCGAACGCTATCACTTTTCTCACTTATCATGTTGAAAGATATTTGAATAGGGGCAGCTGTTGCACCCCAAAATTTACCCTCTTGATTTAGGCTTATGTTTCATCATGAATATCATATTACACTGCATTCATACATTGTGATGGGATCAAAGTACTTTTGTTATCAAGTCTTCCTCAAGCTTTGAAGGTTGGTTGCATTGGCAAGTTGCTCAAGAAGAATCTTACCATCCAAACCTCTGGATCTTTCAAGCTCAAAGGTTATGGCATATCTCAAGATATTTTACCCTTCTCTTTGGATCATCAGAGGATTGAAGTTTGTGTTTGATCACAAGGGGAATCACTCTTTGGATTCACCAGTCAAATTAGGGTTTTGTTTGAGCAAGGCTATTGGCCAATGTAAAAGTCTTGATTTAGGGAGCTATAACATCTCTTTGGTATCTAAGAGGTCTTTTCACAAGGAATTGGTCATGATGCCCAAAGGATTTGAAGTTTTGAAGATGATTCATCAGTCTCCTGAGGTGTTGACCAAAACTAGGGTTTGAGTTTTTATCAGGTTTGTTTGAGAATTTTGAAGTGAAACTTTGTACATGGCCTCTATATATTTGGAAGATCATATGTTTGAAGTTTTGATCATCAATTTTGAAGGGAAATGGATCAATTGATTCAGAGGGGCAAAATGGTCATTTTGGTCAAAATCAGTCAAAGTCAAGGTTGACCAAGTGAATTTTTGGACAACCATCAATTCAAGGATGTAATTTTCACATTTCAAGTCCATTTTGGTCATTGGATCAAAGAGATTGAGGTTTGGGTTGAAACTTGTTCTTGAAGAAACCCTAAAAGTTACTAATTTTGGAAAATAAGGACTTAATTTCAAAAATTCATATTTTATTCACCCTTGATCAAGAAGATGCAAATGAAATATGCTTGGAAAGCTAAGGGAATGATATTTCACCTCCTTTTGGTCTCATGTCTAAATTGGCAAGGGATCAAAAGTTATGGTCTTTTGAAGTCACAAAATTATAGGTCATTTTTTAAAATTAGTGAATTTCAAGCCAATTTTTGAGGACCTTAATGGATTCAATTGCAAAAACTCAAAACTAAGGTATTGTAGATATTTTAAATACCTTTCCAAATTGTGCTCATTTGTGCCAAAATTAAAAAGTATAAGCAAGTTATGGGTTTTTGAATTTTGGAGCATTTTATTGAAATTTGGCAAATATGCAAAATAGCCAATTCATGAAAACTCAGGTTTCAGCCATTCTCTTTGTTCCTAATCCAGCCCATGACCTATTTGTGACTTGTTAAGGCCCATAATATCAACCATTTCGTGTTCCATGGGCCTTGGTGTTTGCTTGAATGAAAAATACAAAAATTGCCCAAAATTGCAAAAACTCCAACACTCTTTGCAGATGGAATTAAGGGCCAAGATTCTAAGCATGATCTTCTGAAGTAATTTGGCCCACAAAATGCATAGGAAGCCAAAGAATGAACGGGTAAAACAGCTAATTCTGTGTATACTTCATTTTTGCCAAAATTTTCTAATCAAGCCCTTGGACAACTTGGAAGACCAAATTCCTTTTCTAACCTTCTCTACAAACTCTATATAAGAGGAAGCAAGCAAAGAGAGAGAGAGAGAGAGAGAGAGAGAGAGAGAGAGAGAGAGAGAGAGAGAGAGAGAGAGAGAGAATGCGCCATTTGCAAGAATTCTAGATCTGAGATTTACTTTCTTCTTCTGCAACTTGATTCGATTCTCTCAATTCCTTGGCGTTTTCTTCAAAATTCTTGTGAATTCAGCTTCAACAAAGGGAGTAGATCAAGCTAACACCATTTGTTTGCATCTGGAGTGAAGGAGACAGTAGAACACTTTTCGCCTTGAGGTAATGATTCCAAACTTCAATTTCTGAGATGCGCTTGTTTATTGAGGTGTTTGAGCTTGGATTTATGTTCAATGATGTTAATGGAATGTTTATGAAGCTTTATAGCATTTGATTTGGTGAATTATGCATGATTGAATGCTCTGAAACTCGAGATTTAGAATGATTTTGTTCATATTCCTGACTTGATTGTGAACAATGTGGTTGATGTTTCGATTTGATTCAAATTACAATGTGAAGTATGCAATGCTAACTTTGATTTGCCCTTGATTTCATAAAGAATGATGCGAAATTAAGTATGTTATGCTGGTCTGAACATGAGCCCTAAACCTGAGAATTGCGCGCGTTTTTGAATTGTCCAAAGGTTGAAGATGATGTGGTGGCGCTTTCTCATTGGTCCGTTTAAATTTTTGGCTTATTTGAATTATTTGTCTTATTTGACATTTTGTTTGATTTTATTTTCTGATCAAAACACTTTAAAAAATCTCAAAAAAATTACCATAGGTCAATAATATTTTCTAGTATTTGTCATATTTTTTTTCATTTTTTTTTGAAATGATTTGATTGGTTTAAAAAATTCATAGGTTTAATTAATTGATTGTTCAAAGTTTATTTTTATTTTAATATTTTATTTGATCTAAAAATTCCATAAAAAAATGTTTAGACTCACAAAATAATGGAAAAATTGATTCTGACTTTGGCTTATCATTTTCTTTATTTTTGATTTAAAATTTAATTTAAAAGGTTATTTGTAATATTTGTTGGTTTGATTTTTAATTCAATATTTCCCTTAATAAAAAAAATTAAAAAAAAATCATGTAAACTTGTTTTTAGTCATGGAGTCAGAATATAATTTCATTTTTGACCTTTTGTTGGTTTTTGGCTAAGGTTTGCATTTTTTCCCCTTAAAAAAATAGTTTAATTGCTAATTGTTTGGTTTAATTTTTATTTTAATATTTCCTTTAATTCAAAAATTCTACAAAAATTCAGGGATGTGTGTTTTTAGTTCTAATATTTGAATATAATTTTGGTTGGCCATTTTTCTTACTTTTTGATTTAAATGTTATTTTGAGATGTGAATAATTGTTAATGGACTAATTGTTTGAATTTAATTTCATTTTGGCTCTTCCTTAATTCAAAAAAAATGTGAAAAATATACTTTCTGACATTTAGGGTTTCTTGATGATTTGTATGACCTTGATTTAATTTGTTTGAATTTTGATCTCACTTAATCAATATTTGAGATTAAAAGTCAAAAATTTGGGTTTGGTTGCTTATGGTGCAAGTTTCATTTCTAAAAACCCCATGCCATGGATTTTCAATAGGCTTCAAGTCTTGATTAGGGTTCATGAGTGCATTGGGGATCTTAAAACCATTTATCTTGATTTTTTTTAGCTTGGTTTGACATTTTCCCACAAATTATTTTGGAAACTTGTCTAGTTTGGTAGTTTTGCCAACTAGTTTTGAACTTTGGATTTCATTTGGTCTCCTCCTGAATCATTCATGAACCTAGGGCTTGCATTCTGACTTCTACACCTTTCAAAGATGCTAATATTTTTTTGGTTTGAATTATGGACCCTTATTTCCATTTTTTATGTAATTTTGAAGTGAAGGTACCCAATTATGTTTGCATGTCTTGTTGCAATTTGTTTGATGGCCAATGAACTTGAGTGAGGCCTATAATTGGGAACCTAATGATCATTTGGATTATGATTGTCCATGTTAGCTCAAGCCATTTCATTTAAAAGCTTCATGTTTGAATGTTTTGAACCTTCTAATGCATTATGTAGGTTTCATCTCCTATTGTGTTCATGAAGTTGTGATTGAATTAATTGTGCATGATTAAAATATGTTTGCTACTGACCTTCATGGTATTTGTTCATATTATTCTCAAGCTCTTATGATCATTGGTTGATATTCAATTGTCAATTCAAGATGGTGATAGAAAGGAGCAACATTCCTCTGATTCTTTTGACCTAATCTGTGCATATGCTTGCTTCCACTTGCCTATCATGTCTAATGTTTGATAATTGCCACCATGTTGTTCTCACTTTTCACCTTATGGAATACTAACTTGGTTGTTGAATATGCGAGGTACTCTGAGAAAGTTGCCACCTTTGGCTTGAGGCTTTTGTGTTTCACTTTATTTGTGGAACACAATTTATTATATTGGCATTGTTCTTGTGTTTGGCATGTTTGATGGTTTATGCAGGATATACATACATATGATTGTGAATGCCATACATTGCCCATGGGATTTGTTCATATTTGATAAATTACTTACATCCTGATGGTGTAATTTCTGACTCGATTTGTCTACTGATGCCAGCTTTCTTGAAGTTTCTCTGGGTTTCTTTTATTCTTGCTTGATTGCTACAAATAGTTATCTGTTTGGTATTATACTACTTCCTTTCTCCCATTTTCATTTTGCATAATTCTCTGACTGCATGATGGGACCTCTGTTGCTGATATATTTTAGGAGGCCCTTTGGTTTTTGTCTGATGCATGTGTTGTGTTTGTTTTTGATTGATGAGTCACTCAATTTAGAAATTGAGATCACGACTTCGCTCTCATTGCATGTTCCCTATAAGATGTTTATTGCTTTTCTTCTTTAATTATTGATCGATGAGTCACTCAATTTAGACATTGAGATCACGACTTTGCTCTCATTGCATGTTCCCTATAGGATGTTTATTGCTTTTCTTCTTTAATTGTTGATTGATGAGTCACTCAATTTAGAAATTGAGATCATGACTTCGCTCTCATTGCATGTTCCCTATAGGATAGTTTTGTTGAGTTCCCTTTAACATGTAAATTAGGGTAGGATTTTCCCTTATCCTCAACCTTAGGATCAACCATTGTATGATAACACTAGGGATAGCGCTAGACTAGTTTCCCTTAGTTGTTTTTTCCTTTCTTTGCATTTTACATCTTAAGACAAAAATTTGTTTCTTGGCAAATCATAAGACATTTCTAATGAATTCAAACCCTTCTTTAAAGTAAAAGATACAAACCAATCTTGCCTTGTCTGTGTTATCTTGAAGCCGATGTTTCGCCATCGCACATGTTTTTTATCCTACATTGATTCTCAATATAATTGTTAGGTGTGATGTTTCGTCATCTGTTTCATTGATGTGTTGCCATCTTTGCTATGATATCTTGTAATCTCTTAGCCGATGTTTCGCCATCGCACATGTTTGTTATCCTACTTTGATTCTCAATATCATTGTTAGGTGTGATGTTTCGTCATCTGTTTCATTGATGTGTTGCCATCTTTGCCATGATATCTTGTTATCTCTTAGCCGATGTTTCGCCATCGCACATGTTTGTTATGCTACATTGATTCTCAATATCATTGTTAGGTGTAATGTTTCGTCATCTGTTTCATTGATGTTTCACCATCTTTGCCATGTTATCTCTTAGCCGATGTTTCACCATCGCACATTTTTCTGAAGCCGGTGTTTTGCCATCGCACATGTTTGTTATCCTACTTTGATCCCCAATATCACTGCTAGGTGTGATGCTTTGTCGTCCATTTTATCATTTGGTGTTTCGCTATCTTTAACATGTTACTTTGTTATTATTTAGTCGATGTTTGATCACCTCATTTGTTTGTTGTTTCTTTCGATGTTTTGCCATCTTAACTGTTTTTGTTTGTCTTAATTAAAAAACACAAACCAACCAAAACACATAAGCCGAACTACGGCTGCTCTGATTCCTTTAAAGGGATATGTAGGCATTGGGGTAGGGCCCAATCGAACACAACTTTTATTTTCCCTACATTATTTTCTTTTTCCTTTTGCATGCATTCCCCTTTTCAGTTGTAAGCCACATACATAGGATTTGACCACACCTATTTAGATTAGATAACAAGAGTGGATACTGTAGAGTACTACGAGCGTGTGGGGTGCTAACACCTTTCCCTCGCGTAACAGACTCCCTTAACCGATCTCTCGGTTGAAAGACCGTGATTTCTCCCTTTTCAGGTTTTCTAGATGTTTACCTTTCCCTTTTGGCGTGATAAAAGACGTTCGGTGGCGACTTCATTGATGTTTCATTAACATCCAAATGACAGGTTCCGACCGCGTAGTTTAAGATGTGTTTAATGTGTTTTTTATACTGATTTTATGGACGTGATAGATAATTTAGGATATAGGGTTTAGTGTAATTTTGGTACTAATTCCATGGATCTTATAGATAAGGATGGATGAAGAATCAAAACTAAACTCAACACGCGTAAATTGTAACAAAATAATAACATCAAACCATTTTAAACGGAACAATTGTTCAACGAGCTCAATTTATGGCATTGAACCATTTCAAAAAATCTCAATGAAAATCCTTAAACATGTTTGAGTTTAGTATTTTTATTTTTTTAATCTTCAATATCGTATTAAACGAAACAATTGTTCAACGAGCTTAATTTATGGCATTAAACCATTTCAAAAAATCTCAACGAAAATCCTCAAACATGTTTGAGTTTAGTATTTTTATTTTTTTAATCTTCAATATCGTAGTAATAAGACATAGATTTTGTCTAGTCCTAATTTATATTTATCTCACTCTCAATTACTTAGTATTTCTCACTCTTATTTCCTTTATTTTGTTCTCTTTCTTCTATTTCTCATACAAATCTTAATAGGATAGAAAACATTTCATTATGCGTTGTTGTCTAAGACTTTCATCAATCACTGCTTCACACACCTATCTCCTCTGTTTTGGCTTCATGTTCGTTTTCTTAATTAGGGGTTTGATAGTTCTTTTCTCCTTGCTTTATTTTTTATTGTTTTCTTTCTTTGCCTTCGTACTCGTTAATTTTTATCATGGTATGTTTAGAGGTAAATGGAATATAATTGCATAGTGTTTATGATTTTGAATCAATGGTAAGGTTTTGAATTATTTTTATTATTTTCCATATTTTTCCTCTTTTTTCACCATCCTTATGTATTCATACTTATGTATTGTAGAACACAGAGTTTGGATTTTTATCATTATTCAACATCCTTATGTATTGAAGAACACAACGTTTAGTTTTTCTTTTATCATTCTTCACACTCTCTTTGTATTTATTATAAGTGTTAGATTTATGTTGACTTTGTTGGCCCTTATTGACTTATTTCACAAGCAATTGTTACCCCCCTCCCCTCCCATCCCATCCTTTCATTTATCTATGAGAAGTAAGAAAACATATTATTGAACTTTTCTTGTATGCATTAATCAAAAACAGATGAAAAGAATTAGCTAGAAAACCACGAATCAACATGCAGAAAATAGGCAAAAGCAAAACCTTGAAGAAAGAAGGCTTGCTAGGGCCAAGCTATAGGTGTGTTAGGTGTAGACAGGGTCAAGTGGCATAATCAGGTGCAAATATTTCATGGTGAAGCAAGGGTTAATGAACTAGTCAAATGGGTGATGTGATAGGCAAGCAAAGGCGGCCAAGGACACGTGGTAGACTATCACACCGTAAAAAAAACACAGAGTCACCACCAAACTCTATTTACCCTGAAGGAAGGGAAGATATTGAGAGAACCCCAAAGAAATGGATAAGATGGTCTTGCGACCAAGAGAAAGGATATGAAAGTAGGTCACGCGAGGGGAAGATATTAGTACCCTACATGTCTGTGGTATTCCACATGATCCACTTTTGATTTCTCTAATCTAAGGGTGTATAAAATCTATGTCTAAAGCTTAATGCTGAGAGGAAATGCATGCGAAAGAAAACACGGGGAAAAGAAGGAATATTTAAATAGTTTTGCTCGCCTAGGCCCCACGACCTAATGCCTACGTATTTCTTTCGAGGAATCAGAGCGCGGTAGTTTGGCTCACATGTTTCAGTTTGTTGTATGTTTTTTACCTAGAAAAAGGGTTTTAAAAGAAAATCCAAGCGGCAAAATGAAGTTTGAATTGGTTGGTGTTTTTTACCTTGAAAAAGGATTTTTATAGTATTAGAGTATTTTAAAGTTGAAATTAAAAAAGAAGTTTTAGTTTAATGCAAATGCAAAAGAGAAAGAAAAAGGTCTAAGGGAGACTAGCAAAGTAAGCCTAGAGTTGTCATGCAAAGTTGATCATATAGTTGGGGATGAAAGGGAAATCTACATATGTTAGCATGCATGGTTTTCAACCTAAGGTCTATCTCATTCTGCTTCCTAAGATTAAATCAAGAAATCCTATGGGGATCATGGCAAAAGTGCAAATAAAATTAAACACACAAAGCTTGAGGAGTATCCACTCACTCAAGTAACACACACCTAACTGAGGTATCATGTTATCAAGGAAGGAAAGGGAGATGGATCATGCCTAACCACGATATCGTATCATCAAAGTAGGACAAGATAGAAGGAACACCTAACCATGATATCGGATCATCAAGGTATGATAAAAGGAAGATTAACCAAAATATCTAACCATCGAGGCAAGCAAGAATGAGGGAATAGGCAGTTCTTAACCATGATATTGCATCATCGAGCAAGAAGAATAAGGGATATCAACTCTTAACCAAGATATCACATTATCTAGGCAAGATAAGAATGAGAGTGAATCGTTACAGGAGACTAAACATCTAACCAAGAAATTGCATCATCGAGGTAGGAGATAGAAGGAATTAGTGAGATCACGTTGGAGTGTTAATGTGCACGACACACGAGCTAATGACAAAGCGTTGAGGTCGATTGTGAACCCTTCTCCACTTGACTGACTCGATACAAGAGTAGTACAGTTCAATAACATTAATGTTATAACGTAAGCTACGAACGACTTGGAGACTAGAAATGGAGGGCTCAATTGCGGATCCTCTGTTGCCTATGCCTCTTTTTGATGACTTATCAACAGGGAATGGGAATGGGATGCCTTCATCGAGGTATTTGGCACAAATGTAAACACACAGAATGGTAAATAAACAAGCACAAGTAGGAATTGCATTCTAAAGGTCTTTTAAAACAGCATTGCCCACCTAAAGTAGGGACTCCCAGTCATGCATCCATATCCTACTTCTCATGGCATTAGAAAATCGGTAAATAATCATGCATCTCTATTCCTACTTCTCATGGAATCAAAAAAGTGGTAAACAAATGCAGAAAAAAAACCAGAAATATATCAAACGGATAAGCGTCTGTTATATAGCAGGTACAAGCCAAGAAACCTGTAATACTTCAAACGAGCTAGAATCAACAAACAAACCAAATCATATACAATATCCAATACAATCATCCAATATTACAATGTGAAAATAAATCGCAAGCTATGCACGCTCCAAGCTAATGTCCTGCACCAAGCAATGCTACACAAGCAACTAGTAAAAACCAGACAAATGTGTCGCGATGGATCGTCTTCCAAAACTTGCACAATGTCATAAGAAGAGTTAGAAAATAACAAGAAATATCAAATGTAACTTAACAATCTACATCACAACTTGAAATGGCATATTATAATGCATAACACGAAATCAAACAAGTAACGAAAGCACAAAATCAACTACGGGGAATCATGTGCATCATAACATGAATCGCACAAAATTTCAGTTTAAAAACATAAAAACCCAATGCTTATGGCCAAGATATACCAATACTAGTGCAATAATGCGTGAACCAACAATAAAATGCAACTCAAGCGTAACATAGAAAAACCGGTCAGCAACATATGCAAACTTGGAATGAACCGGAAAACGCATTGGAAGCGAGAAAACTCATCATTAACGGTCATGGCATGTTTAGATATGTGCAAATGAACATCAAATGACAATTAAAACAGAATGTACATGTGGAATTAAAAATGTGACAACACTATGTAAATACATGAATTTAAGCGGAAACTTGTATCGGAAACAAGAAGACTCATTGTAAATGCTCATGAAACGATCGATTAAGTACAAGCAAGTATCAAATGAAAATTAAAATGATATGTACGTGATAAAAGGAATTCTGGAAAGTAACTTTTCCATTTATAAGACGCATAAAAATTACTTCTGAAATCAACCAAAATGGTACCGGTACTCTTCAATTACCAAGGCAAGCTTCCATGAGTATTTATCAACAATTAAATTGCACGTTTCGCACCACGTACAAACACCGGACAACCTTGTAACATATCATGAAATCAACTCCAAAAATATGCCGGAAATGGTAAAATTCAACATAATCCATTCATACAATGCGCACATAACTCGAGTGAACCTCAAACAGTATTTAAAATGCAATTTGCGACTTATTTGCAATTTTAGACAACAATGTACACTTGAACCGAAATTACTCGAAATTGATTTAAACCATTATAAACGGACGCAAAAATGCACTTTTTGATTCAAGTATCACCGTCTAAAAATTGTAAATGAGTTACAAATGATCAAATCACATCAAATGCCTCAATTCCACACACAAATCGACATTCAAAAGTTATTGCAAATTTATCAAATCAAAACATTTTTACCATCGAAAAATTGAATTCATCAACCAAACGATGTAAACTTGTACTAACTCATGAAACCGAGTTTAATTCTCATCACAATTTCTCAATCAACCAATTCCTAATTTATTCGACATTATCATCATGAATTCACAATTAATAATTAACTTCAAGAATTAAAGTAAAAGTCAACTCAAGGATCAATTCATGAAGAAAAAAAATCAAGAAAAAGCACTTATGTACAAAATCAATTATGTAAAAGCACTTAAATCAAGAGGATGAAAAATTATCGGATCGAAATCGAAGAGGATAAGAGAAGGATGCCGGATTGGAGAATGCAAAGACGAAGGGAGCTATCACCGACAACAAGCGGACGGAGTGGAAGAGACCATGAAAGCTCGCGTTAAGGACGGAGGAGAGTCGCAATTTTCGCAATGTCGTGGGGTAGAGGGAGTGTGATGCATCAATAGAGAATGATGGCTGGCCAGAGAGGAGTGCTGGAAGCGGTCAGAGGCGCAAGCGAGTGGTCCGAGGTTGAGGATTCTTGGAGGGAGAATGGAGATTTTGAACTTTTTGCTTCTTGAATTTTTTTTGAGTTAAGAGAGAGTAGATAAAACTATTAGAGCTTTTGGAGAGTGAAATTTAGAAAATGATTGGAATGTTGTAAAAATAGAGAGGCAATAACAATATATAGTCTTGACAATTGGGCCTTTGTTTGGGTCAATAGAAAGCCCAATTAATTTCTCAATAGTTGGATT
Source organism: Vicia faba (assembly GCA_948472305.1). Classification (NCBI taxonomy): domain Eukaryota; kingdom Viridiplantae; phylum Streptophyta; class Magnoliopsida; order Fabales; family Fabaceae; genus Vicia; species Vicia faba. The sequence continues at coordinate 1,517,439,480 of OX451738.1, forward strand.
TTCAGTGTCAACAAACGTATTCGAATGGACGATTCATGAACTCAATAATAATCGGTGCAAAATTTTGACACGAGACCAACAACAAAATCGCAGATGACAAAATTTGTGATGTCACGCCGAAATTATCGTCTCGATACGATAAAAACGAGCAAGTTATGAATTTCTGAGTGGCGAGAATATTTGACACTAACACTGTCTTTTTCAATAATGTAGAATTTTTCACTGTTCAATTTGACTTGCGAGCCATGCAACAAAGTCTTCAGAGCTGAATTTGACCTCGAGCTTGAAGAAAACTTGTATCCTACATCATTTGTGAAATTATGGTGAAATTATTGTCTCGATACAATAAAAATCTAAGAAGTTGTGATTTTTACAATATCGAGAAACAGTGAAGTAAAAATCCGGTTCAGCGTAAAAAATTCTCTGGTAATTTGCATTTTCGGGGACCATCCTCAAAGAATCAGTCCTCGACCTGAACATACGGAATGAAGATGACATCAATATGGATTTTCCTCCCAAAGAACCTTTCAAAAACATCGAACCGGACAAAAGTTATGAACTTTTAAACGTCTGAAAAATAACGGTTCCGCACACCATTTTCACCGTATTTTCACGGTATCTTCTCAAAGTATCCGCACATTCAGAGACCTTCCTTATCGAATCAGCTTCCGATCCGAACATACAAATGGAAGATGATGTTAAGACGGTTTTAACACCTCAAGAACCGCTCTAAAACAATATTCCAATCACAAGTTATGGATTTTGATTACCTGTGAAACGGCGGACAGACAATTAAATTCCGTACATTGTCTTTAAAGAATTAAAATCCAAACACGAGAAATGATAAGAAAATAAAGACGGTCTTAATTCTAGAAGAATCAACCGAAAACACTGAATTGAATGAAAGTTACGAATTTCCGAACACCCGAGAAACAGATAATCAGTCATTAAATTCAAATATCGTTTCAGGGAAATCATATTCTTTGGAGACTTTCTTTACAAAATGAGCTTCTGGTCAGAATAAATGAAATGAATAAAATACCGAGACGGTTCCAATGCTTGAGGAGTAATTTCAAACCAGTATCCCAATTGAAAGTTGTGAATTTCTAAACTCTAACCGGCAAGAACACTATTTCTGGTTCCCACCGTTTCAAATTCACTGAAACACTTGATTTCTACGCAATTTTGAATGTGTTGGCATACACTAGAGCTTGACATGATGATGGCTCAATTAATTATCAATTGATATCTTACGAAACGTGCAGAACACCTTTAAACCTTGAAAAACCATAGTTTTTGGTTTATTGTGCTACCCGACGGAACAATCTTTTTTATGTAGCTTCCAGAAAGAAATACCTTGATTCCATGACCATTTACTGATTAATTATGCATGCGATGTTAGACGACCTAATGAGAAGTATATACACGAAGGATGCAAAATGCATAATCTAGATGGTTTGAATGAAATAGGTAGGACAAATTTAGGGTATCACAGCTGCCCCTATTTAATCGTCTTAAACCTGAAAGTGTGATTGGCGTGAGCCTTTCGAACGTTCAAGGTAGAAGATTATTAAATATCAATGCCGAAAATTTATTCTGAAAGGACGGTGTGAACAGGTCATTTATTTTTGTGATATTTGATGGGGAAAGAATTTTCCTATTTTTCTGGTGAAAAAGGTTTACAAATGAACTTTGAGTAGTGACTACTTGTAACATGGTAACGGTTCCAATACAAGGTTCTCAAAAGGGATATTTGTTATGCGACATGGTGATTGACATAATAGGTATGAAAAGACAACGAATAAGATCTACATACAACCTACGATCCTAAGGAGAAAGAGACCTACAGACGATCTGCTTGGGGAATGAGGCCTAGGGACGACCTATAAGGAAAACTAGATATACGGGCGACCTACGATCCTAATGTGAGACCTATGGGCGATCTGTCAAGAGAGAAAAATACATAGACGATCTACAATCCTAAAGAAACAAGACCTACGAGCGATCTTCTAGGAGAGCTAGGCCTACAAACGACCTAAAAGGAAAGCTAGATCTACGAGCGATCTACAATCCTAAGAGAGAGACCTACGGGTGATATGGTGAAGAAATCCAGATCTACAGGTGATCTGAAATCCTAAAGAAGCGAGACCTATGAGCGATCTTCTAGGGGAACTAGGCCTACAGACGACCTATAAGGAAATCTAGATCTACGATCCTAAGAGAGAGACCTACGAATGATATGCAAACTAAAATCTAAATCTACGGCCGATCTAAAATCCTAAGGTAAGACCTACAGGCGATCTATCGAGAGAACTAGGCATATGGGAGACCTACAAGGACATCTAGATCTATGGGCGATCTAAAATCCTAAGGTAAGACCTATGAGCGATCTACCTAGAAAACTAGGCCTACGGGCGACCTACAACGAAAGCTAGATCTACGGGCAATCTACGATCCTAAGAGAGAGACCTACGGACGATTTGAAAACTAAAATCTAGAAAAATAGGTCTACGGGCGACCTACAAGGACATCTAGATCTACGGGCGGTTTAAAATCCTAAGGTAAGACCTACGAGCGATCTACCTAGAAAATTAGGCCTATGGGCGACCTATAAGGACATCCATCTACGAGCGATCTAAAATCCTAAGGTAAGACCTACGAGTGATCTACCTAGAAAATTAAGCCTACAGGTGACCTACAAGAACTTATAGATCTATGACCGATCTAAAATCCTAAGGTAAGACCTACAGGAGGTCTACCAAGAGAATTAGGTCTACGGATGACCTACAATTCTAAGAAGGTGAGAATATCGATTACGACACGATGAGTGAAGGTATAGGAACGACTAAGTGTACTGATTTTACTGGGATTCGAGGGAAAGATAGACACAAGTGAGTGTTGGACAAACTGACACAGACGTGTGTTTGGAAAAATGACACGGACGAGTGTTTGGAAAACTGACACAGACGAGTGTTTGGAAAGCTGACACATACGAGTGTTTAGAAAACTGACACAGTCGAGTGTTTGGAAAACTGACACAGACGAGTGTTTGGAAAATTGACACGGGCGAGTGTTTGGAAAAGCTGACACAAACGAGTGTTTGGGAGACTGACACAGACGAGTGTTTGGAAAACTAACATGGACGAGTGTTTAGGAGTACGAGGCACTGGCACCGTTAGCTGGGTAATTTTTATGTAATGTAGGACGTCAGCTGGGGATTTTGAAGTGATATTATTTGTGGAGATGTATTGCTGTTTTGAATGATTTAGGTCTTTCGTGTTAGTCACCCGATCTGACTTATGCTTCGTATGCATGTTTGAATTTTTTTTATGGCGTAATGATCCATTTTAATGGATATGCTATGCATTTTGTGGATGCAATTTAATGTAGTGATGACTACTATATGCAAAATGCAGAGAAATAAACTTTGTGGGAATGAGAATAGGCTCATTGGGAACCGTTGCTCATTGTCTAGAGATATCAATACAGATTGGTGCTTGATAACACCTAATTGCACTGCATATTTGACTCAAATAACACATGTTTTACATTATTTTTAGTACTGTTTTCTTGCGTTATGCTTGCATTTGTCTTGTTTTCAGGAAACATGCCCATTTGGAGCTCTTCATGAAGAAACCAAGCGAAAAGGCCAAGAAATCGAGTTTTTTGGAGAAATCCTTCACATGGCGTTCAGCTCAGCGGCCGCTATAAGGGGAGCTATGACGTGTCCCACTCCACCCAGAGGATAACTGCCACGCCCCCCACGATCTTTCTATTTACCCATTCCGCGCCCGCGGAGGGGTCTCGGCGCCCGCGGTCTTTGGAAAGTTTCTTCCCGCCCAAAAGGAGTTAGGGGGGGGGGGCAATTCTGTCAAATCATAGCCTGAAGAATTTCTATAAATAGCAGTTTTTCATTTCATTTTCTTGTCATCCAACTTAGTCTTGCAACACTAAGCCTATACTCACTTGTAAAAGCAATAAATCACCACATCAGAGGATTATTGCACCATAGTATTGATTAGGTTGGAGCATCTTTTATTTACAATCTTGCTGCCATTTTTACTTCAAGTATTTACTTTCCAGTTGTACCAAGATTTAAAGACTCTGATTTGGAGCAAGTTTCTATTTAAGTTTTTATTTTATTTTTGCTTTCTCTTTCACTACTTACTTTATTACCTTGCCCTACCTTTATTACGATGTTTCTTTCGATCAATTTTAATATGCTTGCTTTTATTTCCATGTCTGGCTAAATATTTTAAGGATGGAATGTAAGGATCAATGTCTTAATAGAATTTCAACATCGTATCAGTAGAAACACTTTAGGGGTTATTTTAACTTTTAACACAAGTTTTTCGTACTTAATATTTTTGGATAAGATCGAAAGCCGTCCATTTCAAAGAGTAAACTTGGTTAGTTTTTAACCAGTCAAAAAGGGCGAAAGCGTTTTGACTGCTTAATTAGGGATCTTTGACACTTTTAGAAAATGATTTTGAAACTATTTTCGAACGCGTTTATAGGTTTAAAATCCGATTCTCGAGCGAAAGCCAAGAATCTCTTTATGTTAATCATTCCAAGTTGAAATCACTTTTTTACTAAGTTAAGAAACCAATTTCTTAAAAATAGGTTTACTGCTTTAGCGCTTGAAGCGCCTTTTTATAAGTGACAATAGAAGGGTTTGACTAGAGAGTAAACTAGGTTCTTAGTTAGCGAAAGCGACAAGTTCCCATCAAATTGTTTATTTACAAGAGTGGAAAATATTTCCCCATGATTAGTTCTATTAAATACAAATTGAAAATGTTATTTGACCGATGTGATTTACATTCTAGCCTGTCTTTTATCTGAATTTACTTTATCTATTTATTTTCTTTGCAATATACTTCCTCAACTGAATTGACCTGCCTTAGACAAGCAACTTAATAATAGAATTGATAGATTGACGATTGGTCTCTATGGTTCGATAATTCTTTATATTACTTCGATAGGCTGTGCACTTGCAGTTAGATTTTAGACTCTATAAAAAGACCGACCAAGTTTTTAGCGCCGTTGTCGGGGACCAAACTTAATCAAATTTCGTTGCCGGTAAATTTGTAAGAATCACAGTACCATAAACTTAGTAGATCCTTTAGTGTAACCCAAACGTTACACTCGGGCACGTCTTTTTCTCCGTCGGATAAAGAGAACTATGGCCGAAGATCGTAACCGAAGACCCCTTAAGGAATTTGCCAACCATCAGACGAGGAGCCTAGTTCAAGTATAGTAAACCCTGCCATTACCACCAATAATTTAGAACTAAAGCCCTCATTATTACAATTAGTGCAACAAAATCAATTCACTGGTCTCGCCCCAGAGAACCTGAATCAGCACTTGAAAGTTTTTATCCAATCAGCGGATACTCTAAAGACCAATGGTGCTTCACATGATGCGATTCATATAAGACTATTCCCCTTCTCCCTCAGAGATAAAGCACATGATTGGTTAGATTCCTTTCCAACCAATTCAATAACGACTTGGGAAGACCTTAGGAGAGTGTTTCTCGCTAGATATTTCCCACCAAGAAAAACAACAGTCCTTAGAAACCTGATCACTAAATTTACTCAAAACCAAGGAGAATCACTTTTTGAAGCATGGAAGAGATATAAAGACCTGTTAAGAGCTTGTCCACACCATGGCCTGGAGAAATGGTTAATTATCTACACCTTCTATAATGGACTCCATTATAACACGAAGATGTCTATCGATGCTGCCGCTGGTGGCGCACTGATGAAAAAACCTTACCCCGAAGCTTGCGCTCTCATAGAAGATATGGCCCAAAACCATTACCAATAGGGAGCATAACGAGAAACGGTAGAGAAAAAGGAAGCCTAAGGAAGAGTGCATGAGATAAGTTTCCTAGTTATGGTGCAAGCCAAAATGGACGCTCTTGCCTTAAAAGTTGAAAACATGTCTCAGAGCCCAAACATTGTAGCTACAGTACACTCGGAATGTAAACTCCGTGGGACCCAATGACATCAAACTTCAGATTGTAACCTGTTGAATGGATCTAGCACAAACCAAGTCAACTATACCCAAGGGAACCCATTCTCAAACACTTACAATCCCAGATGGAGGAATCACCCAAATTTTTCCTATAAGAACAACAACCCGATTCAGAATTCTGCACCTCCGAGACCTCAAGGTTTCCAAGCACAAAAACCAAATCAACCTATGCAAGTTGTACCACCAAAACCAAACCTTGAGAAAATCATGGATAATTTCATTTCGGCCCAGACTCAGCAAAATAAAGAGTTCCTGAATATGAACATTCATATAAATGAACTAATCACACAATTAGGAACTAAGGTTGACCAGATAGTTACTCATAACAAGATGCTTGAAACCCAGATCTCCCAGGTAGCCCAGACACAAGCTGCTCAACCTACACCTAGAAGACAATTCCCTGGACAACCTCAACCAAATCCCAAAGGGCAAGCAAATGCCATTACCTTACAAAGTGGAACTGCTTATGATGGATTGACATACCCAACATTAAGCGTACCCAAACAACCTAAGGAAAATGCAGTGCCTTCGGACCAAGTAGAGGAACCAGAAGAACCTAAAAAGCAAAAAGACCCAGGAATCAAAACTAAAGATAAAACTTATACACCACCACCCCCATACAAACCTCCAATGCCATTTCCATAAAGACTTAAACAAACCAAGATTGATAATCAATATAAAAAATTTATAAAATTTATGGAGAAGCTCCATATGGAGATTCCTTTTACCAAAGCTATCACTCAACTACCATCTTATGCAAAATTCCTAAAAGACATCTTGACCAACAAACGTAAATTGGGCGATCCTAAATCTTTAGAGTGCGATTTCATTTTCGAAAATAAACTTGCCAAGAAAGAAAAGGACCCATGAAGTTTTTCCATACCTTGTATCCTAGAAAATCACATGGTTGATAAAGCCTTTTTATACTTAGGAGCTAGCGCCAGTCTAATTCCTTTAGCAGTTTGTAAGAGGCTAAATTTAGGAGAATTGTAGCCGACTAAAATGTCTCTTCAATTGGAAGATAGATTAGTTAAATATCATATAGGCATACTAGAAGACATACCAGTTAAAATAGGTCAGCTATATATCCCAACATATTTCATAGTCATGGATATTAAAGAAGACGTCGAAATCCCAATCCTTCTAGGTAGACCATTCCTATCGACCGCATGAGCCATGATAGATGTTAAGAAAGGAAAATTGACTTTTGAGGTAGGTGATGAAAAGATAGAATTCATTCTTTCAAAGTTCTTAATGGCAACAATCATAGAAAATGCATGTTATTCCATTGACGTCATTGATGAGTGCATATTGGAACTGGATCAAGAAGAAACTGCCGAAACTTTCAAGTTACCTTCAACCCCCATTTGGGAGGACAATGGATTTGAAAGACTGGAACTCCACTTTGATGACAACCTTTATGAATGTTTAGCTCTTACCCCATATCCTATGCCTTTCCCTAAGAAACCATCTTTAAAACTTAAAGAACTACCCAAGAATCTGAGATATGAGTTCTTAGATGAAGAAATGAATCATCCTGTTATAGTTAGTGCTGCCTTAAATCAAGACGAGACAAAACAACTCTTGGATATCTTGGGAAAATATCCCTCAGCCATAGGGTATAACATCTCTAATTTAAAGGGGATAAGCCCATCAGTGTGCATGCACCGGATTATGTTGGAGGAAGATTCTAAAACCTCTAGAGAACATCAAAAGAGGATAAACCCTATAATGAGTGATGTTGTTAAGAGAGAGGTACTTAAGTTACAAGAGGATGGTATAATTTATCAAATTTCATATAGTAAATGGTTAAGTCCTGTACATGTGGTACCTAAGAAAGGAGGCATCACAATCATGGAAAATGAGAAAGGTGAACATGTTTCCAAGCGAATAGAAGGAGGTTGGCGTATGTGTATAGATTATAGAAAGTTAAACAAAGCAACTAGGAAATATCATTTCCATCTTCCCTTTATAGATCAAATGCTTGAGCGTCTAGCTAGACACTCGTATTTTTGTTATCTAGATGGGTACTCGGGATTTTTCCAAGTCCCTATTCACCCTGAGGATCAAGAAAAAATGACCTTTACCTGTCCTTATGGAACATTTGCCTATAGACGAATGCCCTTTAGACTCTGTAATGCACCATCCACTTTCCAGCGTTGTATGATGCTAATTTTCGCAGACAATCTTGACGGAATTATGGAAGTATTCATGGATGATTTCTCAGTATACAGATTAGATTTTAAAGATTGTCTCTCTAACCTTGAGAAAATACTAGAAATATGCGTTGAGGTAAACCTTGCATTAAATTGGGAGAAGTGTCATTTTATGGTTAATGAAGATATAGTATCAGGACACATTGTCTCCGAAAAAGGCATTGAAGTTGATAGAGCCAAAATAGAAGTAATAGAGAAACTCAAGCCACCTAAAACTGCTAGGGAACTGAGAAGCTTTCTTGGACATGCTGGTTTCTACCGACGATTTATCAAAGACTTCTCCAAAATAATGAAGCCTTTAACTAATCTTTTGATGAAGGACGTCGAGTTTGTTTTCGATGAGAAATGTATTGAAGCCTTCGACCTTTTGAAACAAGCACTGATTTCAGCTCCAATCATGCAACCTCCAGATTGGACACAACCTTTTGAAATCATGTGCGATGCTAGTGATTATGCCGTTGGTGCTGTTTTAGGGCAGAGAAAAGATAAGAAATTACACGTCATATATTATGCTAGTAGAAACCTAGATGCTTCCCAACTTAATTATGCAACAACAAAGAAAGAATTGCTACCCGTGATTTTTGCAATTGATAAGTTTAAATCCTATTTGGTTGGAGCTAAGATCATTGTTTACACAGATCATGCTACTATTCGTTACCTGCTAAATAAAAAGGATGCTAAACCTAGGTTACTTAGATGTATCCTTTTACTCCAATAGTTTGATCTGGACATAAGAGATAAAAAAGGCACAGAGAATATGGTCGCTGACCATCTCTCTAGGTTAGAATATTTGAAACCTGACTTATTGTTTATAAATGATGATTTCACCAATGACAAACTAGTAGCTAAGATAAACAACTTTGAGCCTTACATAAATGAGAAAGTTTCAATATTAAGAAGTGTACCTTGGTGCGCTGATTTTGTAAATTATCTAGTTGCCGATATCATACCCCCTGATTTGAACTACCAATAGAAAAAGAAGTTCTTCAATGGTGTTAAACATTTATATTGGGATGAACCACTCCTATTTAAGAGAGGCATAAACAATATCTTTAGACGTTGTGTCCCAGAATAGGAAGTAGAAAACGTCATCAAACACTGTCACTCTGCACCATATGGTGGACATGCAAACACGTCTAAAACATATGCTAAAATCCTTCAAGTAGGCCTCTACTGGCCAACTTTGTGGCGCAATGTTCATACCTACATTGTCAAATGCGACCGGTGCCAACACACTGGGAACATCTCAAGACGTGATGAAATTCCCTTAAGGAATATCCAATAAGTAAAACTTTTTTTATGTATGGGGTATAGATTTTATGGGACCATTTCCATCCTCCATGGGAAATAAATACATACTGGTAGCTGTGGACTATGTGTCCAAATGGATTGAGGCTATTACATCACCCATAAATGACACCTGAGTAGTAATCAAGTTATTTAAGAACAACATGCTCCCAAGGTTTGGAATACCCCGCCTAGTCATAAGTGATGGAGGATCGCACTTTATATCCAAAATCTTTGACAAGATTTTGAGTAAATATGGATTAAAACATAAAGTAGAAACACCATATCACCCGCAAACCAATGGTCAAGTTGAGGTGTCCAACAGATATTGGAGAAAATCGTCTTAATATCCAAAAATGATTGGTCTGAAAAGCTGAAAGACGCATTATGGGCTTACAAAACAGCCTATAAAACCCCCATAGAAACTACCCCTTACCATTTGGTTTATGTTACCTCTTGAATTATAACACAAGGCATATTGGGCTATAAAAACCTTGAACTTAGACTACTTAGCAGCCGGAGAAAAACGTATCCTCGATATCCATAAACTGGAGGAACTTCGTCTGAATTCCTATGAAAATGCCATAATATACAAAGAAAGAACAAAAATGTGGCACGACAAGAGAATCGTTAAAAAAGACTTCAGCATAGGCGGTCCTGTTCTTCTTTTTAATTCCATGTTGCGACTTTTTCCTGGTAAGCTACATTCAAGATGGACCGGTCCTTTTGAAATATCCAAGATATTGAGGTCCGGAGCAATTGAAATCAAGAATAACTCTTGTACCCCCTTCATGGTAAATGGACAAAGATTGAAGCTTTACAAAGGAGGCGACGTTCGAGTTGAATACTCCAGCCACACATTGATAGACCCACCAATGCATACTTCCGAAATGTGAGATCTAATCGTCGAGCTAATGACGTTAAACAAGCGCTGCATGGGAGGCAACCCATGGTTTCCTTTTCATTTATTTTAATTTATTTTATTTTATTTATCTCAAATTATTTTTTATGTGGAGTAACCTTTATAATATTTTTTCAGGTACAGATACTCTAACTATACTTCTCAGGATGACACACTTTGATGACATGCACGTGGATTTTAGGGATGATGTGCAAAGAGACACTATGCTACCTTAGTTGCACGTCCAATGCTACCTACCCAGTATCCCGACCGGAACTGCATGGAATCACTAGGAATTGAAGCAAGTGTGAAGTACCTGTGCAACCAGCTTCAGTGGGAGGAGCATGCTGATGATGTCAATGTGACCTACATAAAACTCACCTTAGAGTTTCTTAGCTCACTTGATTATGAGCCATATGTGAGTAGGGGAGATGATAGAGGACGCATCAGTTTCAGGTTATTTGGAACCGAGTACACTTTTACCATGAAACAATTTGGTGATTTATTGGGTTTTCAGAGTGGTCCAGACTCTATCCATGAGCTTCCTTTGAGTTATTACATGAATAAGAGCATAGATAGGTTCTGGAGCAAAATCTCTAGTGGAGGTAGCCCTGACCCCTCTACTCAGCTTTCCAAAAAGATTCATAACCCAACTTTCAGGTATTTTCAGATGATCCTTTGCCATACCTTTTTCGGAAGAAGTGATGCTGACGACCTTATTAGTGCCGAAGAGCTGCTATTCCTATTCTGTACCAGCTAGTCTCGCTCTACCGCCAGTGGCAACTTCTTGATTGAGAGTTTGTATATGACTGCTATAACCTCTGATGGATCCATACATGCGGGTGGTAACGTGACTCAGATAACTTCTGCCTTAGGCTTGGACACCAAGTTATACCATTTGACCTCCTACTGTGGTAGCTCCTTTATGGACATTGAATTTTGCTTGTATCATGGCCTGATAAGGCGAGTCTCATTTCATCCTCACCAGTACAAACTCCTAATCAGCGAAGAGACTATCCACTATTTCACCCTGCCCGATCCTTCGTTGACTTGTGTCTACAACCCAACAAACTGGGCTTACTCTTTAAAGGGATGGGGAGAGACTGTTGATGGGCCTGGAGAGCCTTTTGTTCCTGAGTATGCACCTACGCCAGAGGCACCCTTGACCACTGTGTATTTTAACAATTTTTCTTTACAGGAACCAGATGTTCATTCACAACTTGCTACTTTGCGTGCTGAGTTAGCCGCACTTCGTCAGGAGGTTGCTGATCTGACTTTGCTCATTGAGGTATGCCACTCATGCATCTGAGTTTGATCTATTATCTCGAGAGATCGCTGATCTTAGGCGCCAACTAGCAGAGGTCTGAGGTCCTGGAAGCACTACTGATTGAGAGATGTCATCCGTATTACTATTATATTTTTCATTTCTTGACATTTCGCTATTTGCTTTATGTTGTTTCTATTTCCGCACCACATTTTTATTTTTACCATGACCACTCATAGACATATTTTTATTATTTTATCATTTATTATATGTGTGATTATTTTTTTATTTTAACTTATTTTAACTTTTTATATTTATATCATGCATGGAGCAAGAAGAATATATATATATATATATATATATATATATATATATATATATATATATATATATATATATATATATATATATATATATATATATATATATATATATACACAGGAGATACTTTGAGCACCTCCCCCCAAACTAGGTAGTAAATTGTAAGATCCAAGGCCCAATCTAAGAAAAAACGGCCTAGACCGCTTTTTCAAAGACCGCGCCCGCGGTGGGGTCTGGATCTATAACGACTCTATTCCGTGAAAACTCCATTTTCCCTTCTTATTCCTCTTCCAGAACCCATTTTCCCAAATTTTGACCACCATACAACTCCATTAAAGGCCATAACTTTCCCACTAAAATTAAAACCCACTCACATCACCATCTTCCTCGTTCCTTTCTCACCATTAAAAATCCACTAACATTCATTTTTTCCATTATCACTATAAAAACCCATTTCCCATCTTCTACCTTCAAAAACTACAATAATGGAGTTCAACGGGTACATTCTTCGCGCAGGGAAGCCGAGAGATCGATAAAAGAAGTTGCTTGAAAAATTACAGACACAAGAGATTTACTCTACCAGGTATATCAATGAAGATTGTCTGTATACTTTAGGGATATATCATAGTATTTTCAGTTTATTAGATAACCCCCGTCATCTTTATGCAAGGGTGCCTCACAAACACCAAAATTAACCCTGTCCCTTTCATGATCGCCCATATGAGTTTTATTTTGAAAAAGGGAGGGCCAATTTCTTTGGGTGGCCTGGTTACTTCTATTGCTCGTACCCTAAGTTTGGACACTGAGCTTGCTACGCTTGAACCACTTCCTCCTTGCATTATACATTTAAACTTTTTAAAAGCTATACGATTATGTAAAGTGAGGAAGGAAGGAGGTTTTTACCTTATGATTAATGGTACTGCTATATCCAGTGTTATTATTCCCTGCACTCGTTGCACTGATGTGCGACTTAAGCGTAATTGAACCTATGATTTGAGTGCTCCAGCTTTTACCGTTCCGTTACCCCCAAAATTTCCTTTGAAGGAGGGTAATAACACTGATGATGAGCATTATTTTCATGAGCAGTCACCTATTCACAATGCACCACCTACACACACCGCACCCTCTTCTTCTAACCCACCTGCAGGTTCCGCTCCTGGTTTCTATGTCACAGAGGACATGTGGAGAGAGCTTATGAATCAAGAGCAGTGGCGAGATTCCATCCTTTCCTCCATGCAACCATAGCTTATGGACAACATGCCATTCATGCAAGCATCTCAAGTTCAAAATACTGGCTCCTTGCGCACCATTATGTAGTCCTAGTTTGCCTTCCAGTCCGAGCAACATCGTCAGCAGTTCAGCTTCGAGAGGCGTTTTTCTTCAATGGAAGCCTCTAAAGGCACCTTGTTAGGTAGAACACACTAGCTGCAGGAAGCAAACTCCTCTCTTTCCAAAAGAGTTGGCTGACTTGAGATTTCCAGAGAAAGCCGACGTCGTAGCAGGAGCCGTCATTCCGATTTTCCCACACAGGATGTTGAGGGTACCAGCGGACCCCATTAGCACCATCCAGGTTACTCCTTCCTACTCTTTCATCGGAACATTGAGGACAATGTCTGGTTTATGTGTGGGAGGAGATTTTTTATCACTTTTTCTTTATTTTCAGTATTTATCGCTTTCTAGTACTTTAGTTATTTTGTTTGTTTTGTTTTTAATAAAATTCATGTGCTTGATGAGTCCTTTGCGTTTTTTTTGCATTGTGTATCCTTATTTCCCCACTTTTAGTCTTACCCAACAAATTTTTTGTGCTAAAAGAAAATAGTGTGTTTTAAAAAAAATTTGAGCTGTAAGGCAGGTTCAGGGTAAGATGTGTTTGACTTGGGGATTATTTTTGAAAAATTGATATCATTTTAGCACCATAAAATTTGTAAATATAAGAACCGATCCCGTCACCCCCTATACTGTAGCTTTATTTTATTGTAACAAAGGTCTTTTAATAGTTTATCTTAGCAGTCAGCTCCGACCTAAGCATGCTCTACACAGGGGACCGATGGAAATAAGTGAATGATCTCTGTTTCTGTACTTTAAACTGAAAATACAACTCTGGGTTAGTGACTCTCACACAGTCACTTAACTTAGAAATTTTTTTATTGTAAACATTTAAAAAAGGGAAACAAAAATAAAATAAAAGGTTTATGCCCATTATTGGTTAGTTCAGTGGTGTCTGGTGCTAAACTCGGTAGGGCGGATTACAGTCCGATCCCCCACAACCACAGTTGGGTAAATGATGGGGGTTATACCTATTCATATACTAGAACCCCATGCTTGAGATTAGAGTCACTAACTGGTCACTTTGCTACGAGTAGGTACGGATAACAGGCTTAATGTGATTGCGCGTGAATGAAAAAGGACCTTACTAAACAAGGAAGCTTAGGCATAATGGACTAACATAGATGTGTTTTTATAGGAATAAAGTTTATGCCCGCATTTTTTGTGCATAAAGTGTTATCACAATATCCTTGGTTCAATCAGTTAGTACCTACCAGCACACCCTTACTTGAACTTAGAAGCTCTTTTAGCTCAAAACATTGTACATGATGTTCTTCTTTTCATCTACTCCTGAGAGTTTTTGTTTGAGGACAAGCAAAGGTTTAAGTGTGGGAGAATTTGATAACACCTAATCGAACTGCATATTTGACTCAAATAACACATGTTTTTCATTATTTTTAGTATTTTTTTCTTGCGTTATGCTTGTATTTGTCTTGTTTTCAGGCAATATGCCCATTTGGAGCTCTTCGTGAAGAAAGCAAGCGAAAAGGCCAAGAAATTGAGTTTTTTTTGGAGAAATCCTTCACATGGCGTTCAGCTTAGCGGCTGCTATAAGGGGAACCATGACGTGTCCCACTCCACCTAGAGGATAACTGCCACGTCCCCCACGATCTTTCTATTTACACACTCGGCGCCCGCGGAGGGGTCTCGACGCCCGCGGTCTTTGGAAAGTTTCTTCCCGCCCAAAAGGAGTTAGGGGGAAATTCTGTCAAATCATATCCTGAAGAATTTCTATAAATAGCAGTTTTTCATTTCATTTTCTTTTTATCCAACTTAGTCTTGCACACTAAGCCTATACTCACTTGTAAAAGCAATAATTCACCACATCAGAGGATTATTGCACCATAGTCTTAATTAGGTTGGAGCATCTTTTACTTACAATCTTTCTGCCATTTTTACTTCAAGCATTTACTTTCCAGTTGTACCAAGATTTAAAGACTCCAATTTGGAGCAGGTTTCTATTTAAGTTTTTATTTTATTTTCACTTTGTCTTGCACTTGCACTACTTACTTTATTACCTTACCCTGCCTTTATTACTATGTTTATTTCGATCAATTTTAATATGCTTGCTTTTATTTCCATGTCTGAATAAATATTTTAAGGATGGAATGTAAGGATCATTGTCTTAATAACATTTCAACACCGTATCAGTAGAAACACTTTAGGGGTCATTTTAACTTTGAACACAAGTTTTCCGTACATAATATTTTTGGATAAGATTGAATGCCGTCCATTTCAAAGAGTAAACTTGGTTAGTTTTTAACCAGTCAAAAAGGGAAAAAGCATTTTGACTGGTTAATTAGAGATCTTTGACACTTTTAGAAAATGATTTTGAAACTATTTTCGAACGCGTTTGTAGGTTTATAATCCGATTCTTGAGCAAAAGCCAAGAATCTCTTTATGTCAGTCGTTCCAAGTTGAAACCACTTTTTTACTAAGTTAAGAAACCAGTTTCTTAAAAATAGGTTTACTGCTTTAGCGCTCGAAGTGCCTTTTTATAAGTGATAATAGAAGGTTTTGACTAGAGAGTAAACTCGGTTCTTAGTTAGCGAAAGCGACAAGTTCCCATCAAATTGTTTCTTTACAAGAGTGGAAAATATTGCCCCATGAGTAGTTCTATTAAATACAAATTGAAAATGCTATTTGACCAATGTGATTTACATTTTATCCTGTCTTTTGTCTGAATTTACTTTATCTATTTATTTCCTTTGCATTATACTCCCTCAACTGAATTGACATGCCTTAGATAAGTAACTTAATAATAGAATTGATAGATTGACATTTGGTCTCTGTGGTTTGATAATCCTTTATATTACTTCAATAGGTTGTGGACTTGCAGTTAGATTTCAGACTCTATAAATAGACGGATCAGTGCTTGAAGGCTTGTGATCCCAAAGATTATTGGCACCTTACTGGGGATTGAATTGTAACTTGCTGGGGAGGAAGTGATATGATATGACTTCTCTACATCCTAGATTGCTTGGGGATAGTAATATTGACACACATATGCTGGGGAGTTGCATGATGAACATCACTTGGATCTCTTTGAATCCCCTGAGTCTATAGTGATGGGGAATTACACCTTAGACCACTTAGGGATCAAGAGATGGACACACACATCTTCAAATGCCCTAGTTTAATTCTTTGCTGGAGATTAGAGGATGATTCTATGGGGATTACATGTTGAATTGTGTAAAACCTCTCGAATGCTCCAAGTTTACTCTACTGGGGAATTATGCAACATACATATGTTGAATCACACGAAGACTCTGAATGCCCCAAGTTTACACTACTGCTGGGGAACCATGTTGAATATGTGCGACGAGCCGTATAAAAACCTTAGATGCCCTAGTTTACTCTACTGCTGGGGAGTATACTTGGAACATCTGCAGGGGATGAGGAAAACTTTTACAATGCTAGCTGGGTCACGGTGACCGTGACAATGTTTTTAACTTGATTTCTTCAATGGTTGTCTTACATGGTGGAATTTTCTTGAGCAGCTCTGCAAGTATGGGTGAGGAATTCCTTTGTCTGTAGGATCTCTAAAAGATTCCATACTGAATAGGAGACTAGAATATCCGTGCCATAATATGATATGAGGTGGCCTGCCCCAATGTCTTGAGTCACGAAATAAATTGTCTCTGATTACAAATTTCTTGGAGAGATTTTTCAAATCTCGACGTGACTACCCCAGGTTGATGGCAACTCGAAGGTATTTCTTGACGTAACTGCCTCAGATCAGCTAAACTTTGAGAGATTCTTCGGATCTTGACATAACCACCCCTGATCCACGGATTTTTGGATGACAACATACCTGTATGGAGGTTTACTTACATCCTGAAAGTAGGCTAATACCCAACCGTACTTCTTAACTTGAGCTGCTTCGTCCTCAAACAGAAACTTGAAATAATCTGTCCCTTAGGACCAACTGAAAGTGATGCACCACTGCTCAATAGAGACTTCCGGGTGACCAAAGCTTCCACACAAACATCAAGATCTCAAGTAATTTGCTTCTGATCATTTCTCAAACTGGTCTTCTTTTACTCAACGGAGTTACTAGAAAGTCTTCCCCAGATTAAGATTATTCTTTAAGATGATTTGCTTTTTGACAGATGTCTAAAGCAATTCTGTCCCTCGGGATAATCAAACTCTTCGTATGATGCTCATTATGCAAGCTCACTTGTTGTTTAAGCACTTTTTCATATGCAAAGAATGTTTTTCTAAGAATGATAGTTCTAATGCAAATCCTATGCTTGTCTTGAAGTTAGAAAACTTTTATTAAAAAGATGTCGAAACACCGAATTTTTGTGTACAAAAGATAGTAAAAGATGAAGTGATACCAACTCAAAGTTTTAGCAAGCCTCCTAGGAGTCAAGTTACTATACTCTCGTTACAGTTTTGATTTTGAATTAACTCATGCTCTAGTTAGGACTTTTCAGGGATGTAACGTGGTCTGGTTCACAGTTTTAGAAAAAATGATTTAAGGCTCTAAGTTATTTGGTACCCACCCATTCTCCATGATGTTCTCTAGTCCTAAATTCAGCTAACTCGAAACGAGCATTCATCTCTCTAGAGGAGTTCATGATGATTGAGGAATTACTAACGTTTCTTGGACATGAAAACCACTCACCTTTTTTGTTTTTCGTATCTGATCACACGACTTTGTTCTTTTGAGAAATTTTTTTATTTGGCAATCCTTTTTCCTGCCCTTCAGGATTTTCATTTTCTTTTTGTTTTCCCTAACTTTTTCCTGGACAAATTCTTTTGAATTTGATTTTTAAAGTCCAGCGAGATGCCCTAACTTTTGCCTAAGCGACTTATTTTCAAGTTTTGACTTAGCAGACTTTCTCTTTTATTTTTCATTTCATTCTTTTTCTTTTGAACAAATCATGTGATCCTGGATCTTTTGACTTTTTGGAATGGTTGTGACTGCCCTATTTCTTGGTCGATGAGGGATAACCAATATGGTATCACGTGTGTCTAGGCCTCTTGATGCAAGGAAATAACCATTATGGTTTTGATCTTTTTTTCGACTTCCTAATGCGGGGGGTAAGATGTGGTGATCCTTAGATGTTCACATCCTTTTGAGATTTGAATGCTCGATCTAGTTAGCTAAAAAACTACCCGACCCCGGGTTAAAAATAAGGGTTTTTTTCTGAACAGAAAAGAAACTCCTACTTCAAGGCTCAAAGGGGTTGACGAGGGTCTATCTCCCTTATATCTATGGTGTTTGGGGATTTTAAACAATGCATCTAAATCACCAACAAGGTTTTTTACTCGAAAGCATACCATTTGAGATTCTAGGTAAATTATTTGTCATCCTCCCTCTTGAGTTGTTGCTTTATTAACAAGAGTTGAGTGTCAAAAGCATAGTAAAACAAATAAGAGTGATAACAAATGGATTATTTCAAGTCAAACATATTCGATGAATTATGATTAATATTCAAAAGATGAACAAGTTTGGCATACGAGAAAGTACATGAACAAAAACAAGAAAGATTACAAATGAGAATGCAAATGAAATTTTAAATTGCCATGTTGAGGAGACTCCTTCAGGATTGACTTATTTGAGGGATGTTGTTTATAGTCTTGGCACTTGTTTGAGCAGGGGACTTCACTTTATACACAGTCTTCTTAGAGTGAATGTGATTGCTTTTAACTCAATCAGGTCTTGCACATTGTTCTTCAAAGCTCGATAGTTCTCAATTGAATGGCCAGGCGCCCTGAATGGAACTCGCATCTTACATTTTCATCATATCCCAAAGGGAGTGATGTAGGAGGAGGCACAAACTCTTTTATCTCAACCAGTTGACGACAGAGCAAGTGAGGAAGTAGCTGTCTGTAAGACATAGGAATTTCATCAAACTTTCTTTCTGGCTTCTTTTGCGTCTGCTGTTTTTACTGAGAGTAATTCTGTTGTTGAAGTCGATTCGAGTATTGATTTCGTCCAGGAACTTGATTCCTCCGACCTGGATGAGGAATAGGCAATGGCTACGGGTGGGGAGTTTCTGGAATCCAAGGTTCCAAAGGATAAACACGAGGTAGTTCCTGACCTGAAGTGAGACTTGGTAGATATGAAGGATTGACTATTTCTGCTGCAACAGTTGGTGAAAAATTTCCTCTCTTCTTCAACAATGTTTATAAGACCTTCGTAATCAACCCCATTTGAGTATTTAATTAATTTACCTCTTTCCTTAACAATTCTTGTTCACGTTGAAATTCATCCATGGTCACATGTCCCTCATTAGTAAAAGAGGAGGGAGTAGTAGCAATAGAAAGCTTAGCAACATTCTGTCTGAGTTCCTCTTGACCTTGAATAACAACATGGAGAGTCTCGAGGAGCTGGTTCGTTCTATCACTCATAATGTCCATGTCCCTACGGAGAGCATTCTGATTCAGTTCAAAGAGATCCTTGAATCTTTGCCGATTACTTCTGGTACGATACAAATGTAGGGAAGTCGTCTTCGTTGATTCTGAACTCTGGATTGAAAACAAGGGCCCCAATAAGCTTCTGTTATGAAATGCATGATATTATGAATGCATGTTTCAGCTTTCATTTCCAGGGAAACCCAAAAGACTTGTTTATCCATAAGTATTCTTTTGGTAATAACATTCGTCTTTTGAAAATTTCAGCGGAAGAGACTCGTCTTTGGAATTCCCTAAAAATAGGATGTGTATACATAATGATATGATGTTATGGTATTAAATGACATGGGATTAAGGCTCCACTGAATCTGGATAACCACTGTACAATCCTCTGAAATCAATAATGTTCAATCTTCTAATAAAATATTATACAATCATTTAAATAAGCTGAATGTCATAATATCAAAGGTTCGAAACATAACAAAAAAACCATAGTTACTAACAAAAATCCAGAACAGAACCACCAGAACAATATAGTAACCATCTATACCTGTAAGAATTATTCTCTCCTCACTCACGAGTAAAGACTAGGTCAGGGTAAGGTCAATGGTAACTCAAAATTACGGGTTCGCCTGAAAGCACTATCATCAAGCCACAAACATGGATGATGATAACACCTTATTTGAACCTCATCTATGCATAGACGACATGACCTCGTTAGTAGGACCTTCGTCTAGTATCCATCATTTTCTACTATATTCCTATGTTTCCTAGATAGTGCACTCTAGCCTGGGTACTAGGCCTTTTACCTCAAAAGTAACACCCACCCAACATGGAAACACAAAATCCAGTAGAGAAAAATAGTATATGGAAAACAGTAAAATGCTATGCAAATATATGCACGAAAGCATGTAAATAAAGCAATAACACACAAAACACCCAAAGAGAAGAAAACAAACAAAATCTAGGACTGACTTGCATAGTGTGATACGGTGGGAGAACTGACTTGGGTGTTTTGTGTTTGATCGCAAGTGTTGCGGTTAGCAAGAGTCGCCACCGACTTTTCTTTTATCCAAAAGGAAAGGTGAAAAAGCACAGGAAAGACCTTTGAGATTGTTTCTTGAGTTTGGGGGGGGGGGGGGGGGTAGATCATGAAAAGGGAAGGTATTAGCACCCCTTTAATACATGGTTTTCCATGGGCACTTAGTTACTTTCTAGATCACTTGCTTTTGTTTGAAATTGTGCTTTGTGTGGTTTTTGAAAGTATTTTGTAAAGAGGCCATTGTTTAGGCAATCTTTGTAATGATTCTCGTTCGTAAGAATGTATACAAAGATGCTGATCTTTTGAAAATGTTTTCAAGTTTTGTAAGATGTTTTGAAGGTGTAAGTGTTTGTTTTTGAAAATACCAAGGTTGTTTTGTTTGAAATTGAGCAAGTAATTAGGAGCATTCTACCTACTCAAAAGTCTTTCTTGTACATTTTATTTTCCTTTGACATTGTTGTTTTTCCATTGATTTGGTAAGCAACCCTATCTTTGGATGTAAACGGGATGGGTGTGGGTCATCGTATAGCCATGATTAGCAATGTTGCAAGGTATCTTAGCATTCTTTTTGAGGGACTAAGATCATTTGTAAGGCAACTTAGATAACGTCATTGAGGGACTATGATCTTGTATTTGCTTGTTTTTGCTAAGATACCTTACATGCGTAATATGGCCATTTTGTATAAGGCAACCAAGTGGAGTTTACCCTAGGGGTGCTTGGGTGCAAGTGTATTGTTTTCATGCTTGTTTTTGTCTTGAATTAGGGTTTTCTATTTGATTGATTTTATTCTTTCCATACAAACCCTAATTACTAGCATGTGAATATAAAGCATTTAAATTGCAGAAAATAAAAATACTAAGCTATTATGTGATTTGTGGGAAGGGGGGTGTACAAAGTATAAATGGGGATTGCAAGAAATTAAAACCCTAATTAGTCTATTACAACCATATTGAATTGATATGAATATACAAGGAATTTACCTAAATACAAGGTATAAAAAATGAATGAACGTACAAGGATGCAAAATGTAAAGAAAATGAATTTTTGCTTGGTTTTCATAAAAAGATTTTGTCTTAACCTAATTTAAAGAAAATGGTTAATTTTAAGTTTGGATTTATTTAGAAAATAAAAGACTTTAAAAGAAAGCCTAGTTCTATTAATCAATCAAAAGAAAATAATTTAAGGAAAGTATTTTTTTGGCATTTTTTATCTTGAAAATATTTATAGCATTAGAAATATTTTTAGTCTTTTTTTGGTATTTAAATAATATATTTTTAAATGTTGTGAAGAAAAATAAATGAATAATACAATATTAATTAATTTTATAAGGTTTACTTAAATAAATATATAAAGTATGAAGAATAAAAATTATTTTTATTTATGGAAAAATAAAATAAAATAAGTCAAAATATAAAATATCATTTTTTGCATTTTTATCATTTTTTAGTATTTAGAAAATATATTTGAGAAAATAAGTAAAATAAAAAAATGAAGAAATAAAATTGAATTGGGCTAGGGTGCAAATATGAAACAGGGGGGGGGGGGAGGGGCGGGGGAGGTTAGAAAAAAGTCAGGCCCAGGAGGGGGGAGGCCCATGCGCTAGAAGGAACAAAAAAATGTAAAATGAGTGAAAAAAGCAAAAGGCAGCGCGCGCTGAGGCTCGAACCCATGACCTCTTGATTACCAGTGCGCTGCCTTACCACTTGGGTGGCTATACATCCGGTAATACAAATGAAACAATAAATACATAAGGTAAAACGTCTCCATGACATGTACTTCGTCTTCAACCTTCAGCCAGCCAGACCACCTATATCTCATTCATTTCTCAATAAAAATGGAAAATGCAAACATGAAAGTTGTGCTATTTTTCCTCACGAATCTAACCATATAACTTATGTAAGCTAAAAGTCAAAGATGAAGATTAATTTTGCTGGCCCTAAATTGAAACCTAATTTTTTCAGAAAGTTCAAATCTGAAATTCTCTACACGCAATCAATATAAATGAAAACTATGGACATAGTTAGCTTTAGAGCAATGATATCTACATTTTTACTTCAGAATGTATGCACAGAGGATGCTTGTATCAAGATATTGATGTTTGAAAACTTACCTCTGAAGAAGTGGAAAACACAAGAAGGGGGGGGGGGGGGGGGTTGAATTGTAAAACTGAAACTTAATGAAATGAACAAGATATTTTATCCTGGTTCGTTTGATCTCAAACTACTCCAGTCCACCCGTCAAGGTGATTTCGCCTCTCTCCAACGAGGTCTTAATCCACTATATTCAACTGAATATTACAATCTGCTTTAACAACTGCTAAAGCCTTCTTGATGCAAACCACAATCCGGTTTGTCAAGGAAACACTTTCTTACAAAGAAGATAAAACTAGGTGTGTGAATGTTTTCTACAAAACTGTATCACAACTGTGATGTTACACAACTTAAGCTTATGAAACTAGATTGCTAAAATACTGAGTAAGAAGATATGGAGCTTTTTAGCAAACTGAGAATGAGAAGATGTAGAATAGCTTTTAGGCGTGTAATATGTTGGAGAGCATTAGCCAATTCAATCTTCATAGTCTTGTTTATATAGCACTAAGATTGTTGAACGTTGGAGCAATAAACTTGATTAAATGCTAATAACAAACTTTCCTTATTGAGCAGATCTTGTCTGGAATGATGCCGTTGGTAATAATACGCTTTCAATGCACAGTACCGTTGCTACTTAAAGCATGTTCTGGCTTGGCCTCATTCTGACTCTGCTTAGCTGCTGATGAACTGTTGTTGTCTTTATCAGAGTGTTGAGTGCAGTTCTGTTCATCAAGCTTACACGTGAGTTAATCTTCTGATTCTGGTATTCTGATATAGCAACTTCTGATGCTGGTGTTAAAGACCAATATTCTGATGCTGATTAAGTGTGCTCTTGCTGATACCTATCAGAGTTTCTGCAAAGCAGAACGTAATATTTTTAGGTAGCAAATAGTTCATACATGAATCACATAAATAATATATCTATCCATTTTGTTATCATCAAAACTTAAACATAGGGTAGTAGATTCAAACTTTGTTCTAACAATCTCCCCCTTTTTGATGATGACAAAAACTAGATATTTTTAAATGAAAATAACGTGAAAAAGTATCAGAGATAACTAAATGATAAGATGTATCAGAGTAAGAGGTTATCAAAGACAAGGGATAAGGAGATATAAGAGTTGAGAGATACTCCCCCTGAATTTATTACTTCCCTTTTTAATTCCAAGAGTTCTTCAGGATCAGATCTTTATTGCATTTCTTTGAACATCAGAATATCAGAGTTTTGACTATCAGAAGCTTTGGATCAGAATGTCAGAGCAGAGCTTCAGATCAGAGTATCAGAGCTTTTCTTATCAGAGCTTTGCTTTGGGTCAGATTATCAGAGCTTTAGTCTTCAGAATATCATGGAGCATTCTTGTACCTGTAGACTTAAGCAAAAAACAGAAAACATATTCAAGTATATCAGAGTTATAATGTTTGAGATTTTCTGTCTTAGTAATCCGTTATTATTTAAAATATCATTCCTGTTCTCCCCCTTTTTGTCAGCAATCAAAAAGTGTAAGTGATGTGCTAAAACATTTAGAGCAGAAAAACTTGTCATATTAAAAAGTTCAGAATCAAACAAAACAGTACAATAGATAATCAAAGAAAACATGAAAATGACATGAATGAAAAACCAAGGTTGGGGAGGAAGGCGTGTGAACAGGTTCTCCAGCATGGCTTTGATCTGATCAGCAGTCTCATTCTGCTTGTGCACCATGCTGACAACTATGTCTATCTTTCTATCCTGCACATCCATCCTTTCTTTCATCTTCTGGTCATTTTCATCCATCCTTTGCTGCAGACGCATGTCATTCAGCTTCAGCTCTTCCAGAGTCTGCCTGTCCAAGGCTGCTTGAGAAACATCAGAAGCAGGAAGCTTCTGAGAGCTTTCTGCAACATCTTCTGCTTGACTTGCTTTACCTTGAATAGTCTTGTCTTCTTCTGGTTGCACCTTTGAAGCTAGCTGTTTCTCAGACCATGGCTCACTATCCAGAGGGAGCACGTCTTCCTGTGGCAGCTGACTTTCAACTTCCTTCAGCAGCTTGCTGAAGTTCTGTTGTGCCTGCTCATAGTTGATATCCTGCAACTTGAGGGCTTCAGCACGTACCCAAATTCTGAATTGTGACCAGAGCTGGTCAGAGGCAGCTGGGTCAATCATTCCAGGACAGACTTGCTTCAGAGAAGCAATCCACTGCTGCAAACCTGTTTCAAAATTCATAATACCAGAGCCAACATCTGGTTGTTTTGGTTTTGGAATGGCTATTTTATTTTTCAGATCAGCAAGACGGTCAAAGATTGTTAAATCTATGAAGGTCCTGCTGGGGTTTTCGGTGGTTTGCTTGAGAGCTTATTGTTTTGGAGATGGAGTGGGAGAATCAGAAATAATGATTGGACTGTTTGGGGTTTTAGGAGTATTTGGTGGTGTAGATTCTGACGAGGATGGCAGCTGGGCCATTGTGACTGTTGTTCCACATGGCAGCTGGATTGCCAGAGGTTGTGGTTCAGAGGATTGAGGTGAAGGAGGTTCAGAAGGTGGAGGAGTTTGAGTCTCAGAGTGATGAAACTCAGGCTGAGGTGATGGTTGAGGTGATGGTGGATGAATTTCTGGTTGAGGAGAGGGAGAAGGGATTGCTGGTTGTGGAGAAGGAGGAGGAATTTCTGGTTGTTCAGGGATAAGAGGTTCTTCTGGAATGGGTGAGAGAGGTTTTTCTGGTTGTGGAGAGTGGACAATATGTGGTTCAGAGTTTGGATTAATGGAGGAGTGATCAGAAGTGTGTTGATCAATGTCAGACAACACTTTGTCAATTGCTGATGTTGTTGAGATTGTTGGTTTGGGATGTTTGGTTCGGGGTCTTCTGAGTTGAAGTGCCTCAGAAGGGTCATCTTCTGGTTCAATTTCATCTATTGTTGGAATGGGGATTGAGATTCTATGAGAGGTTGGAGGTGGGATTGATGCTGGAATAGTAGAAGAATTTAAAACAGAAGCAACAGATAAATTACCTCTTTTCTTGGGTGTCTGCTGGGATGATCCTTCTGAAGGTGCCTTCCTTTTCTTCGTCTTCTTCAGTGTAACTTCTGGTTGAGGTTGGTGCAGATCTTTGATATTCAGATTTGGATCTGTACCATCAGCTTTGCACGCGTCCAGATATCTGAGAACTACCACTGGCTTGGATTCTATCTCAGAGAATAAAGGAAAGTCACTCAGTGGGACTCTTCTGCTGGTGATATCAGCAATAGGAGTAGCCTGGGTTCCTTTTTGATATTCTCTATCAACTTCATTTTCTTCAAGTTCTTCGCGTTCAGAGGCTTCCCAACCGTTGGTTCAATGGTGCTTAACTCTTGAGCTTCTATCAGGTGCTCTATCAGCCTATTCTCAATCAGAATATCTGATATCAACCTTCCAAAGGGTATCCAATCCCTCTTTGTTCTTTCTTCTTCCCTGGTTTCCTTCACGCTTGTTCTGAGGTGATTAAACAGAAGATGAGCCAAGTTGATTTTTACCTTCTGATTGATAAAATAGATCAGAAACTGCTGATCTACATTTATGTAATCAGAGGAACTAGTTGGCTTCCTATGATTAAAACACCCCAGAATTATCTTCGCCCAAACTCTGGTGATCCTTCAGATCTTTGATCTTGCTGCTGGGCACCCCATGGGTGAAAATCCTTTCTGCTATGACGCCCACGTCAGCACATCTCTCAGCCATATCAATACAGCGGACGCCACCGCCACTGTAACCAATTAACCTTGCTATGTGATCCTAAGTGATCACAATCTTCTTCCCCATAATGTAGGAGGTGACTTGATGCGTTGAAGAAGTTGCATGAATCCAGAACTCCTTGACTAACATTGGAAATGTTGGTCCAACCAACCTGTCAAAATACCTTTCCCATTTCTGTGCCCTAACTTCTTCTGTTAAGTCAAAACCGTTTTCCTTCAGACTTCCAAAATCAATGATCAATTCAGATAACACTTCAAGATTCTTCACAGGAGTGTTCTGAATGGCACTTGATACTTTTCAGATGATGCTGTCTTCTGAGAACCTGCAGAAGCACTGCTGGAGGTTGCCATGTTCACACTTAGGGATTTTGAGAAAAACTGAGAAAATGGGTTTTAGAGAGATGAACACAGAAAAATGCAGAGAATACTTGAGAAATAGTGAGAAACTGTAAAAGATTAAAGTGAGAGGTTAACATGCTTAAATAGGCTTCAGAATATTTTGAAATTATAAACGTTTTCAAGAAAGAGAAATAAAATCATGATTACGTTTTAAAAACATGATTACTTTCATTTAATGCTTGCTGATTTTGGGGGATTTGAGAAAGATACTTAAAAACGGTTACCAGACATGTGTCTCAATGCACCCAATCAGCGTTTTGCCTTCTCAGAAGCGTGCATGCGTTCTGCTTCAGAGATATGCTGATGATTGGATGACACTTGTTTGATGTAGTGATCAGCACGTCTGTCTTTGGGCTTAGACTCTCAGGTCTTTAGACTAGCATCTGATACAATCTGCATGTTCTATCTTTCTGAAAGGAGATTGATCAGAAGTTCACAGTAAAACAAATACATTCTGAAGATAAATATATGGAATTAAAACATTTTCACTCTGGGCAGATTTTCATGCTGAGATGTTTCAGAATGAAAATGAACCTATCTTCAGAAAGGGGTTTAGTGAAGATATCAGCCCATTGATGGTCTGTATTTATAAATTTTAAATTCAAAATTCCTTTCTGAATATAGTCCCTAATGAAATGATGTTTTATTTCTATATGCTTAGCTCTAGAATGTAAAATAGGATTCCTACTTAAGCAAATAGCAGAAGTATTATCACAGAGTATAGGAATGTTACTCTCAAAAATCTGGAAGTCTTCAAGCTGACTTTTCATCCAGAGCATTTGTATGCTACATCCTGCTGCTGCTATGTACTCAACTTCTGCTATTGATAGCGCAATTGTTGATTGCCTTTTGCTGGACCAAGAGATCAGATTTTCTCCCAGAAACTGGCAGCTTCCAGAAGTACTTTTACGCTCCACTCCGTCTCCAGCAAAGTCAGCATCGCAGTAGCCTACTAAACTGTAATCACTAGATTTTCTATAAAACAAACCCAGATTAGTAGTACCTTTCAGATACTTGAAAATTCACTTAACAACTGTTAAGTGAGATTCTCTAGGATCTGATTGGAATCTAGCACAAATACAAACGCTGAATAATATATCAGGTCTTGAAGCTGTCAGATAAAGAAGAGAACCAATCATACCTCTGTAGACTTTCTGTTCTACATTTTTGCTTACCTCTTCTCTTTCCAGAATGCACGTGGGATGCATTGGAATCTTTGATGGCTTACATTCTGAGAGGTCAAATTTCTTCAGAAGATCTCTGATGTATTTGCTCTGATGAATGTAAGTTCCCTCTGGAGTTTGATTGATCTGAATTCCTAGAAAGAATTTCAGTTCCCCCATGAGGCTCATCTCAAATTCTGCCTGCATACACTTAGCAAATTTTCTTCCAAGAGAAGTATTAGTAGAACCAAAAATAATATCATCAACGTAAATTTGACAGACTAAGATGTCATTCTTAACTGATTTATAGAATAAGGTAGTGTCCACCTTCCCTCTGGTGAATTCATTTTCTAACAGAAAGTTACTTAGCCTTTCATACCAAGCTCTGGGAGCTTGTTTCAGACCATATAGTGACTTCTTTAGTTTGAAAACATGTTCTGGATGTTTTGTATTTTCAAAACCAGGGGGTTGGTGCACATAAACCTCTTCTTCTATATAACCGTTTAAGAATGCACTCTTGACATCCATCTGATACAGAGTGATGCCTCTATTAACAGCAAATAAAATTAAAAGTCTGATAGATTCTAACCTGGCGATTGGAGCAAAGGTTTATGTATAATCTATCCCCTCTTGCTGACTATAACCTTGTGCAACCAGTCGTGCTTTGTTTCTGATGACTTCACCTTGTTCATTTAGCTTGTTTCTGAAGACCCATCTTGTTCCAATGACGTTGAATCCTTTTGGTCTGGGAACAAGATCCCATACGTCATTTCTGGTGAATTGATTCAGCTCTTCTTGCATTGCCAGAATCCAGTCATTATCCAGAAGTGCTTCATCAATAGAAGAAGGTTCAATCAGAGACACAAGTCCCATAAGGGTTTCTTCAGAGTTTCTGAAGCTTGCTCTTGTTCTGATTGGATCTTCCTTTCTTCCTAAGATGGTCTCTTCTGGGTGATCCAAGCTGCTTCTGGGTAATCTCTTCTGAGGTTGATCAACAGCTGTTGTAGGATTTCTAGCAATGCTCCTTTCATATGTTGAAGGAGTGTTTGTGTTGAGAGCTTCTGATGACTTATCTTCAGAACCTGTAAATTCAATTTCCATACCTGCAAAAACTTCATTCTGCTTTGACTTTTCAGAGTCAAGCTTATCATCAAAATGAACACTGATTGATTCTTCCACAATCTGTGTTTCTGTATTGTATACTCTATACCCTCTTGAGCGTTCAGAGTATCCTAACATAATACACTTCTGTGCTTTAGAGTCAAACTTGTTCAAATAATTCTTTGTATTTAACATAAAACAGGTACATCCAAATGGATGAAAATATGAAATGTTGGGCTTTCTGTTCTTCCACAATTCATATGGAGTCTTTTCCAGAATAGGTCTTATTGAGATTCTATTCTGAATGTAGCACGCTGTGTTTATTGCCTCTGCCCAGAAGATCTTAGCAACGTTTGTCTCATTGATCATGGTTCTGGCCATTTCTTGCAATGTTCTATTATTTCGTTCTACAACTCCATTTTGTTGGGGAGTTCTAGGACAAGAGAAATCATGCAGAATGCCTCTGTCATTAAAGAATGACTCAAAATCTTTGTTTTCAAATTCTCCACCATGATCACTTCTGACTTTAACGATTCTAAGATCCTTTTCATTCTGAACTTGGTTACAGAAGGTAACAAACACAGAGTGTGACTCGTCCTTGTGCCTTAAGAACTTTACCCATGTCCATCTGCTATAGTCATCTACGATTACTAACCCATACTTCTTGCCACTGACTGAAGCAGTTTTAACTGGTCCAAATAAGTCAATATGCAGAAGTTCTAATGGCTTAGAGGTAGAAACAACATTTTTAGATTTAAAAGAAGGTTTTGCAAACTTGCCTTTCTGACATGCTTCACACAGAGCATCTGAGTTGAACTTCAAATTAGGAAGTCCTCTGACCAGATTGAGTTTGTTAATCTGAGATATTCTTCTCATACTAACATGCCCCAATCTTCTGTGCCAGATCCACTGCTCGTTGTTAACAGACAGAAGGCACTTTACATTCTGACTCTTTAGTTCAGAAAGTTTGATTTTGTAAATTTTGTTTTTCCTCTTACCATTAAACAGGATAGTCCCATCTTTCTGACTAACAGCTTTACATGATTTTTGATTAAATATTATATCATAACCGTTATCACTTAATTGACTTATGGATAACAATTATGCTTTAATCCATCTACTAGCAGAACATTATTAATAGAGGGAAGATTTCCATTATCTACAGTTCCAGAGCCAATGATCTTTCCCCTCTGATTGCCTCCAAAGCCAACGTGGCCTCCAGGCTTAAGTTCCAGGCTTTGGAACATATGCCTTCTTCCCGTCATGTGTCGCGAGCAGCCAGAGTCCAGGTACCATGACTGGTGTTTCTGACTTGCTGCTAAAGATATCTGCAACATGTATTATTTTATCCTTAGGTACCCAGATTTTCTTGGGTCCTGATTTGTTAGATTTACCAAAACTCTGGTTGAATTTTGGTTTCACAGAGTACTTACTGCTAGTGTATTTAATATCATGTGTGTGACCATACACAAAATGTGAATTTAGAGGAGTGTGTTTAATGGTTAAGTCCATGACATTCTTTGGTGTAGGAACCTTACCTTGGTATCCTATTCCTTTCCTGCCGTTTCTGCTAACTCCATAGATCATTGAAGCCATTTTGCTTCTATCTATGCTTTTAGCAAGGAACTTCTGGAAACTGTGATCATACTCCTTGATGATCTCATCAGCGTTGTTGGGAGTTTCAGAAATTGGTTCCTTCTGAGAGTTTTGTAAAGTATTTTCTAATTTTGAAATTTTAATTCTCAGCTCAGAAATCTCCAATTTAAGACTCTCAGTCTTATTAGAGTCAGATTTAAGATTCCTTTTCAGGTCTCTGAATTTCACTCTAATCTGCTGATACCTTTCCAGGATTTCATTAAGGCTTTCAGCAAGTTCAGCCTTGGTAAAATTAACAGCAAAGTTAGGAAATACCTCTTCAGTATCTGATTCTGAGTCTGATTCAGAAGCTTCACTATCTTATGAAATGTTAGCCATGAGAGCAATGTTTGCCCTCTCATCATCTGATTCTGAGTCAGCTTCAGACGAGTCAGAGTCATCCCATGTAGCCACGAGACTTTTCTTCTTTTCTCTTCCAAACTTCTTTTTGGGATTTTCCCTCTGAAGCTTTGGGCAGTCACTCTTGTAGTGTCCTTGCTCATTGCACTCATAGCAGATGATGTCCTTGGTGTTTGGCTTTCTGCTTCTTGAGGAGCCTTCAGATCTTCTGTATCCAGAGGAAGAATCTGTCCTTCTGTATCTAGAAGAAGACTCGTTCTGATCAGATCTTCTGGGATTCCTGAACTTCTTTTGCCTCTGCTTCCACAGTTGATTCACTCTTCTGGAGAGGAGGGAGAGTTCGTCTTCTTCTGATGAGGATCCATCAGATGTTTCTTCAACTGCCTGCAAGACTTTAGACTCAGATTTTTTGTTAGATTTCAATGCTAAAGGCTTACCTTGCTTCTGAGGCTCGTCATCTTCTAGCTCTATCTCATGACTTCTGAGGGAGCTGATAAGTTCCTCTAGAGTAATTTTGTTGAGATCTTTTGCTAGCTTCAGAGCTGTAACCATTGGTCTCCACTGCTTGGGTAAGCTTCTGATGATTTTCTTGACATGGTCAGCAGTAGAGTATCCTTTGTCCAGAACCTTGAGACCAGCTACCAGAATCTGGAATCTTGAGAACATTGTTTCAATGGATTCAGATTCTTCCATTTTGAACGCCTCATACTTCTGAATGAGCGCCAGAGCTTTAGTTTCTTTGAACTGAACGTTGCCCTCATGCGTCATTCTGAGTGAGTCAAAAATGTTCTTTGCTGTGTCTCTGTTGGAGATCTTTTCATATTCAGTATAGGAGATGGCGCTGAGAAGGATGGTTCTGGCCTTGTGGTGATTCTTGAAGTCACGTTTTTGTTGGTCAGTCATTGTTTTTCTATCAATCTTCTGACCGCTTGCATTCACAGGGTGCGTGTATCCATCTGTCACCATATCCCACAGATCAGCATCATGTTCCAGAAAGAAGCTTTCAATTCTGTCTTTCCAGTAATCAAAGTTTTCTCCATCAAAGACTGGAGGTTTCCCGCTAAATCTGTCTCTGTCCTCATGGTTGTCATTGCTGGTGTGAGAATAGTTTCCTGCCATTTTGTTTTTCTGACGCTGGATCTTGTACTGACACGGTTAAGTGTTTTAGCTCAGAACCAGGCGCTCTGATGCCAATTGAAGAAGTGGAAAACACAAGAAGGGGGGGGGGTTGAATTGTAAAACTGAAACTTAATGCAATGAACAAGATATTTTTATCCTGGTTCGTTTGATCTCAAACTACTCCAATCCACCCGTCAAGGTGATTTCGCCTCTCTCCAACGAGGTCTTAATCCACTATATTCAACTGAATATTACAATCTGCTTTAACAACTGCTAAAGCCTTCTTGATGCAAACCACAATCCGGTTTGTCAAGGAAACACTTTCTTACAAAGAAGATAAAACTAGGTGTGTGAATGTTTTCTACAAAACTGTATCACAACTGTGATGTTACACAACTTAAGCTTATGAAACTAGATTGCTAAAATACCGAGTAAGAAGATATGGAGCTTTTTAGCAAACTGAGAATGAGAAGATGTATAATAGCTTTTAGGCGTGTAATATGTTGGAGAGAATTATCCAATTCAATCTTCATAGTCTTGTTTATATAGCACTGAGATTGTTGAACGTTGGAGCAATAAACTTGATTCAATGCTAATAAAAAACTTTCCTTATTGAGCAGATCTTGTCTGGAATGATGCCGTTGGTAATAATACGCTTTCAATGCACAGTACCGTTGCTACTTAAAGCATGTTCTGGCTTGGCCTCATTCTGACTCTGCTTAGCTGCTGATGAACTGTTGTTGTCTTTATCAGAGTGTTAAGCGCAGTTTTGTTCATCAAGCTTACACGTGAGTTAATCTTCTGATTCTGGTATTCTGATATAGCAACTTCTGATGCTGGTGTTAAAGACCAATATTCTGATGCTGATTAAGTGTGCTCTTGCTGATACCTATCAGAGTTTCTGCAAAGCAGAACGTAATATTTTTAGGTAGCAAATAGTTCATACATGAATCACATAAATAATATATCTTTCCATTTTGTTATCATCAAAACTTAAACATAGGGTAGTAGATTCAAACTTTGTTCTAACAACCTCTTGCAGATGGATTCATGTATGGAGTTTGAGTAAGCTTTGAAGTGTCCTAAGAATCTATTTAGCTTGCCTGGACCTCCTTGAGTGTATTCCAACTCCTACTTTGCTTTAAAAGTCCCAGAATCTTCCTACTCAAGTCAACTTGCAAGCTTGATGTTTAAAAATGGTGAATAATGATGGAGGGGTTACAGTCTTGAAACAGGGGCCTAGATCACTTGTGTATGATATATCTAAGGTGTTTGAATGATTAAGAGATAATAGGGTTGCCCCAGTTGATGTTTACGCTGAAGTGCGATAGCCATGAAGAGCAAATGGTAACATCTCGTGCCAGTCTTTTTAGGTCACAACCATCTTCTGTATGATCTTCTTAATATTCTTGTTGGCGGCTTCCACTACACCATTCATCTTTGGTCGATATAGAGAAGAGTTATGGTGATTAATCTTGAACTGCATGCAGAGTTCAGTGATCATAGTGTTGTTGAGGTTGATACCATTGTCCATGATGATTCTCTTAGGGATGCCATCTTGACAGATGAGGTTATGTTAATGAATCGAGCTACCACATTCTTGGTAACAGAGGCGAACGAGGCTGCTTCAACCCATTTTGTAAAGTAGTCAATGGCGACGAGAATGAAGCGATGTCTGTTAGAAGCAGTAGGCTTAATTTCTATGATCATATTGATGCCCCACATTGTGAATGGCCAATGAGTAGTCATGACGTTCAAAGGTACTAGAGGCACATGAACTTTATCAGCATAAATCTGGCACTTATGACAAGTTCTCGAGTGGTGGTGATAGTCAGTTTCCATAGTTGACCAATAGTAACCCGCTCTCAAAATCTTCTTAGCCATAGTATGCCCGTTGGAGTGAGTACCAAAGATGCCTTCATGCATATCCTCCATAATTTTCTCTGCTTCTTACTTGTCCATACAATAAAGCAGAGTTGAATTATGATTACACTTATATAAAATTCCATTGCTCAAGAAGAACTTAGCCGAGAACCTCCATAGGAATTTCTTGTCATTGATCGATGCCCCTTCAGGGTATTCTTGAGCTTCAAGATACCT
Source organism: Vicia faba (assembly GCA_948472305.1). Classification (NCBI taxonomy): domain Eukaryota; kingdom Viridiplantae; phylum Streptophyta; class Magnoliopsida; order Fabales; family Fabaceae; genus Vicia; species Vicia faba. Next base: position 1,517,473,912 of record OX451738.1, read on the forward strand.
TTTCACTTCACGAAACCAAGGTTTTTCTTCTACTCCATCAGTATCAATTTCATAGCAGTGTGTCGGTTTGTCGAATCTTTTAATGGTAATTCTAGGAGCCTCATTGTCCCATCTGACCTTAAACATGGATGACATGGTAGCTAATGCATTCGCCAACTGATTCTCTTCTCTTAGGATATGCTCAAAAGTAATCTCTTCGAAGTACGAAATCAAGGTTAGCACATGTTCTCAGTAAGGGATAAGATTTGGATGCTTCGTATCCCATTCTCCCTTGACCTGACTAATTACCAAGGATGAATCCCCATATACGCTTAGGAATTTAATTCTCAAGTCAATAACAACTTTAATACCCATGATGCACGCTTCATATTCAGCCATATTATTGGTACAATCAAAGAAAAGTATGGCAGTGAAGGGCGTATGATAACCCTGAAGAGAGATAATTACATCACCGATCCCATTGCCAAGTGCATTAGAAGCTCTGTCGAAAACCATAGTCCATCGGGATCTTGACTCAGGTCCTTCATACGGTCCAGGCTCTTCACAATCCATAACTAGCATAATATTCTCGTCCGGGAATTCAAAGTTCATAGATTGATAGTCGTCTACAACTTGATGTTCCAAATGATCTGCCAGTACACTTCCTTTGATTTCTTTTTGAGTGGTGTACTTAATGTCGTATTCTGTTAAGACCATTTGCCATCGACTATTCTTCTGGAGAGAGCTGGCTTCTTAAATATGTATTTGATGAGATCCATTTTAGATACCAATAGAGTAGTATGAGTCAACATATACTGTCTTAGTCGATGAGCTTCCCATTCCAAAGCGCATCAAGTTTTCTTGAGCAGTGAATATCTTGTTTCACAGTTGGTAATTTTTTTCCTAAGGTAGTATATTGCATGCTCTTTTCGACTAGACTTGTCATGTTGCCCCAGTACACACCCCCATTGAATTCTCAAGCACTATATAGTATATGATTAAAGGTATTCCTTCAATTGTTGGCATCTGAATCAGAGGTTCGTATAATTACTCCTTGATTTTATCAAAATCTATTTGACAGTTGCCGTTCCATTTTACTACTTGATCTTTCTTCAGCAGCTTGAAGATTTGCTCACAGGTAGCACTCAAATGAGAAATGAATCGGGTAATGTAATTCAGTCATCCTAAGAAACCTATGACTTCCTTCTCAGTACGAGGAGCCTACATTTATTGAATTGCTTTGACCTTGTCTTGTCAAGCTTCAAAAAACATGTTCTTACAAGTGCCGTTTTCTCATTAATGCAAAGACGACTGCAAGCACTCAAGTGTCTAAGCTAGTTTCTTGGAAAATGGAATAGTGCAAAGAAACACGCAAGCATTTAATGCTCTCCACTTTTCTGAAGGCGGCAACGGTCTTTTTGTTCCTACTATATATAGAAGGACATTTATTGCAAGCCAACTAATCAATCAATTTCAAAATAGAAGCAAGAAACTACGTGAAAAATTCTGGGCTCACAAACTGTTTGTTCATACACTTTGTGCAATTTATTCTAAGTGAAAAATTACAGTTGTGATATAGCTTGATTAGAAGAAAATTTTTATTTCACTATCTGTAAGATTAAACTCTTGTAATTGTTCCTTGAGAGACCAAGTTTGGTCAGATTTCTCAAGTAGACTAGGACTAGATTTAAGTCTTAGTGGTGTTAGTCACTTGTAAGATTACTTGTGCATTGTTAGTCACAAAAGTTGTTGTGTGTTTGTAATCATTTGATTATAGTGGATTAAGTCCTTATTGAGAAAGGCGAAATCACCTTGACGGGTGGAATGGAGTAGTTTGAGTTCAAACGAACCAGGATAAAAATAACCTTGTCTTTCCATCATTGTTGAGCTTTGTTTTGAAAAGAAAAAGAGTCACTTATTCAACCCCCCCTTAAAAGTGTTTTCTTACCCCTTCAATTGGTATCAGAGCTTGACTCTGAGCACAACACTTAACCGTGTCAGGAAAAGATCCATAAGAAAACACAATGGTCACTGAACAAAACAATAATAGTTACAACAAACCTCCTGTATTTGATGGAGAAGATTTTGAGTACTGGAAAGATAGACTAGAAAGTTTCTTTCTAGGTCATGATAATGATCTTTGGGATATAGTCTTGGATGGTTACACACATCCTACAGACTCAGAAGGAAACAAAGTGGATAGAAAAAATATGGATAGACAACAAAAAGCTGATTTTAAAAATCATCATAGCGCCAAAAATATTTTTCTAAATGCTATCTCTAAAGTAGAATATTAAAAATCACTAATAGATATACAACACATGATATGTTTGAGTCTCTTAAAATGACTCATGAAGGAAACACTCAAGTGAAGGAGTCTAAAGCTCCACCTTTAGTTCAGAAGTATGAAGCCTTCAAAGTTGAAGAAAATGAGTCTATAGAAGCAATGTTCTCTAGGTTTCAAACTCTGATCGCTGGTCTGAGAGTTTTGAACAAGGGATATACCAAAGCAGATCATGTGAAAAAGATCATCAGAAGCTTACCCAGAAGATGGGCACCAATGGTTACTGCTTTCAAAGTTTCAAAAGATCTGAACAACGTGTCTCTGGAGGAACTCATCAGCGCTCTCAGAAGTCATGAGATTGAACTGGATGAGCACGAGCCTCAGAAGAAAGGTAAGTCTCTGGCCCTTACATCAATTAAGAAATTTGATACTAACACTTTTCAGGCTGAAGAGGAAAACTCTGAAGAATCAGCGCAAGAAGAAGACGAACTATCCTTGCTCTCTAGAAGGATCAATCATCTATGGAAGCACAGATAGAAGAAGTTCAGGAACTTCAAAAAGTCAAAAGATAGACCAGAATCTTCTGGACACAAAAAGTCAAACAAAAGAGAGATCATCTGTTATGAATGCAAAGAACCTGGTCACTACAAAAGTGATTGTCCAAAGCTTCAAAAAGAAAAACCAAAGAAAAGGTTTGGTAAGAAGAAAGGGATGATGGCAACCTGGGATGACTCAGATTCTTCTGAAGATGAATCTGGTTCTGAAGATGAAAATGCCAACCTAGCTCTAATGGCTACCACAGCAGATGACTCAGACTGTGAGTTAGAACCAAGAGAGGTATTTTCTGAATTTTCTAGAGATGAACTTGCTGATAGTTTATCAGAACTTCTGGAAAACTATAGTCAGCTCAAAATCAAATACAAGAAACTCAAGAAGAGTCTTGCATCTGATCTTGAGAAACATGAAACAAAAAAATCTGAACTTTTAGAAAATAATTTTAAACTTAAAGAAGAAACTCAAAATGTTCAAAAATTTTCTAGTTCAGAGTCTATGTCTAGTTCAAAAGATATTCTGAAAGAATATGACTGTAGCTTTCAAACTTTTCTGGCTAAAGGCATAGATAGAAGCAAAATGGCTTCAATGATCTATGGAGTTAGTGGGAAAAACAGAAGAGGGATTGGATATGAACCTTCCAAAGGGAAGGAGACATACATACCAAAACCTGTTGCTAAAATGACTTTCACTTAAAAACCTCTGAATAAACAATTCAAGTTTGGACACTCACATGATATAAAATATACATCACATTCTGGAAACTCTTATGCTAACCCAAAGTTCAAACAGAACTTTAAACACTCTAACCCAAAAGGACCCAAAAAGATATGGGTACGTAAGGATAAAATAATATTTGTTGCAGATGTCCTTAACCGCTCAATTGAGACACCTGTCATGGTACCTGGACTCTGGGTGCTCACGACACATGACGAGAAAAAGGTCTATGTTCCAAAGCCTGGAACTTAAAGCTGGAGGAGACGTGAAGTTTAGAGGTAATCAGAAAGGGAAGATTATTGGTTCTGGAACCATTGGAAACAGTAACCTTCCTTCTATCTCTAATGTTTTATTAGTAGAAGGATTAACTCATAATCTATTGTCCATAAGTCAATTAAGTGACAATAGTTATGACATTATCTTCAATCAAAGCTCCCGTAGAGCTGTAAGTCAAAAAGATGGATCAATCCTCTTTTCTGGAAAGAGAAAGAACAACATATACAAAATTGATTTATCAGATCTTAAATCTCAGAATGTTAAATGTCTTTTGTCTGTTAGCGATGAGCAATGGGTATGGAACTGAAGATTGGGACATGTCATTCTAAGAAAAATCTCTCAACTAAATAAATTAAATTTAGTCAGAGGACTTCCCAATCTGAAGTAAAACTCAGAAGCTCTGTGTGAAGCATGTCAAAAAGGAAAATTTTCAAAACCTTCCTTTAAATCCAAAAATGTTGTCTCTTCCTCTAAGCCATTAGAGTTACTTCATATTGATCTGTTTGGGCCAGTTAAAACTGCATCCATCACAGGAAAGAAGTATGGATTGATCATTGTTGATGACTTCAACAGATGGACATGGGTAAAGTTTTTAAAACACAAGGATGAGTCACATTCTTTGTTCATTGACTTTTGTTCCCAAGTGCAAAACGAAAAAGATTTTAAAATCATAAAAGTCAGAAGTGATCATGGTGGTGAATTTGAAAATCATTATTTTGAAAAATATTTTAAAGAAAATGGTATTGTTCATAATTTTTCTTGTCCTAGAACTCCCCAACAAAATGGAGTTGTAGAAAGAAAGAATAGAACTTTATAAGAAATGGCCAGAACCATGATAAATGAAACTAAAATGGATAAGCACTTTTGGAAATAAGCTATGAACACAGTGTGTTACATTCATAATAGAATCTCTATAAGACCTATTCTTGAAAAGACTCCCTATGAATTGTGGAAAAACAGAAAGCCCAACATTTCTTATTTCCATCCTTTTGGATGTACTTGTTTTATTCTGAACACTAAAGAAACTCTGAACAAGTTTGATTCTAAACACAAAGTGTTTTCTGCTTGGATATTCTGAACGCTCAAAAGGCTATATAGTATATAACACAAAAACTCTGATTGTTGAAGAATCAATCAAAGTCAGGTTTGATGATAAGCTTGGCCAGCAACAGCCAAAGAAAATTATCTTTTCTGTAGGTACAGAAGATCATCCCTCAAACTCTGAAACTTCAAAAGCAAAGGAAGACTCAGAAGCAAAGGAAGAATCAGCAGATCATCCTCTTGACAATGCTCTGGACAACCTCAGAATCTCTGATCAACCTACTCAAAAAATGTTTCCTGGAATCTCTTCAGCTCACAAAGAAGACGTAATCATTGGAAGAAAAGAATATCCCATCAAAACAAGATCCTCTCTCAGAATCAATGAAGAATATTTGTTTGGTTTGGTTTCTCTGATTGAACCAACTTCCATTGATGAAGCTCTGGAAGATAATGATTGGATATTAGCAATGCAAGAGGAACTCAATCAATTCTCCAGAAATGATGTATGAGATCTAGTTCCAAGACCCAAAGGATTCAACGTTATAGGAACCAAATGGGTTTTCAGAAACAAACTGAACGAGCAAGGAGAGGTGATAAAAAACAAAGCACGATTGGTTGCACAGGGTTATAGTCAACAAGAAGGAATTGACTATAATGAAACCTTTGCCCCAGTCTCCATGTTAGAGTCTATAAGATTATTAATTTCTTTTGCTGTACAAAATAACATTTCATTATATCAAATGTAGTGTATGGGTGTGTGTAAGAACACATAGATATTCAAAAGTGAAATAAAGTAAAAGTAATACAAACAACACGAAATTTGAATGCAAAACGTCAAATGTTTTCATTAAATGAAAATATGACATATGAAATGACAACCCTTAACAAATGAACCATTATGCCCCGGGAAAAACATAAGGTTTAAAGTCATTATTTTAAAAAGAAATTACATAACCAAACTTCTTAAAGCAATAAAATAGAAATAATCATTACTCTTGACTAAAGGAGATATAGATGATTACTTCCGCCTTCCAATTGTTGAGTCCGTTGCCCCTGGTAGGAAAGATCCAGTTGTTGAGATCACAATCATTGTCAGCATCTTCTATTGCGTTGACTCCATTGTTGCCGATACATAATGAAGGTCTTCCAGCTCAAGTGCGACGAAAAACCCTTTGACCCTCTATAGTAAATCCCAAACCAAACTTATCAGATTTATAAGGGATATCAGGAAGCTGACCCCAAATGGTACAATCACCTTCTTCTATAGTAGCTTTGGCATCCTTCAAGGAAGGAATCTTGTGTGAAACCATGGTAGTCTTTGGAATGACATAAACGTCTTTAATAGCAGCAGGGGGGAATTACTTTAAAAGGTTGGCAGGGAGTCTCGATGAATTCACCGTCCATTTCAACATACCATAATGAATTCAAATGGCTGACTACGTACTCCTCTTCTCCGCATACAGTAACAAAATTCCTTTTCATAGTGTGATACGGTGGGAGAAATGACTTGGGTGTTTTGCGTTTTATCGCAAATGTTGCGGTTAGCAAGAGTTGCCACCGACTTTTCTTTTATCCAAAAGGAAAGGTGAAAAAGCACAGGAAAGACCTTTGAGATTGTTTCTTGAGTTCGGGGGATAGATTATGAAAAGGGAAGGTATTATCACCCTTTTCATCCATGTTTTTTCATGGGATCTTAGTTACTTACTAGATCACTTACTTTTTTTGTTTGAAATTGTGCTTTGTGTGGTTTTTTAAAGTATTTTGTAAAGAGGCCATAGTTTAGGAAAACTTTGTAATGATTCTCGTTCGTAAGAATCTATATAAAGTGTTTGATCTCTTGAATATGTTTTCAAGTTTTGTAAGATGTTTTGAAAGTGTAGGTGTTTGTTTTGAAAATAGCAAGGATGTTTTGTTTTGAAATTGAGCAAGTAATTAGGAGCATTCTACCTACTCAAAAGTCTTTCATGTTCATTTCCTTTTCCTTTGACATTCTTATATTACCATTAATTTGGTAAGTAAACCTATCTTTAGAGGTAAACAGGACGGGCGAGGGTCATCGTATAACCATGATTAGCAATGTTGCAAGGTATCTTAGCATTCTCTTTTAGGGACTAAGTGTTAGAACAAGATTAGTTCTAATCTATCTCAGAGTTTTGATGATATCAATAAATTATATTTTAGATAATTTATACTCTGATGAACGTATTTAAATATTTCAGATAATGTTCTGACATAAGCATTCTGATGTGCTAAGCTAAAAATTATATGAAGAAGTTCTTTAATGAAATAACCATTTTTGTTTTAAGCGCAACTGCGGACTCTGGTAAGATAATTTATTTAAATGTATCTTCTAACATTTAGCAGGATTCCTTGCTCAGAAGATTACTTGAAAGCAAGTGTTGTTCAGAAGTTATTTGAAAGCAAGCGCTGATCAAGTTCTTAGCAAGCAAAGCACTTCTTAGAAGATGAGTAAAGCATGTTCTAAATTCAAGAGGTTGAAACAAGTTCTGAAAGAACGTTAAAGCCAACTTGTCTTGTCAAGCTTCAGGAAACATGTTCTTACAAGTGCCGTTTTCTCATTAATGCAAAGACGGCTGCAAGCACTCAAGTGTCTAAGCTAGTTTCTTGGAAAATGGAATAGTGCAAAGAAACACGCAAGCATTTAATGCTCTCCACTTTTCTGAAGGCGGCAACGGTCTTTTTGTTCCTACTATATATATAAGGACATTTATTGCAAGCCAACTAATCAATCAATTTCAAAATAGAAGCAAGAAACTACGTGAAAAATTCTGGGCTCACAAACTGTTTGTTCATACACTTTGTGCAATTTATTCTAAGTGAAAAATTACAGTTGTGATATAGCTTGATTAGAAGAAAATTTTTATTTCACTATCTGTAAGATTAAACTCTTGTAATTGTTCCTTGAGAGACCAAGTTTGGTCAGATTTCTCAAGTAGACTAGGACTAGATTTAAGTCTTAGTGGTGTTAGTCACTTGTAAGATTACTTGTGCATTGTTAGTCACAAAAGTTGTTGTGTGTTTGTAATCATTTGATTATAGTGGATTAAGTCCTTATTGAGAAAGGCGAAATCACCTTGACGGGTGGAATGGAGTAGTTTGAGTTCAAACGAACCAGGATAAAAATAACCTTGTCTTTCCATCATTGTTGAGCTTTGTTTTGAAAAGAAAAAGAGTCACTTATTCAACCCCCCCTTAAAAGTGTTTTCTTACCCCTTCAATTGGTATCAGAGCTTGACTCTGAGCACAACACTTAACCGTGTCAGGAAAAGATCCATAAGAAAACACAATGGTCACTGAACAAAACAATAATAGTTACAACAAACCTCCTGTATTTGATGGAGAAGATTTTGAGTACTGGAAAGATAGACTAGAAAGTTTCTTTCTAGGTCATGATAATGATCTTTGGGATATAGTCTTGGATGGTTACACACATCCTACAGACTCAGAAGGAAACAAAGTGGATAGAAAAAATATGGATAGACAACAAAAAGCTGATTTTAAAAATCATCATAGCGCCAAAAATATTTTTCTAAATGCTATCTCTAAAGTAGAATATTAAAAATCACTAATAGATATACAACACATGATATGTTTGAGTCTCTTAAAATGACTCATGAAGGAAACACTCAAGTGAAGGAGTCTAAAGCTCCACCTTTAGTTCAGAAGTATGAAGCCTTCAAAGTTGAAGAAAATGAGTCTATAGAAGCAATGTTCTCTAGGTTTCAAACTCTGATCGCTGGTCTGAGAGTTTTGAACAAGGGATATACCAAAGCAGATCATGTGAAAAAGATCATCAGAAGCTTACCCAGAAGATAGGCACCAATGGTCACTGCTTTCAAAGTTTCAAAAGATCTGAACAACGTGTCTCTGGAGGAACTCATCAGCGCTCTCAGAAGTCATGAGATTGAACTGGATGAGCACGAGCCTCAGAAGAAAGGTAAGTCTCTGGCCCTTACATCAATTAAGAAATTTGATACTAACACTTTTCAGGCTGAAGAGGAAAACTCTGAAGAATCAGCGCAAGAAGAAGACGAACTATCCTTGCTCTCTAGAAGGATCAATCATCTATGGAAGCACAGATAGAAGAAGTTCAGGAACTTCAAAAAGTCAAAAGATAGACCAGAATCTTCTGGACACAAAAAGTCAAACAAAAGAGAGATCATCTGTTATGAATGCAAAGAACCTGGTCACTACAAAAGTGATTGTCCAAAGCTTCAAAAAGAAAAACCAAAGAAAAGGTTTGGTAAGAAGAAAGGGATGATGGCAACCTGGGATGACTCAGATTCTTCTGAAGATGAATCTGGTTCTGAAGATGAAAATGCCAACCTAGCTCTAATGGCTACCACAGCAGATGACTCAGACTGTGAGTTAGAACCAAGAGAGGTATTTTCTGAATTTTCTAGAGATGAACTTGCTGATAGTTTATCAGAACTTCTGGAAAACTATAGTCAGCTCAAAATCAAATACAAGAAACTCAAGAAGAGTCTTGCATCTGATCTTGAGAAACATGAAACAAAAAAATCTGAACTTTTAGAAAATAATTTTAAACTTAAAGAAGAAACTCAAAATGTTCAAAAATTTTCTAGTTCAGAGTCTATGTCTAGTTCAAAAGATATTCTGAAAGAATATGACTGTAGCTTTCAAACTTTTCTGGCTAAAGGCATAGATAGAAGCAAAATGGCTTCAATGATCTATGGAGTTAGTGGGAAAAACAGAAGAGGGATTGGATATGAACCTTCCAAAGGGAAGGAGACATACATACCAAAACCTGTTGCTAAAATGACTTTCACTTAAAAACCTCTGAATAAACAATTCAAGTTTGGACACTCACATGATATAAAATATACATCACATTCTGGAAACTCTTATGCTAACCCAAAGTTCAAACAGAACTTTAAACACTCTAACCCAAAAGGACCCAAAAAGATATGGGTACGTAAGGATAAAATAATATTTGTTGCAGATGTCCTTAACCGCTCAATTGAGACACCTGTCATGGTACCTGGACTCTGGGTGCTCACGACACATGACGAGAAAAAGGTCTATGTTCCAAAGCCTGGAACTTAAAGCTGGAGGAGACGTGAAGTTTAGAGGTAATCAGAAAGGGAAGATTATTGGTTCTGGAACCATTGGAAACAGTAACCTTCCTTCTATCTCTAATGTTTTATTAGTAGAAGGATTAACTCATAATCTATTGTCCATAAGTCAATTAAGTGACAATAGTTATGACATTATCTTCAATCAAAGCTCCCGTAGAGCTGTAAGTCAAAAAGATGGATCAATCCTCTTTTCTGGAAAGAGAAAGAACAACATATACAAAATTGATTTATCAGATCTTAAATCTCAGAACGTTAAATGTCTTTTGTCTGTTAGCGATGAGCAATGGGTATGGAACTGAAGATTGGGACATGTCATTCTAAGAAAAATCTCTCAACTAAATAAATTAAATTTAGTCAGAGGACTTCCCAATCTGAAGTAAAACTCAGAAGCTCTGTGTGAAGCATGTCAAAAAGGAAAATTTTCAAAACCTTCCTTTAAATCCAAAAATGTTGTCTCTTCCTCTAAGCCATTAGAGTTACTTCATATTGATCTGTTTGGGCCAGTTAAAACTGCATCCATCACAGGAAAGAAGTATGGATTGATCATTGTTGATGACTTCAACAGATGGACATGGGTAAAGTTTTTAAAACACAAGGATGAGTCACATTCTTTGTTCATTGACTTTTGTTCCCAAGTGCAAAACGAAAAAGATTTTAAAATCATAAAAGTCAGAAGTGATCATGGTGGTGAATTTGAAAATCATTATTTTGAAAAATATTTTAAAGAAAATGGTATTGTTCATAATTTTTCTTGTCCTAGAACTCCCCAACAAAATGGAGTTGTAGAAAGAAAGAATAGAACTTTATAAGAAATGGCCAGAACCATGATAAATGAAACTAAAATGGCTAAGCACTTTTGGAAATAAGCTATGAACACAGTGTGTTACATTCATAATAGAATCTCTATAAGACCTATTCTTGAAAAGACTCCCTATGAATTGTGGAAAAACAGAAAGCCCAACATTTCTTATTTCCATCCTTTTGGATGTACTTGTTTTATTCTGAACACTAAAGAAACTCTGAACAAGTTTGATTCTAAACACAAAGTGTTTTCTGCTTGGATATTCTGAACGCTCAAAAGTCTATATAGTATATAACACAAAAACTCTGATTGTTGAAGAATCAATCAAAGTCAGGTTTGATGATAAGCTTGGCCAGCAACAGCCAAAGAAAATTATCTTTTCTGTAGGTACAGAAGATCATCCCTCAAACTCTGAAACTTCAAAAGCAAAGGAAGACTCAGAAGCAAAGGAAGAATCAGCAGATCATCCTCTTGACAATGCTCTGGACAACCTCAGAATCTCTGATCAACCTACTCAAAAAATGTTTCCTGGAATCTCTTCAGCTCACAAAGAAGACGTAATCATTGGAAGAAAAGAAGATCCCATCAAAACAAGATCCTCTCTCAGAATCAATGAAGAATATTTGTTTGGTTTGGTTTCTCTGATTGAACCAACTTCCATTGATGAAGCTCTGGAAGATAATGATTGGATATTAGCAATGCAAGAGGAACTCAATCAATTCTCCAGAAATGATGTATGAGATCTAGTTCCAAGACCCAAAGGATTCAACGTTATAGGAACCAAATGGGTTTTCAGAAACAAACTGAACGAGCAAGGAGAGGTGATAAAAAACAAAGCACGATTGGTTGCACAGGGTTATAGTCAACAAGAAGGAATTGACTATAATGAAACCTTTGCCCCAGTCTCCATGTTAGAGTCTATAAGATTATTAATTTCTTTTGCTGTATAAAATAACATTTCATTATATCAAATGTAGTGTATGGGTGTGTGTAAGAACACATAGATATTCAAAAGTGAAATAAAGTAAAAGTAATACAAACAACACGAAATTTGAATGCAAAACGTCAAATGTTTTCATTAAATGAAAATATGACATATGAAATGACAACCCTTAACAAATGAACCATTATGCCCCGGGAAAAACATAAGGTTTAAAGTCATTATTTTAAAAAGAAATTACATAACCAAACTTCTTAAAGCAATAAAATAGAAATAATCATTACTCTTGACTAAAGGAGATATAGATGATTACTTCCGCCTTCCAATTGTTGAGTCCGTTGCCCCTGGTAGGAAAGATCCAGTTGTTGAGATCACAATCATTGTCAGCATCTTCTATTGCGTTGACTCCATTGTTGCCGATACATAATGAAGGTCTTCCAGCTCAAGTGCGACGAAAAACCCTTTGACCCTCTATAGTAAATCCCAAACCAAACTTATCAGATTTATAAGGGATATCAGGAAGCTGACCCCAAATGGTACAATCACCTTCTTCTATAGTAGCTTTGGCATCCTTCAAGGAAGGAATCTTGTGTGAAACCATGGTAGTCTTTGGAATGACATAAACGTCTTTAATAGCAGCAGGGGGGAATTACTTTAAAAGGTTGGCAGGGAGTCTCGATGAATTCACCGTCCATTTCAACATACCATAATGAATTCAAATGGCTGACTACGTACTCCTCTTCTCCGCATACAGTAACAAAATTCCTTTTCATAGTGTGATACGGTGGGAGAAATGACTTGGGTGTTTTGCGTTTTATCGCAAATGTTGCGGTTAGCAAGAGTTGCCACCGACTTTTCTTTTATCCAAAAGGAAAGGTGAAAAAGCACAGGAAAGACCTTTGAGATTGTTTCTTGAGTTCGGGGGATAGATTATGAAAAGGGAAGGTATTATCACCCTTTTCATCCATGTTTTTTCATGGGATCTTAGTTACTTACTAGATCACTTACTTTTTTTGTTTGAAATTGTGCTTTGTGTGGTTTTTTAAAGTATTTTGTAAAGAGGCCATAGTTTAGGAAAACTTTGTAATGATTCTCGTTCGTAAGAATCTATATAAAGTGTTTGATCTCTTGAATATGTTTTCAAGTTTTGTAAGATGTTTTGAAAGTGTAGGTGTTTGTTTTGAAAATAGCAAGGATGTTTTGTTTTGAAATTGAGCAAGTAATTAGGAGCATTCTACCTACTCAAAAGTCTTTCATGTTCATTTCCTTTTCCTTTGACATTGTTATATTACCATTAATTTGGTAAGTAAACCTATCTTTAGAGGTAAACAGGACGGGCGAGGGTCATCGTATAACCATGATTAGCAATGTTGCAAGGTATCTTAGCATTCTCTTTTAGGGACTAAGTGTTAGAACAAGATTAGTTCTAATCTATCTCAGAGTTTTGATGATATCAATAAATTATATTTTAGATAATTTATACTCTGATGAACGTATTTGAATATTTCAGATAATGTTCTGACATAAGCATTCTGATGTGCTAAGCTAAAAATTATATGAAGAAGTTCTTTAATGAAATAACCATTTTTGTTTTAAGCGCAACTGCGGACTCTGGTAAGATAATTTATTTAAATGTATCTTCTAACATTTAGCAGGATTCCTTGCTCAGAAGATTACTTGAAAGCAAGTGTTGTTCAGAAGTTATTTGAAAGCAAGCGCTGATCAAGTTCTTAGCAAGCAAAGCACTTCTTAGAAGATGAGTAAAGCATGTTCTAAATTCAAGAGGTTGAAACAAGTTCTGAAAGAACGTTAAAGCCAACTTGTCTTGTCAAGCTTCAGGAAACATGTTCTTACAAGTGCCGTTTTCTCATTAATGCAAAGACGGCTGCAAGCACTCAAGTGTCTAAGCTAGTTTCTTGGAAAATGGAATAGTGCAAAGAAACACGCAAGCATTTAATGCTCTCCACTTTTCTGAAGGCGGCAACGGTCTTTTTGTTCCTACTATATATAGAAGGACATTTATTGCAAGCCAACTAATCAATCAATTTCAAAATAGAAGCAAGAAACTACGTGAAAAATTCTGGGCTCACAAACTGTTTGTTCATACACTTTGTGCAATTTATTCTAAGTGAAAAATTACAGTTGTGATATAGCTTGATTAGAAGAAAATTTTTATTTCACTATCTGTAAGATTAAACTCTTGTAATTGTTCCTTGAGAGACCAAGTTTGGTCAGATTTCTCAAGTAGACTAGGACTAGATTTAAGTCTTAGTGGTGTTAGTCACTTGTAAGATTACTTGTGCATTGTTAGTCACAAAAGTTGTTGTGTGTTTGTAATCATTTGATTATAGTGGATTAAGTCCTTATTGAGAAAGGCGAAATCACCTTGACGGGTGGAATGGAGTAGTTTGAGTTCAAACGAACCAGGATAAAAATAACCTTGTCTTTCCATCATTGTTGAGCTTTGTTTTGAAAAGAAAAAGAGTCACTTATTCAACCCCCCCTTAAAAGTGTTTTCTTACCCCTTCAATTGGTATCAGAGCTTGACTCTGAGCACAACACTTAACCGTGTTAGGAAAAGATCCATAAGAAAACACAATGGTCACTGAACAAAACAATAATAGTTACAACAAACCTCCTGTATTTGATGGAGAAGATTTTGAGTACTGGAAAGATAGACTAGAAAGTTTCTTTCTAGGTCATGATAATGATCTTTGGGATATAGTCTTGGATGGTTACACACATCCTACAGACTCAGAAGGAAACAAAGTGGATAGAAAAAATATGGATAGACAACAAAAAGCTGATTTTAAAAATCATCATAGCGCCAAAAATATTTTTCTAAATGCTATCTCTAAAGTAGAATATTAAAAATCACTAATAGATATACAACACATGATATGTTTGAGTCTCTTAAAATGACTCATGAAGGAAACACTCAAGTGAAGGAGTCTAAAGCTCCACCTTTAGTTCAGAAGTATGAAGCCTTCAAAGTTGAAGAAAATGAGTCTATAGAAGCAATGTTCTCTAGGTTTCAAACTCTGATCGCTGGTCTGAGAGTTTTGAACAAGGGATATACCAAAGCAGATCATGTGAAAAAGATCATCAGAAGCTTACCCAGAAGATAGGCACCAATGGTCACTGCTTTCAAAGTTTCAAAAGATCTGAACAACGTGTCTCTGGAGGAACTCATCAGCGCTCTCAGAAGTCATGAGATTGAACTGGATGAGCACGAGCCTCAGAAGAAAGGTAAGTCTCTGGCCCTTACATCAATTAAGAAATTTGATACTAACACTTTTCAGGCTGAAGAGGAAAACTCTGAAGAATCGGCGCAAGAAGAAGACGAACTATCCTTGCTCTCTAGAAGGATCAATCATCTATGGAAGCACAGATAGAAGAAGTTCAGGAACTTCAAAAAGTCAAAAGATAGACCAGAATCTTCTGGACACAAAAAGTCAAACAAAAGAGAGATCATCTGTTATGAATGCAAAGAACCTGGTCACTACAAAAGTGATTGTCCAAAGCTTCAAAAAGAAAAACCAAAGAAAAGGTTTGGTAAGAAGAAAGGGATGATGGCAACCTGGGATGACTCAGATTCTTCTGAAGATGAATCTGGTTCTGAAGATGAAAATGCCAACCTAGCTCTAATGGCTACCACAGCAGATGACTCAGACTGTGAGTTAGAACCAAGAGAGGTATTTTCTGAATTTTCTAGAGATGAACTTGCTGATAGTTTATCAGAACTTCTGGAAAACTATAGTCAGCTCAAAATCAAATACAAGAAACTCAAGAAGAGTCTTGCATCTGATCTTGAGAAACATGAAACAAAAAAATCTGAACTTTTAGAAAATAATTTTAAACTTAAAGAAGAAACTCAAAATGTTCAAAAATTTTCTAGTTCAGAGTCTATGTCTAGTTCAAAAGATATTCTGAAAGAATATGACTGTAGCTTTCAAACTTTTCTGGCTAAAGGCATAGATAGAAGCAAAAATGGCTTCAATGATCTATGGAGTTAGTGGGAAAAACAGAAGAGGGATTGGATATGAACCTTCCAAAGGGAAGGAGACATACATACCAAAACCTGTTGCTAAAATGACTTTCACTTAAAAACCTCTGAATAAACAATTCAAGTTTGGACACTCACATGATATAAAATATACATCACATTCTGGAAACTCTTATGCTAACCCAAAGTTCAAACAGAACTTTAAACACTCTAACCCAAAAGGACCCAAAAAGATATGGGTACGTAAGGATAAAATAATATTTGTTGCAGATGTCCTTAACCGCTCAATTGAGACACCTGTCATGGTACCTGGACTCTGGGTGCTCACGACACATGACGAGAAAAAGGTCTATGTTCCAAAGCCTGGAACTTAAAGCTGGAGGAGACGTGAAGTTTAGAGGTAATCAGAAAGGGAAGATTATTGGTTCTGGAACCATTGGAAACAGTAACCTTCCTTCTATCTCTAATGTTTTATTAGTAGAAGGATTAACTCATAATCTATTGTCCATAAGTCAATTAAGTGACAATAGTTATGACATTATCTTCAATCAAAGCTCCCGTAGAGCTGTAAGTCAAAAAGATGGATCAATCCTCTTTTCTGGAAAGAGAAAGAACAACATATACAAAATTGATTTATCAGATCTTAAATCTCAGAACGTTAAATGTCTTTTGTCTGTTAGCGATGAGCAATGGGTATGGAACTGAAGATTGGGACATGTCATTCTAAGAAAAATCTCTCAACTAAATAAATTAAATTTAGTCAGAGGACTTCCCAATCTGAAGTAAAACTCAGAAGCTCTGTGTGAAGCATGTCAAAAAGGAAAATTTTCAAAACCTTCCTTTAAATCCAAAAATGTTGTCTCTTCCTCTAAGCCATTAGAGTTACTTCATATTGATCTGTTTGGGCCAGTTAAAACTGCATCCATCACAGGAAAGAAGTATGGATTGATCATTGTTGATGACTTCAACAGATGGACATGGGTAAAGTTTTTAAAACACAAGGATGAGTCACATTCTTTGTTCATTGACTTTTGTTCCCAAGTGCAAAACGAAAAAGATTTTAAAATCATAAAAGTCAGAAGTGATCATGGTGGTGAATTTGAAAATCATTATTTTGAAAAATATTTTAAAGAAAATGGTATTGTTCATAATTTTTCTTGTCCTAGAACTCCCCAACAAAATGGAGTTGTAGAAAGAAAGAATAGAACTTTATAAGAAATGGCCAGAACCATGATAAATGAAACTAAAATGGCTAAGCACTTTTGGAAATAAGCTATGAACACAGTGTGTTACATTCATAATAGAATCTCTATAAGACCTATTCTTGAAAAGACTCCCTATGAATTGTGGAAAAACAGAAAGCCCAACATTTCTTATTTCCATCCTTTTGGATGTACTTGTTTTATTCTGAACACTAAAGAAACTCTGAACAAGTTTGATTCTAAACACAAAGTGTTTTCTGCTTGGATATTCTGAACGCTCAAAAGTCTATATAGTATATAACACAAAAACTCTGATTGTTGAAGAATCAATCAAAGTCAGGTTTGATGATAAGCTTGGCCAGCAACAGCCAAAGAAAATTATCTTTTCTGTAGGTACAGAAGATCATCCCTCAAACTCTGAAACTTCAAAAGCAAAGGAAGACTCAGAAGCAAAGGAAGAATCAGCAGATCATCCTCTTGACAATGCTCTGGACAACCTCAGAATCTCTGATCAACCTACTCAAAAAATGTTTCCTGGAATCTCTTCAGCTCACAAAGAAGACGTAATCATTGGAAGAAAAGAAGATCCCATCAAAACAAGATCCTCTCTCAGAATCAATGAAGAATATTTGTTTGGTTTGGTTTCTCTGATTGAACCAACTTCCATTGATGAAGCTCTGGAAGATAATGATTGGATATTAGCAATGCAAGAGGAACTCAATCAATTCTCCAGAAATGATGTATGAGATCTAGTTCCAAGACCCAAAGGATTCAACGTTATAGGAACCAAATGGGTTTTCAGAAACAAACTGAACGAGCAAGGAGAGGTGATAAAAAACAAAGCACGATTGGTTGCACATGGTTATAGTCAACAAGAAGGAATTGACTATAATGAAACCTTTGCCCCAGTCTCCATGTTAGAGTCTATAAGATTATTAATTTCTTTTGCTGTACAAAATAACATTTCATTATATCAAATGGATGTTAAAAGTGCATTTTTAAATGGCTATATTGAAGAAGAAGTTTATGTCTATCAACCTCCTGGATTTATTGATTCAAAACATCCAGAACATGTTTTTAAATTAAAAAAGTCTTTGTACGGTTTAAAACAAGCTCCCAGAGCTTGGTATGATCGTTTGAGTAATTTTCTTTTTGAAAACGATTTTACCAGAGGGAAAGTGGACACAACTCTTTTCAGAAAGACATTTAAAAATGATATTTTAATTTGTCAAATTTATGTTGATGATATAATTTTTGGAACCTCTAATATCTCCCTTGGAAAAGAATTTGCTGAGACCATGCAGGAAGAATTTGAAATGAGCATGATGGGAGAATTGAAGTTCTTTCTGGGAATTCAAATCAACCAGACTCCAGAAGGTACTTACATACATCAGACGAAGTATGTTAAAGAACTTCTGAAGAAATTTCAGATGTCAGAAAGCAAAGATGCCAAGACACCTATGCATCCAACCTGTATTCTGGGAAAAGATGAGGTAAGTATGAAGGTAGATCAGAAGCTCTATAGAGGTATGATTGGACCCCTTCTCTATCTGACTGCATCTAGACCTAATATACTATTCAGCGTGTGTTTATGCGCTAGATTCCAATCAGATCCTAGAGAATCTCACTTAACAACTGTTAAGAGAATTCTTAGGTTTCTGAAAGGTACTACTAATCTGGGTTTGTGTTACAGAAGATCACAAGATTACAGACTAGTAGGTTATTGTGATGCTGACTTTGCTGGAGATATAATTGAAAGAAAGAGCACCTCTGGAAGCTGCCAGTTTCTGGGTGACAATCTTATCTCGTGGTACAGCAAGAAGCAAGCAACAATTGCACTTTCAACCATAGAAGTTGAGTATATATCTGCTGCTGGATGTAGTTCTCATATGATTTGGATGAAAAGTTAGCTAGAAGATTTTAATATTTATGAAAGTAAGATTCATATCTTCTGTGACAATACTTCTGCTATTTTTGTCTTTCTAAGAATCAAATTTTACATTCTAAAGCCAAACATATTGAAATTAAATATCATTTTATAAGGGACTATATTCAGAAGGGAATTTTAAATTTAATTTTTGTAAAAACAGACCATCAATGGGCTGACATTTTTACCAAACCCCTTTCAGAAGATAGATTTAATTTCATTTTGAAAAATATTTGTATGGAATTATGTCCTAAATAAAATAATATTTATCTTCTGTGTTTAACTTCAAAATATTATGAAATGAATGTTCTGATTAACAACTCTTCAGAAGTTAGAAGAGAAGTTACATCAAAAGCTATATGAAAAGTTCTGAAATGTTCTAACATTTCATTTCTAAGTATAGTTCAGAAATTCATTAGAACAAACAACTGTCACATGCATCCTTCAGGATATGAACACGTGGTGTGTTTCTGAAAGGTCACGCGTGCAAAAGCTACCGACGCCGTTCTAGGTAACTGTTAATGATTAGCTATAATCTCACGTTTTCCCCTAATTTTTAGCAAAATCATTAAATGCACGTAATGATATGATTCGTTTTAAATTTGTTTTAAATTCTTTTTCAATTTTATTTCTAAACCTATTTCTGAAACTTTTGCATATAAATACTTTTTGAAAAACCCTTTTTCATTTTTTACCGTCTCTTTCAAAACTCAAACGTTTATGTACTTTTTCTCTAAAACCCTTTTCTTCATCTCTCAACTCTAAGAACTCCAATGGCGTCTTTCTCTACCCATTCTGAGAACATCCACTCTGAGCAATACATAGTGCCTGAGAGAACAACTCTCATTCCTGTAGACAGCTTGGAAGTTTTAAGTGAGTTAATGGTGGATTTTGAGAATCTAAGAGAAAATGGTTTTGACTTGTTTCCTGCTGTTAAGTTTCAAGGTTGGGAAAAGTTTTTTGACCATCTCATTGGTCCAGTTTTTCCACAACTGGTGAAGGAATTCTGGATACATGCAATTGTAACCCCTAAGGTTATCCTCTTTTTTGTAATGGGTAAGGAAATCTCCATTACTAAAAACCTACTCAGAAAGTTGCTAGGTTTTAAAGGACTTGGAGTAACAGGTATGCCAAGTGGAAGAATGGAAATGTCGAAGGTCTACTCAGAAATTTTCGCAAATGGTCAAGGATCTTATAAAGTCAAGGACTTGAAAGATAAATACAAGATTTAGGAAAGAATAATCCATGTATGTATTCACCATAGAAAGGAAACCAACTCTCCATATTACATTAATGCTAATCAACAATACTTGTTGTTCTGCCTTGGAACAAATGTAAAAATTGATTTGCCTTATTTGCTGTTTGAACATCTCTGGAACCATGTAAAAGAGACTAGGGAAGCTGAAAGGATGAAAAACCCCAAATCCAAAAGGAATTGGATTCCTATGGGTAGATTAATCTCAGACATTCTGACTGAGAATGGTCTGATTGCTCACCTAGATGAAGCAAATCTTCTGGGGGAGCTAGAACCTACTTGTGGTAAGACTATGACTGGAAAGAATTTAGTGAAAAGGAAAATAATTGACAAGCTGCTGGTGGAACCAACTCCGTATGTGTCAGCTACTGTGAGGAGAAGAAGGATACCTATTGCTGATTTCCCTCTGTTCAACTCAGGAGATCACCCACGTATCATCCTGCACTACATTGAAATCTGTAAAGAGACTAGAACACCTATTGATCCAGCTTGGCTCCAAGGAAGAAATCAAACTACTCCAGATGTTGTTCTTCAGGAATCTTTGAAGAGGAAAGCAGTTGAAGGACCTTCTGCCAGACCTCAGAAGAAAAAGAAGTAAGGTAAACCTGCCGAAACTATCACTGTTTATGATTCTATCAATGTATCTACATCTGCTGAACCCTCTCAAACCTTAGGAGATATAGATGTTGATATTGACCTGACCTTACCCTCTGACTCTCTTGCTGACAACCCTCAAAGAAATCAAGTTTTATCAGACTTGAGTGACTTTGACTCTGATGAACACTCTAAAACCCAATAAGAACCATCCCAATCAGAACCCTCTCACTCAGAACCCTCTGAACCATCTGTTTCTCAACCCATTTCTGCTGAACACTTTTCAAGACCTCCTCCCAGACCTCTATCACCCATACCATCTGGACGGTATGATGCTGGATCTTGGAGAATTCCAGGAATCAACGTTCCTATGGCAACATAAAAACCACATTTCACCTTACCATCTGGATTTTTTTCCCATGAACCAACCACAACATCAGAACCCCATTCCCACTCCTGAAAATACAATAATCATTTCACCTGACATCACTCCACCTACTTCACCACAACATCCAACACAAAACTCACCTATACTCTCACCCCCTCATATTCCAAAACACCAATATGTTGAACCACCTGAAACTTTTGAATCATCCGAACCTCATGAACAATCAACACCACCTAACTTTATTGACCAACCTGACCATTCAACCACTCCTGAACCAACCAAAAATCCTGAACCTGCTAGCTTTTTAAGAACTATAGTGGATTATGAATCTCTACAATTTTTTAAAAACAAAACTTTCAAGAAGGCTGTCCTAAAACCTGTTCATCCAGATGTGAATACATTATTTCAGAATTTTTAACAGAAGTTCAAGCATGGTTGAATCCGCTGAAAGAAGATTGTACCAGAAGTGTGAACCCAGCTGCAATGGATCTTCTGTGGGAGACTTTCAGAAGAACCCTAGATGCTGAGTCACTGAAGCTACATGACTTATGTCACTTTCAGGTGCTGGACAACTTTTCCAAACATCTGCATGCTTTCAAGTCAGAAGCTGCTGACATTTGGAATAAGAAGTCTTCTTTAATGATTGCTGATACACTAGCTGATACAATGGACATATCAGAAGATGAATCTGAAGATGCCTCTGACGATTCAAACCCTCTGGCTATTGTTCTATTGAATCAACCTTCTGTTAAGGCAGCTCCTGAACCTGTGCCAACTCTTGTGATGGATCTGGGCACTCTGCTTTCAATTTTTGTGCATTCTGACTCAACGGTTGCTGCTCCAAAGCCTGTTTCTGCTGAAGCTTCGTCATCCTCTGCTCCTACCTCACTTATCATGGATACTCTGAATGAGCTCAAGAGATAGAATGAAGTCATTCATGAACGCTTGGATAAGCTAGACCAGACAAATCAACAAATCAGAAGCTGGATGATGAAACAAGAAGAATCTGCCTCTGAGATCAAGAATCTTTTGATGGCTCTTGTTACTAAGAAATCCTAGTGTCTTTCTGTTTCTTGTCTTTTGTTTGTTGTTTTGTACTTCTAGATATCTTTTGCTACTTTATGAAAACTTTTAAGCTCTTTAACTATTTTATTTATACACTTTTTAATTATGCCAAAAAGGGGGAGAAAATGAGTATTTTGAACTAATCTCTATTTAACAGTTATGGGACTAAGTCTCAGACATTCTAACAAAATACAAGATTTCTTTCTGTGCAAAAGAATTTTTTTGCAGATTTCACTTAAACTCTGGAAGAGTATTTCAGCTGAACATTATCTTCAAAAGAAGTTCTGAAGAAATCCTAGAAGATATTTTTCGTACTCGGATAAATAATCTTAGGAAGTTTTATATATAGAAATATTCATTTCAGGGGGAGATTCTTATCTTTTATCATATTTTATTTCTATATCTGAATAATTTTTGTCATCATCAAAAAGGGGGAGATTGTTAGAACAAGATTAGTTCTAATCTATCTCAGAGTTTTGATGATAACAATAAATTATATTTTAGATAATTTATACTCTGATGAACGTATTTGAATGTTTCAGATAATGTTTTGACAGAAGCATTATGATGTGCTAAGCTAAAAATTATATGGAGAAGTTCTTTAATGAAAGAAACATTTTTGTTTTAAGCGCAACTGCTGACTCTGGTAAGACAATTTATTTAAATGTATCTTCTAACATTTAGCAAGATTCCTTGCTCAGAAGATTACTTGAAAGCAAGTGTTGTTCAGAAGTTATTTGAAAGCAAGCGTTGATCAAGTTCTTAGCAAGCAAAGCACTGCTTAGAAGATGAGTAAAGCATGTTCTGAATTCAAGACGTTGAAGCAAGTTCTGAAAGAACGTTAAAGCCAACTTGTCTTGTTAAGCTTCAGGAAACATGTTCTTACAAGTGTCATTTGCTCATTAATGCAAAGACGGCTGCAAGCACTCAAGTGTCTAAGCTAGTTTCTTGGAAAATGGAATAGTGCAAGGAAACACGTAAGCATTTAATTCTCTCCACTTTTCTGAAGGAAGCAACGGTCTTTTTGTTCCTACTATATATAGAAGGACATTTATTGCAAGCCAACTAATCAATCAATTTCAAAATCGAAGCAAGAAACTACGTGAAAAATTCTGGGCTCACAAACTCTTTGTTCATACACTTTGTGCAATTTATTCTAAGTGAAAAATCACAGTTGTGATATAGCTTGATTAGAAGCAAATTTTTATTTCACTATCTGCAAGATTAAACTCTTGTAATTGTTCCTTGAGAGACCAAGTTTGGTCAGATTTCTCAAGTAGACTAAGACTAGATTTAAGTCTTAGTGGTGTTAGTCACTTGTAAGATTACTTGTGCATTGTTAGTCACAACAGTTGTTGTGTGTTTGTAATCATTTGATTATAGTAGATTAAGTCCTTGTTGAGAAAGGGAAAATCACCTTGACGGGTGGACTGGAGTAGTTTGAGTTCAAGCGAATCAGGATAAAAATAACCTTGTCTTTCCATTATTGTTGAGATTTGTTTTGAAAATAAAAAGAGTCACTTATTTAACCCCCCCTTCTAAGTGTTTCCTTACCCCTTCAATTGGTATCAGAGCTTGAGTCTGAGCACAACACTTAACCGTGTCAGGAAAAGATCCAGAAGAAAACACAATGGCCGCTGAATAAAACAATAATAGTTACAACAAACCTCCTGTATTTGATGGAGAAGATTTTGAGTACTAGAAAGATAGTCTTGGATGATTACACACATCCTACAGACTCAGAAGGAAACAAAGTGGATAGAAAAAATATGGATAGACAACAAAAAAGTCAGAATGTATGAAAAAAATGTAAAAAATCCAAAAGGGTACTGAAATTCTGGCTGCAGATACTCAATGTCACGTTCAATGTTATGACACCGTATCTGACTTACTATATGACAGTAAATACAAAAGCTATAAAGAACACAGTCAATTGTTTACCCAGTTCAGTGTGCAACAACACCTACTCTGGGGGCTACCAAGCCAGGGAGAGAATCCACTATAAGAGATGTTAATTCAGGAATAAACCAACCAGTTTATCTCCTTCACTTAAGACCTACCCAATGCAATTCTAATCTAAGTACAACTTAAACCTGAGTTCCTACTCACTCCCCCTCAATCACAACAATGATACATAAACCAATTTGACTTAAGAATTGATGAAGACACTCTTCAAAAAAAACACACACTTGATTAAGCTTCACAGCTATTTAATCAAGCAACACAATCACTCGTGCTTCACAGCTTTGAGTGATGCACACAACTAACTTGACTCTGCTTCACAGCTTTAGTCAAGGAACATTCAAACACTCTTGCTTCAAAGCTTTGAGTGCTACACAACCCTTACAAATAGAAACCTATTCCAAGGCACTTATCACAATGATAATTGCTTGGAGTACAATAAACAAATCTATACAGATTACAAATTGATCTTCTAATCAAATCAGCAGGGATCCTTGAAAAACAGCAGCTCTGTTGAATATATAGCAGCTGCAACTTCAGTTAGGGTTTCCAAAAACCTAGGGTAAATTCCGTTTGACCTAAAGACCAGGTCACAGGACTTTATTAACCAGGTTAGGGTTGAGCTAGGTTACCCCTCAGAAAACGCAGGATTCTGTTCAGAAAGGACTGAGTTATTTCCTGAAAAAACTCAGACTTATCCAATCCTGCAATCCTGTTAGTTCAGAACAGGATGTCATAACATCTGTTATGACATCTGAGAAAACCTGTCTACTGATTTAGCAACATGTGATCATTTTGCAAAAATGCTCAGATACACACTTATAAGCATCAGTACTTGAATTACAATATTTTTCTGTAAAGGTACCTAATGAGTTAGTACAACCTGAACTAGAATGTTATGACATCAGTCATGACATTCACACATACACTTGGGATTTACCAAAAATGCAAGCCAATACCTAAACACCTACAGGTACCACTGGGGCTCGAACTCAGGTCCCTCGAGTCACACGCGCGCGCTTCTACCAATGGGGTGACTATAAATACGTTTATATAATCAAAACAATAAATATATGACATAAAACGCGCCTTGAATACACTTCATCTTCAACCTCCAACTAAAGAACCTGTATCTTCTTCAATTCTCAACAAAAATGAAAAGTGCAAACATGAAAGTTGTAGCATTCCTTCCCACAAATCCAACCATGTAAATAGTTTAAACTAACAATCAAAGATGAAGGAGAATTTCTCTGGCCCTAATTAAAAACCTAAAAATTTTAGGACAGTTCAACTTTAAAATTCTCTAAGCTCAGGCCATATAAATGCAAACTATGGATATGTACAGTTTCGTGGCAAAGTTATCTACATTTTATCTTCACAAATCAAGACCTAACAATGCCTAAATAATGAGATAAAAAGTTAGAAAACTCACCTTACAGCTGAAGATCGTGTTTTGAGTTAAAGTTACTTTCAAAGTGTTTTGATGATTGGGTGAACTTCCTTGCACCTCCAGGAAGCTATTGCAAAGCTTACTTTATGCTGAGAGTTCTTGAATCAAGTTGAAGAAGTCAATGTGCAATGCCTTGTTTTTGAAAATGGAGAATGGTGTAAATGGCATTACAGTTTGAAAACAGGGGTTGGGATAATTTCTATATGTATATTAGAAGCTTTGTGGATGGTTTGGCCAAGAAACGCACAAGGGGATTTGGAGGTTGGGTTCAAAAATCAGAAATGACAAATTTTTGTGCTTATATGGCAATTTCTGGTTTTGGGGAGTTTTAGGACCTGCTCAATCGTGTGTTAGCTTGTAATGCCCTTGTATAATTATATGGAATAGGTTAGAGGACTTGAGGAGGTTAGAAAACAAAGATCACATGTTATGAGTTTTTTACTTGTTTTTGAAGTTATCTTGAAAAACATGGTTTCAATGCAAGGTACATGTCTTGTAGGGTGGCTTGCAACTTTAAACATGTTTGCTCTGAGTTTATAGAGCATGCTTGTGCAGAAAGAACAGTTGCAAAACTCCTTACAAGTTGACTTTGTGATTAAAGTCACTTTTCCAAAATGGAAGTGTGAACTTTGTTCAATTAATGGAAAATTTACTTGGACAAAGCTTGAATCAAATGGATAATAGCTCAAAAGCAAGTGTTATCTTATGATTATGGATATATATTGAGGTTTAGAGGCCTGCAACACAAGATTGTGCAACATAGGTTTGAAATTTTAATCTTGTTCATAAAAAATTACTTGTAATTCAAGTGATAAAACCCTAACTTCATCTCTTCGGTTATCCCTACTCAAAAATGATCTCAAGGAGTTCTTTGACATTTTGGAAAGCTTTCAATGTGCTCTACAACCCATATTTTAATCACTTTTGAAAATTCCCCTTGTAACTATATGAAAAAGTGCCATGAATTTAGGTCAAAATCCTAACCAAATTAGGGCAAAATTTCACTAAGTGTTTTTGTTTCATGACCATGTATTCTTAAAATTATAACTTGATATCCAAGAACTTTTGGAAGGAGTTGTGTGAAGAAAATTTATAGATTTCATGGAGATCTACAATTTTCATGTTGGAAGTTTCTTTTGAATCATCTTGCATCATGGTGAAAATTTTGCTCAAAATTGTGAAAAAATAAGAAATTTCCAACACTTAGAAAAATTTCTAAGTTTAGAAATTTTAACTTTTCAAAATGAAATCTTGAATTTTTGATTTCTTGATGAATAAGTTTCATATTTTGACATGCTTTGATGAATTGTGATCTTTGACATTGAATTTTGACCAAAAAGTCAAAGTTTTACTTTTTAGTGTACAGTTGACTGAAAATTCACTATCAATCCAATTGATCTTGAGCAATGTTTTGGGTCATTCCATTAGATAAAAATGATGAAATTTAACTCTTGAAATCATGCTTCAAACCAATTGACCATTTGCTAGGTTAAAAATCAGAAATTGCGCCTTCTCAGTCAAAACCCTAATTTTGACCATTTTGCCCCTTTGATGATTTGATCAAATTTCTTGTGGAATTGTAGTACAATCTTGATCAATGATACATATGAGTTTATAATATTGATGTGGATCACAAATTATGAGGCTTGACTGTAAATTGGTCATAGTTGACTTTTTTCCCAATATATTTGATTTTTAGGTCAACTGCTCAATTGGCTGAGCAAAGTGTGATCCAAGACTTGAAATTTGACATGAGAAATCTTGAGGGTCCATAATGATCCATTAAAGACATATGGGTCATTGGAAGTTCAAATATCCTTGTGCAATCTCAAACCCTAATTTTGGTCATCGGTGCTTAAGGAGGTGTTTTGAGCTGATCAACCCTAATGCAGTCTTGAGTCAAAGGAGATCTTGTAAGCAAATTCTTGATAAATGAGAGGGAAAATTTCAGGGTACCATAGCTTCCCCTGTTCAATATTCTTAAGCCTGAAGAGTTAGATTGGCGAGTTTTTTCCATTCGCGACTCGAAGGTGAAAGATGATTGGACATTAGAGTGCCCAGAAATTTGCACTCGGTGATGTGATGGTTGATGGTATAGGGAATGGGATTAAAGATTCCATTTGGAGGGATGATGGAAAGTTGTTGGAGATGGGCTTGTAGAAACCATCCAGAAGTGATTGTTGAACCATATTTGTAAGCTGAATCTGAATGGGTATCAGAATGCCATCTGTGTCTGGAGCATATCTGAATTGTATCTGAAAGTTGAATCTGAATGAGTATCAAGATGGTATCCGTGTCTAGAGCGTAGCTAAACTGTATCTGAAAGCTGGATATGAATGAGTATCAGAATGGCATCCATGTCGGGAGCGTATCTGAACTGTATCTGAAAGCTGAATCTGAATGAGTATCAGAATGACATCCGTGTCAGGAGCATATCTGAACTGTATCGGAAAGATGAATCTGAATGAGTATCAGAATGGCATCCATGTCAGGAGCGTATCTGAACTGTATCTGAAAGCTGAATATGAATGAGTATCAGAATGGCATCCATGTTGGGAGCGTATCTGAACTGTATCTGAAAGCTGAATCTGAATGAGTATTAGGATGGCATCTATGTCTGAAGCGTATCTGAACTGTATCTGAAGATTGAATATGAATGAGTATCAAGATGGCATCTGTGTCTGGAGCGTATCTGAACTGTATATGAAGATTGAATCTGAATGAGTGTCAGGATGGCATCCGTGTCTGGAGCGTATCTGAACTGTATCTGAAGATTGAATATGAATGAGTGTCAGGATGGCATCCGCGTCTGGAGCGTATCTGAACTGTATCTAAAGATTGAATCTGAATGAGTGTCAGGATGGCATCCATGTCTGGAGCGTATCTGAACTGTATCCGAAAGGCCTTTGAACATTGTTAATGGTAGCTGTTGATTAACCTTATCCTGAAAAGGGTAAAATCTTAGCTAATATGCAATGAAATGCTTGGTATAATGAGATTGTGATACATCCATTCGTTTTATCAATGTTTCTGATATATGGATGCGATGTATGCGCATGTGAGCTAATCTGCCGCATTGCTTGTTTGAATTGAGGAAAATAAATCCCTGACTACTGCTGAGGATACGGAGTGCAAGTCTTCATGTTTTGAAGTGTTAATGAATTCCCGCTTAAAGAAATAAACTCTGTTGTAAGGGAAATGCCGTGTACTACTTGTGAAATCCTGAGAAATTTGGCGACTTCTAACGGGGAGTGATAACTGGAAGTTTTGTTTCGTTGGGGATTAAACTGCACACTGCAGGGGATTTTCTGGAATAGCTCAAAGATATTTCCCTATCTCTTAAATCCATTAGTGATTGTCTTTCTATTTTGTTCTTTTGTAAATGGTAGTTATGTTCAAATGCATATTTTCAAAAATAAATCATTGGACGTTTTCGTAAACAAACACAAGAGTAAAGAAAAACAGATAGTTTTGCACTTTCAAAGGGATATCTTTGTATTGTCTTTGAGAAAGTATTTTTGTACAATGAGACAACCATTCTAGTAAGAGAATGCCGTCGTAAAAAAATGAAAATTTGATACAAAGAAAATATAGCTATGTGAAATAATCCCATGGGGTTCCCATTCTGCTATAACCTTCATGTCTCTGAGCATCTTATCTATTTGTTGCCTTGTCCGAAGCTGATTGAATTGATCAGAATCGTCGAGTTTGCAGGTTGTCCGTAAGGTGATCCAACAAGACATAGTCATACGCTTTAATTCCCTAACTTTTGCCTGGACCGCCCTTTCGGGTTTTCAGTCCACCGGGATACCCTTTTTTGCCCAAGCCGCCCTTTCGAGTTTTCAACTTGCCGGGTGTACAAATTTTTTTTTTGTCCCTAAATTTTGCCCGAACCTTTTTGGTTCGCCGGGATGCCCTTGTTTTTCCCAGGTGTGTCAACCTAGAAGGTTTCTTATGCTTAGTATCTCTTGACTATGTTCGTGTTCACGGGGTGCGGCAGGTCGTCGCCATCCATAGTGGTCAAAATCAATGCTCCACCAGAGAATATGCTTTTGATTACAAACGGTCCTTCATATGTAGAAGTCCATTTTCCCCTGGGGTCACCTTACGACAATATGATACGTTTGATCACCAAATTCTCGACTTGATACACTTGGCGTCCGACCTTTTTGTTGAAAGCCTTGATCATCTGTTTTTGATACATTTGACCATGACAGACAGCAGTAAGCCTTTTCTCATCAATCAAGTTCAGTTGATCAAGTCGAGTCTGGATCCAATCGTCTTCGTTCAGCCATGCATCCTGCATAATTCTTAGAGAGGGGATCTAAACCTCAATAGGCAAGACAACTTCCATGTCGTATACCAGAGAGTAGGGTGTTACCCCGGTTGATGTGCGCGCCGTGGTATGATAACCATGGAGAGCGAATGGTAGCATCTCATGCCAGTCTTTGTATGTGACTATCATTTTCTGTATGATCTTTTTAATGTTCTTATTTGCAGCTTCGACAACACCATTCATCTTAGGCCAGTAAGGGGAAGAATTGTGATGCTGGATCTTGAATTGCTCGCACAAGGCGGTGATCATAGTATTGTTTAGATTAATACCATTGTCTGTGATGATCCACTCCAGGATACCCTACCGACAAATGAGATTTTGTTTAATGAACCAGGCTACAACGTTCTTAGTAGTGGAAGCGAAAGAGGCTGCCTCAATCCACTTTGTAAAATAGTCAAAGGCCACTAAGATGAAGCGGTGTCCATTAGAGGCTGTTGGTTTGATTTCCCCAATCATATCGATACCCCACGTAGCAAAGGGCCAAGGATCCGTTAAGACATTAAGAGGAACCGGAGGTTGGTGCACCTTTTCAGCATAAATCTGACACTTGTGGCAGGTTCGAGAGTATTGATAGCAATCTGCTTCGATGGTAGACCAGTAATAGCCTGGCCGTAGGATTTTCTTTGCCATCGTATGCCCACTGGAATGGGTTCCAAAAGTGCCTTCATGTAGATCAGCCATGATCTTTTCTGCCTCAACCTTGTCTACACAATGGAGCAAAACAGATTCATGGTTGCATTTGTAGAGAATGCCATTACTAAGAAAGAACTTAGCAGAGAATCTCCTTAAGAACTTCTTATCATTGGCTGAAGCTCCTTCCAAATATTCTTGAGCCTCAAGATACCTCTTAACTTCGTGAAACCAAGGCTTGTCCACTACTTCTTCAGTATTAATCTCGTGATAGTGAGCTGGTTCATCCATTCGTTCAATGGTGATCTGGGGACCCTCGTTATTCCATTTAAGTTCAAACATGGATGACATTGTGGCTAGTGCGTCTGCTAGCTAATTTTTTTCTCGCGGGAAATGCTCGAAGGTAATCTTCTCAAAATGTGGGATCAATGCCAACACATGTTCTTTGTAAGGGATAAGGTTAGGGTGTTTGGTGTCCCATTCCCCTTTGACCTGGGTAATGACCAAAGTTGAATCTCCGAATACATTTAAGGATTTGATCCCCAAGTTTATGGAAGCTTTGAGACCAAAAATGCATGCTTCATATTCTGCCATGTTGTTTGTACAATTGAAGAAGAGTCTTGCCGTAAAGGGAGTATGACATCCTTCAGGAGATATGAGTACAACACCAATACCATTTCTGAGTGCGTTGGACGCCCCATCAAAAACCAGGGTCCATCGGGATCCTTGTTCAGGTCCGTTATATGGTCTGAATTCTTCACAGTTGTTTACCATCATGATCTCTTCATCTGGGAATTCGAACTTCATGGACTGGTAGTCATCCACAACTTGATGAGCAAGGTGATAAGCTAGTACACTGCCCTTTATTGCTTTCTGGGTAGTATATTGTATGTCATATTCTGTCAGGATCATCTGCCATCTCGCTATTCTCCCAGAGAGAGCAGGTTTCTTGAAGATGTATTTTATTGAATCCATTTTAGATACCAATAAGGTAGTATGGGTCAACATATACTGTCTTAGCTAGCGAGCAGCCCATGCCAGAGCGTAACAAGTTTTCTCGAGCAGCGAATATCTTATTTCACAGTCGGTAAATTTTTTGCTCAGGTAATAAATAACATGCTCTTTTCGGCCAGACTCGTCATGCTTCCCCAGCACACACCCCATTGAATTTTCCAAAATAGTTAGATACATGATCAAGGGTCTTCCCTCGACCGGTGGCATCAAAACAGAAGGCTCTGGCAGGTACTCTTTGATCTTGTCGAAGGCAGTTTGGCACTCGTCATTCCATTTGACTACTTGATCCTTCCTCAGTAATTTGAAAATTGGTTCACAAGTAGCTGTAAAGTGAGAAATGAATCTGGAAATGTAGTTTAACCGTCCCAAGAATCCTATGAATTCCTTCTCGGTACGAGGAGCATGCATCTCTTATATCGCTTTCACCTTGGCAGGATCGACTTCAATACCTTTTCCGCTGATGACAAAGCCTAGGAGTTTACCAGACCTCACTCCAAACGTGCATTTATTTGGGCTCAACCTCAGCTTGTACTTCTTTAGTCTCTCAAAGAGTTTCTGCAAATGGTCAAGATGCTCTTCTTCTATTTAAGATCTGGCTATCATGTCGTCCACATAGACCTCTATTTTGTGATGTATCATGTCGTGAAATAGAGCTACCCTGGCATGTTGATAGGTTGCCCTAACATTCTTCAGCCCGAATGGCATAACCTTGTAGCAGAATGTGCCCCACTATATGACAAAGGTTGTTTTCTCCATGTCCTCAGGCGCCATTTTGATTTGGTTGTAACCTGAGAAACCGTCCATGAAGGAAAACACTTTGTGCTATGCCGTATTGTCAACTAAAATATCAATGTGGGGAAGTGGGAAATCATCCTTAGGGCTCGCCCGATTCAAATCTCTGTAGTCCACGCACATTCGTACCTTGCTGTCCTTTTTAGGCACGAGAACAACATTGGAAACCCATTGCAGATAAGAGGTGACGGCCAAGAATCCGGCGTTGAATTTTTTCATGAATTTTGCTTTGATCTTCTCTGACATGTCTGGTCGCATGCGATGGACCTTTTGCTTTACCGGTGGGTAGTCCTCTTTTGCAGGTAGACGATGTACCACAATATCTGCATCAAGTCCTGGCATGTCTTCATACGACCAAGAAAAGACCTCAACATAATCGTGTAGCAATTGAATCAGACTCTCTTTGACACTGAGTTCCATATTGGCACCCACCTTGACTTCTCTTTTGTCTTCTTTGGTACCTAGGTTAATTGTGTCCACTAGTTCTTTGTGGGGCTGAATGGTCCTCTTTTCTTGTTGTAGTAACCTGGCGAGTTCCCCTGGAACTTCACAATCTTCCTCACCTTCGTATTTGGATTGGTACATTAGTTTTTTAGAGTCACAAAAGGCCATAGAAGAACCATTACCCATGGTATCCAGAGTGGATGTAGACCTGCATTGTGAGTGTGAGTGTGTGTAAGAGTATAACTATCTTTGAAAGAAATGAAAATGTAAAAAAGAAAAACAATGAGCACAAAGTTTGTATGCAAAAAACGTCCATGATTCATTGATGTCATATGTAAATGAGATAATAACCCTTACAAATGGAACATTATGCCTCGGGTAAGACATAAGGTTTTAAGAGTCTGAATTGTTTTAATATTACAGATCCGACAAAATTTAAAGACAAATTACTGTTGGATGAAAGTGATCGGGACAAAACCCCTAGCTTCCAAATTGTTGAGCCTCCAGTGACAGTTGGGAAAATCTAATCCTCTAGGTTATAGTTGTCTTCATCATCCTCTACTGTGTTGACTTCACGATTGCTGATCTTCAAGGGTGGTCCTCCGGTACGAGCACAGCGTACAACTTTCTGAGCTTCTGAAGTTAAACCTAAACCAAATTTGTCAGATTTGTATGGGATATCTGGGAGTTGGCCCCAAATAGTGCACCCAACTTCTTCTATCACTGCCTTAACATCTTTCAAAGACGACATCTTAAGCGGAGGCCTTGTAATCTTTGGGACTTGAGAAACAACCTTGGTTACTGCCACAGTTTGCGGGACTTCTTCAAAGTGCTGGAATGGAGTTTCAATAAATTAACCATCTAATTCCACATATCTGAAGGAATTTAGATGACTGACCATATACTCTTCTTCTCCATGAACAATGATGATTTTCCCTAGAATTGGATATTTCAGCATTTGATACAACGTAGAGGTAACGACACCAGCATTGTGAATCCAAGGTCGGCCTAATAAGTAGGAATATGAAAGGAGAATATCTGTTACATAAAAAGTTGAATCCAATGTTTGTGTTCCAACTTTTATGGGGATGTCTACTTCCCCATGCACCATCCTTTTTGAGCCATCAAAGGCCCTCACTACTATGTTGCTAGACTTCAAGATCAATCCTTCACAGTCAAGCCTATCAAGAGATTTTTTAGGCAACACATTCAGATACGAACCAGTGTCAACCAAGACATGAGCCAAAGTCGTGCCTGTGCATTCGACTGAGACATGCAATGCCTCATTATGCTTCTCCCGCTTGGCGTTAAATCATCATTTGAAAAACCTAAACCATTATTTGTGGTCAAGCTGGCTACGCAGTCTTGGAACTGATTGGCAGATGTTTCTTGGGGTACATGGGCAGTTTTAAGGAACTTTACCAAGGCCTCTGCATGAGCCTCGGAACATAATAATAAATCCAACATTGAAATTTTTGATGGAGTTTGCCCCAGTTGCTCGACTATGTTGTAGTCACTTCTTTTTATGATCTTTAGAATTTCCTCCATCTCTTTTAGGGAGGTCTCAGGGATAGCTACTAATTGTGCCTTCGTCCAGACAGGTTCAACCAGAATACCTTTCCCTCGAGTTTCAGTTGACTCGACAGCCGGAATGTAAGTAGGGGTGATAACAGAGATTGTAACAGTTTTGTCAATAGGAGTATTAGCAAAGATGATTACAGGACTGGAAATAGATTTTGGAGGAGCAACAATAACAGGAATGATTGCGGGTCCGGAAATAGCTTTTGGAGGAGCAACAATAACAGGAATGATTGCGGGTCCAGAAATAGCTTTTGGAGGAGAAATTTCTGGAGAGAATACCCTTCCACTGCGTGTTATCTTGCTAGTCCTTGCGATATTACTGATATCAGAGTCAACTTTCTCAGAACTTGAATTTTCAACAGCTGACCAATCTTGCTTGATACCGGGATAGTAGACATCACCTCCATAATTCCATGGGACGGTTTTGTCTGACGAATACGGGATTGGTCCAGGCATTGTATTTATCAATGAAACTAATTTAGGAACTGATGTAATTCTAACGGTTCTTTTGGTGGAGACCCTAGAAGAATTGGCGGAAATGGTCACGGTGGAAATATCATTACAAGAAACAGTTGGAATATAAGTCTTTTTGAACAAAATCTCTTTGTCATCTATTAGGCATTGAACGCATGCTTTTAACAAATGACAGCTGGTTGGTGAGGATAAACAAAAATGACAGCTTTCATCACATCCTGGGAATACACCGACATTCAAAAAGTTCTTTTTGATAGTCAGGAGTGGAGTCACAAGTTCATCAACCAAAGTAACAAACATATCTTCCTCAATGGTGTTGACATTACGGCCGTGCTTGGGCATAGGGGTAGTGATTACATTGGGAATTTCTGGCCCGTTGAATTCAATCTCTTTGGCTTCAAGAAGGTCTTGTACTTTGTTTTTCAGAGCCCAATAGTTGTTAGTGTCATGTCCGGGACTCTCAGAATGGTACGCACAACGGGCGTTAGGATGATAATGAGGAGAAGTTGTGTTAGGATTCTTTGGAGCTTCTTTCAAAGTCACTAGATTGGATCTCAACAAATCTGGCAATACTTGAGATAATGTCATGTTAATTCGGGTGAACTGTCTGACTGGTCTTTCCGTTCTTGGCTGGTTGCTTCTTTGCTGAGCAGGTGTGGGTTTAGGAATCATGACAACCCCCACCATTGGACGACGTTCAACCCTATCTTGATTTCTCCGAGTATATACATCAATAACTTCTTTTTTCCCAATGAATGGTTTCCTTACAGCAGTAGAGGATGCATCTTTTTGAATCTTCCCATTCTTTATCCCGAACTCCACTCTTTCTCCGGTCAATATCAACTCAGTAATGCCTGTCGATGAACTACCAATTAAGTGATTGAAGAAAGGACCGGACAAGTTGCCCAAAAACATATATACTAACTCTCTTTCAGACATGGGAGGCTGGACTCTTCCTGCTAAGTCCCTCCATTTTTGCACATAGTCTTTAAAGCCTTAACTTGAAACCATGGCCATACTCTGGAGTTGAGTACGGGTGGGAGAAAGATCAGCGCTGTATTTGTATTGTTTATGTTGTACCCCAAAATTTTCCCTCTCATTTATCAAGAATTTTCTCACAAGATCTCCTTTGACTCAAGACTGCATTAGGGTTGATCAGCTCAAGACACCTCCTTAAGCACTGATGACCAAAATTAGGGTTTGAGATTGCACAAGGATATTTGAACTTCCAATGCCCCATATGACTTTCATGGATCATTATGGACCCTCAAAATTTCTCATGTGAAGTTTCAAGCCTTGGATCACACTTTAGCTCAGTCAATTGAGCAGTTGACTTAAAAATCAGTTGTATTGGGGAAAAAGTCAACCATGGCCAATTTACAGTCAAACTTCATATTTTTTGATCCACATCAACATTTTAAATTCATATGTATCATTTAATCAAGTTTGGACCACATTTCCTCAAGAAATTTGATCAAATCTCCAAAAGGGAAAAATGGTCAAAATTAGGGTTTTGATTGGGAAAAGGTAATTTCTGATTTTTGACCTAGCAAATGATCAATTGGTTTAAGGCATGATCTCAATAGTCCAATTGCATCATTTTTACCTAATGACATGGCTTAAAACATTGCTCAAGACCAATGGTTTGACAGATGAATTTTCAGTCAACTGAGCAAAAGTCAACTGTGCACTGAAAAGTCAAACTTTGACTTTTTGGTCAAAATTCAATGTCAAAGATCACAATTCATCAAAAAATGTCAAAGTATGAAACTTATTCATCAAGAAATCAAAAAGTCAAGATTTCATTTTGAAAAGTCAAAGTTTTCTAACTTAGAAATTTTTCTAAGTGTTTAAACTTCATGTTTTTTTTATAACTTTAAGCCAAATTTTCACCACGATGCAAGATGATTTAAAAGAAACTTCCAACACGAAAGTTTTAGATCTCCATGAAATATACAACTTTTCTTCACACAACTCCTTACAAAATTTCTTGGATCTCAAGTTATAATTTTAAGAATACATGGTCATGAAACAAAACACTTAGTGAAATTTTGCCCTAATTTGGTCAGGATTTTGACCCAACTTCATGGCACTTTTTCATATAGTTCCAATGGTAATCTTCAAAAGTAATTCAAATATAGGTTGTAGAGAACATTTCAAGATTTACAAAATGTCCAAGAACTCCTTGAGATCATTTTTGAGTAGTGAGAATCGAAGAGATGAAGTTAGGCTTTTATCACTTGAATTACAAGTCATTTTGTGATGAACAAATTCAAAATTCAAAGTTATGCTGCATAACCTATACCTTGAAGGACTCAAACTTGTTAGGTACTCCATAATTAATGGCTTGCACGGCTGTTAGAGGTCTCATTTCAAGCATTCAATGCAAGATCATGCTTTATATCCATTTTTGGAAGAAAGTGCACATTGCCATTTTGATAAAGTGACTTTTTCCACAAAACTTGTTCTTGAGCCTTGCACTTGTTCTCTTCTAATCATACATATCTCATAACATAAGAGAAATGGTTTAGACACTTACAATCACCCAGCCCATGCTTGTACTTCACATTGAAATTTGTTTTTCCCACTTTTCTTGAAAATCAAGTAACATAGTAAAAAGCTTGAAACTTGTACTTCTGACTTGCCAAACCACTCAAGACTCTTTTCTTATAGATACACAAACCATTTTTCCACAAATGAGACGCATACATGACCCCTAAAAACACCAAGAGCTCAAAATTACATCACATACCTCCATTGTTGCCCAACCTGACCAAAAGTTTGAAACTCACATCTCCCTCGTGTGTTTTCAAGCCTTTTGGTTCCTTAAGTTTCTAAACATCATTTAGAACTCATTCCACACCCTATTACAAGACTGTAACACCATTAACACCATCCTCCATTTTAAAAAACAGAGCTTTGCACTTGGACTTCTCCAGAACTCCTCAGGCACCTTCAGCTCAAGCTAAGCATCCCATTAGCTTCCTGGGAACTTGAGGAAGCTAACCCAATCATTGGAACTCATTGAAATCTTCTCAAACTCTAAACCCGATACCCTCTTGCAAGGTAAGTTTTTTAACTTTGGAACTTTTCATACATGCATCATCAATGAATTATTTGTGAATGAAACATGTAGATATCCTCGCCCTAAAGCTAACCAAGTCCATAGTTTTCATTAATTTTGCTTGAGCTTAGAGAATTTTAAGATTGAAATTTCTGAGATTTTTAGGGTTCAGAATAGGGCCATTAAAATTCATGTTTATCTTTGAGCTATATTTATTTTTCTTTGCATTTCTAAAATCGTGAGGAAATTTGCTACAAATTTCATGTTTACAGTTTTCATTTTTGTTGAGATTTGAATGAGATACCGAGTTTCTGGCTGGGCGTGAGGTTGAAGATGAAGTTAGCCTTAGGAAAATGTTTACCATATATATTTATGGTTTGATTTATATAAACCGATGTATAGCCATCCCAGTGGTAGAAGCGCGCGCCTGTGACTTGAAGGACCTGGGTTCGAGCCCCAGTGGTACCCTTTTGGATTTTTCACATTTTTTTTTGCATTCTGACTTTCTTTTTGGCAGTGCCTGGGCCTCTGTTGGGCCTTTTTATTTTTTTCTTATTGTTAACCCCCCTTGCAGGCTATTCACACCCCTGGCCTAGTTTTATTTTCTTTCTCTTATTTTAATTATTTATTTGTTTTCTTAAATATTTTCGTAATACTAAAAAATCATAAAAAATATAAAAATAGTAGATTTATATTTTAACATAGTTTATTTATTTTTCCTCACAAAAATTATTTTATTTAATCATATTTTATTTTATTTTGACTAATTGTTTTGTAAATTTAATAAAAAAACTAAGGTTTTAATTATTTTCTTTTACACCATTTAAATATATTATTTAAAAATATAAAAAGACCAAAAATATTTTATAATACTATAAATTATTTTTAAAGACAAAAATACCAAAAAAATTCTTCTCATAAACTTAATTTCTTTTTTTAATTAATATTTAGATTAGGGTTTTATTTAAATTCTTTTTCTAGTAAATTTAAGTTTTACTTTTAATTAATTATTTTCCCTTTAGTTAATTAGGTTAAAAACAAAATCCAATTTTCTCTAAAAAAATCCAAACAATTATCCACTTTCTTTACATTTATATTCTTGTACATTTATTTCATTTTGTACATTATTTATTCAATTCTTGTACCAATTCAATATGGTTGTAATAGATTAATTAGGTTTATTTTCTTGCAATCCCCATTTATAATTTGTACACCCCCTCCCACAAGTATTGTAATAGCGTAGTAATTTTAAATTCTGCAATTTATCGCTTTATATACAAAATGCTAGTAATTAGGGTTTGTATGGAAAGAATAAAACAAATGCTTAGAAAACCCTAATCAAAGACAAAACCAAGCATGAAAACAATACACTTGCACACAAGCACCCCTAGGGTAAATCCACTTGGTTGCCTTACAAAATGGCCATATTACGCATGCGAGATATCTTAGCAAAAACAAGCAAAATATAAGATCATAGTCCCTCGATGACGCTATCTAAGTTCTCTTTCAAATGATCTTAGTCCCTAAAAGAGAATGTTAAGATATCTTGCAACATTTCTAATCATGGTTATACGATGACCCACGTCGGTCCCGTTTACATCCAAAGATAAGGTTACTTACCAAATCAATGGTAAGATAAAAATGTCAAAGGAAAAGGAAATGAACATGAAAGACTTTTGAGTAGGTAGACTGCTCCTAATTATTTTCCCCATTTCAAAACAAAACATCCTTGCTATTTTCAAAACAAACACTTACACTTTCAAAACATCTTACAAAACTTGAAAACATTTTCAAAAGATTAACACTTTGTATACATTCTTACGAACGAGAATCATTACAAAGTTTGCCTAAACAATGGCCTCTTTACAAAATTCTTTCAAAAACCACATAAAGCATAATTTCAAACAAAAGCAAGTGATCTAGCAAGTAACTAAGAGCCCATGGAAAACCATGGATGAAAAGAGTGCTAATACCTTCCCTTTTCATAATCTACCCCCCGAACTCAAGAAATAATCTCAAAGGTCTTTCATGTGCTTTTTCACCTTTCCCTTTGGATAAAAGAAAAGTCGGTGGCGACTCTTGCTAACCGCAATATTTGCGATCAAACACAAAACACCCAAGTCAATTCTCCCACTGTATCACAGAACTGGCGACTCTGCTGGGGAACATTATAATAGAGGGGTTACCTTAGGGTTAGATCACATTTACTTGCTTACATTGTTTAACTTTTATGCTTTACATTATGATTATTTGTTTGGGTTTGAATCCTCTACCCGGATTTTGGGATACCTTATAGGCAAGTAGCAATACATTGTGGAAACTGTGCGGGGTATACCGACATGGTTTAAGCAATAGCCACGTTAGTGCGACATATTTGTGGGTACCGGTAGCCCTTGAGTTAATCAAGGAGAATACGTGGCCACTGAGTGATGTCATGAAGCACTAATGAACTTTTAGAACCTTTACTTGACCCACTTGGCCTTTAGGACGTAGTGAGATGACCGGCTTTGGCGCAGTCCGAAGTTGGTAGATACTCGATACTACACTCATTGAGGTTTGGTTTTTGGGATATTTCAGTCGCCATTAAAGAGGATTGTGCTGAAATAATGCTCAAGGAAAGAAACTAGTGATATTGAGCTCCTTAGAACCCGGTTACTATTACTAGGACAAGTTTGAGCCAACTAAACTTCAAAAGGGTACTTACTTATAAGACTCCATGCAAGCCTAAACTTAGGTATTTATTTGCTTTGTTTGTATATATTTTCTTGTGCATAACATCATGAACATCATAACATCATACTCATTCACTAACCATTTCAAGGATTTTGGGATTTATCTTTGTTCTGTTTTGTAGGACATGGATTTTATTCGCAGGAAAACCATTCAAGTCAATCTTGTAAGGATCCTTACTCAACTTAAGGAGCTAGAATCAAGGATTCCTAAAAATTCTCCATTCACCGAGAGACATGTTCGACTACTCAACTTGGTCACCTCCAACACTGATGAAGACATGATGAAGGCGCTCTTTCAGTTCTTTGATCCCTTACACCATTGCTTCACATTTCCCGATTATCAACTTGTGACAAATTTGGAAGAATTCTCCCAACTCTTGAGGATTCCCATTCTCAATCAACTACCTTTCAATGGTACGGAAAGAGATCCAAAGCTAGAAGAGATTGCTCAAGCTCTACACTTGCAACCATCTGATGTCACAACTAATTGGGAAACAAGGAGTGGTGTCAAGGGTTTCCTAGCAAAGTTCTTGTTTGAGAAAGCCTAAAACTGTTGGAACTCTTTGGATTTGCAAGCTTTTGAAGAAATTGTGGCTCTCCTCATATATGGTATGATTTTGTTTCCAAATCTTGACCAACTCATAGATGTGAACGCCGTCAAAATCTTCATATCCCGCAACCTGGTGCCTACTTTGCTAGGGGACATCCTACATTCTTTTCACACTCGCACTATGAAAAAAAGAGGTATCCTTATGTGTTGCACTCCTCTCTTGGAAAGATGGTTTATTTCGCATCTTCCTCAATCTGTATTGAAGAACGAGCAAGGTTCAAGGTGGTCACAAAGGTTGATGACGCTCAAACATTCAGACATTCAGACATTCATTGGTGTTCCCGATCCATAGAGAATGTTACTATTGTCGATCGTTATGGAGAATTCCCTAATGTCCCTTTACTTGGAATTAGGGGAGGTATCAACTACAACCCCTGCTTAGCCTTAAGACATTTTGGTTACGCCCGAAGGGATGGCCCACATGAGATGCTCATTCAAGGTTTTGTATTTGACTACGAGAACGACGATCA
This sequence comes from Vicia faba, assembly GCA_948472305.1. Classification (NCBI taxonomy): domain Eukaryota; kingdom Viridiplantae; phylum Streptophyta; class Magnoliopsida; order Fabales; family Fabaceae; genus Vicia; species Vicia faba. Next base: position 1,517,515,619 of record OX451738.1, read on the forward strand.
AGGTCTTCGCCAGAGATTCATTCGAGCTTGGAGGATGTTGAACAAGGTAGATAGCAAGACATTGGGTCATAAGAATTCCATCCCTCTTAAGCCTTACCTCAAATTGGTACGAGCTCATGCTCAGAGTCTTATGATTCCTTATCCCTCCATTCTCCCGGTAATCATTGAGCCTGTTATGGAAGGAGATGTTCCATACACTATCCTACATCCTGACATGCCCACCTCTCTTGAAGACTTACAAAGAGATTGGATACAACTCAAGGGGGAGAGAGACACTTTTGAAGCCCAATTCTACGCTAGTGAGAAGAAGGTTTTGGAGCTCACTAAGCAACTTCATGAGAAGCAGACTCTGAATGCCTACATTGCACCAAAGAGGACGCGTACAACCTTTTTATCTTAGAGTTTTTTGTATTGTTTTGCCCAAAGAGGCATTGATGTACTCAAGCTTTAATTTATTAATATAACGTGTGTTTTCTTTTTGTCTAAAAAAAATTTGAATCTTTAAAGTCCTTGAAATCATTGCATATGCATTTACCATTCATCATAACATAAGCAGGTTTCTTGAAACAAGTCTCCTTATCTTTCTACTGTTTATTTTAGTAAGATGGATCTTGAGCAAACGGTGAAGGACCTCCAAGCTCAAAATGCTGAGTTTCAACAGATGTTCTTAACTCTAGCTAAAGGACAAGAAGAGTTGAAGACCTTGCTGGTTGAAGAGAAGAAAAAGAAAGCAAATAAAGTAACTGGAATTCTAAATATGGGAAGAAGATTCTAAGGGCAAGCAAGAAGGACCCTGGACTTTTCAACGTCATATGGTGAGAAAGACAATCAAGACGGGAAAGGCAAAGAAGCAGTTGTCCAGCCAGATTCAGAAGAGGAAGAGGAAGAAGAAGATTATTCTGAAGAACAATATCCTCCATCCGAAGATAAGTATAAGCATCTGGAAGAACGGTTAAGCGCAATGGAAATTCAAAAAGTGCCTGGATTGGACTTTGAGGAGTTGGGTCTAGTATCTGGGATTGTGAGGTCCCAAAATGACGAATATGACGAAGTTTCATGTTCGCCAAATATGACGAAGTTTCATGTCCCAAAATGCATCTCCGGTCCTATGTGAGGAAAATCCAGCCTCATACCGCTGACAAGGATTTATGGGTACACTTCTTCCAAGATAGTATGTTTGGAACTCAACTTGATTGGTTTTATCATTTAGAAAGAGCCAATGTTCATAACTGGGAAGATCTGGCCGCTGCCTTTTACAAACAATACCAATACAACACTGATCTTGCGCCCACCCGTACTCAACTCCAGAGTATGGGCATGGTTTCAAGTGAGGACTTCAAAGACTATGCGCAAAAATGGAGGGACTTAGCAGGAAGAGTCCAGCCTCCCCTATCTGAAAGAGAGTTGGTAGACATGTTTTTTGGAACCTTGTCTGGTCCCTTCTTTAATCACTTAATTGGGAGTTCATCGGCAGGTTTTACTGAATTGATATTAATCGGAGAAAGGGTGGAAGCCGGGATAAAGAATGGGAAGATTCAAAAAGATGCATCATCTGCTGCTGTAAGGAAACCATTCATTGGAAAGAAAGAAGTGGTGGCTGTATATCCTTATAGAAATCAAGATAGGGATGAACGCCATCCAATGGTGGGGGCTGTCATGATTCCTAAACCCGCACCTGCTCAGCAAAGAAGCAACCAACCAAGAATGGAAAGACCAGTCAGACAGTTCACCCGAATTAATATGACACTATCTCAAGTATTACCACATTTGTTAAGATCCAATCTAGTGACTTTGAAAGAAGCTCCAAATAATCCTAACACAACCTCTCCTCACTATCATCCTAATTCCCGTTGTGCATACCAGTATGAGAGTCCCGACCATGACACTAACAACTGCTGGGCTCTGAAAAATAAAGTACAAGACCTTCTTGAAGCTAAAGAGATTGAATTCGATGCACCAGAAATTCCCAATGTCATTATAGCGCCTATGCCCAAGCACGACCATAATGTCAACGCCATTGAGGAAGATATGTTTGTTACTTTGGTTGATGAACTTGTGACCCCACTCCCAACTATCAAAGAGAACTTGTTGAACATCGGTGTATTCCCAGGATATGATGAAAGCTGTTAGTTCTGTTTATCCTCACCAACCAACGGTCATTTGTTAAAAGCGGGCGTTTAATGCCTAATAGATGACAATGAGACTTTGTTCAAGAAGAATTTTATTCCAAATGTTTCTTATAATGATGTTTCCATAGTGACCATTTCCGAAAATTCTTCCAGGGTCTCCACCAAAAGACCCGTTAGAATTACACCAGTTCCTAAAGTGGCTCCATTGATAATTACAATTCCTGGACCAATCCCGTATTCGTCAGACAAAACCGTCCCATGGAATTATGGAGGTGATGTCTACTACCACGGTATCAAGCAAGATTGGCCAGCTGCTGAAGATTCAAGTTCTGAGAAAGTTGACTCCGATGTCAGTAATATCGCTGGGACTAGTAAGATAACCCGAAGTGGAAGGGTTTTCTCTCCAGAAATTGCTTCTCCAAAAGCTATTTCTAGACCCATAATAATTCCTGTTGTTGTTGCTCCTCCAAAGGCTATTCTCAGTCCTACAATCATCTCCGCTAATACTCCTGTTGACAAAACTGCTACAATCTTTGTTATCACCCCTACTGACATTCCTACTGCCGAGTCAACCGAGACTCGAGGTAAAGGTATTCTGGTTGAGCCTGTCCGGACGAAGGCACAATCAGTAACTATCCCTGAGACCTCCCGAAAAGAGATGGAGGAAATTCTAAAGATCATAAAAAGAAACGACTATAACATAGTCGAGCAACTGGGGCAAACTCCATCAAAAATTTCCATGCTGGCTTTATTGTTATGTTCCGAGGCTCATGCAAAGGCCTTGGTAAAATTCCTTAAAACTGCCCGTGTACCCAAAGAAACATCTGCCGATCAATTCCAAGACTGCGTAGCCATCTTGACCACAGATAATGGTTTAAGATTTTCGGATGTTGATTTAACGCCAAGGGGGAGGAAGCATAATGAGGCATTGCATGTCTCAGTGGAATGTAGGGGTACGACCTTGGCTCATGTTTTGGTGGACACTGGTTCGTCTATGAATGTGTTTCCTAAAAAGGCTCTTGATAGGCTTGACTGTGAAGGATAGACATTGAAACCGAGCAACATAGTAGTGAGAGCCTTCGACGACTCAAAAAGGATGATACATGGGGAAGTGGACATCCCCATAAAAGTTGGAACCCAAACATTTGATTCAACTTTTTATGTAATGGATATTCGCCCTTCATATTCCTGCTTATTAGGCCGGCCGTGGATTCACAATGCTGGTGCCGTTACTGTTAGAACAAAGTTTGAATCTACTACCCTATGTTTAAGTTTTGATGATAACAAAATGAAATGATATATTATTTATGTGATTCATGTAAGAACTACTTTCTACCTAAAATATTACTTTCTGATTTGCAGAAACTCTGATAGGTATCAGCAAGAGCACACTGAATCAGCATCAGAAGATGCTATATCAGAATACCAGACTCAGAAGAATAACTCACGCGTAGGCTGAAGCTTGATGAACAGAACTGCGCTCAACACTCTGATAAAGACAACAACAGTTCATCAGGACTTAAGCAGAGTCAGAATGAGGCCAAGCCAGAACATGCTTTAAGTAGCAACGGTACTGTGCATTGAAAGCGTATTATTACCAACGACATCATTCCAGACAAGATCTGCTCAATAAGGAAAGTTTGTTATTAGCATTGAATCAAGATTATTGCTCCAACGTTCAACAATCTCAGTGCTATATAAACAAGACTATGAAGATTGAATTGGCTAATGCTCTACATCATATTACACGCCTAAAAGCTAATCATCATCTTCCTTCTTTCAGTTTGCTAAACGCTTCACAATTTCTCACTCAGTATTTTAGCAATCTAGTTTCATAAGCTTAAATTGTGTAAACATCACAGTTGTGATACAGTTTTGTAGAAAACATTTACACACCTAGATTTATCTTCTTTGTAAGAAAGTGTTTCCTTGACAAACCGAGTTGTGGTTTGCATCAAGAAGGCTTTAGCAGTTGTTAAAGCAGATTGTAATATTCAGTTGAATATAGTGGATTAAGACCTCGTTGGAGAGAGGCGAAATCACCTTGACCGGTGGACTGGAGTAGTTTGAGATCAAACGAACCAGGATAAAAATATCGTGTTCATTGCAAGTGTTTTTCAGTTTTACAATTCAACCCTCCCCCCTTCTTGTGTTTTTCTCTTCTTCAATTGGTATCAGAGCGCCTGGTTCTGAGCTAAAACACTTAACCGTGTCAGTACAAGATCCAGCGTCAGAAAAACACAATGGCAGGAAACTATTCTTACACCAGCAATGACAACCATGAGGACAGAGACAGATTCAGCGGCAAACCTCCAGTCTTTGATGGAGAAAACTTTGATTACTGGAAAGACAGAATTGAAAGCTTCTTTCTGGCACATGATGCTGATCTGTGGGATATGGTGACAGATGGATACACGCACCCTGTGAATGCAAGCGGTTAGAAGATTGATAGAAAAACAATGACTGACCAACAAAAGCGTGACTTCAAGAATCACCACAAGGCCATAACCATCCTTCTCAGCGCCATCTCCTATACTGAATATGAAAAGATCTCCAACAGAGACACAGCAAAGAACATTTTTGACTCACTCAGAATGACGCATGAGGGCAACGTTCAGGTCAAAGAAACTAAAGCTCTGGCGCTCATTCAGAAGTATGAGGCGTTCAAAATGGAAGAATCTGAATCCATTGAAACAATGTTCTCAAGATTCCAGATTCTGGTAGCTGGTCTCAAGGTTCTGGACAAAGGATACTCTACTGCTGACCATGTCAAGAAAATCATCAGAAGCTTACCCAAGCAGTGGAGACCAATGGTTACAGCTCTGAAGCTAGCAAAAGATCTCAACAAAATTACTCTGGAGGAACTTATCAGCTCCCTCAGAAGTCATGAGATAGAGCTAGAAGCTGATGAGTCTCAGAAGCAAGGTAAGCCTTTAGCATTAAAATCTAACAAAAAATCTGAGTCTAAAGTTTTGCAGGCAGTTGAAGAAACATCTGATGGATCCTCATCAGAAGAAGACGAACTCTCCCTCCTCTCCAGAAGAGTAAATCAATTGTGGAAGCAGAGGCAAAGGAAGTTCAGGAATCCCAGAAGATCTGATCAGAACGAGTCTTCTTTCAGATACAGAAGGACAAATTCTTCTTCTGGATACAGAAGATCTGAAGGCTCCTCAAGTAGCAAAAATCCAAACACCAAGGACATCATCTGCTATGAGTGTAATGAGCAAGGACACTACAAGAGTGACTGCCCAAAGCTTCAGAGAGAAAAGCCCAAAAAGAAGTTTGGAAGAGAAAAGAAGAAAAGTCTCATGGCTACATGGGATGACTCTGACTCGTCTGAAGCTGACTCAGAATCAGATGATGAGAGGGCAAGCATAGCTCTCATGGCTAACATTTCAGAAGATAGTGAAGCTTCTGAATCAGACTCAGAATCAGATACTGAAGAGGTATTTCCTAACTTTGCTGTTAATTTTACCAAGGTTGAACTTGCTGAAAGCCTTAATGAAATCCTGGAAAGGTATCAGCAGATTAGAGTTAAATTCAGAGACTTGAAAAGGAATCTTGAATCTGACTCTAATAAGACTGAGAGTCTTAAATTGGAGAATTCTGAGCTGAGAATTAAAATTTCAAAATTAGAAAATACTTTACAAAACTCTCAGAAGGAACCAATTTCTGAAACTCCCAGCAACGCTGATGAGATCATCAAGGAGTATGATCACAGTTTCCAGAAGTTCCTTGCTAAAAGCATAGATAGAAGCAAAATGGCTTCAATGATCTATGGAGTTAGCAGAAACGGCAGGAAAGGAATAGGATACCAAGGTAAGGTTCCTACACCAAAGAATGTCATGGACTTAACCATTAAACACGCTCCTCTGAATTCACATTTTATGTATGGTCACACACATGATATTAAATACACTAGCAGTAAGTACTCTGTGAAACCAAAATTCAACCAGAGTTTTGGTAAATCTAACAAATCAGGATCCAAGAAAATCTGGGTACCTAAGGATAAAATAATACATGTTGCAAATATCTTTAGCAGCAAGTCAGAAACACCAGTCATGGTACCTGGACTCTGGCAGCTCGCGACACATGACGGGAAGAAGGCATATGTTCCAAAGCCTGGAACTTAAGCTTGGAGGCCACGTTGGCTTTGGAGGCAATCAGAGGGGAAAGATCATTGGCTCTGGAACTGTAGGTAATGGAAATCTTCCCTCTATTAATAATGTTCTGCTAGTAGATGGATTAATGCATAATCTGTTATCCATAAGTCAATTAAGTGATAACGGTTATGATATAATCTTTAATCAAAAATCATGTAAAGCTGTTAGTCAGAAAGATGGGACTATCCTGTTTAATGGAAAGAGGAAAAACAACATTTACAAAATTAAACTTTCTGAACTAAAAAGTCAGAATGTAAAGTGCCTTCTGTCTGTTAACAACGAGCAGTGGATCTGGCACATAAGATTGGGGCATGTTAGTATGAGAAGAATATCTCATATTAACAAACTCAATCTGGTCAGAGGACTTCCTAATTTGAAGTTCAATTCAGATGCTCTGTGTGAAGCATGTCTGAAAGGCAAGTTTGCAAAACCTTCTTTTAAATCTAAAAATGTTGTTTCTACCTCTAAGCCATTAGAACTTCTGCACATTGACTTATTTGGACCAGTTAAAACTGCTTCAGTCAGTGGCAAGAAGTATGGGTTAGTAATCGTAGATGACTATAGCAGATGGACATGGGTAAAGTTCTTAAGACACAAGGACGAGTCACACTCTGTTTGTTACCTTCTGTAACCAAGTTCAGAATGAAAAGGATCTTAGAATCGTTAAAGTCAGAAGTGATCATGGTGGAGAATTTGAAAACAAAGATTTTGAGTCATTCTTTAATGACAGAGGCATTCTGCATGATTTCTCTTGTCCTAGAACTCCCCAACAAAATGGAGTTGTAGAACGAAAGAACGGAACATTGCAAGAAATGGCCAGAACCATGATCAATGAGACAAACGTTGCTAAGATCTTTTGGGCAGAGGCAATAAACACAGCGTGCTACATTCAGAATAGAATCTCAATAAGACCTATTCTGGAAAAGACTCCATATGAATTGTGGAAGAATAGAAAGCCCAACATTTCATATTTTCATCCATTTGGATGTACCTGTTTTATGTTAAATACAAAGAATTATTTGAACAAGTTTGACTCTAAAGCACATAAGTGTATTATGTTAGGATACTCTGAACGCTCAAGAGGGTACAGAATATACAATACAGAAACACAGATTGTGGAAGAATCAATCAGTGTTCGTTTTGATGATAAGCTTGACTCTGAAAAGTCAAAGCAGAATGAAGTTTTTGCAGGTATGGAAATTGAATTTACAGGTTCTGAAGACAAGTCATCAGAAGCTCTCAACACAAACACTCCTTCAACATCTGAAAGGAGCACTGCTAGCAATCCTACAACAGCTGCTGATCAACCTCAGAAGAGATTACCCAGAAGCAGCTTGGATCACCCAGAAGAGACCATCTTAGGAAGAAAGGAAGATCCAATCAGAACAAGAGCAAGCTTCAGAAACTCTGAAGAAACCCTCATGGGACTTGTGTCTCTGATTGAACCTTCTTCTATTGATGAAGCACTTCTGGATAATGACTGGATTCTGGCAATGCAAGAAGAGCTGAATCAATTCACCAGAAATGACGTATGGGATCTTGTTCTCAGACCAAAAGGATTCAACGTCATTGGAACAAGATGGGTCTTCAGAAACAAGCTAAATGAACAAGGTGAAGTCATTAGAAACAAAGCACGACTGGTTGCACAAGGTTATAGTCAGCAAGAGGGGATAGACTATACAGAAACCTTTGCTCCAGTCGCCAGGTTAGAATCTATCAGACTTTTAATTTCATTTGCTGTTAATAGAGGCATCACTCTGTATCAGATGGATGTCAAAAGTGCATTCTTAAATGGTTATATAGAAGAAGAGGTTTATGTGCACCAACCCCCTGGTTTTGAAAATACAAAACATCCAGAACATGTTTTTAAACTAAAGAAGTCACTATATGGTCTGAAACAAGCTCCCAGAGCTTGGTATGAAAGGCTAAGTAACTTTCTGTTAGAAAATGAATTCACCAGAGGGAAGGTGGACACTACCTTATTCTGTAAATCAGTTAAGAATGACATCTTAGTATGTCAAATTTATGTTGATGATATTATTTTTGGTTCTACTAATCCTTCTCTTGGAAGAAAATTTGCTAAGTGTATGCAGGCAGAATTTGAGATGAGCCTCATGGGGGAACTGAAATTCTTCCTAGGAATTCAGATCAATCAAACTTCAGAGGGAACTTACATTCATCAGAGCAAATACATCAGAGATCTTCTGAAGAAATTTGACCTCTCAGAATGTAAGCCATCAAAGATTCCAATGCATCCCACGTGCATTCTGGAAAGAGAAGAGGTAAGCAAAAATGTAGAACAAAAAGTCTACAGAGGTATGATTGGCTCTCTCCTTTATCTGACAGCTTCAAGACCTGATATACTATTCAGCGTTTGTATTTGTGCTAGATTCCAACCAGATCCTAGAGAATCTCACTTAACAGCTGTTAAGCAAATTTTCAAGTATCTAAAAGGTACTACTAATCTGGGTTTGTTTTATAGAAAATCTAGTGATTACAGTTTAGTAGGCTACTGCGATGCTGACTTTGCTGGAGACAGAGTGGAGCGTAAAAGTACTTCTGGAAGCTGCCAGTTTCTGGGAGAAAATATGATCTCTTGGTCCAGCAAAAGGCAATCAACAATTGCGCTATCAACAACAGAAGCTGAGTACATAGCAGCAGCAGGATGTAGCACACAAATGCTCTGGATGAAAAGTCAGCTTGAAGACTTCCAAATTTTTGAGAGTAACATTCCTATACTCTGTGATAATACTTCTGCTATTTGCTTCAGTAAGAATCCCATTTTACATTCTAGAGCTAAGCATATAGAAATAAAACATCACTTCATTAGGGACTATATTCAGAAAGGAATTTTGAATTTAAAATTTATAGATACAGACCATCAATGGGCTGATATCTTCACTAAACCCCTTTCTGAAGATAGGTTCAATTTCATTCTGAAACATCTCAGCATGAAAATTTGCCCAGAGTGAAAATGTTTTAATTCCATATATTTATCTTCAGAATGTATTTGTTTTACTGTGAACTTCTGATCAATCTCTTTTCAGAAAGATAGAACATGCAGATTGTATCAGATACTAGTCTAAAGATCTGAGAGTCTAAGCTCAAAGACAGACGTGCTGATCACTACATCAAACAAGTGTCATCCAATCATCAGCATATCTCTGAAGCAGAACGCGTGCACGCTTCTGAGAAGGCAAAATGCTGATTGGGTGCATTGAGACACATGTCTGGTAACCGTTCTAAGTATCTTTCTCAAATCCCCCAAAATCAGCAAGCATTAAATGAAAGTAATCATGTTTTTAAAACGTAATCATGACTTTATTTCTCTTTCTTGAAAATGTTTACAATTTCAAAATATTCTGAAGCCTATTTAAGCATGTTAAACCTCTCACTTTAATCTTTTACAGTTTCTCATTATTTCTCAAGTATTCTCTGCATTTTTCTGTGTTCATCTCTCTCAAACCCATTTTCTCAGTTTTTCTCAAAATCCTTAAGTGTGAACATGGCAACCTCCAGCAGTGCTTCTGCAGGTTCTCAGAAGAAAGCATCATCTGAACAGTATCAAGTTCCATTCAGAACACTCCTCACTCCTGTGAAGAATCTTGAAGTGTTATCTGAATTGATCATTGATTTTGGAAGTCTGAAGGAAAACGGTTTTGATTTAACAGAAGAAGTTAGGGCACAGAAATGGGAAAGGTATTTTGACAGGTTGGTTGGACCAACATTCCCAATGTTAGTCAAGGAGTTCTAGATTCATGCAACTGCTTCAACGCATCAAGTCACCTCCTACATTATGGGGAAGAAGATTGTGATCACTGAGGATCACATAGCAAGGTTAATTGGTTACAGTGGCGGTGGCGTCCGCTGTATTGATATGGCTGAGAGATGTGCTGACGTGGGCGTCATAGCAGAAAGGATTTTCACCCATGGGGTGCCCAGAAGCAAGATCAGAGATCTGAAGGATCACCACAGAGTTTGGGCGAAGATAATTCTGGGGTGTTTTAATCATAGGAAGCCAACTAGTTCCCCTGATTACATAAATATAGATCAGCAGTTTCTGATCTATTTTATCAATCAGAAGGTAAAAATCAACTTGGCTCATCTTCTGTTTAATCACCTCAGAACAAGCGTGAAGGAAACCAGGGAAGAAGAAAGAACAAAGAGGGATTGGATACCCTTTGGAAGGTTGATATCAGATATTCTGACTGAGAATAGGCTGATAGAGCACCTGATAGAAGCTCAAGAGTTAAGCACCATTGAACCAACGGTTAGGAAGCCTCTGAACGCGAAGAACTTGAAGAAAATGAAGTTGATAGAGAATATCAAAAAGGAACCCAGCGCTACTCCTATTGCTGATATCACCAGTAGAAGAGTCCCACTGAGTGACTTTCCTTTATTTTCTGAGATAGAATCCAAACCAGTGGTGGTTCTCAGATATCTGGACGCGTGCAAGGATGATGGTACAGATCCCAATCTGAATATCAAAGATCTGCACCAACCTCAACCAGAAGTTACATTGAAGAAGACGAAGAAAAGGAAGGCACCTTCAGAAGGATCATCCCAGCAGACACCCAAGAAAAGAGGTAATTTATCTGCTGCTTCTGTTTTAAATTCTTCTACTATTCCAGCATCTATCCCAACTCCAACTTCTCAAGAAATCCCAATCCCCATCCCAACAATAGATGAAACCGAACCAGAAGATGACCCTTCTGAGGCACTTCAACTCAGAAGGCCCCGAACCAAACATCCCAAACCAACAATCTCAACAACATCAGCAATTGACAAAGTGTTGTCTGACATTGATCAACACACCTCTAATCACCCCTCCAATAATCCAAACTCTGAACCACAAATTGTCCACTCTCCACAACCAGAACAACCTCTCTCACCCATTCCAGAAGAACCTCTTATCCCTGAACAACCAGAAATTCCTACTCCTTCTCCACAACCAGCAATTCCTTCTCACTCTCCTCAACCAGAAATTCATCCACCATCACCTCAACCATCACCTCAACCTGAGTTTCATCACTCTGAGACTCCAACTCCTCCACCTTCTGAACCTCACTCTCCTCAATCCTCTGAACCACAACCTCTGGAAATCCAGCTGCCATGTGGAACAACAGTAACCATGGCCCAACTGCCATCCTCGCCAGAATCAACACCACCAAATACTCCCAAAACCCCAAACAGTCCAATCATTATTTCTGACTCTCCCACTCCATCTCCAAAACAAACAGCTCCCAAGCAAACCACCGAAAACCCCAGCAGGACCTTCATAGATTTAACAATCCTTGACCGTCTTGCTGATCTGAAAAATAAAATAGCCATTCCAAAACCAAAACAACCAGATGTTGGCTCTGGTATTATGAATTTTGAAACAGGTTTGCAGCAGTGGATTGCTTCTCTGAAGCAAGTCTGTCCTGGAATGATTGATCCAGCTGCCTCTGACCAGCTCTGGTCACAATTCAGAATTTGGGTACGTGCTGAAGCCCTCAAGTTGCAGGATATCAACTATGAGCAGGCCTAACAGAACTTCAGCAAGCTGCTGAAGGAAGTTGAAAGTCAGCTTCCACAGGAAGACGTGCTCCTTCTGGATAGTGAGCCATGGTCTGAGAAACAACCAGCTTCAAAGGTGCAACCAGAAGAAGACAAGACTATTCAAGCTGAAGCAAGTCAAGCAGAAGATGTTGCAGAAAGCTCTCAGAAGCTCCCTGCTTCTGATGTTTCTCAAGCTGCCTTGGACAAGCAGACTCTGGAAGAGCTGAAGCTGAATGACATCCGTCTGCAGCAAAGGATGGATGAAAATGACAAGAAGATGAAAGAAAGGATGGATGTGCAGGATAGCAAGATAGACACAGTTGTCAGCATGGTGCACAAGCAGAATGAGACTGCTGATCAGATCAAAGCCATGCTGGAGAACCTGTTCACACGCCTTCCTCCCCAACCTTAGTTTTTCATTCATGACATTTTCATGTTTTCTTTGCTTATCTGCTGTACTGTTTTGTTTGATTCTGAATATTTTAATATGACAAGTATTTTTTCTGCTCTAAATGTTTTAGCACATCACTTACACTTTTTGATTGCTGACAAAAAGGGGGAGAACAGGAATGATATTTTAAATAATAACGGATTACTAAGACAGAAATTCTCGAACATTCTAACTCTGATATACTTGAATATGTTTTCTGTTTTTGCTTAAGTCTACAGGTACAAGAATGCTCCATGATATTCTGAAGACTAAAGCTCTGATACTCTGACCCAAAGCAAAGCTCTGACTCTGATCTGAAGCTCTGCTCTGACATTCTGATCCAAAGCTTCTGATAGTCAAAACTCTGATATTCTGATGTTCAAAGAAAGGCAATAAAGATCTGATCCTGAAGAACTCTTGGAATTATAAAGGGAAGTAATAAATTCAGGGGGAGTATCTCTCAACTCTTATATCTCCTTATCCCTTATCTTTGATAACCTCTTACTCTGATACATCTTATCATTTAGTTATCTCTGACACTTTTTCACGTTATTTTCAATTAAAAATATCTAGTTTTTGTCATCATCAAAAAGGGGGAGATTGTTAGAACAAAGTTTGAATCTACTACCCTATGTTTAAGTTTTGATGATAACAAAATGAAATGATATATTATTTATGTGATTCATGTAAGAACTACTTGCTACCTAAAATATTACTTTCTGATTTGCAGAAACTCTGATTGGTATCAGCAAGAGCACACTGAATCAGCATCAGAATATTGGTCTTTAACACCAACATCAGAAGATGCTATATCAGAATACCAGAATCAGAAGAATAACTCACGCGTAGGCTGAAGCTTGATGAACAAAACTGCGCTCAACACTCTGATAAAGACAACAACAGTTCATCAGCACTTAAGCAGAGTCAGAATGAGGCCAAGCCAGAACATGCTTTAAGTAGCAACGGTACTGTGCATTAAAAGCGTATTATTACCAACGGCATCATTCCAGACAAGATCTGCTTAATAAGGAAAGTTTGTTATTAGCATTGAATCAAGATTATTGCTCCAACGTTCAACAATCTCAGTGCTATATAAACAAGACTATGAAGATTGAATTGGCTAATGCTCTACATCATATTACACGCCTAAAAGCTAATCATCATCTTCCTTCTTTCAGTTTGCTAAACGCTTCACAATTTCTCACTCAGTATTTTAGCAATCTAGTTTCATAAGCTTAAATTGTGTAAACATCACAGTTGTGATACAGTTTTGTAGAAAACATTTACACACCTAGATTTATCTTCTTTGTAAGAAAGTGTTTCCTTGACAAACCGGGTTGTGGTTTGCATCAAGAAGGCTTTAGCAGTTGTTAAAGAAGATTGTAATATTCAGTTGAATATAGTGGATTAAGACCTCGTTGGAGAGAGGAGAAATCACCTTGACGGGTGGACTGGAGTAGTTTGAGATCAAACGAACCAGGATAAAAATATCGTGTTCATTGCAAGTGTTTTTCAGTTTTACAATTCAACCCCCCCCCCCTTCTTGTGTTTTTCTCTTCTTCAGTTACCTCGACGTTGCATCAAATGCTGAAATATCCAATTCAGGGAAAATCATCACCGTTCATGGAGAAGAAGAGTATATGGTCAGTCATTTGAATTTCTTCATGTATGTGGAGTTAGATGGTGAATTTATTGAAACTCCATTCCAGCACTTTGAAGAAGTCCCGCAGAGTGTGGCAGTAACCAAGGTTGTGTCTCAAGTCCCCAAGATTACAAGGCCTCCTCTCAAGATGTCATCTTTGAAGGATGCCAAGGCAGTGATAGAAGAAGGTGAGTGCACTATTTGGGGTCAACTCCCAGATATCCGATACAAATCTGACAAATTCGGTTTGGGTTTCACTTTAGGAGCCCAGAAAGTTGTACGCTGCACTCGTGCCGGAGGACCACCCTTGAAGATCAACTACCACCAAGTCAACACCGTGGAGGATGATAAAGATAGATATAACTTGGAGGATTGGATTTTCCCAACTGTCAATGGAGGGCTTAGCAACTGGGAGGCTAGAGATTTTATCCCGATCACTTTTATCCCACAATAATTTGTCTTTAAATTTTGTCGGATCTGTAATATTAAAACAATTCAAACTCTTAAAACCTTGTGTCTTACCCGAGGCACAATGGTCTATTTGTAAGGGTTATTATCTCATTTCCATATGACATCAATGAATCATGGACGTTTTTGCATACAAACTTTGTGCTCATTTGTTTTTATTTTTTACATTTTCATTTCTTTCAAAGATAACTATACTCTTACACACACTCACAATCACAATGCAGGTCTACATCCATTCGGGATCCCATGGGTAACGGTTCTGATATGGCCTTTTGTGACTCTGAAAATCTAATCTACCAAGCCGAAGACGAAGGTGAGGAAGATTGTGAAGTACCAGGGGAACTCACTAGGTTACTACAACAAGAAGAGAGGACCATTAAGCCCCACGAGGAACCAATGGACACAATCAACCTAGGTACCGAAGAAGATAAAAGAGAAGTCAAGGTGGGTATGAATCTGGAACCCAGTGTCAAAGAGCGTCTAATTCAGCTGCTACATGATTATGTTGAAGTCTTTGCCTGGTCGTATAAAGACATGCCAGGACTTGATGCAGATATCGTGGTACATCGTCTACCTACAAAAGAGGACTGTCCACCGGTAAAACAAAAGGTTTGTCGCATGCGACCAAACATGTCAGAGAAGATTAAAGTATAAGTCATGAAACAATTCAACGCCGGATTCTTGGCCGTCACCTCCTATCCGCAATGGGTTGCCAATGTTGTTCCCGTGCCTAAAAAGGACGGCATAGTTCGAATGTGCGTGGACTACAAAGATTTGAATAGGGCAAGCCCTAAGGATGATTTCCCACTTCCCCACATTGATATTCTAGTTGATAATATGGCGTAACACAAAGTTTTTTCCTTCATGGATGGTTTCTTAGGCTACAACCAAATCAAAATGGCGCCTGAGGACATGGAGAAAACAACCTTTGTCACACAAGGGGGCATATTCTGCTACAAGGTTATGCCATTCGGGCTGAAGAATGCTGGGGCAACCTATCCGCGTGCCATGGTAGCTCTATTTCACGACATGATACATCACGAAATAGAAGTCTATGTGGACGACATGATAGACAGATCTCAAACAGAAGAAGAGCATCTTGACCATTTACAGAAACTCTTTGAAAGACTAAATAAATATAAGTTGAGGTTGAACCCAAATAAATGCACGTTTGGAGTGAGGTCTGGTAAACTCCTAGGCTTTGTTGTCAGCAATAAAGGTATCGAAGTGGATCCCGCCAAGGTGAAAATGATACAAGAGATGCCTGCTCCTCGTGCTGAGAAGGAAGTCTGAGGGTTCTTGGGACGTTTAAACTACATTGCCAGATTCATTTCTCACATGACAACTACTTGTGAACCAATCTTCAGATTGCTGAAGAAAGATCAGGTAGTCAAATGGAATGACGAGTGCCAAACTGCTTTTGACAAGATCAAAGAGTACTTACAAGAGCCTCCTGTTTTGATGCCACCAGTCGAGGGAAGACGATTAATCATGTATATAACTATTTTGGAAAATTCAATGGGGGTGTGTGCTGGGGCAGCATGACGAGTCTTGCCGAAAAAAGCATGCTATTTATTAACTAAGCAAAAAGTTTACCGACTGTGAAACAAGATATTCACTGCTCGAGAAAACTTACTGCGCTCTAGCATGGGCTGCTCGCCGGCTAAGACAGTATATGCTGACCCATGTTACCTTATTGATATCCAAAATGGATCCAATAAAATACATCTTCGAGAAACCTGCCCTCTCTGGGAGAATAACGAGATGGCAAATGATCATGACAGAATATGACATACAATATACCACCTAGAAAGCAATAAAGGGCAGTGTACTAGCTGATCACCTGGATCATCAAGCTGTGGAAGATTATTAGTCCATGAAGTTTGAATTCCCAGATGAAGACATCATGATGGTGAATAATTGTGAAGAATTCATACCATATGACGGACCTGAACAAGGATCCCGATGGACCCTGGTTTTTGATGGGGCGTCCAACACACTCGGCAATGGTATTGGTGCTGTACTATATCTCCTGAAGGACGTTGTTGTACCCCAAAAGTTTCCCTCCCATATTTCTCAACACATGGCAAGTGAGGTCCTCAAATTGCTCAAGGAAGTCAAGAGTTGACCAGACAAACTCTCTCCTAAGGCAGTCTACCTCAAATTAGGGTTTCATTTTTCATCAAGATGCTGGAGTCCAAAGGATCCCAAATGCTCACCATTTTCCTAATATGTTCTCAAGATCATCCATGTCAAGTTTCAAGCCTTGCAGAAGAAGTTTGCCCAGTCAATTGCTCAAATGCCTGAAAATCAACTGCACTAGGTCAAAAGTCAACTGTGGCCCATATACAGTCAAACTTCAAGATTTTTGGTCAACATCCTCATTTTGAAGTATTATTCATAATTTGGTCAATTGCTGATCATGTTTCCTCATAATTTGATCATAATTTTGTAGGAAAAGTCAACTCAACTTTGACAAAGCATAACTTTCTCATGCTTTATCAGAAATGACCCGTCCAAACTCATTTTGAAGAGGATGCAATTCCCTACAATTCATCTTCAGCTCCCAAATTCAAAATATGCACTCACAAAAAGATATGAATTTTGACATTATAGGTCATTTTGAAAAGTCAACAAAAACACCTTTTGGGACAAAGCTTCATACATGAACGTGGAAGACTCAATTGAGATGAGACCAAAAGGGTTGCTTAGAGGACATCTTAAGATTTCTAAAAAGTTAAAGAATACCTCTCTAGGGTCAAAATTGAGAGAGTTATGCATTGGCCAAGTTAACCATTTTTACAAAATTGCCAAAAGTCAAATATGCTCAAATTTGCATTTTTTGTCAAATGGGCCAGGTTTTTCATTATTGAATCTTGCTTATGACATGGTCCACGATCCAAATCAGCACCCACACACCTTTTGCTTTATTTAATTATTTTATTTTTATTTTTATCATTTAAAAGTCAAATTAAATCAAATAAATAACAAAAAATAACAAAGATTTGTTTTGTGATCAAATTTTGGGTGGAATCAAATCCAATTATGCTGGCAAAACATATCCAAAACGTGCAAAACAAACTGAACCAAAATTGACATGATTTGGCTTGATATAGAAAGATATCATACAAAGATAAAGACCAAATCAAATCTTCATAATGGCCAAGATTCAACTCATTTTTGTTTACCTAATGTGTTGCATTACATATACAGAAGGTATCCAAGGCAACAAAAGAGGTTAAGCAGTCGTGAAAATACCTAAAGAAAAGCTGAAAATTTCAAGAAAAGTGGGAACCAATTTTCAACCTACAAGGAGTTTCAAGGCATTTCAAGAGCACCAATCCCTTCCCAGACATGCCAGGAAGCGATTCCAATCACTCCCAGATCTTGAAACACCCAGAATCGTGTTCTACGCCTCACACGGTTTATCCAAAAATTTGATTATGATTTCACTAATCCACGTATCTTTAGTGCTTTTGATTGCCATACTCATGTTTATCACCGTGTTTGTAAGCTAATCATTCTATTCAATTTCATTTTTGATGACTGTATGTGAAATTGCCATAGCTAAGGTTTTGTGTTCTTGTTTAGGGTTTTTAATGCAGGCAAAATTGGACGTTAATTCTGGTACCATGATACTCGTGAGGATGATACACAGGTCTGTACCTACGACAAGGTGTCTATAGGTAAAAGTATCTTAGGCTAAAACGACGATTTAGGGAAGAAGACGATGCGTGGCACTCCCTGGTTGGATGGTTTGAATGTTAGCGCGTTTTTCTGAATGCACCACATGATTTGACTATATTGTTTATTCTTATTATATGTACAAACAAGTCAAGCAGATCAGTTGGCAAGCGTGTATTGGAAATGTGCATAAGGACCTAGGTTCGATCCCCAGGTCCTAACCTTTGTTCATATTATTTTGTTTCATGAGATCAGGTACACCATAGGTCCTCATGTCCACCATATGCCATTAACATCTGGCCATCAAACACATCTCCAGCCCAACTCCAACGTGCCATCCTTGGAGGCCTACCATGCTCCTCAAGTCAACCTACACACCAGATCCAGCAAAGTCAAATGGGCTTGGATCATTTGGGTTCAGTATTTCAATAATATACCCCCATGATTGCTAGCACAGGCCCATCATTCTTTTCTTATTTCTTTTTAATATTTATTTTATTTATTCTTAATTCACAAATTAATCTTTTTTCATAAAAAATCATAAAATCAATAATCCACAAAAAAATAGAATTAGTTTTTTTACTATTATCAAATTTAATTTAATTTAGTTAAACTTAGGGAAACTTTAATTTATTTTCACAAATAAAATCAAATAGAAATTAGGTTAAAATTCTTGATTTAATTCTTTTAGTTTTTCTCAAATAAATAAAAATACAAAAAAATAGGTTTTAGAATAAATTAAATGTACTTTCCTTAATTTAAAATCAATTAGAATTAGGATTTTCTTTACTTCATTATTTTCTTAAATAACAAAGCATGACGAAAACATATTTTTTTAATCAATCGTCAATAGGTTTAAGTCAAGGGTCAAAACCCTAGTTGTCTCATATTTGATTCATCGCGCGCGTGTTAATAATTTTTTCCAATATTTTTGTAACTGTTCATGACTTGTAATAGTTAATTTAGGGCTTTTACTTATCGCTTTTTCCCCGGGTTTTTGGCTATGTAATTAATCCCCCTCCCCGAAGCCTTATAATAGCGTAGATTTACTTTCTCGCATTTTTAATTCCCGCAAATATTTAACTGTTTAGAGGTATGCTAATAGGATTGTATGACAAGAATGTATGACAAATTAATACAGTTAGAAAACCCTAATGTGCAAATATAAATAATTGAAAACCAATCACTCACACATATCACTCTTAGGGTATACTCTCACTTCGGTTACCTTCGGTAAACGATCATTAAGCATAAGGTGTCTTAGTGGTTGCCCTCCTGTCTAAAAAGATCAAACGTCCAATTCAAATGTTGCCTCGGAAATGTTGCCTCGAATATGATCTTAAGACTCTAGGGTTATTACTAAGGTGTCCTAATGTTGCTTTAGTGATTGCACGTCCCTTTCAAATTGACCCTTAAAAACTCCAACGACGGTGCTACCTATTCCTCAATAGTAGGATAACACTGTCTAAAGGAAACGAGAATAGAAACGATCTTTTTTTGAGTAGGTAGATGCTAGTAGGTACTTGCTCAAATCAAAACTCTTCACACTTACACATTTCAAAAACAATTTTGAAAGCAACTTTATCACATCCTTAAGGACTTATACAAGGGTTATCACGAAGTTAAAACTCTTTTAAAAAACAAAGCACATACACAAGCAATTTTAAAAAGATGAGCAAGTACCTAAGAGCCCAAGGAAAACCATGATTAGAAAGGGTGCTAACACCTTCCCTTTCTATAATCTACCCCCCGTACTCAGAATATTTTGAAAAAGGATTTTTTCTGTACTTTTTTCCTTTCCGGTTGGATGAAATAAAAGTCGATGGCGACTCTTGCTTACTGCGACATTTTGCAAACAAAAAACGCAAAACGCAAACCAGCGTCAAACAGTCAGTTCTGCCACCGTATCACAGAACTGGCGACTCTACTGGGGAATTAATAAGTGGGGTATACCTTAGGATCTAGTTCATCATAATTTCTTCTCTTGATGACTTTGTTTGCTTTACTTTTAATGGTTTTGTTTGGGGTTTCTATAGATGCTAACCCGGATATGGGGAATACCTTTTAGGTAAGTAACAATAGACTGTGAGGGAACTGTACGGTGTAGACCGATACGGTTGAAGCAGTAGCTACGTTGGTGTGGCACTTTGGTTGGTACCGGTATCCCTTGTGGAGAAACGAGGAGAATACGGGGCCGCCACATGCTGTCGTTAAGCATCAACTGACCTTAGAACCTTTAATCGCCCAACTTGGCCATTAGAAAGTAGTGAGATAGCCGGCCTCAGTATAAAGCTAAGAACTGGTTGATACTCGATGCTACACTCATTGAGACCATACTCTCGGAATAAATTCGGCCGCAAGAAAAGATTGCATGAGTTGAAACCATGACTGATGGAGGATGGTCAGTGATATTGAGATCCTCTAGAACCCGATTACTTTTCTAGGACAAGTTGAAACCAACTTAACTTCAAGAGGGTATTACCTTTGACCTCATGCAATCCTTAAACCTAAGGGCTTTGTGTGATTTGATTGTGTTTGCAATACCTGTTATTTTCTATACCTGTGTTTTATCATGACATCATGCATCATAACATGGTATACATGCTTCATTACACTAACCATTTCAAAGACCAAGGGAATTTACCTTTGTTCTGTTTTGCAGATCATGGCTTCAGTGCATAAAAAGACTATCCGAATCAACTTTGTGGAGATACCATCCCAACTCAAAGAGCTAGTGTCAAGAATTTCTGAAACATCAGACCTCTCCAACTGGTAGAACCAATCAAGTTATGTCCTTGATAAACTGTCCTGGAAAAAGTGGACCCACAGGTCTTTGTCAGCAGAATGTGGTTGAATTTTCCTGACATAAGATCGTAGGTGCATCTTGGGACAAGACACCCCATCATACTTGGCAAATAGAGGTACTTTAAACTTAGAAGGGGGGGGGGGTACAATTCCAGATACCAACCCTAACTCTTCAAAGTCCAGCCCCGGTACTCTCTGTATCTCCATAGCAGCTAGTCGCTCTTCTAGATTTTTGTATTTGTCATCGGCCGGAGGGTATTGTTGTTCAGAGTAGTCCTCTTCCCCCTCTTCTTCTGCTCAAGAATCAGATGGTACTGCAGTCTCTTTACCTTTCCTTTCCCCTTCCTCAGAGGTTGATGGAAATTCCAAGGCCCTTCTGGCTTGTCCTTCAAACCTTCTGCCCATGGAAGCCACACCGGCTCGCTTCTTCTTCTTTTTCTCTTTCCCTTTCTATAGCAGAGTCTTGAGCTCCTCCTGCCCCTTGGCCAAGGTCAAGAGTAGCTGTGGAAATTGTGAATTCTGAGCTTGTAAGTCTTTGACCGTTTGTTCAATATCCATCTTGCTGAAATAAACAGCAGAGAGATGAGGAACCTTCTTGCAAAGACCTGTTTATGCATATGATGAATGATATGTATTCATGTAATGCTTTCAAGGATTTGAAAATTCAAATTTGTGTTAAACAAAAAGGAACAAACGTTATATTAATAAAATAGAATTTGTTTACATAAATTCCCCTAGGGCAAAATAGTACAAAATTCTAGGATAAAAAGACGCTGTGCATCCTCTTTGGTGCAATGTAGGTGTTGAGAGTCTGCTCTTCGTGAAGTAACCGAGTAAGTTCCAAAACCTTCTTCTCTCTAGCATAGAATTGGGCTTCAAAAGTATCACGTTCTCCCTTGAGCTGTATCCAACTCCTTTGTAGATCTTCTAGTGATGTTGGCATGTCAGGATGTAGGAGGGTGTATGGAACCTCTCCTTCCTTAGCAGGCTCTATAATCACAGGGAGAATGGAGGGGTAAGGCATCATAAGACTTTGGACGCGGGTTCGTACCTACTTGAGGTAAGGCTCAAGGGGGATGGAATTCTTGTGTCCCAAGGTCTTACTGTCTACCTTGTTTGGCATCCTCCAAGCTCGGATGAACCTTTGTCGAAGTCCTTGATCGTCGTTGTCGAAGTCAAAAACCAAGCCTTGAATCAGCATGTCATGTGGGCCATCTCTTCGGGCATAACCAAACTGTCTTAGAGCAAAACAGGGGTTGTAGGTGATGCCTCCCCTAATGCCAAGTAGAGGGACATTAGGGAATTCCCCACAATGGTCGAAGATGATAACATTCTCTTTGGATCGAGAACACCAATGAATATCTGAATGTGTAAGAGTCATCAATCATTGTAACCACCTCAAACCTTGCTCATTCTTCAAAACTGTTTGGGGAAGATGAGAAAAAAACCATCTTGCCATGAGAGGAGTGAAACACATGAGAACACCTCTTTTCCTCATTGTACGAGTGTGAAAAGAGTGCAAGATATCTCCAAGCAAAGTAGGCACCAGGTTGCATGACATGAAGATTTTGACAGCACTCACATCTATGAGTTAGTCAGGATTTGGGAACAAAACCATCCCATAGATGATAAGAGCTACAATCTCCTCAAAAGCTTGTAAGTCCAAGGAGTTCCATCTTCTTTGGGCTTTCTCAAACAAGAACGTTGCCAAGAAGCCTTTAACACCACTTCTAGTTTCCCAATGTGTTGTGACATTAGATGAGTGCAAGTTCAGGGCTTGAGCAATCTCTTATGGCTTTGGATCTATTTCCGCACCGTTGAAGGGTAGTTGATTAAGAATAGGAATCCTCAAGAGTTGAGAAAATTCCTCCAAAGTGGGCACAAGTTGGTAGTCAAGAAATGTGAAGCAGTGATGCAAAGGTTCAAAGAACTGGAAAAGAACTTCCATCATGTCTTCCTCTGTGTTGGAAGTGACTAAGTTGAGAAGACGACCATGCCTCTCGGTGAATGGAGAATTCTCAAGAATACTTGAAGCTAGCTCCTTGAGTTGTGGAAGAATTCTTACAAGTTTGACTTGGATAGTTTTCCTGCGATGTGAATCCATAACCTACAAAACACGAACAAAGATGAATTTCCAAAATCCTTGAAATGGTTAGTGAATGCATATGATGCTTCATGATGTCCATGATGTTATGCACAAGTATATATGTACAAGAAAATCACACAAGTTCCTAGTTTAGGCTTGCATGGGGTTTTATAGGTAAGTACCCTCTTGAAGTTTAGTTGGCTCAACCTGTCCTAGAAATAGTAACCGGGTTCTAAGAAGCTCAATATCACTGGATTATTTCCTTGTTCATTGTTTCAATTCAGCCTCTTTACTGGCGACCGAAATATTCCAAGGAACCAACCCTCAATGAGTGTAGTATCGAGTATCTACCAACTTCAGACTGCACCAAAGTCGGTCATCTCACTACATCCTAAAAGTCCATGTTGGTCAAGTAAAGGTTCTAGAAGTTCGTTAGTGTTTCATGACATCACTCAGCGGCCCCGTATTCTCTTTGATTGACTCAAAGGCTACCTGTACCCACAAATATGTCACACTAACATAGCTATTGCTTAAACCGTGTCGGTATACCCCGCACAGTTTCCACAACGTATTTATATTTAACTATGAATGTTTCCCAAATCCGGATAGAGGATTCAAACCCAAACAATAGAACCAAAGTGTAAAGCAAACAAGTCAAGAAATTGTAAGCAAATAAAGGTGATCTAAACCCTAAGGTAACCCCATTTTAAAGATATTTTCCCCAGCAAAGTTTCCAGTTATGTGATACGGTGGGAGAACTGACTTGAGGTTTTGCGTTTCATCGCAAATGTTTCGTTTAGCAAGAGTCGCCACCGACTTTTATTTTATCCAAAAGGAAAGGTAAAAAAGCATAGGAAATACCTTACAGATGTTTTCTTGAGTTTGGGGGGTAGATTATGAAAAGGGAAGGTGCTAACACCCTTTTCATCCATGGTTTTCCCTGGGCTCTTAGTTACTTGCTTAGATCACTTGCTTTGCTTTTGAAATTGTTTGAAATGGTGCTTTGTGTGGTTTTGAAAGTATTTTGAAAAGAGGCCATCATTTAGGCAATCTTTGTAATGATTCTCGTTCGTAAGAATGTATACAAAGATGTTATTCTTTTGAAAAATATTTCAATGTTTTGAAAGTTGTTTTGGAAATGTCTTGAAATGTGTGTGTGTGTTTTGAAAATAGAAAGGATTTGTTTTGAATTGGGAGCAAGTAACTTAGAAGCTATCTACCTACTCAAATGTCTTTCTTGTGCATTTTCATTCCTTTGATATTGTTGACCTACCATTGATTTGGTAGACAACCCTATCTTTGGATGTTAAATGGGACGGGCATGGGTCATCGTATGACCATGATAGCAATGTTGCTAGGTATCTTGGCATTTTTTCCGAGGGACCAAGATCATTTGTTTTAGGCAACCTTTTGATAGCGTCATCGAGGGACTATGATCTTTTGTTTTGTTTTGCTTTGCCAAGATACTTTGCATGCATACCATGGCCATTTTTAAGGCAACAAAGTGGGTGAAATCCTAAGGAGTGCTTGTGTGCAATGTGTGTCATTTTACATGCATTTGTTTGTCTTGTATTAGGTCTTGTATTTGTTTGATTTTCGTCTTATCATACAAACCCTAATTTTACTAAACATGTATATAATGCGATAAATTGCGTAAAGTAAAGCTAAGCTATTACAACAATATAATGGGAAGGGGGATACATGTTTTGAATGGGGGATATTGCTCAAAATAAAACCCTAAAAATTATTACAACCCAATTGAATTATTGCACAATAAATAAATAAACATACAATTATTTAAAAATGCAAATAAAATGTATTTATGCAAAATGTTTTGTATTTATTTTATGTATGAGAAAAATAAATTATTTAAGTCCTAAAAATAAGAAAAAATTATATTGTTATTTTTGAAAGGGTGGAAAACCCTAGTTTTTGATTAAAAGAAAAATATATTCTATATTTATTTTATTTTGTCTATTTTTATACAAGAAATAATAAATAATATTATTAATAAATATTAGAAATTAAAATATGTATGAAAATAATTATTTTGATGTATAAAACAATAAAATAAAAATGTATGGTATTTTAAATATTTTTACAAATTTTATTTAAGAAAATAAAGTTCCTTATCCTAATAAAACTATTTTTTATGCCAAAAAATGATAATAAAATAAAATAAAATAAAATACAAAAAATTAAGAAAATATTTTTGTGGTTTTTTAATGTTCAGAAAAAATTATTAAAATTAATAAACATAAAAAAATATAAGAAAATATGAAAAATATACAAAATAAGCAAAGGGGGTGCAAGTAGTGGATCAGGGAGTGTGGAAAGTAGAAATGATAAGGCCCAGGCGCGCCAGGCCCAGGACAGTCGTCCCTGTCCTCCAGCTTCTCCCATTTTCATGCGTTCTTGCCTTCAACCTGTAACTCTCTATTCTTTGCACAAAAATAAAAACTTGCAACATGAAAAATGTTGCTTGGAATCTCACGATTCCAATGATATAAAATTCATAATCTAACTCTCGAAGACCAGGGAGAATTTCAGTAGCCCTAATTTCTGACCTAGTTTTTTCATGAACTTCAAGCTTCAAATTCTTACTACTCAGTTAATATAAATGAAAATTATGCATATGTACAACTTCAACAAGTTAAGGACTACATCTTTGCTTCACAAATCAAACCTTGAGGATTCCTAAATAGAGAGATAGAGTTTTGAAAAATACCTTGCTCAGCTGAGTTTGGATATGGCAATGTGGGGACTTTGAGTGAGGCCTGAAGATCGTGTGAGCTTCCTTGAAGTTCCCTCAAACTTTTCCAATGCTCAGCTTGCCTTGAGGATGCTTGAAACTCCCTGTAGAAGTCAACCTGTAACCTTCAAGTTCGAAAATGGTGATGTCTGAAATAGAGGTTACAGCAACAGGACAATGGCTTGTATAGTTTAGGTAGGATGTATGGAAGGTGTTTCAAGTGTTAAAGGGAGAAACGCACGAGCCAATATTGAGATGGCAAGAGTTTTGCAGAAGTTGCCCTGTTTGGGCAGAAAAATGTGTTTTTGTGTTTTGAGAGTTTCAGATGTTATGAATTCGTGTTCTAGCTTGAGATAAGTTTGTGAAGTCTTTTTGAATGATGCCAAGCCCTCTCTTTATCAACTTGTACAAGTTTTTGAATTTTGGCCACTTTTCTTGTTTTTGAAGAAAGGTTGAAGTGACTATGCTAAAGGCTTGTACTTGGCTATCTTGTGAGCTGCAAGAGTTGGTAAACTATGCCTGATATCTGTGGATAATGCTTGAACAAAAGGAACAAGTCCAAGGCTCAAGGCTGATAAAGTTTGCAAAAGCATGCTTTATGAAAATGACAATGTGCCATTTATGCCATTTATGGATTTATTCTTTGTGCAATGCTTCAAAAGCCAAAACAAAGCCATTATCCAATGAGTTTGCATTTAATTATGGAGTGTAAAATATATTTAGGACCTGTAATGCACGGTACAAGCATGCTTGAATCTGATTTGCAACTTGGTGCATTATAGAAATGGCTAGAACAAAAGTGACAAAATGCCATTTTCTCTTCTTCGATTCTCTCTAACCACAAATGATCTTGGAGAGTTCTTTGACATTTTGGAAATCTTGAAACATGATCTATAATCCATATTTGAAATGAAACTTGAATACCTCTTGGAACCAGGTGAAAAATTCCCATGAAGTTAGGTCAAAAACTTGCCTAAATTAGGGCATATTTTCACTAAGTCTTTTAGTTTATGGACCCCTATTCACAAATTTATATCTTGAGATCCAAACATATTTTTGGAAAAATTTGTGAAGCAAAGTTGTATATTTCATGGAGGACTACAACTTTCATGTTGGAAGTTTTCTTTGAATCCAATTTCATCATGGTGTAAAAGTTGGGAAAAGTTGGGAAAAAATAAGAAATTTTCATACTTAGAAAAATTCTAAGTTATGAAAAATTTCAAATTATAACCCTAATTTGCAATTTTAGGTTTCTTGGCCAACAAGTTTATCATTTTGACATATCTTGATGAATTATTACCCTTCGCACTTGATTTTGACCAAAAAGTCAAAGTTTGACTTTTCAGTGTACAGTTGACTTTTGATCAGTTGACTGCAAAATTCATCTGTCAATCCTATGTACTTGAGATCTTTTGAACCATTTGATTAGGTATAGATGATGCCATTGAGTCCTTGAAATCATGTTTGAACCCGATTGGTCATTGGATAGGTTAAAAATTAGAAATTGCCCTTTCTCAATCAAAACTTTAATTTTGACCATTTTGCCCTTTTGATGATCTGATCAAATTTCTTGAGGTGTTGTGATCCAAACATGGTAAAATGGTACATAGGAGTCTAAAATGTTGTTGTGGATAAAAAATTATGAAGTTTTACTGTAAATTGGCCATGGTTGACTTTTTCCTCAATATAGTTGATTTTTAGGTCAACTGTCCAATTGACTGGTCAAAAATGTGGTTCAAGGCTTGAAACTTGGTATGAGAAATCTTAGAGGTCCAACATGATGTATGAAATTCACATGAAGCATTGATAGTCCAAAAATCCTTGTGCAAACTCAAACCCTAATTTCAGGTCATCAGTGCAAGAGGAGGTGTCTTGAGCTGACCAAACCCTAATCTTGTCTTGAGTCCAAGAAGTCTTGTGAGGAAAATATTGATAAATGAGAAGGCAAATTTATGGATACAACAACTTACCCTATTCAATCTTCTTGAACCTGAAGAGTTAGATTAGCGAGTTTTTCCGTTCGTGACTCGAAGGTAAAAGATGATTGGACACTAGAGTGCCCGTAAATTTGCACTCGTCAAAGTGTAGTTGATGGAATGGGCTTAAAGATGCCATTTAGAGAGGTGATAGAATCTTGTCGGAGATGGGCTTGTAGATGCCATCCAAGAATGTTTGTTGAATTGTAATTTGTAAGTTAAAAGAATGAGTATCAGAATGGTGTCCGTATCTGGAACGTATCTGAACTGTATCTGGAGACTGAGTCTGTATGAGCAATGGAATGGCATCCGTGTTTGGAGCGTATCTGAGCTGTAATTATATTTGAATCTGAATGAGTAACAGGATGAATTCCGTGTCTGGAGTGTATCTATACTGTATCTAGAATCTGAAATCTGAATAGGCGACAAAATGGCATCCGTGTCTGGAGCGTATCTAAGCTGGGGAAAATCAGAATAAGTGGCAGAATGGCAACCGTGTCTGGAGCGTATCTAAACTGTATCTTGACTTTGAATTCTGAATGAATAATAGAATGACTTCCGTGTCTGAAGTGTATCTTTACTGTATCCGAATTTAAAATCTGAATGAGTAATAGAATGACTTCTGTGTCTGGAGTGTATCTTTATTGTATCTGAAATCTTTGAACATTGTTAATGGTAGCTGTTAATCTTATCCTGAAAAGGATAAAATGTTAGCTGAACCACAAAGTTATGTTGCATGAGACGTATGATACAATATATGTGATTTATCAATGTTTATGATATATGAATGTAATGTATGCGCATGTAAGCTGATTTGCTGTATTGCCGAGGAAAATAAATCCTTGATTGCAGCCGGGGAAAATAAATCCTTGATTGCTGAGGATGAGAAATCCTTGGCGACTGTTGGGGATTAAAAATCCTTGACTTCTCTGGGGATATAGGGATTCTTCAAGTCTTGAAATTGGAATATTGACAAAATTTTTGTTGTGAGAGTAATGCCAAATACTGCTTGAGAAATCTGCTTGGAGAATCCAGAGAACTTCGATGATGTTTACTGGGGATTACACAAAGGGAATCCTTGTTCTGCCGGGAAATAGAGAAAACTCTGATGATTTCTACGGGGAGTTAAGAGTGAGAATCTTCATTCGGGCGACTTCACTAGGGAGCAATGAAAAACTCTGCGGGGAAGAAAGCTTACTGCTGGGGAGTAGGTCTAGGAGTTTGGTTCGTATGCCGCTCTACTGGGGAATCAACCTAGGTTAGGGAGGAATAAAAGTTAACTGTTATCTGGTTTCTTTTCAGACTTCAAGACAACTTGCTGGGGAATTTGAAAAAACTGGTTAGTTTCCGCTGGGGATTGATAGTTGGAAATTTTGGCTCTGTTGGGGATTGAAGGTTTCAGCTCCGCTGGGGATCTGTGGTTCAAAGTTTTGGCTCCGCTGGAGATTGGGAGTTTGAAGTTTTAACTCTGATGAGGATTAAGGGTTTGAAATTTTAGCTCCGCTTGGGATCTAGATGATGTACTGTAGGGATTGCTCATGGAATAGCCTAAAGACATTTTCCTATCCTTTCAATCCGTCAATAATTTTTCTTTTTCATCCTGTTTATTTGTAAGCAGTAATTATGTTC
Organism: Vicia faba; assembly: GCA_948472305.1. Classification (NCBI taxonomy): domain Eukaryota; kingdom Viridiplantae; phylum Streptophyta; class Magnoliopsida; order Fabales; family Fabaceae; genus Vicia; species Vicia faba. The sequence continues at coordinate 1,517,544,924 of OX451738.1, forward strand.
AAAGGAACATGTTCACTAATGAATCATTGGACGTTTTTGCAAATAAAACACAAGTGTAAAAAGAAAAAGGCAAATAGTTTTCTGCACTTTAAAGAGGTATCTTTGTATTTACTTTGAATCAGTATTTCTGTACAAAGGAGACAGACATCCTAGTCAGAGGATGGTGTCATAAAAAATTGAGAAAAATTTATACAAAGAAAGATAACTATGTGTAAAAAATCCCATGGGGTTCCCATTCCTCTATAGCCTTCGTATCTCCAAATATCTTGTCCATTCGTTGCTTCGTCCGAAGATAATTGGATTGATCAGAAGCTCAGAGTTTGTCAGTGAAGAGATTGTCCTTAAAATGATCCGACGAGACATAGTCATATGCTTTAATTCCCTAACTTTTTCCTGAACCGCCATTTCGGGTTTTCGATTCACCGGGAAACCCTTTTTTGCCCAAGTCGCCCTTTCGGGTTTTCAACTTATCGGGTGTACATATTTTTTTATATTTATCCCTAATTTTTTCCTGAACCACCCTTTCGGGTTTTCGACTCACCGAGATGCCCTTGTTTTGCCTAGGTGTGTCAACCTAGCGGGTCTCTTATGCATAGTATCTTTTGACTATGTCTGCGTTTGCAGGGTGTGGCAGGTCATCACCGTCCATGGTGGTTAAGATCATTGCCCCACCAGAAAAGATTTTCTTGATTATAAATGGTCCTTCGTAAGTAGGAGCCCATTTTCCCCTGGGATCGCTTTGTGGCAAGATGATGCGCTTGATCACGAGATATCCAACTTGATATGTCTTGCGTCTTACTTTCTTGTTGAAAGCCTTGATCATCCGTTTTTGATACGTCTGACCATGGCAAACAACAGTAAGTCTCTTTTCGTCAATTAAATTCAACTAATCAAGTCGGGTTTGAATCCAATCATCTTCACTGAAACCTGCATCCTTTATGATTCTTAAAGAGGGGATCTGAACCTCAATAGGAAGAACAACCTCCATGCCATAAACCAAAGAATAGGGTGTTGCCCCAGTTGATGTACGAGCCGTGGTACGGTACCTGTGGAGAGCAAACAGTAGCATCTCATGCCAATCCTTCTAGGTGACTGTCATTTTCTGTATGATCTTTTTGATGTTTTTGTTCGCAGCTTCAACTGCACCATTCATCTTTGGCCGATAGGGGGATGAATTATGATGTTGAATCTTAAACTGCTCGCATAGGGAGGTGATCATAGTATTGTTAAGGTTTGTACCGTTATCAGTGATGATCCTTTCGGGGATATCGTACCGACAAATGAGGTTCTGCTTGATGAAGCGGGCAACAACATTCTTAGTAACGGATGCGAAAGAAGCTTCTTCGCCTATTTTGTGAAATAATCAATTGCCACTAGAATAAAGCGGTGTCCATTGGAGGCTGTAGGCTTGATCTCCCCAATCATGTCGATTCCCCACATAGCGAATGGCCAAGGAGCTGTTAAGACATTTAGAGGAACCTGGGGCACATGTACCTTGCCTGCATAAATTTGACATTTATGACAAGTACGGGAGTGCTGATAGTAGTCTGCTTCCATGGTAGACCAGTAATAGCCTGCCCTTAGAATCTTCTTATCTATCGTATGCCAGCTAGAGTGAGTGCCAAAGGTACCCTCATGCAATTCAGCCATAATTCTTTCAGCTTCAAGCTTGTGCACACAACGGAGCAGGATAAAATCATGATTGCATTTGTACAAAATTCCATTACTTAGGAAGAACTTAGCTGAGAATCTCCTTAAGAACTTTTTGTCATTGACTGTAGCTCCTTTAGGGTATTCATGAGCCTCGAGATACCATTTGACTTCATGGAACCAAGGCTGGTCCACTACTTCTTCGGTATTAATATCGTAACAGTGTGCAGGTTCGTCCATTCGTTCAATGGTAATCTGGGGAGCCTCATTATCCCAATTAAGTTTAAACATGGATGACATTGTAGCTAGAGCATCTGCTAGCTGATTTTCTTCTCGCGAGAAGTGCTCGAAGGCAATCTGCTCGAAATTTGGTAACAATGTCAAGACATGTTCTTTATAAGGGATGATGTTTGGATGCTTAGTATCCCACTCTCCTTTGATCTGACTGATGACTAAAGCTGAGTCCCCAAACACAATTAAGGATTTGATTCCCAAGTCTATGGCAGCCTTGAGTCCAAAGATGCAAGCTTCATACTCTGTCATGTTGTTCGTACAGTTGAAGCAAAGTTTGGCTGTGAAAGGAGTATGGCAACCTTCTGGAGATATAAGCACAACACCGATACCATTTCCAAGTGCATTGGAGGCCCCATCAATGTACAGGGTCCATCAGGATCCTTGTTCAGGTCCGTCATATGGTCTGAAATCTTCAATGTTATCCAATGTCATGATGTCTTCGTCGGGGAAGTCAAACTTCATGGATTGATAATCTTCTACAGCTTGATGAGCCAGATGATCGTCTAGCACACTGCCCTTTATAGCTTTTTGGTTCGTGTACTGTATATCATACTCTGTTAGGATCATCTGCCAACTAGCTATCCTTCCAGACAAAGCAGGCTTCTCAAAGATGTACTTTATCGGATCCATCTTAGATATCAGCAAAGTGGTATGAGTCAACATATACTGCCTTAGCCGGCGAGCAACCCATACCAAAGCGCAACAAGTTTTCTCGAGCAGTGAATATCTAGTTTCACAGTCAATAAACTTTTTGCTAAGGTAATAAATGGCATGCTCTTTTCAGCTAGACTCGTCATGCTGCCCCAATACGCACCCCATTGAGTTATCCAAAACGGTCAGATACATGATTAGCGGTCTTCCTTCGACGGGCGGCATCAAGACAGGAGGATCTTGTAAATACTCCTTGATTTTATCGAAAGAAATTTGACAGTCATCATTCCATCTAACTACCTAATCTTTCTTCAACAGCTTGAAGATTGGTTCACAAGTAGATGTTAGGTGAGAAATGAACCTAACAATGTAGTTTAGGCGTCCCAAGAAACCTCTGACCTCCTTTTCAGAGCGAGGAGCAGGCATTTTTTATATAGCTTTGACTTTGGAAGGATCAACCTCGATGCCTTTGTTGCTGACAATGAAACCCAAGAGCTTACCAGACCGGACTCCAAATGTGTACTTGTTCGGATTCAACCGTAGCTTGTACTCCTTCAACCTGACAAACAGCTTTTGTAAGTGATCAATGTGTTCTTCTTCATTTTGTGATCGGGCTATCATGTCATCTATGTAGACCTCTATCTCATGATGTATCATATCATGAAACAAAGCTACCATGGCGCGTTGATAGGTTGCCCCGACATTCTTCAGTCCGAATGGCATCACTTTGTAGCAGAACGTACCCCACTGTGTAACAAAAGTAGTTTTCTCCACGTCCTCAGGTGCCATTTTGATCTGGTTATAGCCTGAGAATCCGTCCATGAAAGAAAATACTTTGTGCTGAGCTGTGTTGTCAACCAGGATGTCAATGTGCGGAAGTGGAAAATCATCTTTAGGGTTGACCCTGTTTAAATCTCTGTAATCCACGCACATTCGGACTTTGCCGTCCTTTTTAGGCACGGGCACAATGTTAGCAGCCCATTATGGATAGAAATTAACAGCCAAAAATCCAGCATTGAACTGCTTCATAACTTCTGCTTTGATCTTCTCTGACATGTCAGGTCTCATGCGGCGGACTTTTTGTTTCACTGGTGGACAATCTTCTCTTGTGGGTAGACGGTGTACCACAATGTTTGTATCGAGTCCCGACATGTCTTCATATGACCAGGCAAAAATCTCAACATATTCATGCAACAGCTGAATTAGGCGCTCCTTGACACTTGGCTCTAGGTTGGCACCCACTCTGATTTCTTTCTTATCTTCTTCAATGGCCAAGTTGATTGTATCTATCAACTCCTCATGAGGAAGAATAGCTCTTTCCTCTTGTTTTAGAAGTCTGGCCAATTCCCCTGGCACCTCACAATCTTCCTCACCTTCGTATTCGGCTTGGTAGATCAAATCTTCAGAGTCACTGAAGGCTATAGCAATATCGTTACCCATGGGTTCCAGAATGGAAGGGTACCTGCATTTGTGAGTGTGGGTGTGTGTAAGGGCATAGCCATCTTAAAACAAAAAAATGTAAAAGAAAGACAATGAGCACAAAAGGTTTATATATGAAAAGCGCCCACGATTCATTAAAATGACATATGAAAATGAAATAAGAACCCTTACAAATGGAACGTTGTGTCTCGGGTAAGACACAAGGTTGAAAAAGTATGAATTGTTTGTGAATTATTACAGATCCAACAAAAATGGAAAAGATAAATTACTGCGGTATGAAAGTAATCAGAACAAAGTCTTTTGCTTCCCAGTTGCATAGTCCTCTGCCAACAGTAGGGAAAATTCAGTCTTCCAGGCTGCCCTCTTCTTCACTGTCCTCTAGTGCATTAACCCCTTGGTGGCTGATCTTCACAGGTGGCCCTCCAGCACGGGCACGACCTTCTGAGCAGTCGAGGTAAATCCCAAGCCGAATTTGTCTGATTTGAAAGGAAAGTCTAGAAGCTGACCCCAGATAGTGGATCCACCTTCTTCCACTACTGCCCTTACATCTTTTAGAGAAGACATCTGAGGTACAAGTCTTGTTATCACAGGAGTTGAGGGTACCACCTTGGTCGCTGCTATTTCCTGAGAAACTTCTTCAAAATGTTGGAAAGGGGTCTCGATGAATTCGCCATCCAATTCTACATATCGAAAATAATTCAGATGACTAATCATGTATTCCTCTTCACCATGGACAGTTATGATTTTCCCTTGGACAGGGTACTTCAGCATCTGATGCAAAGTCGAGGTGACCGCACCGGCATTGTGAATCCAGGGACGTCCCAACAAGAAAGAGTAAGAAGGACGGATGTCCATCACATAGAATGTTGAATTGAACGTCTGGGTACCCACCTTGATCGGGATGTCCACCTCCCCATGGACTATCCTTTTAGAGCCGTCAAATGCTCTCACAATGATGTTACTGGGTTTTAGGGTCAGCCCCTCACAATCCAATCTATCCAAGGCTTTCTTTGGCAAGACGTTCAGAGATGATCCAGTATCAACCAAAACATGGGCTAGGGTGGTTCCCTTACACTCCACCGAGACATGTAGTGCGTCGTTATGTTTTCTCCCTTTGGAGGTCAAGTCGGCATTGGAGAAACCCAGGCCATTGTCAGCTGTTAAACTGGCCACACACTCTTGGAATTGATCCGCAGACGTCTCTTGCGGAACATGAGCCGTCTTCAGAAACTTGACCAAAGCTTTAGCATGTACCTCAGAGCACAACAGCAAGGCTAACATAGAGATTTTGGAGGGGGTCTGCCCCAGTTGTTCTACCACATCATAATCTTAATGATCCTCAGGATTTCTTCCATCTCCTTCTTGGATGTTTCAGGAATAACTAGTGACTGAGCCTTCGTCAGGACATGCTCCTCTTGAACATTCTTTCCTTTATTCTCAGCAGCGGAAGTAGGGATAGGAATTGCATTGTCATTGTTGGCGGGTACACTTGCAGGTGTAATCACTGGTACAACTGTAATCTTCAGAACGGCCACGAGTCTAGAGATTGCCTTTGGAGGCGCAATCTCTGGACAGAAAATTCTCCCACTGCGGGTAATTTTGCTTGTTCCGGCAATGTTACTGATGTCAGAATTATATTCTTCGGAGCTCTCCTCTTCGGCAGTCTATTCAATCTGTTTGACACCATGGTAGTAGATTTCTCCACCATAGTTCCATGGTACCATTTTATCTGATTTGTATGGGGCAGGCCCGGGCATTGTTATCTTCAACGGAGTAGTCATAGGAGCGGATGTAATCCTAATGGGTTTTTTAGGAACCCTAGAAGGATTGGCGTATATGGTTATTATTGAAACTTTTGGAACTGGAATTGGTGAAATAGGAGATTTCTCAAACAAAATTTCCTGGTTATCAATTAGTTGTTGGATACCTTTATTCAACAGAGGATAGTCAGATGATGAGGACAAGCAAGTATGGCAATATTGGTCACAACCTGGGAACACCCCAGCTTTCAACAAATTCAACTTGATGGTTAGGAGAGGAGTTAACAGTTTATCCACAGTAGAAACAAACAGATCTTCTTCCACATCACTGGCATTGTGTCCATGCCTAGGAATTGGAGTGGAGATAACATTCGGTCTTTCAGGAGCTTCAAATTCAACTTCCTTTGCATCGATCAGATCTTGAATCTTGTTCTTCAGAGCCCACAGTTGTGGTGTTGTGCCCTGGACTTTCTGAATGGTAAGCGCACCTGGCATTGGGATGGTAGTGTGGAGATGAAGTATTAGGATTTTTAGGGGCCTCTTTTAGCATGGCCAAATTCAACTTCAGGAGATGTGGTAAGACTTGAGAAGGAGTCATGTTTATCTTGGTGAATTGCCTTACAAGCCTTTCCACCCTTTGTTGGTTATTCCTCGGCTGATCATTTCTCAGTTCGTTTTTTCTTGGCTGGTCTGGTGCAGACTTTTGAATCATAATGGCCCCCACAGTTGGTCGTCGTTCGGTTCTTCCCTGATTTCTCGGTGCATAGACAATAGATACTTCCTTTTTTCCAGTGAAGGGCTTTTTGGTAGCAGCAGAGATAGATGCGTCCTTCTGAATTTTCCCGCTTCTAATACCGGCTTCCATCCTTTTGCCAGTTAAAATCAATTCAGTGAAACCTGTAGAGGAGCTTCTAATCAGCTGATTAAAGAAAGGACCTGACAGAGTTCCCAAGAACATGTCCACTAGCTCCCTTTCAGATAATGGTGGTTGCACCCTTTCGGCTAAATCCCTCCACTTTTGGGCGTAGTCTTTGAAGCCCTCATTGGACACCATAACCATACCCTGGAGTTGAGTACGGGTTGGTGCCAAGTCGGTGTTGTATTGATACTGTTTATAGAAGGCGGCTGCCAAGTCTTCCCAATTATAAACATCAGACCTCTCCAACTGGTAGAACCAATCAAGCTATGTCCCTGATAAATTGTCCTGGAAAAAGTGGACCCACAGGTCTTTGTCAGCAGAATATGGTTGAATTTTCCTGACATAAGATCGTAGGTGCATCTTGGGACAAGACACCCCATCATACTTGGCAAATAGAGGTACTTTAAGCTTAGGAGGGGTTACAATTCCAGATACCAACCCTAACTCTTCAAAGTCCAGCCCCGGTACTCTCTGTATCTCCATAGCAGCTAGACGCTCTTCCAGATTTTTGTATTTCTCATCGGCCGGAGGGTATTGTTGTTCAGAGTAGTCCTCTTCCTCCTCTTCTTCTACTTCAGAATCAGATGGTACTGCAGTCTCTTTACCTTTCCTTTCCCCTTCCTCAGAGGTTGATGGAAATTCCAAGGCCCTTCTGGCTTGTCCTTCAAACCTTCTGCCCATGGTAGCCACACCGACTCGTTTCTTCTTCTTTTTCTCTTTCTCTTTCTATAGCAGAGTCTTGAGCTCCTCCTGCCCCTTGGCCAAGGTCAAGAGTAGCTGTTGAAATTGTGAATTCTGAGCTTGTAAGTCTTTGACAGTTTGTTCAATATCCATCTTGCTGAAATAAACAGCAGAGAGATGAGGAAACTTCTTGCAAAGACCTGTTTATGCATATGATGAATGATATGTATTCATGTAATGCTTTCAAGGATTTGAAAATTCAAATTTGTGTTAAACAAAAAGGAACAAACGTTATATTAATAAAATAGAATTTGTTTACATCAATGCCCCTAGGGAAAAATAGTATAAAATTCTAAGATAAAAAGACGTTGCACATCCTCTTTGGTGCAATGTAGGTGTTGAGAGTCTGCTCTTCATGAAGTAACCGAGTAAGTTCCAAAACCTTCTTCTCAGTTACGTAGAATTGGGCTTCAAAATTATCGCGTTCTCCCTTGAGATGTATCCAACTCCTTTATAGATCTTCTAGTGATGTTGGCATGTCAGGATGTAGGAGGGTGTATGGAACCTCTCCTTCCTTAGCAGGCTCTATAATCACAGGGAGAATGGAGGGGTAAGGCATCATAAGACTTTGGGCGCGGGTTCGTACCCACTTGAGGTAAGTCTCAAGGGGTATGGAATTCTTGTGTCCCAAGGTCTTACTGTCTACCTTGTTTGGCATCCTCCAAGCTCAGATGAACCATTGTCGAAGTCCTTGATCGTCGTTGTCGAAGTCAAAAACCAAGCCTTGAATCAACATGTCATGTGGGCCATCCCTTCGGGCATAACCAAACTGTCTTAGAGCCAAACAGGGGTTATAAGTGATGTCTCCCCTAATGCCAAGTAGAGGGACATTAGGGAATTCCCCACAATGGTCTACGATGATAACATTCTCTTTGGATCGAGAACACCAATGAATATCTGAATGTGTAAGAGTCATCAATCGTTCTGACCATCTCAAACCTTGCTCATTTTTCAAGACTAATTGGGGAAGATGAGAAATAAACCATCTTTCTAGGAGAGGAGTGCAACACATGAGAACACCTCTTTTCCTCATTGTACGAGTGTGAAAAGAGTGCAAGATATCTCCAAGCAAAGTAGGCACCGGGTTGCATGACATGAAGATTTTGACAGCACTCACATCTATGAGTTGGTCAGGATTTGGGAACAAAACCATCCCATAGATGAGAAGAGCTACAATCTCCTCAAAAGCTTGTAAGTCCAAGGAGTTCCAGTAGCTTTGGGCTTTCTCAAACAAGAACTTTACCAAGAAGCCTTTGACACCACTTCCAGTTTCCCAATGTGTTATGACATCAGATGAGTGCAAGTGTAGGGCTTGAGCAATCTCTTTTGGCTTTGGATCTCTTTCCGTATCGTTGAAGGGTAGTTGATTGAGAATAGGAATCCTCAAGAATTGAGAAAATTCCTCCAAAGTGGGCACAAGCTGGTAGTCAGGAAATGTGAAGCAGTGATCCAAAGGGTCAAAGAACTGGAAAAGAACTTTCATCATGTCTTCCTCTGTGTTGGAAGTGACTAAGTTGAGAAGACGACCATGCCTCTCGGTGAATGGTGAATTCTCAGGAATCCTTGAAGCTAGCTCCTTGAGTTGTGGAAGAATTCTTACAAGTTTGACTTGGATAGTTTTCCTGCGAAGTGAATCCATAACCTACAAAACATGAACAAAGATGAATTTCCAAAATCCTTGAAATGGTTAGTGAATGCATATGATGCTTCATGATGTCCATGATGTTATGCACAAGTATATATGTACAATCAAATCACACAAGTTCCTAGTTTAGTCTTGCATGGGATTTCATAGGTAAGTACCCTCTTAAAGTTTAGTTGGCTCAACCTGTCCTAGAAATAGTAACGGGTTCTAAGGAGCTCAATATCACTAGATTATTTCCTTGCTCATTGTTTCAATTCAGCCTCTTTACTGGCGACCGAAATATTCCAAGGAACCAACCCTCAATGAGTGTAGTATCGAGTATCTACCAACTTCGGACTGCACCAAAGTCGGTCATCTCACTACATCCTAAAAGGCCAAGTTGGTCAAGTAAAGGTTCTAGAAGTTCGTTAGTGCTTCATGACATCACTCAGCGGCCCCGTATTCTATTTTATTGAGTCAAAGGCTACCAATACCCACAAATATGTCGCAATAACATAGCTATAGCTTAGACCGTGTCGGTATACCCCACACAGTTTCCACAATGTATTGCTATTTACCTATGAATGTTTCCCAAATCCGGGTAGAGGATTCAAACCCAAACAATAGAACCAAAGTATAAAGCAAACAAGTCAAGCAATTGTAAGCAAATAAAGGTGATCTAAACCCTAATATAACCCCATTTTAAAGATATTTCCCCCAGTAGAGTCGCCAGTTCTGTGATACGGTGGGAGAATTGACTTGAGGTTTTGCGTTTTATCGAAAATGTTTCAGTTTAGCAAGAGTCGCCACCGACTTTTATTTTATCCAAAAGGAAAGGTAAAAAAGCACAGGAAAGACCTTTGAGACGTTTTCTTGAGTTCAGGGGGTAGATTATGAAAAGGAAAGGTGCTAGCACCCTTTTCATCCATAATTTTCCATGGGCTCTTAGTTACTTGCTTAGATCACTTTCTTTGCTTTTGAAATTGTTTGAAATGGTGCTTTGTATGGTTTTGAAAGTATTTTGAAAAGAGGCCATCGTTTAGGCAATCTTTGTAATGATTCTCGTTCGTAAGAATGTATACAAAGATGTTATTCTTTTGAAAAATATTTCAATGTTTTGAAAGTTGTTTTGGAAATGTCTTGAAATGTGTGTGTGTGTTTTAGAAGTAGCAAGGATTTGTTTTGAATTGGGAGCAAGTAACTTAGAAGCTATCTACCCACTCAAATGTCTTTCTTGTGAATTTTCATTCCTTTGATATTGTTGACCTACCATTGATTTGGTAGACAACCCTATCTTTGGATGTTAAAAGGGACGGGCGTGGGTCATCGTATGACCATGATAGCAATGTTGCTAGGTATCTTGGCATTTTTCCGAGGGACCAAGATCATTTGTTTTAGGAAACCTTTTGATAGCGTCATCGAGGGACTATGATCTTTTGTTTTGTTTTTCTTTGCCAAGATACTTTACATGCATACCATGGCCATTTTTAAGGCAACAAAGTGGGTGAAACCCTAAGGAGTGCTTGTGTGCAATGTGTGTCATTTTACATGCATTTGTTTGTCTTGTATTAGGTCTTGTATTTGTTTGATTTTCGTCTTATCATACAAACCCTAATTTTACTAAACATGTATATAATGCGATAAATTGCATAAAGTAAAGCTAAACTATTACAACAATATTATGGTAAGGGGGATACAAGTTTTGAATGGGGGATATTGCTCAAAATAAAACCCTAAAAATTATTACAACCCAATTGAATTATTGCATAATAAATAAATAAACATACTATTATTTAAATATGCAAATAAAATGTATTTATGCAAAATGTTTTGTATTTATTTTATGTATGAGAAAAATAAATTATTTAAGTCCTAAAAATAAGAAAAAATTATATTGTTATTTTTGAAAGGGTGGAAAACCCTAGTTTTTGATTAAAAGAAAAGTATATTCTATATTTATTTTATTTTGTCTATTTTTATACAAGAAATAATAAATAATATTATTAATAAATATTAAAAATTAAAATATGTATGAAAATAATTATTTTGATGTATAAAACAATAAAATAAAAATGTATGGTATTTTAAATATTTTTACAAATTTTATTTAAGAAAATAAAGTTCATTATCCTAATAAAACTATTTTTTATGCCAAAAAGTGATAAATAAATAAAATAAAATACAAAAAATTAAGAAAATATTTTTGTGGTTTTTTAATGTTCAGAAAAAATTATTAAAATCAATAAACATAAAAAAATATAAGAAAATATGAAAAATATACAAAATAAGCAAAGGGGGTGCAAGTAGTGGATCAGGGGGTGCAGAAAGTAGAAATGACAAGGCCCAGGCGCACCAGGCCCAGGACAGTCGTCCCTGTCCTCCAGCTTCTCCCATTTGTGCGTGTTCTTCCCTTCAACCTGTAACTCTCTATTCTTTGCACAAAAACAAAAACTTGCAACATGAAAAATGTAGCTTGGAATCTCACGATTCCAATGATATAAAATTCATAATCTAACTCTCAAAGACCATGGAGAATTTCAGTAGCCCTAATTTCTGACCTAGTTTTTTCATGAACTTCAAGCTTCAAATTCTTACTACTCAGTTAATATAAATGACAACTATGCATATGTACAGCTTCAGCAAGTTAAGGACTACATCTTTGCTTCACAAATCAAACCTTGAGGATTCCTAAATAGAGAGATAGAGTTTTGAAAAATACCTTGTTCAGCTGAGTTTGGATATGGCAATGTGGGGACTTTGAGTGAGGCCTGAAGATCGTGTGAGCTTCCTTGAAGTTCCCTCAAGCTTTTCCAATGCTCAGCTTGCATTGAGGATGCTTGAAACTCCCTGTAGAAGTCAACCTGCAACCTTCAAGTTTGAAAATGGTGATGTCTGAAATAGAGGTTACAACAACATGACAAGGGCTTGGATAGTTTAGGTAGGATGTATGGAAGGTGTTTCAAGTGTTAAAGGGAGAAACGCACGAGCCAATATTGAGATGGCAAGAGTTTTGCAGAAGTTGCCCTGTTTGGGCAGAAAAATGTGTTTTTGTGTTTTGGGAGAGTTTCAGATGTTATGAATTCGTGTTCTTGCTTGAGATAAGTTTGTGAAGTCGTTTTGAATGATGCCAAACCCTCCCTTTATCAGCTTGTACAAGTTTTTGACTTTTGGCCACTTTTTTTTTGTTTTTGAAGAAAGGTTGAAGTGACTATGCTAAAGGCTTGTACTTGGCTATCTCGTGAGCTGCAAGAGTTGTAAACTATTCCTGATATCTGTGGACAATTCTTGCACAAAAGGAACAAGTCCAAGGATCAAGGCTGATAAAGTTTGCAAAAGCATGCTTTATGAAAATGGCAATGTGCCCTTTATGCCATTTATGGATTTATTCTTTGTGCAATGCTTCAAAAGCCAAAACAAAGCCATTATCCAATGAGTTTGAATTTAATTATGGAGTGTAAAAGAGATTTAGTACCTGTAATGCAAGGTACAAGCATGCTTGAATCTGATTTGCAACTTGGTGCATTGTAGAAATGGCTTGAACAAAAGTGACAAAATGCCATTTTCTCTTCTTCGATTCTCTCTAACCACAAATGATCTTGGAGAGTTATTTGACATTTTGGTAAGCTTGCAACATGATCTACAATCCATATTTGAAATGCAACTTTAGATACCTCTTGTAACTAGGTGAAAAATGTCCATGATGTTATGTCAAAAACCTGCCTAAATTAGGGCAAATTTTCACTAAGTCTTTTAGTTTATGGACCCCTATTCACAAATTTATATCTTTGAGATCCAAGCATCTTTTGGGAAAACTTTATGAAGCAAAGATGTATATTTCATGGAGGACTACAACTTTCATGTTGGAAGTTTTCTTTGAATCCAATTGCATCATGGTGTAAAAGTTGGGAAAAAATAAGAAATTTTCATACTTAGAAAAGTTCTAAGTTATGAAAAATTTCAAATTAAAACCCTAATTTGCAATTTTAGGTTTCTTGGCCAACAAGTTTCACATTTTGACATATCTTGATGAATTATTACCCTTGGCACTGGATTTTGACCAAAAAGTCAAAGTTTGACTTTTCAGTGTACAATTGACTTTTGATCAGTTGACTGCAAAATTCATATGTCAATCCTATGTACTTGAGATATTTTGAACCATGTGATTAGTTCAAGATGATGCCATTGAGTCCTTGAAATCATGTTTGAACCCAATTGGTCATTGGCTAGGTTAAAAATCAGAAATTTCCCTTTCTCAGTCAAAACCCTAATTTTGACCATTTTGCCCTTTTGATGATCTGATCAAATTTCTTGAGGAGTTGTGATCCAAACTTGATCAAATGGTACATAGGAGTCTAAAATGTTTTTGTGGATAAAAAATTATGATGTTTGACTGTAAATTGGCCATGGTTGACTTTTCCCCCAATACAACTGATTTTTAGGTCAATTGTCCAATTGACTGGTCAAAAATGTGGTTCAAGGCTTGAAACTTGGTATAAGCAATCTTAGAGGTCCAAAATGATGTATGAAAGTCACATGAAGCATTGATGGTCCAAAAATCCTTGTGCAAACTCAAACCCTAATTTCAGGTCATCAGTGCAAGAGGAGGTGTCTTGAGCTGACCAAACCCTAATCTTGTCTTGAGTCCAAGAAGTCTTATGAGGAAAATCTTGATAAATGAGAAGGAAAATTTTGGGGTACAACAGAATGCTATCAAGATTTTCCTTTCTCGCAACCCTGTGCCTACCTTGCTTGGAGATATTTTGCACACTCTCTATACTCGTACCACGAGGAGAAGAGGGTCTCTTATGTGCTGCATGCTGTTGTTGTCGAGGTGGTTTATTTCTCATCTCCCTAGGTCTATATTGTAGAATGAAGAAGGATTGGGTTGGTCGCACAGAATAATGTCACTCGCTCATACAGATATTCTTTGGTGTTCCCGAGCTATGGAAGATGTTGCTGTTATTGACCGTTGCGGGGGGTATCCTAATGTCCCATTACCTGGTATCAGAGGAGGTATAACTTACAATCCCTGTCTAGCTTTGCAATAATTTAGTCGTGCTCGAAGAGACGGTCCCCATAGGTTACTTCTCGAGGATATTGTATTCGACTATGAGGAGGATGTTAAGGGGCATCGCCGGAGGTTCATACGAGCTTAGGGCATGGTAAATAGATCTGACCCCATAAGTTGGGACCAAAGACTTCCCTTCCTATGCAGCCTTACCTCCAATGGGTTCGAGCTCGTGCCCAGAAGCTTATGATGCCTTATGCGGCAGTGTTACCAGTGATTGTGGAACCCACTACTGAAGACGAGATTCCTTACACGATTCTCTATCCTTACATGCCTACTGATCTTGGGGAGTTAGAGAGGTCTTGGATTCAGCTGAAGAATGAGCGGGATACTTACCGAGAGCAGTTCCATGAGCAAGAGAGGAAGGTTTTAAAGCTCACCAGGCAGCTCGAGGAAGAAAGAGTGCTCAATGACTATATCATCACAAAGAGAAAGCGTCCATGGGACTTTTGATTTTGCTTTTCTAGTTTTAGATTTGTTTTATTTACTCATTTGTAATTCCTTGAAGGCATGTTGAACCTTTCAAATTTAAGCTAATAAAGTTTGGTTTATTTTGGTTTTCAAATTTAAATCTCCCAAAGTATTTGAAATCATTACATGCGCATCCCATTATCATACACATCATTAAAGGTACCACTACAGGTTTCTCATCTTCTTCGCTGTTTATTTCAGCAGAAATGTCTTCCGATCAAATCATCAAAGATCTTCAGGCCCAGAACGCCCAGTTCCAATAGATGTTCATCAGTCTGGAAAAGGGGCAAGAGGATCTGAAAGCCCTCATTCTGAAAAAGGAAAAGAAGAAGAAGAAGGTCGGTATTATGAATATGGGAAGAAGGTTTGGAGAAAGGTTGAAGCATCAAACTGATCTGATCTCTTCATCCAAAGACAAGGAGAACCAAGAAGAGGAAAAGGACCCTAGTCATGCAGTCTCTGATAATGATACTGATTATGACGATGAGCAATATCCTCTTGCTGAGGATAGGTACAAGCAGCTAGAAGACCGTCTGAGTGCTATGGAAGTTCAGAAGATACATGGCTTGGATTTTAGAGAGCTGGGACTGGTATCGGGGGTGGTCATCCCTCAGAAGTTCAAGGCTCCAGTTTTTGCTAAGTATGATGGAGTGTCCTGCCCAAAGATCCATCTCCGCTCTTATGTCAGGAAGATTCAACCCCACACTGCTGATAGAAATTTGTGGGTGCACTTCTTTCAAGATAGTCTGTCAGGGACCCAACTTGAATGGTTCTACCAGTTAGAAGGGGAAAATGTCCGAAACTGGGAAGATCCTGCTGTTGCTTTCTACAAGAAGTATCAATACAATGCCGACCTTGCTCCCACTCGTACTCAACTCCAGAGTATGTCCATGGTTGCAGGTGAAGGTTTCAAAGATTATGCTAAAAAATGGAGAGATTTGGCTGGCAGAGTTCAACCCCCTTTGTCTGATAGGGAGTTGGTTGATATGTTTCTGGGGACGTTGTCTGGTCCATTTTTCAATCACTTAATCGACAACTCGTCATCTGGTTTCACCGAGTTGATTTTAACTAGAGAAAGAGTGGAGGCTGGAATTCGAAGTGGTAAAATACCGAAAGAGGCCTCTTCGAGTTCGATAAAGAAACCTTTTACGGGTAAGAAGGAAGCCAGTGAAGTTTATAGCCCGAGGGGCCAAAACAAATCTGAACACCGTCCGATGGTAAATGCTCTAGTGATACCAAGACCCTCAGTTTCTCCACAATGCAATAATCAACAAAGGATGGAAAGAACATAGCGGCAGTTCACCCGCATTAGCATGCCATTGGCTGAAGTGTTACCTCACCTGCTGAGATCCAACTTGACCACATTGAGGGAGGCTCCCAAAAATCCAAACATTACCTCTCCTAGATACAACCCCAATGCGCGATGCGCCTACCATTCTAAGAGTCCTGGCCACGATACCAATGACTTCTGGGCTTTGAGAAACAAAGTACAAGATTTGTTGGAAGCTAAGGAGATAGAGTTCGATGCTCCAAAAAAGTCGAATGTAATAACTGCTCCTATGCCCAAACATGGACGTGGGGTTAATGCTATTGACACTGATTTGTTTGTGACCTCTGTTGAAGAAATTTCTACTCCTCTTATGATTGTTAAGAGGAATTTGCTATTGGTCGGTTTATTTCCGGTTTGTGATGAAGGTTGTCACATGTGCTCGATTCTACCTTCTGGTTGCTGCTTGTTGAAGTCAGGTGTTCAACGCATGATGGATAATAAAGAGATTCTGTTCGAAAAGACTATGATTCATGTTGTTCCAAATGAAGATGTTGCCATCATAACCATTTCTGCCAATCCTTCCAAGGTTTCCTCGAGAAAACATGTTAGGATTACACCTGTTCAAAGAATTTCTTCGCTAATAATCACTGTTCCCGGTCCCATCCTTTACACTTCAGACAAGGTTGTCCCATGGCACTATGGTGCTGATGTGTATTATCATGTCATTAAGCAAGATTTAAAGAATGAAGAAGCTGATGCTGATGTCAGTAATATTGTAGGGGCTAGTAAGGTTACCATAAGTGGAAGGCTCTTCTCTCCCGAGATTTCCCCTCCGACTTTCCATAAACCTATTGTCATTCCATCTGCCGTTCTCGCTAATACGTCAACTACTTTTCCAGTTCTTACTCTAGTTATCACCCCTGTCGCCGAGCCATCTGGGACTCAGGCCAAAGAAGTCATAGGTGAGCCTTCCAGGACGGAGGCACCTAGAAAAATTGTTATAGAAGCCTATAAACAAGAAATAGAGGAAATACTGAAAATTATCAAGAAAAGGGACTACAATGTGGTCAAACAGCTGGGGTAGACCACGTCAAAGATATCCATGTTGTCTCTGCTATTGTATTCTGAAGCCCATGTGAAGGCTTTGATTGCATTTCTCAAGACTGCGCATGTGCCGCAGGAAACTTCAGTAGACCAGTTCAAAGATTGTGTGGCCAACCTGACTGCTGACAATGGGCTGGGTTTTTCAGATGCGGATCTGACACCAAAAGGAAGGAACCATAATGATGCTCTGCATGTCTTGATTGAGTGTAGGGGAACCACTATGGCTCATGTGCTGGTAGATACCGGGTCTTCACTGAATGTTTTGCCGAAGAAGGTGTTGGACCGTTTGGATTATGAGGGTTTGACTCTAAAGCTTAGTAACATTGTGGTAATGGGTTTTGACGGATCGAAGAGAATGGTGCACGGGGAGGTGGACATCCCTGTCAAAGTGGGTTCTCAGACTTTTGGGTCCACCTTCTACGTAATGGATATCAGGCCGTCGTATTCTTGCTTGCTTGGTCGTCCTTGGATCCATGAGGCTGGCGTAGTTACTTCCACACTCCATCAAATACTGAAGTATCTGGTGAAGGGAAAAATTGTCACAGTGCGAGGTGAAGAGGAATATATGGTGAGTCACCTTAATTCCTTCCGCTACGTAGAGATGGATGGGGAATTCATAGAAACTCCTTGTTAGAATTTCAAAGAGGTCCCTCAGGTTTTGGCTTCAATTGAAGTTACTACCAACAAACCTCCGTTGAAGATGGCTTTTCTCAAGGACGCCAGGGCTGTGGTTGAAGAAGGTGGGTGTACCAATTGGGGTCAGCTCCCTGATTTCACTCACAAAACTGACAAATTTGGTTTGGGCTTTACTACAGGGGCTCAAAGGGCTGTTAGGCGCGCTCGGGATGGAAGACCTCCTCTACACATCAACAATCGCGGAATTAATGCAATTGAAGACAGTGAAGAGGATTCAGACATCGACAGTTGGATCTACCCAACAACCAACGGTGGACCGAATAACTGGACGACTATGAACTTCATACCTGTTTCTTTTATTCCGTAGTAATTGACTTTTGTTTTAAGATTTGTAATAAACAGTTTAAAACTTTACGACCCGGTGCCTTACCCGAGGCACCTTGGCTCTGCTTGTGAGGGCTTATTATTTGTCATTTTCATATATCATTAATAAAGCATTGTACGTTTCTTGCATTACAAATTTTGCGCTCCTTGTTTTTCTTTTCTGTCTCTCACTTTATCAAAACAACTATCTCTTACACACACTCACGTATCATACTGCATATCCATATCCACTATGGATTCCATTGATAACAACTCTGCTACTTCCAGTTATGACTTCAAAAATCTGATCAACCAAGCCGAGGACGAAGGTGAGGATGATTGTGAGGTGCCTGGAGAACTTCCTAGACTACTACAACATGAAGAAAGGGCCATACAGCCTCATGAAGAGCCAGTTGAGTCAGTGAATTTGGGTACAGAGGAAGACATGAAAGAGGTCAAAATAGGTGCGAACCTGGAGCCTAGTGTCAAACAATGGTTAATACAGATGCTACACGACTATGTTGAGATCTTCGCCTGGTCCTATGAAGACATGCCTGGTTTTGACACTGATATTGTGGTACACCGCCTGCCGACTAAAGAAGATTGCCCTCTGGTAAAGCAGAAGGTCCGTCGTATGCGCCCTAAAATTTCAGAGAAAATCAAGGCAGAGGTCATGAAACAGTTCGACGCAGGATTCTTAGATGTCACTTCTTATCTGCAGTGGGTTTCCAACATCGATCCGGTACCTAAGAAGGACGGTAAGGTACGGATGTGTGTGGACTACATAGATTTGAACAGGGCAAGCCCCAAAGATGACTTCCCACTTCCTCACATTGATGTTCTAGTCGACAACACCGTGCAGTACAAGATCTTCTCCTTTATGGATGGTTTATCTGGCTACAACCAGATCAAGATGGCTCCTGAGGACATGGAGAAGACAACCTTCATTACACAGTGGGGCACCTTCTGTTACAAGGTAATGCCTTTTGGGTTGAAGAATGCTGGGGCAACTTATCAGCGTGCCATGGTCGCTTTGTTCCACGATATGATTCACCACAGGATTGAGGTTTATGTCGATGACATGATAGCCAAGTCCCAGACTGAGGAAGATCACCTTGATCATCTACAGAAACTATTTGACAGGTTGAAGACGTACAAGCTGAGGTTGAATCCGAACAAGTGTACCTTCGGGGTAAGATCTGGTAAGCTTCTGGTTTTTTTTGTCAGTGACAAAGGTATTCAGGTGGATCCTGCAAAGGTAAAAGCCATATAGGAGATGCCAACTCCCCGCACAGAAAAGGAAGTTAGAGGTTTCTTGGGACGTCTGAATTACATTGCCCGATTCATTTCACATCTGACTGCTACTTGTGAGCCAATCTTCAAGTTGCTGAAGAAAGATCAAGTGGTAAAGTGGAATGATGAGTGCCAAATTTCTTTTGAAAGAATCAAAGAATACCTTCAAGAACCACAAATTCTGATGCCTCCAGTTGAAGGAAGACCTTTGATATTATACTTGACAGTGCTAGATAACTCAATGGGGTGTGTGCTAGGGAAGCATGACGAGTCTGGTCGAAAATAGCACGCCATTTATTACCTTAGCAAAAATTTTACTGACTGTGAGACCCAATACTCATTGCTCGAGAAAACTTGTTGCGCTTTGGCATGGGCTGCTCGCCAACTGAGACAGTATATGCTGACTCACACTACCTTGTTGATATCAAAGATGAATCCGATCAAGTATATTTTCGAGAAGCCCGCCTTATCCGGAAGAATAGCAAGATGGCATATGATCTTAACCAAGTACGACATCCAATACACAACCCAAAAAGCAATCAAGGGGAGTGTATTGGCGGATAATTTGGCACATCAGGCCGTGGATGACTACCAGTCCAAGAATTTCGAGTTCCCGGATGAGAATATCATGTTGGTAACCGACTGCGAAGAACCTGGACCGGATGAAGGACCCGAGGAGGGATCCCGATGGTCTATGTATTTTGATGGAGCCTCAAACGCATTGGGAAATAACATTGGCGCTGTAATCATATCTCCTAAGGGCTGTCATACTCCATTCACCGCCCAATTATGTTTTAACTGCACCAACAATATGGCGGAGTATGAAGCGTGTATCATGGGGCTCCGAGCTGCTATTGACCTAAGGATTAAGTTCTTGAGTGTATTCGGAGATTCCGCCCTGGTGATAAGTTAGATCAAAGGCGAGTGGGATACGAAGCACCCGAATCTTATTCCTTACAAATAATATGTACTGACATTGCTCCCACACTTTGAGGAGATAACCTTTGAACATTTCTCATGAGAAGAGAACAAGTTGGTGGATGCGCTAGCTACCATGTCTTCTATGTTCAAAGTCAGGTGGGACAATGAAGCTCCCCAGATTACCATTGAGAGGTTGGATGAACACGCACATTGCTGTGATATTGAGACTGAAGAGGTGGCAGATAAACCCTGGTTTCATGAGGTAAAGAGGTATCTTGAGGCTCAAGAATACCCCGAAGGGGCATCTGTTAATGATAAGAAGTTTCTAAGAAGATTCGCTGTGAAGTTCTTCATCAATAATGGTATCCTCTATAAGCGTAACCATGATTCAACCTTACTGCGGTGCATAGACAAGAGCGAGGCATAAAGGATCATGGTAGAGTTACATGAAGGTACCTTCGGAACTCATTCCAGTGGACATACCATGGCGAAGAAAATCATGCGAGCAGGATATTACTGGTTTACTACGGAAGCCGATTGTTATCAGCATTCTCGAACCTATCATAAGTGTCAAGTCTATGCTGATAAGGTGCATGTGCCTCCAGTTCTCCTGAATGTTTTGACAGCTTCTTGGCCCTTTGCAATGTGGGGCATCAACATGATTGGCGAGATCAGACCTACTGCGTCTAACGGGCATCGCTTCATTCTAGTAGCAATTGATTACTTTACAAAGTGGGTGGAGGCAGCTTCCTTTGCTATAGTAACCACGAATGTCATGGTGCAGTTTATTCGACACAATATGATTTGTCGATATGGTGTACCAGAGAAGATTATTACTAACAATGGTACAAATCTCAATAATACGATGATCACCGAGCTCTGCAGACAGTTCAAGATTCAGCATCATAACTCTTCTCCCTACCGGCCGAAGATGAATGGGGCTATTGAAGCGGCTAACAAGAACATCAAAAAGATTGTGCAGAAGATGATGGTGACATACAAGGACTGGCACGAGATTTTACCATTCGCTCTTCATGGGTACCGTACCTCAGCACGGACGTCGATAGGGGAAACACCCTACTCTTTGGTGTATGGAATGGAGGCAGTCCTACCCATCGAAGTCCAGGCACCCTCAGGATGCAGGTTTGAACAAGTACGATTGGATCCAAACCCGGCTTGATCAGTTGAATCTAATCGATGAAAAAAATACTTACTGCTATCTGTCATGGTCAGACGTATCAAAAGCGAATGATCAAGGCTTTTAACAAGAAAGTCAGATGTCAAGAATATCAGGTCATGGATCTAGTGATCAAACGCATCATACTACCGCAAGGTGATCCAAGGGGAAAATCGACCCCCACATACGAAGGGCCATCTATGGTTAAGAACATTTTCTCGGGAGAAGCTATGATTCTAACCACCATGGATGGTGAAGACCTTCCTCACTCCGTCAATGCAGACATAGTGAAAAGATACTACGCATAATCAAAAGACCCGCTAGGTTGATTGGCCTAGGCAAAAATAAGGGCTTCCCGGTGAACCAAAAGGGTTCGGGCAAAAGTAAGGGATGAAAATGAAAAAAAAACTGTACACCTGGCAATTCGAAAACCTGAAGAGGCGGCTTTGGCAAAAAAAGGGTATCCCGGTGGACTGAAAACCCGAAAGGGCGGTCCAGGCAAAAGTTAGGGATTGAAGCGTAACACTATGTCTCATTGGATCATCTTGCAACCAGACTTCGGTATCAACTATCAAGCTCGGACAACGCCAATCAATCTGATCAACCTTCGACTAAGCAGCAAAGTGATGAGACGCTTTCTCTTACTAGAGCGTCAGCCTCTTCATACAAAACGCCTATTACAGGCCAACTTCGAAATCAATACATGTCATTTTCACAAAGCTTTGATTTATTTTCTTTTTCCTGTTTTGTTTTGCTAGAACGCCCAATGGTTCATTTTTGATATATGCATTTTAAAATAATTTCTGCTCATAAATATTCACATGAAAAAAAAAAGACAATTACTCGTAATTCCAAGAGCAGGGAAAACAAGAAGTGCCCAAACCTTACAGTTACTCTGCCCACCGGGTATTGGGATAGAGCCAATTTGAGAACATAAGTAGTGGTACATACACTCCCCACAGAATAAAAAGTATCCAAAGACAGTGATGTAGCTTTCCCGAACAGGACATAACTCTCCCCAGTTGAGGTTCACAATCACGAGTGAGTTGGTAAATTTTCCCCCAAGCAGATTTTATTTCTCTCCCAAGAAGAAATTCAATCTCCAATAGAGTTCATTATCACCAGCAGCGATAATTCATCCCCAGCTGAGTTTATTTCTCCAAATCAGCAGATCTATCAACAAAGTATCTCCTCTCCAATAGAGTTATTCCCCGCAGAATTATCCTCAGACAGGGTCTCCTCGGCATAATATCCATAAACAAGGGGCAAATCCCCAACACAGTCATCTTTGTTCACCATCCCCAACAGAAGTAGATGAACTATGGTTTTTTATAGCAATCATGGATTTATTTTCCCACATTCAGATTATTACATCAGCATTTCATGTTCATACATCATGACATGTGCATACATTACATATAACATAATCTCAGCTATTTTGAGAACATCATCTTACAATACATCTCATGCATCGCACATAACTAACCATGTATTTCTTTCAGGAAAGACAATTATTATCAACAATTTCCAGCAGGTACATGATCAACACTCGAAGCTAAACAGAGTAATCACCGGCGACAAAAGAAACCTTATGCATATTCCTTCTCAAAGCCCTACTATTCAGGCTTTCATATTGAAGTAACCCTACTATCCAGGTTCCTTCTCGCAGCCCTACTATCCAGGTTTTCATATCGAAGTAACCCTACTACTATCCAGGTTCCTTCTCGCAGCCCAACTATCCAGGTTTTCATATCGAAGTAACCCTACTATCCAGGTTCCTTCTCACAACCCTATTATCCAGGCTTTCATATCGAAGTAACCCTACTATCCAGGTTCCTTCTCGCAGCCCTATTCTCTAGGCTTTCATATCGAAGTAACCATACTATCTAGGTTCCTTCTCACAACCCTACTATCCAGGATTTTCATATTGAAGTAACCCTACTATCCCGGTTCCTTCTCATAGCCCTACTATCCAGGCTTTCATATCGAAGTAACCCTACTATCCAGGTTCCTTCTCATAGCCATACTATCCAGGCTTTCATATCGAAGTAACCCTACTATCCAGGTTCCTTCTCACAACCCTACTATCCAGGCTTTTCATATCAAAGTAAACCTACTATCCAGGTTCCTTCTCATAGCACTACTATCCAGGCTTTCATATTGAAGTAACCCTACTATCTAGGTTCCTTCTCATAGCCCTACTATCCAGGCTTTCATATCGAAGTAACCCTACTATCCAGGTTCCTTCTCACGACCCTACTATACAGGCTTTCATATCGAAGTAACCCTACTATCTAGGTTCCTTCTCATAACTTTACTATCTGGTTATTCTTCCTCTCTTATCCCCAGATAGCAGTCCACAACACTGTAAGACCGGGACCCGATCAAACCCAATTGATTTCATGTTTCCCCAGAAAGTCACAGTGCAACATATACCCCGACCAGATGTGTTGTTCACTTCTGCTCCCCAAACCGGAGTTATTCCCTAGTACGGTAACGGACAACTGAAGCTCCTAAAACTCTATTTCTCCCAAAGACAGAGACCAGCATTCCCCAGCGTAGTCCTCCTCAACAACAGGTATACGAGTTCTCGCAAAGGAATCTCTTATGCGATCGACACCTCTTCAGATGGCATCTTTAAGCCCATCTTCCATCATCGACTTCCAAATAGCATCTATAATCCCATTCCCGATATCGCAAGTCAAGTATCACTTCATGCGAGTGCAAATTTCTGGGCACTCTAGTGTTCAATTATCTTCCACATTCAGATCACGAAAGGCAGACAAGCTAATATACATCCTCAGGTTTAAGAAGATTGAACAGGGGAAGCTGTTGTACCCCAAAATTTTCCCTCCCATATTTCGCAACACATGGCAAGTGAGATCCTCAAATTGCTCAAGGAAGTCAAGAGTTGACCAACCAAACTATCTCTTAAGGCAGTCTACCTCAAATTAAGGTTTCATTTTTCATCAAGATGCTTGAGTCCAAAGGATCCCAAATTCTCACCATTATCCTAATATGTTCTCAAGATCATCCATGTCAAGTTTCAATCCTTGCAGAAGAAGTTTGCTCAGTCAATTGCTCAAATGCCTGAAAATCAACTACATTAGGTCAAAAGTCAACTGTGGCCCATATACAGTCAAACTTCAAGATTTTTGGTCAACATCCTCATTTTTGAAGTATTATTCATCATTTGATCAAGGGTTGATTATGTTTCCTCAAGGATTGCTCACAATTCATCAAAACCCAAAAGTTGCTAAATTAAGGTTTTGTAGGAAAAGTCAACTCAACTTTGACCAAGCATAACGTTCTCATGCTTTATCAGAAATGACCCATCCAAAGCTCATTTTGAAGAGGATGCAATTCCATACAATTCATATTCAGCTCCCAAATTCAAAATATGAACTCATAAAAAGATATGAATTTTGACATTATAGGTCATTTTGAAAAGTCAACAAAAACACCTTTTGGGTCAAAGCTTCATACATGAACATGTGTGATACGGTGGCCAGAACCGGAATGATTTGAAATGCTGGTTTGCGTTTTGCCTTTGTGTTTGCAAAATGTCGCGGTAAGCAAGAGTCGCCACCGTCTTTTATTTTATCCAACAAGGAAAGGAACAAAGCATAGAAAAATTCCTTTTTCGAGATATTTCTGAGTATGGGGGGTAGATTATAGAAAGGGAAGGTATTAGCACCATTTCTATCCATATTTATCTACGGGCTCTTAGGTACTTGCTCATCATTTTCAAAATTGTTTTCTTTGTGTTTGCGTGATTTTAAAAGCTTTTGTTTTGACTTCGATTTAACTCTTGCTTCTGTCTTAAAGAGTGTAATGAAGTGTTTTGAAAAAAACTTTGTTTTGTAAATAAGTGTAAGTGTGGAAAGAGTTTTGTTTTGATTGAGCAAGTACTTAAGAGTTAATCTACCTACTCGAAAAAAGAATCATGCTATGCTTGTTTCCTTTAGACAATGCTATCCCACTATTAGTGAGTAGGTAGCACCGTCGTTGGAGTTTTGAGGGTCAATTCGAAAAGGGACGTACGGTCACTAAAGCAATGTTAGGACGTCTTAGTAGTAACCCTAAATTCTTAGATCAATTATCCGAGGCAAAAAAACTGAGGTAACTTTGATCTTTGGACAAAAGGACGACCACTAAATCATCCTATACTCAATGACTGTTTACCGAAGGCAACCAAGTGGGAGTGTACCCTAAGAGTGCGCATGTGTGTGTGATTCAATTTCAGATTATTTATCTTTGCACATGTTTATGGTTGTCTAACTGTTTTAAAATTAAACACACATTCTTGTCATGCATCCTAATGTCATACATCTAATAGTTAAATATTTGCGGAATTTAAAGTGCGGAAATTAAACTACGCTATTACAAGGCTTCGGGTATTTACATAGCCCAAAACAAACCCTTCGAAATTAAAGCGATAAAAGTAAATAAACGTCATAATTTAATTATTACAAACTGTAGGAAATTACATTAATATGATAAATAATAAAAGCGCGCGAGAAAAAAAAAAGATTAGGAAGAAAATAGGGTTTTGACCCTTCTAACCTAATTAGAAGAAAACTGTTTTATGTTGTTTTTTTAAAATATTTTTTAAAGAAAAGAAATAGATTTCCTAAATTAAATGACAGAATTAATTAGCGATTAAATTAATTAATGAAAATAATTAAAGTGACCTATTTTTGTTTTTTTGGTTATTTTAGGAAAAAATAAAATATAATTAAGTTAGTAATAAAACCTATTTATTCTAATTATTTTTAAGTTATTTACAAAATAATTTAAATTTTTACCTAAAATTAAAGCTAATTAAATTAATAAATTTATTGATAAAAAATACCTAAATCTAATTGGTGAAAAATATTTTTATGATTTTTTGATAAAAAAAGAAAATAGTTGATTGGTTAGTAAATAAATAAATATAAATTAAATGAAACAAAATAAAATATAAAAGAAAATAGAAAGAGAGAATGGGCCTGAAAAGCAAATTGGAGGGTGCAAACAGTGATTCTGGGCCCAAGAAGAGTGAGGTCCGTTTGACTTTTTGGATCCAATGTGGCACGCTGACTGTGGCTTATGGGGGTCCTCCATCGCTGGCCATCAGATCTGGATCTTAAGACAATTGGCATGCTGGATTATGAGGACGTATGGTGGTCATTAGCTTCATGTACGCACATGATCCTGAAAAAGAAAATAATATGGAGAAATCAGTGGACCTGAGATTCGAACCCAGGTCCTGAGACATGTTCCATACACTCCATTGCCACTACGCCACCTATTTTTGTTTGTTCATATAATGAATAATAATAATAATATATAAAAACAAGAATTAATGGAGGATGTCAAAAAAACGCGCACCAAGGTTTGAACGCTCCAATAGGAATGTGACACGCAGTCATCGTCAACCTTGGATCCGTTGGTAAAAGTGAAACCCTTTTACCTACGGAAGTTTGTCTGTCGCTATAGCCCTGTGTATTCTCAAAATCTGCTATGAGCAAAATAAATAAAAACTAGGGCCACCAATCGATTCGTTTGGACCTCCTGAGTGTAATGGTAGCCCTTTCGTGGTCTAATTTAGCCTGCACAGAAAACTCCTAAATTGGAGCTTCAAACCCTAGCCATGGTGAAATTTGATATAAGCCATATAAATGAAATTAATCAATACATGAAGCTTGCAAATGTCCCATGGATCAATAATATGTGGTTAATTCATGCTAACAATGCCTAAATCATGCTAACAGAATTCAAAAATGCATGGATATCATGATGGACTTACAAAGCTTTTTGGGACTGGATAGGCTTTGTTCTTGATTGCTTTAGTTTGCTGACACTCCCAAGAATCAATTGGGATCGACAAAGAGTCTTGTATTGGCCTCTAAATGGGAATTCAATCTTGCACTTTTTCTTGATTTTTTTTCCAGATTTTGCTCTCCTTGCTGCGCCTGTTTCTCACCTAGCTTTGGGTCTGCACGCACACTATATGTATCAAGGACTGAATTAGAGTTGAAAGAATGCAATCAATCTTCCATCATCAATGAGTTTGATCTTGATTTGATTCTCCTTAAAATCTTTCCAAAAATGGCCTAAATCCAATCTTTTTGTCCACCCTAAGACTTTACACGAGTTTGATTTGATGCTAGCTGTAATTAAAACCTGAAACAAGCATCAAATCTTTTGTTTTCATTATTTTAGATTTTATATGATTTATTTTGATTAAAATTGATTTAAATTAAATAAAAATCAAAATAAATAATAAAAATATGATAATGACAAGTGGCAAGGGCTAGAGCTCGTGGGCTATGTTGCCAACTCAAACAAGAGAAAAATATTGGGCCCATTTGGCCAAATATGAAGTTTTAGGCATAGTTGACTTTTGGCAATTTTGCAAAAAGGGTCAACTTCACCAAAGCATATCTTCCTCAATTTTGACTCTTTGGAGGTGTTCTTGGACTTTTTAGAAATATTGAGATGTCCTATAATCAACCCTTTCGGTATCATATCAATTTGATATTCCATGCTCATGTATGAAGCTTTGACAAAAAAGGTGTTTTTGTTGGCTTTCCAAAATGACCTATAATGTCCAAATTCATAACTTCTTGTGAGTGCATATTTTGAACTTGGGAGATGAAGATGGATCGTAGAGAATTTCATCCTCTTCAAAATTAGCTTTGGGATGGGTCATTTCTCATAAAGTATGAGAAAGTTATGCTTGGTCAAAGTTGAGTTGACTTTTCCTACAAAACCCTAATTTAGAAACTTTTTAGTCTTGATGAATTATGAGCAATCCTTGTTGAATCATGATCAACCCTTGATCAAATGATGAAATATACTTCAAAATGAAGATGTTGACCAAAAATATTGAAGTCTGACTATATGTAGGCCACAGTTGACTTTTACCCTAGCATAGTCGATTTTCAGGCCTTTGAACAATTGACTGAGCAAACTTCCTCTGCAAGGCTAGAAACTTGACATGGATGATCTTGAGAACATATTATGACATTGGTGAGCATTTGGTATCACTTGGACTCAGGTATCTTGATGCAACATGAAACCCTAATTTGAGGTAGACTGTCTTAGGAGAGAGCTTGTATGGCCAACCCTTGGACTACCTTGAGCAACTTGGGGGATCTTTCTTGAAATGTTTTGAGAAATATGGGAGGGAAAATTTTGTGGTACAACAGATGCCCCTATTCAATCTTCTTAAACCTAAGGATGTAGATTGCCTTTCGTGCCTTTCGTGATCCGAAGGTGGAAGAGGATTGAACACTAGAGTGCCCAGAAATTTGCACTCGCATGAAGTGGTAATTTCCTTGTGATGTCGGGAATGGATTACAGATGCCATTTGAAAATTTCTGACGGGAGATGGGCTTAGAGATGCCATCCGAAGGAGTGTCGATCGCATAAGAGATTCCTTAGCGAGAGCTTGTATACTTGTCGTTGAGGAAGATTCCACTGGGGAAGTCTGATCTTTGTTGAGAGAAGTAGAATTTTAGGAGCTTCAGTCGTCCGTATTCTGCCGGTGAGTCATCTCTGTATGAATTTTAGGAACTTCGGTCGTCTGTATTCTACTGAGGAACCATCTATGTTGAATTTTAGGAACTTCGGTCGTCCGTATTCTACCGAGTAACCATCTCTATTGAATTTTAGGAACTCCGGTCGTCCGTATTCTACTGAGGAAACATCTCAGTTGAATTTTAGGAACTTCAGTCATTCGTATTCTACTGAGGAAACATCTCTGTTGAATTTTAGGAGCTTCAGTCGTCCGTATTCTACTGAGGAAACATATCTGTTGAATTTTAGGAACTTCGGTCGTCCTTATTCTACTGCGGAAACATCTCTGTTGAGTTTTAGGAACTTTGGTCGCCCGTATTCTACTGAGGAAACATCTCTGTTGAATTTTAGGAGCTTCAGTCGTCCGTATTCTACTGAGGAAACATCTCAGTTGAATTTTAGGAACATCAGTCGTCCGTATTCTACTAAGGAAACATCTCTATTGAATTTTAAGAACATTGGTCGTCCGTATTCTACTGAGGAAACATCTCGGTTGAATTTTAGGAACTTTAGTTCTCCGTATTCTACTGAGGAAACATCTCTGTTGAATTTTTGGAACTCCAGTCGTCCGTATTCAACTGAGGAATCATCTCTATTGAAGAGGAAAGTTGAATTTTAGGAACTTCAGTCGTCCGTATTCAACTGGGGATTAAACTATTGTCCAGTCGTACCCGGGCTTTACAGCTTGAATTTTGTGAGAATTTGATTGTATCTTTCCTGAAAGGTAAAGGTTAGCTGTATGTAATGCATGATATGTATCAGGCAGTGATGTTCTCAAAATAAATGAGACTGTGTTGTATGATGCGTATGCATGTCATGATGTATGGAAATGTGATGTTTTTAGCTAGGGAAAATAAATCCCGGATTGCTGTTGGAGCACAAAGTTGAATTCTTTGTTTCCGCTGGGGATAGTGAATGAAGATGATTATGAGAATAAACCTGCAGGAGAGGATATCTCCGCTGGGGAATAAACTGATGAGGAAATGACTCTGTGGGGAGGACATATTCTGCTAGAGGATCTATTGATTTGGAAGAATAACCTAAGTCGAGGATGAATTACCGTTGTTAGGGATAATGAAACCTATTGGGGATTGAATTTCTGTTTGTGAAAGGAATGAAATCCGCTGGGAATGATTTTCCAGTTGCGACTTCACTAGGGATAACCTTTTTAGGCTCTACTGGGGACAATCCTCCAGCCTCTAATGGGGATAATTTTCCAGTGCTGATGATAGATAAACTCTGGTTGGGGAGAATTTTACTGACTCATTCGCGATTGCGAGCCTCAGCTGGGGAGAGTTAACATTACTATCTTTTCCTTACTCTGCGGGGAGTGAATGTACCTTAGTCATATTCTTCAGCTAAATCTATCCCTGTATCTGGTGGACAGAGCAACTGTAAGGTCTGGACAATTCTTATTTGCCCCCTGTTCCTGATATTACGAGTAATCGTCTTTTGTTTCGCATGTAAATATTTATGAGCAACAATTATTGTCAAATGCATATATCAAAAATGAACATTGGACGTTCTTGCAAAATAAAACAGAAAAAAGAAAACAGTTTGAAATTTCTTTATGAAAATGAATTGTATTGACTTTGAAGTTTGGCCTGTAAATAGGCATCTTTTGTACAAGACACTGACGTCCTAATAAGAGAATGCCTCCGAACAAATAGAATTTGTACAATTTGTGAAAAACAAAGAAAAACAGCTATGTGAATAATCCCACTGGGTTCCAACTCTGCTATTGCCTTTATATCCTCGAGCGTCTCATCACTTTGCTACTTGGTTGAAGGTGGATTTGACTGATTAATGTCGTCCGAGTTTGATCGCCGATACCGAGGTCTGGTTGCAATATGATCCAATGAGACATAGTGTTACACTTGGTCCATAACTTTTTCCTAGACCGCCCTCTCGAGTTTTCAGTCCACCGGAATACCCTTTTTTGCCCAAGTCACCTTTTCAGGTTTTCGACTTGCCGAGTGTACATATTTTTTCATTTTCATCCCTTATTTTTTCCCGAACCCTTTTGGTTCGCCGGGAAGCCCTTATTTTTACCTAGGCTAGTCAACCTAGCGGGTCTTTGATTAGGCGTAGTATTTTTCCACTATGTCTGCATTGACGGGGTGAGGAATGTCATCACCATCCATGGTGGTTAGAATCATAGCTCCTCCCGAGAAAATGTTCTTAACCACAAATGGCCCTTCGTAAGTAGGGGTCCATTTTCCCTTGGGATCACCTTGTGGTAGGATGATGTGTTTGATCACCAGATCCCCAGCTTGATAATATTGTCGTCTAACTTTCTTGTTAAATGCCTTGATCATCCATTTTTGATATGTTTGACCATGACAAATAGCAGTAAGTCTCTTTTCATTGATTAAGTTCAGCTGATCAAGCCGGGTCTGAATCCAATTATCTTCGCTCAAACTTGCATCCTTCATAATCCGAAGAGAGGGTATCTGAACTTCAATGGGCAAGACTGCCTCCATACCATATACCAAGGAATAGGGGGTTTCCCCTGTTGATTTCCGCGTTGAGGTACAATACCCATGAAGAGCAAACGATAATATCTCTTGCCAGTCTTTGTATGTCACCGTCATCTTCTGAACAATCTTCTTGATGTTCTTATTAGCCGCTTCAACAGCCTCATTCATCTTCGGCCGGTAAGGAGAAGAGTTGTGATGTTGTATCTTGAACTGCTTGCAGATCTCGGTGATCATCGTATTGTTGAGATTTGTACCATTATCCGTAATGATCCTCTCTGGTACACCATATCGATAGATCAGGTTGTGCCGAATAAACCGTGCCCTGACATTCTTGGTTACAGTAGCAAAAGAAGTTACCTCAACCCACTTCGTAAAATAATCAATTGCTACTAGAATGAAACGATGTCCGTTGGACGCAGTAGGTCTGATCTCGCCGATCATGTCGATGCCCCACATTGCAAAGCGACAAGGTGCCGTCAAAAAATTCAGAGGAACTGGAGGTACATGCACCTTATCAGCGTAGACTTGGCACTTATGATGGGTCCGAGAATGCTGATAACAATCGGCTTCCATAGTAGACCAATAATATCCAGCCCGCAGGATTTTCTTCGCCATGGTATGTCCACTGGAATGAGTTCTGAAAGTACCTTCATGTAATGCTGCCATAATCCTTTCTGCTTCGTTCTTGTCCACACATCGCAGTAAGGTTGAATCATGGTTACGCTTGTACATGATACCATTACTGATGAATAACTTCGCCGTGAATCTCCTCAGAAACTTCTTTTCATTAACAGATGCGCCCTCGGGGTACTCTTGAACCTCAAGATACCTCTTTACCTCGTGAAACCAGGGTTTATCTGCTACCTCTTCAGTCTCAATGTCACAACAATTTGCGGGTTCGTCCAACCTCTCAATAGTAATCTGGGGAGCCTCATTGTCCCACCTGACCTTGAACATAGAAGACATCGTAGCTAGCGCATCCGCCAACTGATTCTCCTCTCTGGGGAAGTGTTCAAAGGTTATCTCCTCGAAGTGTGGAAGCAACGTCAATACATACTCTTTGTAAGGAATAAGATTTGGGTGCTTCGTATCCCACTCGCCTTTGATCTTACTGATCACGAGAGCGGAATCTTCGAATACCCTAAAGAACTTAATCCTTATGTCAATAACCGCTCGAAGGACCATGATGCATGCTTTATACTCTGCCATATTGTTGGTGCAGTTAAAACATAATCGGGCGGTGAACAGAGTATGAGAGCCTTCAGGAGATATGATCACGATGCCAATGCCATTACCCAAAGCGTTTGAAGCTCCATCAAAGTACATAGACCATCGGGATCCCTCCTCAGGTCCTTCATTCGGTCCAGGTGTCTCACAGTCAGTCACCAACATGATGTTCTCATCCGGGAATTCAAAGTTTATAGACTGGTAATCATCCACTGCCTGATGTGCAAGATGATCTTGCAACACGCTTCCCTTAATTGCTTTTTGGGTCGTGTATTGGATGTCATACTAAGTCAAGATCATCTTCCATCTTGCTATTCTTCGAGACAAGGCAGGCTTCTCGAAGATATACTTGATTGGATCCATCTTTGATATCAATAGAGTAGTGTGAGTCAGCATATACTGTCTCAGCCAGCGAGAAGCCCATGCCAAAGCGCAGCAAGTTTTCTCAAGCAACGAGTATCGGGTCTCGCAGTCGGTAAACTTTTTGCTAAGGTAGTAAGTAGCATGCTCTTTTCGGTCAGACTCGTCATGTTGCCCCAACACGCACCCCATTGAATTGTCGAGTACTGTCAAGTATAAGATCAAAGGTCTCCCTTCAACTGGAGGCATCAGAATAGGTGGCTCTTGGAGATACTCCTTGATACTTTCTAAAGCGGCCTGACATTCATTATTCCATCTTACCACTTAATCTTTCTTCAGTAACTTGAAGATTGGCTCACAAGTAGTGGTCAGGTGCGAAATGAATCGGGCAATGTAATTCAATCGTTCCAAAAAGCCTCTGACTTCTTTTTCTGTTCGGGGAGCTGGCATTTCCTGTATAGCCTTCACCTTTGCACGATCCACTTGAATACCTTTATCACTTACGACGAAACCCAGCAGCTTACTAGACCTCACCCCGAAGGTGCACTTGTTCGGGTTCAACCTCAGCTTATACAAATTCAACCTGTCAAATAACTTCTGAAGGTGGTCAAGATGTTCTTCCTCAGTCTGGGACCTTGCGATCATGTCATCAACGTATACCTCAATCTCATGATGGATCACGTCGTGGAACAAAGCGACCATGGCACGCTGATACGTTGCCCCAACATTCTTCAATTTGAAAGGCATGACTTTGTAGCAAAAGGTATCCCACTGTGTAAAGAACGTTGTCTTCTCCATATCCTCGGGAGCCATCTTAATCTGATTGTAACCGGAGAAACCATCCATAAAGGAGAAGACCTTATGTTGTGCGGTGTTATCAACCATAACGTCGATATGAGGCAGAGGGAAATTATCTTTGGGACTCGCCCTGTTCAGATCCCTATAGTCCACACACATACGAACTTTACCATCTTTATTCGGCACCGGAACCACGTTGGCAACCCACTGCGGGTAAGAAGTAACTGCTAGAAAACCGGCATCAAACTGTTTCATAACCTCAGCCTTGATTTTCTCAGACATCTCTGGGCGTATTCGGCGAAGTTTCTATTTCACTGGAGGACATTCTTCCTTGGTGGGCAGGCAGTGAACCACAATATCAATATCCAACCCAGGCATATCTTCATAAGACCAGGCAAAGATCTCAACATAGTCACGCAACATCTGTATCAGTCGTTGCTTAACACTAGACTTCAGATTTGCACCGATCTTGACCTCTTTCATGTCTTCCTCCGTACCCAGATTTACTGTTTCCACTGGCTCTTCATGCGGATGAATGACCCTCTCTTCCTGAAGTAACAGTCTAGCAAGTTCCCTAGGCACTTCACAATCATCCTCACCTTCGTCCTCAGCTTGGTTGATCGGACTTTCGAAGTCATAATTGGCAGTAGCAAAATCGTTATCAGTGGGATCTAGAGTGGATGTGGACCTGTATATGTGAGTGTGTGTAATACAAATAGCTGTTTTGATAAAGTACAAAAAGAAAAAACATGGAGCACACAATTTATAATGCAAGAAAACGTCCAATGCTTTTATTGATGATATATGGAAATGACAAACATTAAGCCCTCACAAAAAAAGCCACGGTGTCTCGGGTAAGACACCGGGCTATAAAGTTTAAGATTGTCTGTTACAAAACTCAAAACAAAAGTGTATTACTGTGTAATAAAAGAAAAGGGCACGAAGTCCTTTTCTGTCCAATTGCTTAATCCACCATCGGTAGTCGGGTAAATCCAGCTGTCGAAATCTGACTCTTCATCATCATCTTCAATTGCATTCACTCCCGGATTTGGGATAAGCAGGGGAGGTCTTCCAATCCGCGCACGCCGAACTACCCTTTGAGCTTCTGCAGTAAAATCCAAACCAAACATGTCAGTCTTGTGTGCAAAGTCAGGGAGTTGGCCCCAATTCACACACCCACCTTTTTCAATAACATCTCGGGCATCCTTGAGGGAAGCCATCTTCATTGGAGGATCTTCAGCAACAGTTTCAGTCGACGCCAGAGTCTGGGGGACTTCTTCAATGTTTTGACACAGGGTTTTAATGAACTCCCCATCCATCTCCACATACCGAAAAGAGTTTAGGTGGCTCACCATGCACTCCTCTTCTCCTCGTACTGTAACAATTTTCCCCTTCACTGGATACTTTAACATCTGATGGAGCGTAGAAGTTACTGCCCCAACCCTATGAATCCATGGGCGACCCAGCAAACAAGAATAAGATGGTCGAATGTCCATCACATAGAATGTAGACGCAAAAGTCTGGGAACCAACCTTAATAGGGACATCCACCTCTCCATGTACCATCCTTTTGGACCCATCAAAGGCCCTAACCACAATATTACTTGGCTTCAGAACCAACCCTTCACAATCCAGCCGATCTAACGCTTTCTTGGGTAAAACATTTAACGAGGACCCGGTACCCACCAGCACGTGGGCCAATGTAGTACCCCTGCACTCGATTGAAACATGCAGAGCGTCATTGTGATTCTTTCCTTTGGCAGTCAAATCTGCATCGGAGAAACCCAACCCATTGTCAGCGGTCAAGCTAGCCACACAATCTTTGAATTGATCAGCAAATGTCTCCTATGGCACGTGTGCGGTTTTAAGGAAAGCAATCAGAGCCTTAGCATGGGCTTCTGAGCACAACAATAAAGATAACTTGGAGATCTTCAACGGGCTTTGCCCCAGCTGCTCGACTATGTTGTAGTCGCTCTTTTTGATGATCTTCAAAATGTCCTCTATCTCCTGCCTAGAGGTTTCAACAATAATTTTCTTCGGTGCCTCCGTCAGGGCAGGCTTACCGGTGATCTCTTTGCCCTGAGCATCAGACGACTCGGCAACAGGGGTGACAACTATAGTGAGAATTGGAACAACAGTAGATGTACTGGCAGGTATAATGACAACAGGCTTTTGAACAGTTAGAGGATAACTTTCAGGAGAGAAAAGTCTTCCGCTTCGGGTGACCTTGCTAGACCCGACAATATTGCTGACATCAGTATCAACATCTTCAACCTTCAAATCTTGTTTTATCCCATAACAATACACATCGGCCCCATAATGCCATGGGACAGCCTTATCCGAAGTGTAAGGGATAGGTCCAGGAATGGTAATGATCAATGGAGAAACTCTCGGAACATATGTAATCCTAACAGGCTTTCTCGAGGAAGCCTTGGAAGAATTGGCGGAAATGGTGATTATGGAAACATCTTCAACAGGAATCAACAGAACCAAAGTTTTCGCGAACAAGATTTCTTTATTATCCATCAGGCGTTGGACACCTGACTTCAATAGATGGAAACCTGTAGGTAGGGTGGAACACAGGTGGAAACCTTCGCCACAACCCGGAAATAAGCCGGCTAATAATAAGTTCTTCTTCACTGTCATCAACGGAGTAGAAACGTCTTCCACAGAAGTTAAAAATGAATCATCGTCCACAACATTTACTCCATGCTTGGGCATAGGAGAAGTCATGACATTAGGATTTTCTGGCGCTTCAAACTCAATCTCCTTAGCATCAATCAGATCCTGCACTTTATTCTTCAAAGCCCAGCAGTTATTCGTATCATGCCCCGGGCTATCGGAGTGATAAGCACAGCGGGCGTTTTGATTATACAGTGGTGATGTAGTACTAGGATTCTTTGGAGCCTCCTTCAGAATCACCAAGTTGGTTTTCAACAGTTGCCGAAGAATTTGAGATAGGGTCATACTGAGCCGAGTATACTGCCTTTGCGGTCTCTCCACTCTTTGTTGTGGGGCACCAACAGGTCTTGATATCACTACTACATTAACTGATTGGCGGCGTTCAAGTCGGTTTTACCTTCTCGAGCTGTAAACTGCACTACAATCCTTCTTAAAAGGTTTTTTCTCTGTACTTGAAGAAGCACCCTTCTGTATCTTGCCGCTCTTGATACCGGCCTCAACTCTTTCCCCAGTCATAATCAATTCAGTAAACCCGGATGATGAACTACCGATCAAATGATTGAAGTATGGACCATACAAAGTCCCAAGAAACATATCCACCAACTCCCTATCAGCCAGAGGGGGTTGTACTCTTCCAGCAATATCTCTTCATTTCTGAGCATAGTCCTTAAAGCCTTCGCCTGTGCCCATAGATATGCTCTGAAGTTGAGTACACGTGGGAGCATGGTCGGCATTATACTGGTATTGCTATTAAAAAGCAGCAGCAAGGTCCTCCCAGTTATGAGCATTAGCTCCTTCCAGTTGCTAGAACCATTCAACTTGAGTCCGTGACAGACTATCTTGAAATAAATGAACCCAGAGGTTCCTATCAGCAATATATGGTTGAATCTTTCTAACATACGAGCGGAGGTGCAGCTTTGGACAAGATACCCCGTCATACTTAGCAAACAAGCCTTAAACTTGTGTGGTATCACCACCCCAGATGCCAAACCCAAATATCCGAAGTCCAGACCAGGGACTTTCTGGATCTCCATTGTGCTTAACCAGTCTTCGAGTTGCTTATACCTATCCTCAGCAGGAGGATACTGGTCTTCATCAAAATATGTGCCATTGTCAGAAACCACAGGGCTAGGACCCTTCCTTTCCTCTTGATTCTCTCCCCCTCAAGATGAGTGGGACAAATCAACTTCTTCTCGCAACCTGTTTCCAAATCTGTGACCCATATTCAGGAGGACTGTCTTCTTCTTCTTCTTCTTGTCCTTCAAGATAAGAGTCTTCAGATCTTGTTGACCTTTGTCTAAGTTCAAGAACATCTCCTGGAATTGAGCATTATGAGCTTGAAGAGCCTTAATAGCTTGATCAGTAGGTGTTTCAAAAGACATGATTGCTGAAATAAACAACGAAGAAGATAAGAAACCTGTAAGGGTACCTGTAATGAGGTGCATGGGAATGGAATGCGTATGAAATGATTTCAAAGACTTAGGGAGATTCAAATTTGTAAACCAAAATGAAACACACTTTTATTAGATTAAAACTTGAAACAATGTTTAACAAATTCCTTTAAGGCGTTACAAAAGAAATACTGAAAAGAAAATCTAAACTAGAAACAATAAAAGACATCCGAATTCCCATGGTCGTTTTCCTTTCGTGCTGACATAACCGTTGATTGTCCTCTCATTCTCCAGCTGCCTTATAAGCTTCAGGATCTTCCGTTCCTGCTCATGATACTTCTCTCTGTAGGTATCCCTTTCCTCCCTTAACTGGATCTAAGACCTCTTCAATTCCCCTAGATCAGTAGGCATATGAGGATGGAGGATCGTATAAGGAACACCTTCTTCATCAGTATGCTCCAAAATCACTGGCAAAACAGCTTCATATGGCATCCCCAGCTTTTGAACATGGGCTCGAACCCACTGGAGATATGGTTGCATCGGGAGAGAAGTTTTCATTCCTAGCTCATGTGGATCAGACCTGTTCACCCTATCCCAAGCTCGTATAAACCGGCGGCGATGTCCTTCAACATCCCCCTTGAAGTCAAAGACAATGTCTGGAAGCAGCAACTCATGAGGACTGTCCCTTCGAGCTCGTCCAAACTGTCGTAAAGCCAAACAAGGATTATAGGTTATTCCTCCTCTAATTCCAAGCAATGGAACATTGGGGTATTCCCCACACTGATCAATGACATCTACTTTTTCCATATCTTTAGCACTCCAAAGGATGTCTGTATGAGCAAGGGACATGATTCTGTAAGCCCAACCCATACCTTCCTCATTCTTCAATACAGATTTGGGTAGATGAGAAATAAACCACCTCGCCAGCAGCGGTGTACAGCACATGAGAGTTCCCCTTCTCCGAACATTACAGACATAGAGAGCATGCAGGATGTCACCTAGAAGAGTGGGCATTGGATTATGAGACATGAAAATCTTGACTGCGTTCACATCAACAAAAGAATATGAATTTGGGAACAGAACCAAGCCATAGATGAGGAGAGCCAGGAAGTCTTCAAATGCTTGAAAGTCCAAACTATCCCATAATTGTTGAGCTTGATCAATCAAAAACTTAGCCAAGAAACCCTTCTCCCCACTCCGAGTCTCCCAGTTAGATACCACATCAGCCATTGTCAGATGGAGGGCTGAATCAATATCCTCTAGCCTAGGAGCTATCTCCAAACCTGTAAAGGTTGTCTGCTCTAGGATAGATATGCCAAGTAAATCAGAAAACTCCTCCAAAGTAGGGACTAGCTGATAGTTTGGGAAGGTGAAACATTGATGCAATGGGTCGAAGATCTGGAACAACACACTCATCATTTGCTCATCCAACTTGGAAGTGACCAGGCTGAGGAGATGATCATGTCTTCTAACAAAGGAAGAAGTATCAGGAACCTTTGAAACCAAATCTCTAAGCTGAGCAGGGATCTGCACGAAGTTGATTCTAATGGTATTTCTGCGCATAGAAGCCATGATCTGCAAAACAGAACAAAGATGAATCCCCTCGGTCTTTGAAATGGTTAGTCTAATGAAATATGCAAGCAATGTCATGATGCATGATGTCATGATAAACACACCATAGGTATCACAGATAGAAAACATGGTAAGGGCAAACAAGTCACACAATAGCCCTTAAATTTCAGGCTGGCATGAAGTTTAGGTACTATCCCTTGCAGTTTAGTTGGTTCAACCTGTCCTAGTAATAGTAACAGGGCTCTAGAGGTTCTCAATATCACTGACCATCCTCGATCGGTCATAGTTCCAATTTAGCAATCTTTTCTTGCAGCCGGAACCATCTCGAGAGTATGGTCTCAATGAGTGTAGCATACTGCTACTTTCTATGGCCAAGTTGGTCAATTATAGGTTCTAAGGTCAGTTGATGCTTAATGACCCATTAGCAGCCCCATACTCTCCTTGTTCCTCCATAAGGGATATCATTACCAACTAAAGTGTCACACCAACGTAGCTACTGCTTCAACCGTATCGGTCTACGCCGTACAATTCCCTCACAGTCTATTGCTACTTACCTAAAAGGTATCCCCAGATCTGGGTTAGGATCTATAGTAACTCCGATTCAAACCCACAAAGATAAAGCAAACAAATCAAACAATTGAAAACAATATAATAAACTAATCCTAAGGTACACCCCACTTATAGATCCCCAACAGAGTCACCATTTCTGTGATACGGTGGCCAGAACTGGACTGTTTTGAAATGCTGGTTTGCGTTTTGCATTTGTGTTTGCAAAATGTCGCGGTAAGCAAGAGTCGCCACCGTCTTTTATTTTATCCAACAAGGAAAGGAAAAAAGCACAGAAAAATTCCTTTTTCGAGATATTTCTGAGTACGGGGGGTAGATTATAGAAAGGGAAGGTATTAACACCCTTTCTATCCGTAGTTATCTACGGGCTCTTTGGTACTTGCTCATCATTTTCAAAATTGTTTTCTTTGTGTTTGTGTGATTTGAAAAGCTTTTGTTTTGACTTCGATTTAACTCTTGCTTCTGTCTTCAAGAGTGTAATGAAGTGTTTTGAAAAAACTTTGTTTTGTAAAGAAGTGTAAGTGTGGAAAGAGTTTTGTTTTGATTGAGCAAGTACTTAAGAGTTAATCTACCTACTCCAAAAAATAATCATTTTATGCTTGTTTCCTTTAGACAATGCTATCCCACTATTAGTGAGTAGGTAGCACCGTCGTTGGAGTTTTGAGGGTCAATTCGAAAAGGGACGTACGGTCACTAAAGAAATGTTAGGACGTCATAGTAGTAACCCTAAAGTCTTAGATCAATTATCCGAGGCAACAAAATCTGAGGAAACTTTGATCTTTGGACAAAAGGACGACCACTAAAGCATCCTATACTCAATGACCGTTTACCGAAGGCAACCAAGTGGGAGTGTACCCTAAGAGTGCGCATGTGCGAGTGATTCAATTTCAAATTATTTATCTTTGCACATGTTTAGGGTTGTCTAACTGTTTTAAAATTAAACATACATTCTTGTCATGCATCCTAATGTTATACATCTAACAGTTAAATATTTGCGGAATTTAAAGTGCGGAAATTAAACTACGCTATTACAAGGCTTCAGGTATTTACATAGCCAAAAATAAACCCTTTGAAATTAAAGCGATAAAAGTAAATAAACGTCCTAATTTAATTATTACAAATTATAGACAATTACATTAATATGATAAATAATAAAAGCGCGCGAGAAAAAAAAAGATCGGGAAGAAAATAGGGTTTTGACCCTTCTAACCTAATTAAAAGAAAACTGTTTTTTGTTGTTTTTTTAAATTTTTTTAAAGAAAAGAAATAGATTTCCTAAATTAAATGATAGAATTAATTAGCGATTAAATTAATTAATGAAAATAATTAAAGTGACCTATTTTTGTTTTTTTTTGTGTGGTTATTTTAGGAAAAAATAAAATATAATTAAGTTAGTAATAAAAACTATTTATTCTAATTATTTTTAAGTTATTTACAAAATAATTAAAGTTTTTACCTAAAATTAAAGCTTATTAAATTAATAAATTTATTGATAAAAAATACCTAAATCTAATTGGTGAAAAATATTTTTATGATTTTTTGATAAAAAAATAAAATAGTTGATTGGTTAGTAAATAAATAAATATAAATTAAATGAAACAAAATAAAATATAAAAGAAAATAGAAAGAGAGAATGGGCCTGAAAAGCAAATTGGAGGGTGCAAACAGTGATTCTGGGCCCAAGAAGAGTGAGGTCTGTTTGACTTTTTGGATCTAGTGTGGCACGCTGACTGTGGCTTATGGGGGTCCTCCATCGTTGGCCATCAGATCTGGATCTCAAGACAATTGGCATGCTGGATTATGAGGATATACACACGTAATCCTGGAAAAAAATATGGAGAAATTGGTGGACCTGGGATTCGAACCCAGGTCCTGAGACATGTTCCATACACTCCATTGCCACTACGCCACCTGTTTCTGTTTGTTCATATAATGAATAATAATAATAATAATAATATATAAACAAGAATTAGTGGAGGATGTCAAAAAAATGCGCGCCAAGGTTTGAACGCTCCAATAGGAATGTGACACGCAGTCATCGTCAACCTTGGATCCGTTGGTAAAAGTGAAACACTTTTACCTACGGACGTTTGTCCGTCGCTATAGCCCTGTGTATTCTCAAAATCTTCTATGAGCAAAATAAATAAAAACTAGTGCCACCAATCGATTCGTTTGAACCTCCTGAGTGTAATGGTATCCCTTTCGTGGTCTAATTTAGCCTGCACAGAAAACTCCTAAATTGGAGCTTCAAACCCTAGCCATGGTGAAATTTGATATAAGCCATATAAATGCAATTAATCAATACAGGAAGCTTGCAAATGTCCCATGGATCAATAATATGTGGTTAATTCATGCTAACAATGCCTAAATCATGCTAACCGAATTCAAAAATTCATGGATATCGTGATGGACTTACATAGCTTTTTGGGATTGGAAAGGCTTTGTTCTTGATTGCTTTAGCTTGCTGACACTCCCAGGAATCGATTGGGATCGGCAAATAGTCTTGTATTGGCCTCTAAATGGGAATTCGATCTTGCATTTTTTTCTTGATTTTTTCAGATTTTGCTCTCCTTGCTGCGCCTGTTTCTCACCTAGCTTTGGGTCTGCACGTACTCTATATGTATCAAGGACTGAATTAGGGTTGAAAGAATGCAGTCAATCTTCCATCATCAATGAGTTTGATCTTGATTTGATTCTCCTTAAAATCTTTCCAAAAATGGCCTAAATCCAATCTTTTTGTCCACCCTAAGCCTTTACACGAGTTTGATTTGATGCTAGCTGTAATTAAAACCTGAAACAAGCATAAAATCTTTTATTTTCATTATTTTGGAATTTATATGATTTATTTTGATTAAAATTGATTTAAATCAAATAAAAATCAAAATAAATAATAAAAATATGATAATGACAAGTGGAAAGGGCTAGAGCTCGTGGGCTATGTTGCCAACTCAAAACAAGTGAAAAGGATTGGGCCCATTTGGCCAAATTTAAAGTTTTAGGCATAGTTGACTTTTGGCAATTTTGCAAAAAGGGTCAACTTCACCAATGCATATCTTCCTCAATTTTGATTCTTTGGAGGTTTTCTTGGACTTTTTAGAAAGCTTGAGATTTCCTATAGTCAACCCTTTTGGTCTCATCTCAATTTGATATTCCATGCTCATGTATGAAGCTTTGACAAAAAAGGTGTTTTTGTTGACTTTCCAAAATGACCTATAATGTCCAAATTCATAACTTCTTGTGAGTGCATATTTTGAACTTGGAAGATGAAGATGGATTGTATAGAATTGAATCCTATTCAAAATGAGCTTTGGAATGGGTCATTTCTCATAAATTATGAGAAAGTTATGATTGGTCAAAGTTGAGTTGACTTTTCCTACAAAACCCTATTTTGGCAACTTTTGAGTCTTGATGAATTATGAGCAATCCTTGATGAATCATGATCAACCCTTGATCAAATGATGAAATATACTTCAAAATGAGGATGTTGACCAAAAATCTTGAAATCTGACTGTATGTAGGCCTCAGTTGTCTTTTGCCCTAGCATAATCAATTTTCAGGCCTTTGAGCAATTGACTGAGCAAACTTCCTCTGCAAGGCTTGAAACTTGACATGGATGATCTTGAGAACATATTGGGACATTGGTGAGCATTTGGGATCACTTGGACTCAGGTATCTTAATGCAACATGAAACCCTAATTTGAGATAGACTGTCTTAGGAGAGAGCTTGTCTGGCCAACCCTTGGACTACCTTGAGAAACTCGGGGATCTTTCTTGAAATGTTTTGAGAAACATGGGAGGGCAAATTTTATGGTACAACAGCTGCCCCTGTTCAATCTTCTTAAACCTAAGGATGTAGATTGGCTTTCGTGCCTTTCGTGATCCGAAGGTGGAAGAGGATTGAACACTAGAGTGCCCAGAAATTTG
Organism: Vicia faba; assembly: GCA_948472305.1. Lineage (NCBI taxonomy): Eukaryota > Viridiplantae > Streptophyta > Magnoliopsida > Fabales > Fabaceae > Vicia > Vicia faba. Next base: position 1,517,588,872 of record OX451738.1, read on the forward strand.
CACTCGCATGAAGTGGTAATTGCCTTGTGATGTCGAGAATGGGCTTATAGATGACATTTGGAAATTGATGACGGGAGATGGGCTTAAAGATGCCATCCGAAGGAGTGTCAATCACATAAGAGATTCCTTAGCGAGAGCTTGTATACCTGTCTTTGAGGAAGATTCCGCTGGGGAAGTCTGATCTTTGTTGAGAGAAGTAGAATTTTAGGAGCTTCGGTCGTCCGTATTCTGCTGGTGAGTCGTCTCTATTTTAATTTTAGGAACTTCGGTCGTCCGTATTCTACTGAGGAACCATCTCTGTTGAATTTTAGGAACTTCGGTCGTCCATATTCTACTGAGGAACCATCTCTGTTGAATTTTAGGAACTTTGGTCGTCCGTATTCTACTGAGGAAACATATCGGTTGAATTTTAGAAACTTCAGTCGTCCGTATTCTACTGAGGAAACATCTCTATTGAATTTTAGGAGCTTCAGTCGTCCGTATTCTACTGAGGAAACATCTCTGTTGAATTTTAGGAACTTCGGTCGTTCGTATTCTACTGAGGAAACATCTCTGTTGAATTTTAGGAACTTCGGTCGTCCGTATTCTATTGAGGAAACATCTCTGTTGAATTTTAGGAGCTTCAATTGTCCGTATTCTATTGAGGAAACATCTCGGTTGAATTTTAGGAACTTCAGTCGTCCGTATTCTACTGAGGAAACATCTCTGTTGAATTTTAGGAACTTCGGTCGTCCGTATTCTACTGAGGAAACATCTCGGTTGAATTTTAGGAACTTCAGTCGTCCGTATTCTACTGAGCAAACATCTCTGTTGAATTTTAGGAACTTTGGTCGTCCGTATTCTACTGAGGAAACATCTCGGTTGAATTTTAGGAACTTCAGTCGTCCGTATTCTACTGAGGAAACATCTCTGTTGAATTTTAGGAGCTTCAGTCGTCCGTATTCCACTGAGGAAACATCTCTGTTGAATTTTAGGAACTTCGGTCGTCCGTATTCTACTGAGGAAACATCTCTGTTGAATTTTAGGAACTTCGGTCGTCCGTATTCTACTGAGGAAACATCTCTGTTGAATTTTAGGAGCTTCAGTCATCCGTATTCTACTGAGGAAACATCTCGGTTGAATTTTAGGAACTTCAGTCGTCTGTATTCTACTGAGGAAACATCTCTGTTGAATTTTAGGATCTTTGGTCGTCCGTATTCTATTGAGGAAATCAGTCGTCCGTATTCTACTGAGGAAACATCTCTGTTGAATTTTAGGAACTTCAGTCGTCCGTATTCAACTGAGGAATCATCTCTATTGAAGAGGAATGTTGAATTTTAGGAACTTCAGTCGTCCGTATTCACCTGGGGATTAAAATATTGTCCAGTCATACCCGGGCTTCACAGCTTGAATTTTATGAGAATTTGATTGTATCTTTCCTGAAAGGTAAAGGTTAGCTGTATGTAATGCATGATATGTATCAGGAAATGATGTTCTCAAAATAAATGAGTATGTGTTGTATGATGCGTATGCATGTCATGATGTATGGTAAAGTGATGTTTTTAGCTGGGAAAAATAAATCCTGGTTTGCTGCTGGAGCACAGAGTTGAATTTTTCGTTTCTGCTGGGGATAGAGAATGAAGATGATTGTGAGAATAAACCTACAGGAGAGGATAATTCTGCTGGGGAATAAACTGATGAGGAAATGACTCTGTAGGGAGGATATATTCAGCTAGAGGATCTATTGATTTGGAAGAATAACCTCAGCCGGGGATGAATTACCATTGTTGGCGACAATGAAACCTTTTGGGGATTGAATTTCTGTTTGTGAAAGGAATGAACTCCGCTGGGAATGATTTTCCAGTTGCGACTTCACTGGGGATAACCTTTTTAGGCTCTACTGGGGACAATCCTCCAGCCTCTACTGGGGATAATTTTCCAGTGCTGATGATAGATAAACTCTGCTTGGGGAGAATTTTACTAACTCATTTGCGGTTGCGAGCCACAGCTGGGGAAAGTTAACATTATTGTCTTATTCTTACTCTGCGGGGAGTGAATGTACCTTAGTCATATTCTTCAGCTAAATCTATCCCTGTATCTGGTGGACAGAGCAACTGTAAGGTCTGGACAATTCTTATTTGCCCCCTGTTTCTGATATTACGAGTAATCGTCTTTTGTTTCACATGTAAATATTTATGAGCAACAATTATTGTCAAATCCATATATCAAAAATGAACATTAGACGTTCTTGCAAAAAAAACAGAAAAAAGAAAACAGTTTGAAATTTCTTTGTGAAAATGAATTGTATTGACTTTGAAGTTTGGCCTGTAAATAGGCGTCTTTTGTACAAGAGACTGACGTCCTAATAAGATAATGCCTCCGAACAAATAGAATTTGTAGAATTTGTGAAAAACAAAGAAAAACAGCTATGTGAATAATCCCACTGGGTTCCAACTCTACTATTGCCTTTATATCCTCGAGCGTCTCATCACTTTGCTACTTTGTTGAAGGTGGATTTGACTGATTAGTTCTGTCCGAGTTTGATCGTTGATACCGAGGTCTGGTTGCAATATGATCCAATGAGACATAGAGTTACACTTTGGTCCATAACTTTTTCCTGGACCGCCCTCTCGGGTTTTCAGTCCACCGGGATACCCTTTTTTGCCCAAGTCGCCTTTTCAGGTTTTCGACTTTCCGGGTGTACAAATTTTTTCATTTTCATCCCTTATTTTTTCCTGAACCCTTTTGGTTCGCCGGGAAGCCCTTATTTTTTCCTAGGCTTGTCAACCTAGTTGGTCTTTGATTAGGCGTAGTATTTTTTCACTATGTCTGCATTGACGGGGTGAGGAAGGTCGTCACCATCCATGGTGGTTAGAATCGTAGCTCCTCCCGAGAAAATTTTCTTAACCATAAATGGCCCCTCGTAAGTAGGGGTCCATTTGCCCCTAGGATCACCTTGTGGTAGGATGATGTGTTTGATCACCAGATCCCCAGCTTGATACTCTTGTCGTTTAACTTTCTTGTTAAATGCCTTGATCATCCGTTTTTGATACGTTTGACCATGACAAATAGCAGTAAGTCTCTTTTCATCGATTTAGTTCAGCTGATCAAGCCGGGTCTAAATCCAGTCATCTTCGCTCAAACCTGCATCCTTCATAATCCGAAGAGAGGGTATCTGAAATTCGATGGGCAAGACTTCCTCCATACCATATACCAAGGAATAGGGGGTTGCCCCTGTTGATGTCCGCACTGAGGTACGGTACCCATGAAGAGCAAACGATAACATCTCTTGCCAGTCTTTGTATGTCACTGTCATCTTCTGAACAATCTTCTGGATGTTCTTATTAGCCGCTTCAACAACCCCATTCATCTTCGGCCGGTAAGGAGAAGAGTTGTGATGCTGTATCTTGAACTACTTGCAGAGCTCGGTGATCATCATATTGTTGAGATTTGTACCATTATCCGTAATGATCCTCTCTGGTACACCGTATCGACAGATCAGGTTGTGCCGAATAAACCGTGCCACAACATTCTTGGTTATAGTAGAAAAAGAAGCTGCCTCAACCCACTTCGTAAAATAATCAATTACTACTAGAATGAAACGATGTCCGTTGGACACAGTAGGTCTGATCTCGTCGATCATGTCGATGCCCCACATTGCAAAGGGCCAAGGTGCCGTCAAAACATTCAGAGGAACTGGAGGCACATGCACCTTATCAGCATAGACTTGGCACTTATGACAGGTCCGAGAATGCTAATAACAATCGGCTTCCATAGTAGACCAATAATATCCAGCCCGCAGGATTTTCTTCGCCATGGTATGTCCACTGGAATGAGTTCTGAAAGTACCTTCATGTAACTATGCCATAATCCTTTCTGCTTCGTTCTTGTCCACACATCGCAGTAAGGTTGAATCATGGGTACGCTTGTCCAGGATACCATTACTGATGAATAACTTCGCCGCGAATCTCCTCAGAAACTTCTTATCATTAACAGATGCGCCCTCGAGGTACTCTTGAGCCTCAAGTTACCTCTTTACCTCGTGAAACTAGGGTTTATCTGCTACCTCTTCAGTCTCAATGTCATAGCAATGTGCGGGTTCGTCCAACCTCTCAATGGAAATCCGGGGAGCCTCATTGTCCCACCTGACCTTGAACATAGAAGACATCGTAGCTAGCGTGTCCGCCAACTGATTCTCCTCTCTGGGGAAGTGTTCAAAGGTTATCTCCTCGAAGTGTGGAAGCAACGTCAATGCATACTCTTTGTAAGGAATAAGATTTGGGTGCTTCATATCCCACTCGCCTTTGATCTGACTGATCACGAGAGCGGAATCTCCGAATACCCTCAAGAACTTAATCCTTATGTCAATAGCTGCTCGAAGGCCCATGATGCATGCTTCATACTCTGCCATATTGTTGGTGCAGTTAAAACATAATCGGGCGGTGAACGGATTATGAGAGCCTTCAGGAGATATGATCATGGTGCCAATTCCATTACTCAAAGCGTTTGAAGCTCCATCAAAGTACATAGACCATCGGGATCCCTCATCAGGTCCTTCATCCGGTCCAGGTGTCTCACAGTCAGTCACCAACATGATGTTCTCATCCGGGAATTCGAAGTTCATAGACTGGTAATCATCCACTGCCTGATGTGCCAGATGATCTGCCAACACACTTCCCTTAATTGCTTTATGGGTCGTGTATTGGATGTCATACTCAGTCAAGATCATCTGCCATCTTGCTATTCTTCCGGACAAGGCAGGCTTCTCGAAGATATACTTGATTGGATCCATCTTTGATATTAATAGAGTAGTGTGAGTCAGCATATACTGTCTTAGTCGGCGAGCATCCCATGCCAAAGCGCATCAAGTTTTCTCAAGCAACGAGTATCGAGTCTCGCAGTCGGTAAACTTTTTGATAAGGTAGTAAATAACATGCTCTTTTTGGCCTGACTCGTCATGCTGCCCCAGCACGCACCCCATTGAATTGTCGAGTACTGTCAAGTATAAGATCAAGGGTATCCCTTCAATTGGAGGCATCAAAATAGGTGGCTCTTGGAGATACTCCTTGATCCTTTCGAAAGCGGCCTGACATTCATCATTCCATCTTACCACTTGATCTTTCTTCAGTAACTTGAAGATTGGCTCACAAGTAGCGGGCAGGTGCGAAATGAATCGGGAAATGTAATTCAACCGTCCCAAAAATCCTCTGACTTCTTTTTCTATTCGGGGAGCTGGAATTTCATGTATAGCCTTCACCTTTGCAGGATCCACTTGAATACCTTTATCACTTACGATGAAACCCAGCAGCTTACCAGACCTCACCCGGAAGGTGCACTTGTTCGGGTTCAACCTCAACTTGTACAACTTCAACCTGTCAAATAACTTTTGAAGGTGGTCAAGATGTTCTTCCTCAGTCTGGGACCTTGCAATCATGTCATCAACGTATACCTCAATCTCATGATGGATCATGTCATGGAACAAAGCGACCATGGCGCGTTGATATGTTTCCCCATCATTCTTCAATCCAAAAGGCATGACTTTGTAGCAAAAGGTACCCCACTGTGTAACGAATGTTGTCTTCTCCATATCCTCGGGAGCCATCTTAATCTGATTGTAATCGGAGAAACCATCCATAAAGGAGAAGACCTTATGCTATGCGGTGTTATCAACCTGAACATCAATATGAGGCAGAGGGAAATCATCTTTAGGACTCGCCCTGTTCAGATCCCTATAGTCCACACACATACGAACTTTACTATCCTTCTTCGGCACCTAAACCATGTTGGCAACCCACTGCGGGTAAGAAGTAACTGCTAGAAAACCGACATCAAACAGTTTCATAACCTCAGCCTTGATTTTCTCAGACATCTCTGGGTGCATTCGGCGAACTTTCTGTTTCACTGGAGGATAGTCTTTCTTGGTGGGAAGGCGGTGAACCACAATATCAGTATCCAACCCAAGCATATCTTCATAAGACCAGGAAAAGATCTCAACATAGTCATGCAGCATCTGTATCAACCGTTTCTTAACACTAGACTTCAGACTTTCACCAATCTTGACCTCTTTCTTGTCTTCCTCCGTACCCAGATTTACTGTTTCCATTGGCTCTTCATGCGGCTGAATGGACCTCTCTTCCTGAAGTAACAGTCTAGCAAGTTCCCCAGGCACTTCACAATCATCCTCACCTTCGTCCTCGGCTTGGTTGATTAGACTTTCGAAGTCATAACTGGCAGTAGCAGAACCATTATCAGTGGGATCCAGAGTGGATGTGGACCTGTATATGTGAGTGTGTGTAAGACAAATAGCTGTTTTGATAAAGTACAAAAAGGAAAAACAAAGAGCGCAAAATTTTTAATGCAAGAAAACATCCAATTCTTTTATTGATGATATATGGAAATGACAAACATTAAGCCCTCACAAACAAAGCCACGGTGTCTCGGGTAAGACACCGGGCCATAAAGTTTAAGATTGTCTGTTACAAAACTCAAAACAAAAGTTTATTACTGTGTAATAAAAGAAATGGGCACGAAGTCCTTTGCCGTCCAATTGCTTAATCCACCATCGGTAGTCGGGTAAATCCAGCTGTCAAAATCTGACTCTTCATCATCATCTTGAATTGCATTCACTCCCGGATTTGTGATAAGCAGGGGAGGTCTTCCAATCAGTGCACGCCGAACTGCCCTTTGATCTTCTGTAGTAAAACCCAAACTAAACTTGCCAGTCTTGTGTGCAAAGTCAGGGAGTTGGCCCCAATTCGCACACCCACCTTTTTCAATAACAGCCTGGGCATCCTTGAGCGAAGCCATCTTCATTGGAGGATCTTCAGCAACAGTTTCAGTCGACGCCAGAGTCTTGGGGACTTCTTCAAAGTTTTGACACGGGGTTTCAATGAACTCCCCATCCATCTCCACATACGGAAAAGAGTTTAGGTGGCTCACCATGTACTCCTCTTCTCCTCGTACTGTAACAATTTTCCCCTTCACTGGATACTTTAACATCTGATGGAGCGTAGAAGTTACTGCCCCAGCCCTATGAATCCATGGGCGACCCAGCAAACAAGAATAGATGGTCGAATGTCCATCACATAGAATGTAGACACAAAAGTCTGGGAACCAACCTTAATAGGGACATCCACCTCTCCATGTACCATCCTTTTGGACCCATCAAAGGCCCTAACCACAATATTACTTGGCTTCAGAACCAACCCTTCACAACCCAGCCGATCTAACATTTTCTTGGGTAAAACATTTAACGAGGACCCAATATCCACCAGCACGTGGGCCAAAGTAGTGCCCCTGCCCTCGATTGAAACATGCAGAGCATCATTGTGATTCTTTCCTTTGGCAGTCAAATCTGCATCGGAGAAACCCAACCCGTTATCAGCGGTTAAGCTAGCCACACAGTCTTTGAATTGATCAGTAGATGTCTCCTGCGGCACGTGAGCGGTTTTAAGGAAAGCAATCAGAGCCTTAGCATGGGCTTCTGACCATAACAATAAAGATAACATGGAGATCTTTAATGGGGTTTGCCTCAGCTGCTCGACTACGTTATAGTCACTCTTTTTGATGATCTTCAAAATTTCCTCTATCTCCTGCCTAGAGGTTTCAACAATAATTTTCTTCGGTGCCTCCTTCTGGGCAGGCTTACCGGTGATCTCTTTGCCCCGAGCGTCAGACGACTCGGCGACAGGGGTGACAACTGGAGTGAGAATTGGAACAACAGCAGATGTACTGGCAGGTATAATGACAACAAGCTTTTGAACAATTGGAGGAGAAATTTCAGGAGAGAAAAGTCTTCCACTTCGAGTGACCTTTCTAGACCCGACAATATTGCTGACATCAGTATCAGCCTCTTCAACCTTCAAATCTTGTTTTATCCCATAACAATACACATCGGCCTTATAATGCCATGGGAAAGCCTTATCCGAAGTGTAAGGGATAGGTCCAGGAATAGTAATGATCAATGGAGCAACTCTCGGAACAGATGTAATCCTAACAGGCTTTCTCGAGGAAGCCTTGGAAGAATTGGCGGAAATGGTGATTATGGAAACATCTTCAACAGGAATCAACGAAACCAAAGTTTTCTCGAACAAGATTTCTTTGTTATCCATCAGGCGTTGGACACCTGACTTCAATAGATGGCAACCAGTAAGTAGGGTGGAACACAGGTGGCAACCCTCGCCACAGCCCGGAAATAAGCCGGCCAATAATAAGTTCTTCTTAACTGTCATCAACAGAGTAGAAACGTCTTCCACAGAAGTTACAAATGAATCATCGTCCACAGCATTTACTCCATGCTTGGGCATAGGAGCAGTCATGACATTAGGCTTTTCCGACGCTTCAAACTCAATCTCCTTAGCATCAATAATATCCTGCACTTTATTCTTCAAATACCAGTAGTTATTCGTATCATGTCCCAGGCTATCAGAGTGATAAGCACAGCGGGCGTTTGGATTATACAGCGGTGATGTAGTACTGGGATTCTTTGGAGCCTCCTTCAGAATCACCAATTTGGTTTTCAACAGTTGTGGCAGAATTTGAGATAGGGTCATACTGAGCCGAGTATACTGCCTTTGCATTCTCTCCACTCTTTGTTGTGGGGCACCAACAGGTCTTGATATAACTACCGCATTAACTGCTTGGCAGCGTTCAAGTCGATTTTGGCTTCTCGAGTTGTAAACTGCACTAGACTTCTTCTTGAAAGGCTTCTTCTCTCTACTTGACGAAGCCCCCCTCTGTATCTTGCCGCTCTTGATACCGGCCTCAACTATTTCCCTAGTCATAATCAATTCAGTAAACCCGGACGATGAACTACCGATCAAATGATTGAAGTATGGACTAGACAAAGTCCCAAGAAACATATCCACCAACTCCCTATCAACCAGATGGGGTTGTACTCTTCCAGCAAGATCTCTCCATTTCTGAGCGTAGTCCTTAAAGCCTTCTCATGTGCCCACAGACATACTCTGAAGTTGAGTATGCGTGGGAGCTAGGTCGGCATTATACTGGTATTGCTTGTAAAAAGCAGAAGCAAGGTCCTCCGAGTTATGGACATTAGCTCCTTCAAGTTGGTATAACCATTCAAGTTGAGTCCCTGACAGACTATCTTGAAAGAAATGAACCCAGAGGTTCCTATCAGCAGTATATGGTTGAATCTTTCTAACATACAAGCGGAGGTGGAGCTTTGGACAAGATTCCCCGTCATACTTAGCAAATACAGGAGCCTTAAACTTGTGTGGGATCACCACCCCAGATGCCAAATCCAAATCTCCGAAGTCCAGACCAGGGACTTTCTGGATCTCCATTGTGCTTAACCAGTCTTCGAGTTGCTTATACCTATCCTCAGCAGGAGGATACTGGTCTTCATCAAAATCTGTGTCATTGTCAAAAACCACAGGGCTAGGACCCTTCCTTTCCTCTTGATTCTCTCCCCCTCCAGATGAGTGGGACAAATCAACTTCTTCTCACAACCTGTTTCCAAATCTGTGACCCATATTCAGGAGGACTGTCTTCTTCTTCTTCTTCTTCTTGTCCTTCAAGATAAGAGTCTTCCAATCTCGTTGACCTTTGGCTAAGTTCAAGAACATCTCCTAGAATTGAGCATTCTGAGTTTGAAGAGCCTTAATAGCTTGATCAGTAGGTGTTTCAGAAGACATGATTGCTGAAATAAACATCGAAGAAGATAAGAAACTTGTAAGGGTACCTGTAATGAGGTGCATGGGAATGGAATGCGTATGAAATGATTTCAAATACTTAGGGAGATTCAAATTTGTAAACTAAAATGAAACACACTTTTATTAGATTAAAACTTGAAATAATGTTTAACAAATGCCTTTAAGGCGTTACAAAAGAAATACTGAAAAGCAAATCTAAACTAGAAACAATAAAAGACATCAAAATTCCCATGGTCGTTTTCCTTTCGTGCTGACATAATCGTTGATTTTCCTCTCATTCTCCAGCTGCCTTGTAAGCTTCATGATCTTCCGTTCCTTCTCATGATACTTCTCTCTGTAGGTATCCCTTTCCTCCCTTAACTGGATCCGAGACCTCTTCAATGCCCCCAGATCAGTAGGCATATGAGGATGGAGGATCGTATAAGGAACACCTTCTTCATCAGTATGCTCCATAATCACTGGCAAAACAACTTCATATGGCATCCCTAGCTTTTCAGCACGGGCTCGAACCCACTGGAGATTTGGTTGCATCGGGAGAGATGTTTTCAATCCTAGCTCATGTGGATCAGACCTGTTCACCCTGTCCCAAGCTCGTATAAACCGGCGGCGATGTCCTTCAACATCCCCCTTGAAGTCAAAGACAATATCTGGAAGCAGCAGTTCATGAGGACCGTCCCTTCGAGCTCGTCCAAACTGTCGTAAAGCCAAACAAGGATTATAGGTTATTCCTCCTCTAATTCCAAGCAATGGAACATTGGGGTATTCCCCGCAACGATCAATGACGGCTACTTTTTCTATATCTTTAGTACTCCAAAGGATGTCTGTATGAGCAAGGGACATGATTCTGTAAGCCCAACCCATACCTTCCTCATTCTTCAATACAGATTTGGGGAGGTGAGAAATAAACCACCTCGCCAGCAGCGGTGTACAGCACATGAGAGTTCCCCTTCTCCGAACATTACGGACATAGAGAGCATGCAGGATGTCACCTAGAAGAGTGGGCACTGGATAATGAGACATGAAAATCTTGATTGTGTTCACATCGACAAAAGAATCTGAATTTGGGAACATAACCAAGCCATAGACGAGGAGAGCCAGGATGTCTTCAAATGCTTGAAAGTCCAAACTATCCCAGAACTGTTGAGCTTGATCAATCAAAAACTTAGCCAAGAAACCCTTCTCCCCACTCTGAGTCTCCCAATTAGATACCACATCAACTATTGTCAGATGGAGGGCTGAAGCAATATCCTCTGGCCTAGGAGCTATCTCCAAACCTGTAAAGGGTGTCTGCTCTAGGATAGATATGCCAAGTAAATCAGAAAACTCCTCCAAAGTAGGGACTAGCTGATAGTCCGGGAAGGTGAAACAATGATGTAATGGGTCAAAGAACTGGAACAACACACTCATTATTTGCTCATCCAACTTGGAAGTGACCAGGCTGAGGAGATGACCATGTCTTCTAACAGAGGAAGAAGTATCAGGAACCTTTGAAACCAACTCTCTAAGCTGAGCAGGGATCTGCACGAAGTTGATTCGAATGGTATTTCTACGCATAGAAGCCATGATCTACAAAACAGAACAAAGATGAATCCCCTTGGCCTTTGAAATGGTTAGTCTAATGAAATATGCATGCGATGTCATGATGAATGATGTCATCATAAACACACCACAGGTATCACAAATAGCAAACATGGTAAGGGAAAACAAGTCACACAATAGCCCTTAAATTTCAGGCTGGCATGGAGTTTAGGTACTACCCTCTTGCAGTTTAGTTGGTTCAACCTGTCCTAGTAATAGTAACCGGGTTCTAGAGGTTCTCAATATCATTGACCATCCTCGATCGGTCATAGTTCCAGTTTAGCAATCTTTTCTTGCAGCCGGAACCATCTCGAGAGTATGGTCTCAATGAGTGTAGCATACTGCTACTTTCTATGGCCAAGTTGGTCAATTATAGGTTCTAAGGTCAGTTGATGCTTAATGACCCATTAGCAGCCCCATACTCTCCTTGTTCCTCCACGATGGATATCGGTACCAACTAAAGTGTCACACCAACGTAGCTACTACTTCAACCGTATTGGTCTATGCCGTACAGTTCCCTCACAGTCTATTGCTACTTACCTAAAAGGTATCCCCAGATCCGAGTTAGGATCTATAGTAACTCCGATTCAAACCCACAAAGATAAAGCAAACAAATCAAACAATTGAAAACAATATGATAAACTAATCCTAAGGTACACCCCATTTATAGATCCCCAGAAGAGTCGCCAGTTCTGTGATACGGTTGCAAGAACCGGACTGTTTTGAAATGCTGGTTTGTGTTTTGCGTTTGTGTTTGCAAAATGTTGCGGTAAGCAAGAGTCGTCACCGTCTTTTATTTTATCCAACAAGGAAAGGAAAAAAGCACAGAAAAATTCATTTTTCTTGATATTTCTGAGTACAGGGGGTAGATTATAGAAATGGAAGGTATTAGCACCCTTTCTATCAGTAGTTATCTACGGGCTCTTAGGTACTTGCTCATCATTTTCAAAATTGTTTTCTTTGTGTTTGCGTGATTTGAAAAGCTTTTGTTTTGACTTCGATTTAACTCTTGCTTCTGTCTTCAAGAGTGTAATGAAGTGTTTTGAAAAAAACTTTGTTTTGTAAAGAAGTGTAAGTGTGGAAAGAGTTTTGTTTTGATTAAGCAAGTACTTAAGAGTTAATCTACCTACTCGAAAAAATAATCGCTCTATGCTTGTTTCCTTTAGACAATGATATCCCACTATTAGTGAGTAGGTAGCACCGTCGTTGGAGTTTTGAGGGTCAATTCGAAAAGGGACGTACGGTCACTAAAGCAATGTTAGGACGTCTTAGTAGTAACCCTAAAGTCTTAGATCAATTATCCGAGGCAACAAAATTTGAGGCAACTTTGATCTTTGGACAAAAGGACGACCACTAAAGCATCCAATACTCAATGACCGTTTACCGAAGGCAACCAAGTGGGAGTGTACCCTAAGAGTGCGCATGTGTGAGTGATTCAATTTTAGATTATTTATCTTTGCACATGTTTAGGGTTGTCTAACTGTTTTAAAATTAAACATACATTCTTGTCATGCATCCTAATGTCATACATCTAATAGTTAAATATTTACGGAATTTAAAGTGTGGAAATTAAACTACGCTATTACAAGGCTTCGGGTATTTACATAGCCAAAAACAAACCCTTTGAAATTAAAGCGATAAAAGTAAATAAACGTCCTAATTTAATTATTACAAATTGTAGGCAATTACATTAATATGATAAACAATAAAAGCGCACGAGAAAAAAAAAGATCGGGAAGAAAATAGGGTTTAGACCCTTCTAACCTAATTAAAAGAAAACTGTTTTTTGTTGTTTTTTTTAAATATTTTTTAAAGAAAAGAAATAGATTTCCTAAATTAAATGACAAAATTAATTAGCGATTAAATTAATTAATGAAAATAATTAAAGTGACCTATTTTTGTTTTTTTTTTGGTTATTTTAGGAAAAAATAAAATATAATTAAGTTAGTAATAAAACCTATTTATTCTAATTATTTTTAAGTTATTTACAAAATTATTAAATTTTTTACTAAAATTAAAGCTAATTAAATTAATAAATTTATTGATACAAAAAACCAAAATCTAATTGGTGAAAAATATTTTTATGATTTTTTGATAAAAAAAAGAAAATAGTTGATTGGTTAGTAAATAAATAAATATAAATTAAATGAAACAAAATAAAATATAAAAGAAAATAGAAAGAGAGAATGGGCCTGAAAAGCAAATTGGAGGGTGCAAATAATGATTCTGGGCCCAAGAAGAGTGAGGTCCGTTTGACTTTTTGGATCCAGTGTGGCACGCTGACTGTGGCTTATGGGGGTCCTCCATCGCTGGCCATCAGATCTGGATCTCAAGACAATTGGCATGCTGGATTATGAGGACGTATGGTGGTCATTAGCTTCATGTACGCACGTGATCTTGAAAAAGAAAATAATATGGAGAAATTGGTGGACCTGGGATTCGAACCCAGGTCCTGAGACATGTTCCATACACTCTATTGCCACTACGCCACATGTTTCTGTTTGTTCATATAATGAATAATAATAATAATATATAAAAACAAGAATTAGTGGAGGATGTCAAAAAAACGTGCGCCATGGTTTGAACGCTCCAATAGGAATGTGAAACGCAGTCATCGTCAACCTTGGATCCGTTGGTAAAAGTGAAACACTTTTACCTACGGATGTTTGTCCATCGCTATAACCCTGTGTATTCTAAAAATATGCTATGAGAAAAATAAATAAAAACAAGGGCCACCAATCGATTCGTCTGGACCTCCTGAGTGTAATGGTACGCCTTTCGTGGTCTAATTTAGCATGCACAGAAAACTCCTAAATCGGAGCTTCAAACCCTAGCCATGGTGAAATTTGATATAAGCCATATAAATGCAATTAATCAATACAGGAAGCTTGCAAATGTCCCATGGAATAAGAATATGTGCTTAATTCATGCTAACAATGCCTAAATCGTGCTAACCGAATTCAAAAATTCATGGATATCGTGATGGACTTACAGAGCTTTTTGGGACTGGAAAGGCTTTGTTCTTGATTGCTTTAGCTTGCTGACACTCCCAGGAATCGATTGGGATCGGAAAAGAGTCTTGTATTGGCCTCTAAATGGGAATTCGATCTTGCACTTTTTTCTTGATTTTTTCAGATTTTTCTCTCCTTGTTGCGCCTGTTTCTCACCTAGCTTTGGGTCTGCACGCACTCTATATGTATCAAGGACTGAATTAGGGTTGAAAGAATGCAATCAATCTTCCATCATCAATGAGTTTAATCTTAATTCGATTCTCCTTAAAATCTTTCCAAAAATGGCCTAAATCCAATCTTTTTGTCCACCCTAAGCCTTTACACGAGTTTGATTATATGCTAGCTGTAATTAAAACCTGAAACAAGCATAAAATCTTTTGTTTTCATTATTTTGGATTTTATATGATTTATTTTGATTAAAATTGATTTAAATCAAATAAAAATCAAAATAAATAATAAAAATATGATAATGACAAGTAGAAAGGGCTAGAGCTCGTGGGCTATGTTGCCAACTCAAAACAAGTGAAAAATATTGGGCCCATTTGGCCAAATTTGAAGTTTTAGGCATAGTTGACTTTTGGCAATTTTGCAAAAAAGGTCAACTTCACCAATGCATATATTCCTCAATTTTGACTCTTTAGAGGTGTTCTTGGACTTTTTAGAAAGCTTCAGATGTCCTCTAATCAACCCTTTTGTTCTCATCTCAATTTGATATACCATGCTCATGTATGAAGCTTTGACAAAAAAGGTGTTTTTGTTGACTTTCCAAAATGACCTATAATGTCCAAATTCATAACTTCTTGTGAGTGCATATTTTGAACTTGGGAGATGAAGATGGATAGTAGAGAATTGCATCCTCTTAAAAATGAGCTTTGGGATGGGTCATTTCTCATAAAGTATGAGAAAGTTATGCTTGGTCAAAGTTGAGTTGACTTTTCCTACAAAACCCTAATTTAGCAACTTTTGAGTCTTGATGAATTATGAGCAATCCTTAATGAATCATGATCAACCCTTGATAAAATGATGAAATATACTTAAAAATGAGGATGTTGACCAAAAATATTGAAGTCTGACTGTATGTCGGCCACATTTGACTTTTGCCCTAGCACAGTCGATTTTCAAGCCTTTGAGCAATTGACTGAGCAAATTTCCTCTACAAGGCTTGAAATTTGACATGAATGATATTGATAACATATTAGGACATTAGTGAGCATTTGGGATCACTTGGAATCAGGTATCTTGATGCAATATGAAACCCTAATTTGAGGTAGACTGTCTTAGGAGAGAGCTTGTCTGGCCAACCCTTGGACTACCTTGAGCAACTTGGGGATCTTTCTTGAAATGTTTTGAGAATTATGGGAGGGAAAATTTTGGGGTACAACAACATGGAAGACTCAATTGAGATGAGACTAAAAGGGTTGCTTAGGGGACATCTTAAGCTTTATAAAAAGTCCAAGAACACCTCTCTAGGGTCAAAATTGCTAGAGTTATGCTTTGGCCAAGTTGACGATTTTTGCAAAATCGCCAAAAGTCAAATGTGCTCAAATTTCCATTTTTTTGTCAAATGGGCCATGTTTTTCATGAGTGAATCTTGCTTATGACATGGTCCACGATCCAAATCAGCACCCACACACCTTTTGATTTATTTACTTATTTTATTTTGATTTTTATCATTTAAAAGTCAAACTAAATCAAGTAAATAACAAAAAATATCAAAGATTTGTTTTGTGATCAGATTTTGGGTGGAATCAAATCCAATTATGCTGGCAAAACATATCCAAAATGTGAAAAACAAATTGAACCAAAATTGGCATGATTTGGCTTGATATAGAAAGGTATCATACAAAGATAAAGACCAAATCAAATCTTCATAATGGCCAAGATTCAGCTCATTTTTGTTGACCTAATGTGTTGCATTACATATACAAAAGGTATCCAAGGCAAGAAAATAAGTTAAGCAGTCGTGAAAATACCTAAAGAAAAGCTGAAAATTTCAAGAAAAGTGGGAACCAATTTTCAACCTTCAAGGAGTTTCAAGGCATTTCAAGAGCACCAATCCCAGACATCCCAGGAAGCGATTCCAATCACTCCCAGATCTTGAAACGCCCAGAATCGTGTTCTACGCCTCACATGGTTTGTCCAAAAATTTGATTATGATTTCACTAATCCACGTATCTTTAGTGCTTTTGATTACCATACTCATGTTTATCATCGTGGTTGCAAGCTAATCGTTCTATTCAATAGCATTTTTGATGACTCTATGTGAAATTGCCATGGCTAGGGTTTTGT
This sequence comes from Vicia faba, assembly GCA_948472305.1. Taxonomy (NCBI): domain Eukaryota; kingdom Viridiplantae; phylum Streptophyta; class Magnoliopsida; order Fabales; family Fabaceae; genus Vicia; species Vicia faba. The sequence goes on from OX451738.1 coordinate 1,517,605,403, forward strand.
GTTCTTGTTTAGGGTTTTTTAATGTAGGCAAAATTGGATGTTAATTCTGGTACCATGATACTCGTGAGGACGATACGAGTTGATTGGTACCAGCCATGGTCATTTATCTTAAGCATATGCAATATTTGATATGCACAGGTCTGTACCTACAATAAGGTGTTTATAGGTAAAAGTATCTTAGGCTAAAACGACGATTTAGGGAAGAAGACGATGCGTGGCATTCCCTGGTTGGGTGGTTTGAATGTTAGCGTGTTTTTCTGTATGCACCATGTGATTTGACTATATTGTTTATTCTTATTATATGTACAAACAAGTCAAGCAGCTCAGTTGGCAAGCGTGTATTGGAAATGTGCATAAGGACCTGGGTACACCACATGTCCTCATGTCCACCATATGCCATCAACATCTGGCAATCGAACACATCTCTATCCTAGATCCAACGTGCCATCCTTGGAGGCCTACCATGCTCCTCAAGTCAACCTACACACCAGATCCAACAAAGTCAAATGGGCTTGGATCATTTGGGCTCAGAATTTCAACAATATAACCCCATGATTGCTAGCACAGGCCCATCATTCTTTTCTTATTTCTTTTATTTAATTCTTTTTAATATTTATTTTATTTATTCTTAATTTACAAATTAATATTTTTTCATAAAAAGTCATAAAATCAATAATCCACAAAAAAATTAGAATTAGTTTTTTTTTACTATTATCAAATTTAATTTAATTTAGTTTAACTTAGGGAAACTTTAATTTATTTTCACAAATAAAATAAAATAGAAATTAGGTTAAAATTCTTGATTTAATTCTTTTAGTTTTTCTCAAATAAATAAAAATACAAAAAAATAGGTTTTAGAATAAATGAAATGTACTTTCCTTAATTTAAAATCAATTAGAGTTAGGACTTTCTTTAGTTCATTATTTTCTTAAATAACAAAGCATGACGAAAACAACTTTTTTTAATCAATCGTCAATAGGTTTAAGTAAAGGGTCAAAACCCTAGTTGTCTCGTATTTGATTCGCCGCGCGCGTGTTAGTTATTTTTGCCAATAGTTTTGTAACTGTCCATGGCTTGTAATAGTTAATTTAGGGTTTTTACTTATCTCTTTTTCCACGAGTTTTTGGATATGTAATTAATCCCCCTCCCGAAGCCTTGTAATAGCATAGATTTACTTTCTCGCATTTTTAATTCCCGCAAATATTTAACTGTTTAGATGTATGCTAATAGGATTGTGTGACAAGAATGCATGACAGATTAATACAGTTAGAAAACCCTAATGTGCAAAGATAAATAATTGAAAACCAATCACTCGCACATATCACTCTTAGGGTATACTCTCACTTCGGTTACCTTCGGTAAACGATCATTAAGCATAGGGTGTCTTAGTGGTTGCCCTCCTAACTAAAAAGATCCAACGTCCCATTCAAATGTTGCCTCAGAAATATTTCCTCGGAAATGTTGCCTCGAATATGATCTTAAGACTCCAGGGTTATTACTAAGGTGTCCTAATATTGCTTTAGTGATCGTACGTCCCTTTCGAATTGACCCTTACAAACTCCAACGACAGTGCTACCTATTCCTCAATAGTAGGATAGAGCTGTCTAAAGGAAACGAGAATAGAAACGATCTTTTTTTGAGTAGGTATATGCTAGTAGGTACTTGCTCAAATCAAAACTCTTCACACTTACACCTTTCAAAAACAATTTTCAAAGCAACTTTGTCACATCCTTGAGGACTGATACAAGGGTTATCACGAAGTTAAAACTCTTTTCAAAAACAAAGCACACACACAAGCAATTTTAAAAATATCAACAAGTACCTAAGAGCCCATGGAAAACCATGGATAGAAAGGGTGCTAACACCTTCCCTTTCTATAATCTACCCCCAGTACTTAGAATATCTCGAAAAAAGGATTTTTTTGTACTTTTTTCCTTTCCGGTTGGATGAAATAAAATTAGGTGGCGACTCTTGCTTACCGCGACATTTTGCGAACAAAAAACGCAAAACGCAAACCAGCATCAAACAGTCGGTTCTACCACCGTATCACAGATGTCATACCCCCTTTACGAAAAGACTCTGCTTCCATTGTACAAATAACATGGCGGAATACGAAGCGTGCATTTTTGGTCTCAAAGCTGCCATAGAATTGGGGATCAAATCCTTAAATGTGTACAGAGATTCAGCTTTGGTCATCAGCCATATCAAAGGGGAATCAAACACCCTAACCTTATCCCCTATAAAGAACATGTGTTGACATTGATCACACATTTTGAGAAGATTACCTTCGAGCATTTCCCGCGAGAAGAAAATCAGCTAGCAGACGCACTATCCACAATGTCATCCATGTTTAAACTTAAATGGGATAACGAGGCTCCCCAGATCACCATTGAACGAATGGATGAACCAGCTCACTATCATGAGATTAATACTGAAGAAGCAGTGGACCAGCCTTGGTTTCACGAAGTCAAGAGGTATCTCGAGGCTCAAGAATATCCGGAAGGAGCTTCAGTCAATGATAAGAAGTTCTTAAGGAGATTATTTACTAAATTCTTCCTTAGTAATCGCATTCTCTACAAACGCAACCATGACGCTGTGTTACTTCGATACGTAGACAAGGTTAAAGCGGAAAAGATCATGGATGATCTACATGAGGGAACTTTTAGCACCCATTCCGGTGGGCATACAATGGCTAAGAAAATCCTATGGGCAGGCTATTATTGGTCTACCATGGAAGCAGATTGCTATCAACACTCTCGAACCTGCCACAAGTGTCAGATCTATGCTAACAAGGTGCACGTACCTCCGGTTCCTCTGAATGTCTTGATGGCTCCTTGGTGTTGTACCCCAATTTTCCCCCTAAAATCACATTAGGGTTTTTTGGTTTTTTTCCCTATCTTTAGCTTTGCTCTTTTGAGGAGTTACCAAGCACCTTGAATTGTTTTCTTTTGTGATCATGGATATTTTGCTTTGATTTTCTCTCTAATTAATAAAATGCAATATTGGTTTGTCTTACTTGTTAATAATGTAGGTAAAGGCAATGAGGTTTAGGAAGTTGCTTCATGGGTTCATGAGTTTATTTCCATGCCCTAGTCAATAGCTTGAGAAATTCAAAACCTCACCATTGAAGTTGTTTTGGAAGAAATGGCATGACAAGGCCTATTTTGGTTCAACATATTTCAAAGTTATCAAAATTGATTTAAAAGTACAAAGGGTTAAGGGAAGAAGTTATCATGATTGGACAAGGTCTTGTTCCTATTGGTCACAAGAGCATATTTCTATCTAATTTCCAGATATGGAAGTGGTTTTGGTGGCTATGGGTCCTCATCATCATCCTTAACAACTTCTATTCACAAAAGAAGAATATTGGCATAAAATGCTTGTTCAAACTTGGCAAATTTCCTCAAAGCTTTCTCTTGATCTAGAGGCTAGGGTTTTGGACTTAAAAGGAGCATATCTTTCTCATCTTTTGGTATTTTTGAGTGATTCCAAAAACATCCTTCTCTTAAAAGAGTTACCAACAAATCACTTCAAAAGTTCCAAGCAGTTTTCATGTGGAAGGAACTTGGTGAAGAAGAAAGATTACAAGTCACTCAGATGAATCCCCAATTTTCCATATGTGACTTCAAATTGTCATAACTTGGTCAATTTTTATCACCTTGAGCCCATTCTTTTTTCATGATTATCTTAAGGATGTGTACTTAGTTCCTTATTTTTTGTACAAAGTGGGAAAATGGACGGAAGTTGCCTTAAGAATGCAAAAGATTATAGGTAACTTCATGATTTTTGGCCAACTTCAACAAGTCATAACTTGCTCAATTTTTTGATATTTGGAGTGGTTCAAATTGAAAAATGTCATTCAAGAGATCTAACTCATTCCATATTTTTTGGTCAAGAGAAAATTCTAAGTGGAAGGCCATGTTTGGATGCAAAAGATTATAGGTCATTTTTAAAGAAGAATTTGAAATATTTCTAAGTATGGAAAGTCAACTCTTTTTCTTCAACTTTGACTCCATGTAAATTTAAGCTCAATCATCCATATGATACCATTCTTTTTGCATTGCAAAGCTTGTAACCTCATCTTTCCAAAGCATCAAGAAATACGCCCTAAGACCCATTGAGATGGAAATGCCATGGATTTGAATTGGGTAGTTTGAAACTGAATTTTTCACAAAGTCAGGATTTTGAAATCTTTGTTTTGGCTTCTAATCACAAGATTTCCATGCGTTTTTGGTTCTAATAATGTTTAGCAACTTGCCAGAAGTGTTTAGCATCATGAAACACACAATTTGGCTGAGTTTTGATCAAGTTTGAGTCACACTTTCTTCATGATGCAAACCCACACGAATTCCCTCCAAAATGCATCATTTTCTATTCCTTTTGATCCCATTTCCTTCCCTATAAATAGAGGGTCATCCCCCATTCAATTTCCTAAGCTTAGATAGCCAGAATCACCCTGCCAAACTTGCTTCACATCCCAGAATTCAGCAACTTCGAAATCTATTCTCAAGCCTTTTTCAATCCATTTTTTTACCTCAATTCACCTTCCTTGATCTTCCCTGAAGCTAACCATATAATTACATTATAGAATCGTGCCTTATACTGCTCCATAGAAGTCCAGTTTCAGAGCTCTACAACTCAACTTCAATAGGTAGATTTCTTCATCAATTCTTGAAAACTCTGATATCATTGTGTTGCTCTCATTGCCCTGGTTCTAGTCGTAACACTAACAGTTCACTGGAAACACGTTTTGACCATGAATTTTCAAATCCCTATTCAAAACTTTCTTTCCAAATTGCTTGAGCTACAGTTTATATAAATTTGGCGCGAGGGTGTGGTTGTTTTCGTCTTGAAGAGACAAAGCGATTGGCATAGGTTTGAGCTTCTGATTTTACAGAATGAGAGACCTGTAAATCACGTTGGCTGGAGGTTGAAGATGACCTACGTGTCATCTTCCAACCAATGATGGCGTGTCATTTGTGTTTTTAAAAAATCTGATTTATTATTGATTCTGTACATTATTCATTAATGACCATGATTTGCATAGCGTGCCAGATCCCTTGGATTTGATTAATAACGCGTTTTGACTCTCATTCAATGGTCCACATCTTTTACTTTTATTTTCTTTTTCTGATTTTTATATTTTAATTGTTTTAAATTTCAAAAAATCATAGAAAATTCATTTTTAGTACAAAAAATCTGAAAAAATTATGAATTTTTTTTTTTGATTATTCTCTTTCTGATTTTTATTTTTTCAGAATCTAATTTTGTGTTTTGGTATTTTTTATAAATTTTATACTTATTTGATTTGTTTAAAATGTTTAAAAATACTTTTATACATTTTTAAATTCTGAAAAAATTATGGAGTGATCCAATGATATTGTGACAAATATTGGTGACCTTGTTTTATTTTTGTTTCTGAATTTACTATTTTGTACCATTTTTGTTTATTTTACCCATTTATTTTCATTTTTAAAAATAGTTTCTGACTTTTAAAAATTACCAAATTTTTTATAAAATTACTTGGCCTCTTTTCTGATTTTTCTATGGTCTTATTTTTCATTTCTTGATTAATTTGAACATATATAATATTTTCCTCATTATTTTCAATTTTTAAATATTTTTAAACCTTTTAATGTATATATTATTTATATTATTATTTTGTGATTATTTTCTGGCTGTCTTGGGTTGATTTTTTGATCATGGCTTTATTAACATCATTGGATCCATGGTGTTGAGTGTAACTCCATAAAAAATGGATGAATGCTTTTAATAATAGTTTGATTAAATATTAATTCAAATGTGGTTTCTCTTTTTACCCTAATTCCTCTTCATCTCATCCCTTTCTCATTGCACTAAATGTTGTTGGATCATGATCTTTATATCATGTCTCAAAACAAATGGTGCATAGATTTCTATTGATCAGCCTCAAAATAGGTGCGACTTCTATATAAGTCCACTTACGATTGCTTAACATAACGCTAAATTTTGTCCCGATTCGAATAAATGATCATTCGTGGCCCAAACTTATGATTGCAATACCAAGTATGTTAATTTGATCTCTTTGATCCAATAACCTTGAGATTCATTGTGTGGAGGCTTTGGTTCTACCAATCCTCTAATGGATCTACAACACCTTTGGTCAACGCGGATCACTTAATCATCGTTGATCATTAAATGGTACTTATGAGAATTCCAAATGGATGATATACTTGACAAAAAGCAAATGCAACTTGTTGTGTGGAGGCTTTGGTTCTACCAATCCTCTAATGAGTTCCAAATGCAAGTTTCAAGATGGTCATCCAACTAACCACTAATTATTGACTTGTTTTATCTTATGCTTTTATTATTTTTTATGCTTTATGTACTATTTATTTTTAGCATTTACATTTCATGCCATTTTCATCTTTGCTCATTTGAGCATTTATTTTCTTGCCATTTTACTTTGCTCACTTGAGCTTTTCTTTTCTTTTCTTAAGATACTTAATAGTCAACATAAACCCTAAAAAACTCTTAATGGTATTTGGACTATTTGGTTACTATCCTTGGCATTATGGAGCATGGGACTTTTTCTTGGACTTAGGATTAGGGACCTTGGCCAATCTTGGAGACTTTGTGACTTTATCTGATTATTTTGTCTGGAGTTCTTGAGGTTTACCTTAAGACATTGGGTTGTTTGTTTGTTTTGTGTGCAGGTTTTTGTGATTACATCCTTTATTTGTAATATGGAATTCACCCATATACAGTTGTTACTCTGCCCAATTTTTGTGAAGACTTAATACATTTGAAGAGGTCTAGTATCTTTGCTTGCTTGGTTTCAATCCAAAGAATGGGAATTCTATCTTGGCTCATAATTCCAAGTTTGGCTTCTTGTTGGTTAGATGGTCTTTATCCTTAGGTTTTACCTTATGCTTTAGGATAGCCTCTTCTACTCCTCCCATCTTCTTTAATTTCAAAAATCTTCTCCCTCCTTTTGAAAACTCTTCTTGTTTCTAAACTTGAATCACTTTCATAATAAACTTGGACCTAGGTCCATGCATTTTCAAAATCTTTTCATAAATAAACTTCAATCAACTTAACAATACCTTGACATTTTTTTAAGAAGACTAAAAGTCAATTAATCTCATTTCAAACTATTTTGCCACTTTGGCTTCTACTTTAAAACTTTTCTCAAAATATTGGACTCTTGTAAATCCTTGTAGTGATGCAACAACTATACTTCTACAATATGTAGTGAAGTGAGATATTTTCCACTTTGGTGTTGAGTGAGGCATTGTTGATTTTAAAATCCAAGCCATATCCTTCACTTTGAGATGATGCAAATTCTCCTTTCTCATGATTGTGGGTAGTAAGTATCTTTTCAACACGGACAATGATGATGATGTCTTATCTCTTAAAATCAACCAACACACTTGTGTTTCAAACTTGTAAAAGAGGAACTACGTGTACCCTGATCCCCTATTGCACGAAAGGTGGTACGTAGGCACTAAAGGTTCGAAACCGCGACGGGTGCGAAAATCATAAAAAATATATTTCTTCTCACCTCCACCATCCATTTTTTATATATAACATATTTTTTTATATAGCCAAAATATACAGATTTTACAAAGAGGTTCCTACAGAGTACAATAGATGTTTAGGGTGCTAATACCTTCCCTTTCCATAACCAACCCCCTTACCTTGAAACTTTCCCCCTCTTTTGGGTTATTCGCTCTTTTCCCATTCCTTTGGAAATAATAAAGCGCGGTGGCAATTTTTATTTTGATTTGTATAAATTCTAGTCAATCTAATGGCTTAGTCTTGAACTTTTCTACCGCTACAGAAAAATGGAGACTTCACTGGGGATAGATTGACCTCTTGCTGGTTCATCCCTAAGTGGGTTGAGCCTATCTTTGTTTATTATCTGTATATATGTTATTGTTGTTTATGTGTTATATGTTGTATATATGTTTGTTTGGATTTTCCTGGTTTTCAGGGTGCTTGGTGATTACTCATAAGTCCTATACCAGGACTTGGGAAAACATTAAGATAGGACGAAAGGTATAGTCATGTTAACTTTGAGGGAGTAATCCCCAAAAAGGAGGCATGAGATCCCCCACTCAGTGGAGGCCCCTTTGACTGTAGTGTCGTTTGCCGAGTAATCGGGAAGACGTACTGCTTTTGACTTGGGAGCCTGCTGAAACTGAGGACCGTAGAATACCAAACCCATCTTGGCCTTTTAGGCGTAGTGCAGAAGCTATGACGGAGTAATCCGGAAATAGTTGTCACGCGATGCTACGCTCAGACGAGTCTTTCTTGAGAATATTACTAATTACCGAGTTAATCGGGAAGTTGGTAATATCCTAAGGAAGGATGTAGACTCTGGGAACCTCTAGAACCTTGTTCGGCAGGTGATAACTTTTTAGACCAAAACCCTATGGGTAGTACCTTCGACCTCATGCTTGTGATGTTGAACCTATGAACCCTATATGTGTGATCTTGTGTGTGATTGTTGTATCATGCATCCATGCACTCATAAGCATCTTTTGAAGAAAATAATATTTCAAGGGATTTAAAGGTTGACTATTTGTGAATATCTCAGGTACTTTTAACCATGGATTCTGGAAAGAGAAAGACTGGGAAATACAGTTTCAAGGATCCCAAGATAGATGAGTTGATCAGTCTAATTCCAGAGATCGAGTGTTATGCAGACTTTCAGAAGAAGTATGGATCCATTATTCCACTCATGAAGCAGAAGATGAAGGAGAGTATTCTCTCGACCTTGGTCCAGTTCTATGATCCGATGTATCACTACTTTACTTTTCCCAATTATTAGTTGATGCCTACACTGGAGGAGTATTCTTATCTATTGGATTTACCCGTTATCGATCGTGTTCCTTTTACTGGTTTGGAGGGTGAGCCAAAACCACATGAGATAGCTGCTTTGATTCATTTGGGGAAGTCTAAGGTGGAAGCCCATATGACTACCAAAGGAGGGATTAGAGGATTACCAGCTCAGTTCTTATTGGAGAAATCTCGTTACTTTTCCAGGATGAAGAGTACGGTTGCTTTCGAGGCCATCTTTGCTTTACTTGCTTATGGATTATTCTTATTTCCTAATGTGGTCAAGTTTGTCGACATTAACGCTATCAGGATTTTCATGATTGGAAACCCGGTTCCTACACTATTGAGTGATGCTTATTACTCTGTTCATCTTCGGAGTTCCTATCATGGGGAATGATTATTTTTGCACGCCTTTGTTGTACCAGTGGTTCATCTCTCACATGCCTCAGTCTGATGCTTTTTGGGATGTCAAGAAGGAACCCTGTTGGGCTCCTAAGATCATGGAACTTACTCGCTCGAATATTGATTGGTATCATCGAGCTTATCAGGATATAAAGATTATTGACAGTTGTGGTAGTTTCCCCAATGTACCTTTTCTTGGTACAAAAAGAGGAATTAACTATAACCTTGTTCTTGCACGGCGGCAACTTGGTTATCCGATGAGGGATAAACCAAAGAGTATTCATTTGAGTAGTTTCTTTCTGAATGAAGGAGAAGACCACAGGGAAGATAGGGAGCAGATTGCAAAGGCCTGGCGTCACATTCATAAGAAGAGTAGGAAAGATTTGGGACCTAGGGGTGTTGTTTCTTTGGAGCCATACCTTCAGTGGGTCCGACCGAGAGCCATTCAGTTGAAGATGCCATATACTCGGGAGAAACCCATGCCTGATCTATTTGTGAAGACCACTCCTCCCTTATTAGATAATATAGAAGAGCTGCAACTTGCTTTGGTCAGGATGCAATAGGAAATGGATGCTTGGAAGAACAAGTTCCAGACTTTAGAGAGTTCCTACAAGGAGAAAGACGATTTTATCGAGATCCTCGAGAGTCGAGCAGTAGAGTCTATGGAGAGGCAAGGGGATTTATTTCCCCTAAGCCTCAAACAGGTGCTGATTACTCACTTCCTGCTTCATATGATTGGAAGGAAGTTGCCGTCAGACATATGGAAGAAAACCAAAGGTTGAGTGCTCAGATCGCCAGGCTCACAGGGAAGCGCCATCATACAGATTGATCTCTATCAGTTCCTTTTCTCAGGATTTTAGATTGTATTTTCATCTTGTACTTGGGATCATTGAAACTTGTAATCCATTTTGGAGTTATTATAATAAAAAAAATTTAGTATTTCAAATGCGTTATTACTTTGATGTTTGCGATATGTCTAAATGTTAAATCCCATGAAATATTAAATGATAAAGTAAAAAAAATATCATATGCATTGCATATCATGCATCATATTGCACATATTTCTTGCATTTACTATGCATATCCAGGTGCCTTACCCAGCTTTTTACTTCGTTCAGCAAGCTGACTCATCACTATAACACTCGGGCTAACTTCAAAAAGGAGATGGACAACTTAGAACAGGAGAATCGCGAGTTGCGCGAAGAAGTTTCTGCTTTAAAGGCCGGCTTGGCCAAATTGACTACTCTGATGGAAGCTCTGGTGGTTGCTTAGAATCAGCCACCGAGTGTTCAACCTCAACCAACAAGGGAAAATGCTGAAGTTCCAACTGTTCCTGTATCCGCTACTCCGGATTTTGTTCAAAACCGTATGCCTCAGGGTTATCCGTGGGGAATGCCAGAGAATTTTGTACCTGAAGGTTTCAATTTGGGCCCTCAAGATGCTCCAGTGGTTCAAACTGTTGTTACTCCAACACCTCCTGTGGTGCATACTGTTCCTGCTGCACCTCCTTCGGTGAATTTGGTTATGTTTGTTAATGAAGATGTGTGTCGTCCTTTTCCTCCGGCGAGTGAAGACTTGGGTCTTTATGACATAATGGATGATTTCCAATAGCAGTTTGATAGAATGCAAAGAGAGATGAAGGCTCTTAGGAAAAAGAGCTATTTGGGCAGAATGTGAATGAGATGTGTTTGGTCCTGAATGTTAAAGTGCCTGCTAAGTTCAAGGTCCCGGAGTTTGATAAGTACAAGGGCAACACTTGCCCTCGTGCTTACTTGGTGATGTATGTGAGGAGAATTTCTACCCACACTGATGATCAGTGTCTGCTGATTCATTTTTTCCAAGATAGTCTGATCGGTGCAACGTTGAAATGGTACATGAGTTTAGACAGCGCCAACATCCATACTTTTAATGATTTGGGAGAAGCATTCATTAAACAATACAAGTACAATGTGGAAATGGCGCCCGACCGTGACCAGCTTAGGGCCATGGTTCAGAAAGACAGTGAATCGTTCAAGGAGTATGCACAGAGATGGCGCGAAGTGGCTACACAAGTGATTCCTCCCATGGAGGAGAAGGAAATGACTAAATTTTTTCTAAAGATGCTAGGCGCTTTCTACTACGAAAGAATGGTAGCAAGTTCCCCAAGTGATTTTACAGAGATGGTAGGAATGGGTGTCCGCCTAGATGAGGCAGTAAGAGAAGGCCGTTTGACAAAGGGTGAAGGATCCGGAGGTGTGAAAAAGCCAGCTTATGGTTTTACAAAGAAGAAAGAGGGGGATACAAATGCCGTCATACAAGAGAGGAGAGTGAACGCTCCTAGAAATAATTATCAACGTCACCAGCAAGTTGCCTCAGTTACTCCTGTTATGAATGTCGCTCCGACTACCGTTTCTTATCAAAGACAGTCCCAGCAGGGGAACCAAGGGAATAATCAGAGAAGGGAGAACTATGACCCTATTCCCATGAGCTATGCAGAGCTACTACCAACATTAATTCAGAAGAAGTTGGTCCAGACACGACCACCTCCCGCCATACCATCACCATTGCCTTGGTATTACAAAGCAGACCATACGTGTGCCTTTCATCAGGGAGCACCAGGGCATGGTGTTGAAAATTGTTATCATTTGAGGACTGAAGTGAAAAGGTTGGTGAAGTCTGGAATTCTACCTTTCAAAGACATGGGACCTAATGTGAAAGACAATCCTCTACCCAAGCATGAAGGAGTGAATGTTGTGAATATGGTGGCCGGTTGTCCAGGTGACTTTCGTATTTTTGACATTAATTTGGTTAGAGGAGGTTTGGTGAAGATGCACGCAGACCTCTGTGAATTCAGCTATTATATGCATGACCATGCCGGCTGTGCTGTTTGCAGTATAGACATACAGGGTTACGGGAAGATAAAGGCTGATTTACAGGAGATGATGGATGAAGGTTTAATCCATATAATCAGGCCTAGGGAAGAATATGAAGAGGAAGTGAATATAGTTTCTGGATGTCCGGGCGAATTCAAATTTTTTGATGTGGAGTACTTGAATGAGGATCTTGTACAGTTGCATGCTACCTTCTGCCGTACTACTGGTCAGGTGGAACACCAATATGGATCTTGCATAGATTGTTATCGAGACCCCCGAGGATGTTCTATTGTGAGAGAGGGTGTTCAATTGTTGTTAGACAATGGAACTATCAAGAAGACGGGTCATAGTGATGATTATCACGAGATTGATATGGTTGAAGTTTGTTTGATGGAAGAAGATTCAGAGGAAGAGTATGCCTCCGTGGATGAGTATTTCTCTTCAGACGAAGATTTGTTTACCGGAAATGACCTTTTGATGGCTGATTGTGTTGAGGAAGGGGTAAACGTTATTGTACCTTGTTTTGGTGCACCCACTCATCTTGAGTTTGAGTACCATAGCAAACCAGCTGTTACCCCATTGATAATTAGTCTGTCGGGTCCTGTTCCCTATAAATCAGATAAGGTTGTGCCTTACAAATACAATGTTACAATCTTAGAAGATGGGGTGGAAGTTCCCATCCAGCCAATGCCAGATGTTGGAAATATAGCTGATAATAGCAGGGTGACCCGTAGTGGTCGTGTATTTGTGCCGATTGTACGAATAGATATTGTTGCTGGAAAGAAAGTTGTTGAGAACCGTGATACAGTGGGAGAACTGACTTGAGTTTTGCGTTTGTTTTCGCACTTGTTCGGTTTAGCAAGAGTCGCCACCGACTTTTTATTTTATCCTAAAGGAAAGGTTAAAAAGCACAGGAAAAACCTTTTGAGATGTTTCGTGGGTTCGGGGGGTAGATTATGAAAAGGGAAGGTATTAGCACCCTTTCATCCATGGTTATCCATGGGCTCTTAGTTACTTGTTTTAGATCACTTGCCTTGATTTTCAATTGCTTGAAATGGTGGTGTTTGTGTGTGTGTTTTGAAAATATTTTGAAAAAGATGCCTTGTCTAGGCAACCGTTGTAACAATTCTTTACTCGAATGTTTTACAAAGGTGTGTGTCTTTTCGAAAAGATATTTCAAATGTTTTTGAAAGTTTGTTTTGGAAAGTGTTGTGGAGTGTGTTTTGAAAAGTAGGCAAGTGTGTTTTGCAAGTTGATCAAGTAACTAAGAGTTGTCTACCCCTAAATTTACTCAAAAAGATTTTTCTTATGTTTTAACCCTTTTAACAGTATTGTTCCACCATTGTATTTGGTGGACAATCTTGTGTTAGGATGTTAACGGGACGGGCACGGGTCATCGTATGGACCATGAATGAAATGGTGCCAAGTGTCTTTGGCAATTTTTGCTTGAAGGGACTATGATCATTTTTAGGCAACTTTCGAAAGCGTCATCGAGGGACTATGATCATTTGAATTGTTTTGCCAAAGAAACTCAACGTGCAAGCATGGCCCATTTTGGAAGGCAACGAGTGGGATTACCCTAGGGGTGCAAGTGTGATTTGCGTATTGATTGTCATGCATTTATCTTTGTGTTAGGTTATCTAGCGTTTGATTTTATTTACATACAAACCCTAGGTCTAAACATGGTATATTTGAAAGCGATAAATTGCGGGAATTTAAAGTCTACGCTATTACAAATAAGTATCCGGGAATGGGGGTACAAATATTTACAAATGGGGATGAGAATTTAATAGGAGAGTAGTGTCCAAATATTTACAACCAAATTGAATCAATCGCAATGTAAAATGTAGCAATGTATAAGAATCAAAGGGAAATAAAATGTATATTGTAAATGTATATGTGATTTATTTACAAGTGAGTAAAAATGTATTTTAACTTAATGCAAATATTAAGTGTTTATTTGTTTTTTAGATGTTTGTTGATTATGTATAAACAAAAGATTTAATAAAAGAAAAGAAAATGTTTTAAGAAATTCTATTTTTTTATGTATTAATGTTTTTATGTTTTATATACAAAGTTTTAATAAAACAAAAAATTGTTTTAAATTTAAGAAAAAATTATTTAACTCAAAAGTTCTATTCCTCTATATATTTTAATTATACTAGCTAAAAAAAAGTAATTAAGAACATTTTATGTAAAAGAGTTAATGTGTTATTTTTTATTTACGAAATTTAATTATATTATAAAAAGAAAATAAAAAAGAGTATTGTTAATTAAATTTAATATGAAAAATTAGTATGATATGATGTATATATAAAAAAAGTATTAGTTTTAGAATTAATTGGGCTTAAAGGGGAATAAGTTGGGCCCAAATAGGTTTGTAAAGGGAATCAGAGGGGGGTACGTGCGTGGAAAGCATGATGGGCTTAAGGCTTGTCAAGGCAGAGGCAGGCCCAACCAGGCTTCATAAATTTTGCAAGGGTTTCAAATTGTTTGTTCACTTGGCGTTAGTGTTAGGCAATACAGAGGCGTCGTTTCCACCTCTTCGCTCCCTTTGTCTTCATCCTTTGAGCCAAAGCCTCTGAGTTTCTCTCCGTCCATGGCCACCAGGCGTCACCATTCGTCCCCTCTTCCCTCCTTGGTCGAGCGAGGTGATACTGTAAGGTGACGATTTCTGTTTTTAACGCATTTAGGGTTTCAAGTTTTTAGATGTTATTGATTTCCCTTCCTTGCATGTCTTGATTCTTTGTGTGATTATTGGTTTCTTGTGAGGTATTTAAAGAGAGAAAGGAGTTTTACACCTTTGTTGGAGACGGAGTCTTTTGGAGATGGAGGAGGACGGTGGCTTGGAGGCGCCTAGGGTGGCCGGAGACGGAGGAGTGATGAAGCTGTGGGCTTCCCTGGTTTGTCTAGTACCTTTGTCTTTGCCTTTTAGGGTTTTGTGATGATATCTGAAAACCTTCGTATAACTCTCTTTTCCTCTTCTGTCTACTCGCTTCAGTTGCCTTGCTTTTGAATGGCTTATTTGCTTGCTTGCTCCTTTCAATGTTTGCTTCTGTATGATTATTGATGATGCTCTTTGATAGACTTTGCTTATGCAGGTTTTGAAAAGGGCTTGTGTGGATACAGTTTGGGAGGCAGACTGTTTGTTTGAACTTTGTGTTTAAAGCAAGTTAAAGGTTTGAAGCAGGTTATGTGCTTGAAGCTTAGAGACTTGGCTTGTTGGTTTTGAAACAGGTCTGGTTTAAGGCTTTTGAATTGAAACAGGTTATGGATTTGTTTTTGTGTTGGAGGCAGTTCTGAGGTGTTTTGATGCTTTACACAGTTTGTGTTGCTTTGGTATTTTCTGCCTCCTCGTGATGTGTTGTGGTATGTTTGTTTTATATCTTTTTCTTCAAGCCTAAGCCTGTTGTAAGCCCCTCTTCTTCTATTCTCTCTCTCTCTCTCTCTCTACAGATTAAAGCATTTAATATTGCTTAAATTTGTCTTACTCTGAAAAAGTGACTGGCTGAAAATGATGAATTTGGATGTTGCTTGCACTTGTGGTTTAGCTCTGCATACTTTTATCTTCTTTTCCAGATTTTCTTCATAATGTGTACTTCTTGACATCTTTTTGATAGCTCTTGTACCTTTGACAGTTTGGTTAGTTTGCTGTCCAGTTTGGACTTTGGTTAGGCATGTGTAGTTCAGTTTGCCTTTTGGACTTTGTTTGGAATTTTTGGAATTATGCAGCTTTGCTTGACATTTTGAATTTGTGCAATTCATACTTTGTGCATTTCATACTTTATTTGCAAGCATATTCTATCCCTCTTTGTGAACCGAGAGTAATCTCGTGATTTGCAGAGAGGGCAAATAAACTGATTCCGGCCAGTCACTTTTAATGATGATTTTTAACTGTCTGCTTTTTTTTATTTCTTTCATCTGCATTGACTTTTCCTCTTTTCTTGTTTTCGCAAATAAAATCACTTGAGCAAAGGAGCATCAGTAGAAGATGAAGATTTAGGAAATAAGGATCACTTTATTTTACTTTTAATCATTGTAACATTAATAATGTAAACATCTATAAATAAATTTACAGTGTACAAATAATAATTGTAACAAATAATTAAAGATGAATAAAATCCACTTTTGTCAGATATATCTTTTATCTCAGCTGTCTATTTAATTATTTAAGCTTTCTTGAATTAAAATAACTGGAAGTAAATCCAATTATTCTAACTTAGATAAAATAAATAATTAACAAACACTGTAGCCTTGCAATCAATAATAACCTGACGTCCCAATCAAACATAAGCAATGCACAGTCAAATCCAACAAACATCCACATGCTTATCCCTTTTACTGATTAAATCAAGCACTGCAAACTCTCAATCAGAGGCCTCAGTCCATATCCCAGAGTAAATTGAAAAGAAATATAGAATTAATTCTTTCTGAGAATGCGCGCACAAAACCCTGATTCTTGGTTAAATGTCAAAGAAGCGTCCGCCTGATCAAAACCTGAGCCAAAATCAACCAAACCCTAATAATTTGTTTGAACTGTATCAAAAGTCCATGAAAACCCTAATTTGGCTAGACTGACAAGAAAAATTATGTTTGACTGATTCTTGAGCCAGTCTGAAAAAATCAGGAAAAGCCCAAAGCTGTGATTTCTTGTGGAAAAATAGGAGGGAAAATTTTGGGGTACAACACTTGCCATGTAGGTGTTTGACAATGTGTATAGGCCTATGGGACTTGATTGAGCCATTGAAAACCTCAAATTCTTTGCAAGAACCAAAACCCTAGTTTTTGACTGGCTTAGGAGATGTTAGGACTGTGCAACCCCTGAGTAGTCTTGAACCATTGAAGATGATTCTTAACAAATCTTGGAGAATATGGGAGGGCAAATTTTGGGGTACAATAGTTGCCCCTGTTCAATCTTCTTAGACCTAAGGATGTAGATTAGCTTGCGTGCCTTTCGTGATCCGAAGGTGGAAGATGATTGAACACTAGAGTGCCCAGAAATTTGCACTCGCATAGTGGAGTATCAGCAATGTGATGTCGGGAATGGGCTTATAGATGCCATTTGGAGAGATGATGGATAGGAGGATGGGCTTATAGATGCCATCTGGAGATGTGACAGAACCTTGTCGGGAATGGGCTTATAGATGCCATTTGGAAGTGTAATGGATAGTTGTGGAGATGAGCTTAAAGATGCCATCCGGGGTGTCGATTGCGTAAGAGATTCCTTAGCGAGAACTTGCGTACCTGAGAAAGAAAGATAATTTCCTAGCCTGTTACAGGGGTTGATCTTCAAACTCTTCATGCAGATATGCCCTGGCTAGATACAGGTATCGAATCTACAATCAACTGCTCACAGATATGCCCTGGCTAGATACAGGTATCGAATCTACAATCAATCACTCACAGATATGCCCTGGCTAGATACAGGTATCGAATCTGGAATTAGTCGTCTACAGATATGCCCTGGCTAGATACAGGTATTGAATATCTAAACTCTTCATGTAGATATGCCCTGGCTGGATACAGGTATCGAATCTACAATCAATCACTCACAGATATGCCCTGGCTAGATACAGGTATCGAATCTGGAATTGGTCGTCTACAGATATGCCCTGGCTGGATACAGGTATCGAATCTGGAATTTGTCGTCTACAGATATGCCCTGGCTGGATACAGGTATCGAATCTCTAAACTCTTCATGCAGATATGCCCTGGTTGGATACAGGTATCGAATCTACAATCAATCACTCACAGATATGCCCTGGCTAGATACAGGTATCGAATCTGGAATTGGTCGTCTACAGATATGCCCTGGCTGGATACAGGTATCAAATCTCTAAACTCTTCATGCAGATATGCCCTGGCTTGATACAGGTATCGGATCTACAATCAATCACTCACAGATATGCCCTGGATAGATACAGGTATCGAATATGGAATTGGTCGTCTACAGATATGCCCTGGCTGGATACAGGTATCGAATCTGGAATTTGTCGTCTACAGATATGCCCTGGCTGGATACAGGTATCGAATCTCTAAACTCTTCATGCAGATATGCCCCGGCTGGATACAGGTATCGAATCTACAATCAATCACTCACAGATATGCCCTGGCTAGATACAGGTATCGAATCTGGAATTGATCGTCTACAGATATGCCCTGGCTGGATACAGGTATCGAATCTCCAAACTCTTCATGCAGATATGCCCTGGTTGGATACAGGTATCGAATCTACAATCAATCACTCACAGATATGCCCTGGCTAGATACATGTATCAAATCTTGAATTAGTTGTCTACAGATATGCCCTGGCTGGATACAGGTATCGAATCTCTAAACTCTTCATGCAGATATGCCCTGGCTGGATACAGGTATTGAATCTACAATCAATCACTCACAGATATGCCCTGGCTAGATACAGGTGTCGAATTTGGAATTAGTCGTCTACAAATATGCCCTGGCTGGATACAGGTATCGAATCTCTAAACTCTTCATGTAGATATACCCTGGCTAGATACAGGTATCGAATCCACAATCAATTACTCACAGATATGCCCTGGCTAGATACAGGTATCGAATCTGGAACTGGGATAGTTGATAGTAATCATCTTTGGATTGACCTTTTCCTGAAAAGGCAAAACATTAGTTATATGCAATGTCATAATGTATGAGATGCATGATGTCATGATGTTCTTAAAAATAAATGAGATCGTGTGATATGATGCGTATATGTATGTATCAGGATGTATAAAATGTGAAATGTCTATGAATGTGTTTTCGACTAGGAAAATAAATCCTTGACGAAGGCCGGGAAATCAAATCCTGGGCTGATGTTGAAGAGTAGAGTTCTTCGCTTCCGCTAGGGATGATGGTTGCAAGAATAAACCGGTAGGAGAAGATGACTCCGTTGGGGAATAAACTTGTTGGAGAGATTACTCTGCGGGGAATTACTCTGTGGGAAGAGATACTTCGCTGAGGTTTTGATGAGAACTCCGCTGGGGATTCCACTGAAAAGTTATGTTGGGGAATTTGATGAACTCCGCTGGGGATAGGAAGAACTTCACTGAGGATGATCTTTCCGTGGTAATTAACTGAGGATAACCCAGTTATAAGATCTGGTGGGAAATAACCTTTGAATGAAGCCGGGGAGATGCGTTCGTACTCTGCAGGGGAGGGCAAGAATCTTTTGATTGTTGAAAGTGAGAAATCCTGGGACCGCTGTTGGGGAATCAGGAGCTTGGGTTGTATGCCAATCTACTGGGGATTCCTGTCTTGAGGAGATCTTCACTGGAGAATATTCGAATATTCTGTGAGGAACTGAGAATGAGAGTCTTCATTCTGCTTGGGGATTGATAGTTGGAAGTTTCAGCTTCGCTGGGGATCTTGAAACTTGACTCTGAGGGGAATTAGATTCTGTAAGGATCTCTGGATGGGGATTGCAAGAATCTTTTGATTGCTGCAGGTATTGAAAAGGTTGGTCGGTGAGATATCTGTCCTGGCTGGTTTCAGGTGTTGATCTCTGACCTGAGAAAGAAAGATAGTTTTCCTGGCTTGTTTCAGGTATTAATCTGGAACTTAAGAAAGGTTGGTCAAGGAGATGTTGTCCTGGCTTGTTTCAGGTGTTGATCTCTGACCTGAGAAAGAAAGATAGTTTTCCTGGCTTGTTTCAGGTATTGATCTTCAATCTCTTCATGTAGATAATTTCCTGGCTTGCTTCAGGTATTAATCCACAATCGGTTGTCCACAGATATTTTCCTGGCTTGTTTCAGGTATTAATCTGGAACTTAAGAAAGGTTGGTCAAGGAGATGTTGTCCTGGCTTGTTTCAGGTGTTGATCTCTGACCTGAGAAAGAAAGATGGTTCCCTGGCTTGTTTTAGGTATTACCTTCAATCTCTTCATGCAGATAATTTCCTGGCTTGTTACAGGTATTAATCCACAATCGGTCGTCCACAGATATTTTTCCTGGCTTGTTTCAGGTATTAATCTGGAACTTAAGTAAGGTTGGTCAAGGAGATGTTGTCCTGGCTAGTTTCAGGTGTTGATCTCTGACCTGAGAAATAAAGATATTTCCCTGGCTTCTTTCAGGTATTACTCTTCAATCTCTTCATGCAGATAATTTCCTGGCTTGTTACAGGTATTAATCCACAATCGGTCGTCCACATATATTTTTCCTGGCTTGTTTCAGGTATTAATCTGGAACTTAAGAAAGGTTGGTCAAGGAGATGTTGTCCTGGCTAGTTTCAGGTGTTGATCTCTGA
The DNA here is from genome assembly GCA_948472305.1 of Vicia faba. NCBI lineage: Eukaryota > Viridiplantae > Streptophyta > Magnoliopsida > Fabales > Fabaceae > Vicia > Vicia faba. Next base: position 1,517,625,739 of record OX451738.1, read on the forward strand.
CCTGAGAAAGAAAGATGGTTCCCTGGCTTGTTTCAGGTATTACTCTTCAATCTCTTCATGCAGATAATTTCCTGGCTTGTTACAGGTATTAATCCATAATCGGTCGTCCACAGATATTTTTCCTGGCTTGTTTCAGGTATTAATCTGGAACTTAAGAAAGGTTGGTCAAGGAGATGTTGTCCTAGCTTGTTTCAGGTGTTGATCTCTGACCTGAGAAAGAAAGATAGTTTTCCTGGCTTGTTTCAGGTATTGATCTTCAATCTCTTCATGTAGATAATTTCCTAGCTTGCTTCAGGTATTAATCCACAATCGGTCGTCCACAGATATTTTCCTGACTTGTTTCAGGTATTAATCTGGAACTTAAGAAAGGTTGGTCAAGGAGATGTTGTCCTGGCTTGTTTCAGGTGTTGATCTCTGACCTGAGAAAGAAAGATGGTTCCCTGGCTTGTTTCAGGTATTACCCTTCAATCTCTTCATGTAGATGGTTTCCTGGCTTGTTATAGGTGTTAATCCACAATCGGTCGTCCACAGATATTTTCCTGGCTTGTTTCAGGTATTAATCTGGAACTTAAGAAAGGTTGGTCAAGGAGATGTTGTCCTGGCTTGTTTCAGGTGTTGATCTCTGACCTGAGAAAGAAAGATGGTTCCCTGGCTTGTTTCAGGTATTACTCTTCAATCTCTTCATGTAGATGGTTTCCTGGCTTGTTATAGGTGTTAATCCACAATCGGTCGTCCACAGATATTTTCCTGGCTTGTTTCAGGTATTAATCTGGAACTTAAGAAAGGTTGGTCAAGGAGATGCTGTCCTGGCTAGTTTCAGGTGTTTATCTCTGACCTGAGAAAGGAAGATAGTTTTCCTGGCTTGTTACAGGTATTGATCTTCAATCTCTTCATGTAGATGGTTTCCTGGCTTGCTTCAGGTATTAATCCACAATCAGTCGTCCACAGATATTTTCCTGGCTTGCTTCAGGTATTAATCTGGAACTTAAGAAATAAGCCACTTTGAGAATGAGAATCTTCATTCTGTTGGGAGCCAGAAATTGGGAGTGTACCAATCTTCTGAGGTGATGAGAATCTTCATGCTGTTAACGGTCAGAAACTGGGAGTATACCAATCTTCTGAGGTGATGAGAATCTTCATGCTGTTAACGGTCAGAAACTGGGAGTACACCAATCTTCTGAGGTGATGAGAATCATCATGCTGTTAACGGTCAGAAACTGGGAGTACACCAATCTTCTGAGGTGATGAGAATCATCATGTTGTTAACGGTCAGAAACTGGGAGTATACCAATCTTTTGAGGTTTTAAGGATGAGAGTCTTCATTCTTGAGAGAAACATATTTTTAGGAGCTTCAGTTGTCCGTTATTCTATCGGTGGTTGTAACTTCCAGCAGGGGATGAAGGAATTGTTGGACACTTTTGACATTCGAATTCCCCAAGTGATGATGAAGGAGTCTCTTCATATTACTCTGCAAATTGAGAGATTTTGTTGAAATCTTGACTGGACTGGCCCAGGTTAACTGAACTTTGAAAGATCTGTTGAAACCTTGACTGGACTGCCCCAGGTGTGTTGGATAGTGACATGTCATGCCCCTTGTTGATAGGAGATTTTTGTAATGGAAGTGTCATCCTCTTTGAAGTGATTTTGTTCACTGAGAGAGCTTTCGTTCATCGGATATTCGTTGTGTGAATTTCTCCGTTATCAAACAAATAGCCATATGCAAACAATGATATTCAAGCAATGCAAAGTTTATGTCTGTCTCGAAGTTTTGAAAAATGCGTTTTTTAGCAGAAAACTTTTCATAAGACAAACTCAACACAAGATTTAGGGCAAAGCCTTACAGGAGTCAGGATACCTTTTTGTAACAGTATGCTTTCGAACTAACCCATGCTTCAATTAGGACTTTTGAAGGGTTGTAACGTGGCCTGGTTCACGGTTTAAGAAACAAAGGATAAAGGCTCAAAGTATATTTGTACCCACCCGCTCTTCGTGATGTTCTTCAATCCTAAGCTCAGTTAATTGTACGTCGCACTCTGTTCGAGTTTGGAACAACTTTTGGGTGATGGTTCACCAATTGAATTTGGGAGGCAGTCATCATATCCTTTTTCTTTTGCAACATTTTTCATGTTGTTGAGGATTTGTAATGACCTCTTTCTTTTGATTTGTTATCCCTAACTTTTGCCTGACTGTTCCCGTTTTCGAGATTACAGTCAGCGGGATGCCCCAGCTTTCTTAAGCTTCCTTTGTAGGTTTTGACTTAGTGGGCTTTTCTTTTTTTGAGAGATTGATTGCCTATGTGATAGGGAACCATAACTGTCTTTTGATTCCAAAGGAATGTTTTTGATGTCGTTCATTGTATTACGAACTGAGAGTTTGCGACTTCAATGCGCACCTTTTTTGAATTAACTGAGAGACTACCCTTCCCCAGGTTTATATCAAAGGTTTTGATTTGTTTAGAACAGAAAACTCCTACTTCTTTGGCTCGAAGGGGTTGACTAGGGATTATCTTCCTTATAACTCCAGTGTTTGGGAATTGAAAGAAATGCCTGTACATCATCAATAAGGTCTGTTCAAAAGCATACTGTATGAGATTATGGCATTGTTTCGTCATCCTCCCTCTAAAGGCTTGCAGCTTTTTATCAAGAGTTAAATATCATAAAGAAAGTAGAAAGCATAGTTCAAGTGTAATGAAAATGAGTGGATCAAGTCAAGACAAACATATGCAATGCATTAATGAAACAAAGTTTGACATTAATAGATAATTGTTTGAATAACAAAAGAAATTACAACTTTGAAAATTCAAATGAAACAAAGACAATCCCAATGATTTGGCATAGGAGGAGTGATCATGCTAGAGTCTCCGGAGGGTCAAACTTGATCTCATTGGCATCGATCATGTCTTGGATTTTGTTCTTCAGAGGCCAACAGTTGTTTGTGTCATGTCCCGGACTGTCAGAGTGATATGCACACCTTTCATTGGGATGATAAGTAGGAGCAGAAGTATTTGGGTTCCGGAGGGGAGCCCTCAATGTAATCAGGTTCATCTTCAACAAGTGTTGCAGTGCTTGAGACAGCAGCATGTTGATGTTGGTGAACTGTTTTTTAGGTGCGACCTCCTTACGCTGATGCCCCTGTCTTTGTTGAGCAGGTGTAGGATTAGAGATTAAGATTGCTCCTACGTGTTGGTCATGACGACCCTTTTGACTGCTTGCAGCATTGGACTCCTTCTTTCCGTTGTAGGGAATTATCTAAGTATCCGAGGGTGAAGTTCCTTGGATCTTTCCACTCTTGATGCCAGTTTCGACCCTCTCGCCGATCAGTATTAGCTCGGTGAACCCGGCTGAGGAGCTTCCAATTAAGTGATTGAAGAGAGGCCCTGTCAAAGTTCCCATGAAGATGTCAATCAGCTCCCTATCAGTTAAAGGAGGTTGCACCCTACCAGCCAAATCTCTCCACCTTTGAGCATACCCTTTGAAGTTCTCGTCAGAACCCATGGTCATGTTCTGCAATTGCACACGAGTTGGTGCAAGATCAGCATTGTACTGATATTGTTTGTAAACAGCAGTAGCCAAGTCCCCCCAGGTGTGGATGCGAGAACTCTCCAATTGATAGAACCACTCGAGTTGAGTTCCTACCAGGCTTTCTTGGAAGAAATGGATCCAAAGCTTTGGATCAGCTGTGTATGGTTGAATCTTGCGGACATAAGATCTTAGATGCATCTGAGGGAAAGAGACTCCATCGTACAGGGTGAAGGTAGGGACTTTGAACTTTGGCGAAATGATCAATCCAGGAACTAAACCCATGTCTCCTAGATCCAAGCCAGGTATTTGTTGAATCTCCATAGCGCTGAGGCGATCCTCCAACTGTTTGTACTTGTCATCAGCGGGAGAATATTGTTCCTCGGAGTAGTCAGCTTCAAACTCATCAATCTCTAAATTGTGGTCCTCTTCAAGACTATCCCCTAGGTTGGATGGAGTTGGAAGATCTTGGGTTTTAGGTCTTCTCCTCAAGTTCAGGATGCTCGCTGCTTTCTTGGACTTCTTCTTCTTGTCTTTGAGAAGGAGAGCTTTCTGATCCTCTTGCCCTTTACCCATAGCCAGAAACATCTGTTGGAATTGAGCGTTTTGAGCTTGGAGATCTTTCACCGTTTGTTCCATATCCATCTTACTGAAATAAACAGCAGGAAGATAAGGAGGCCTATATCGGAGAAACCTGATATGCAATGATATGTATGATATATGCATGCAATGTTTTCAAGGATCTCTTGGGGTAAACACAAGAAAATGTTAGAGGTTGAACTTTGATCTTTGATTGGAGAACTTTGCACCGGTGGATGTCCTTCCACGAGAATCAAGCTCACCATGTCAAGTGGGTCATAACCCCTGATTCAAGTTGTTGCACTTGATCATTGATGGCATTTGTTTAGAGGAGAAACCTCTTGCCGTTTGGTAGACGTCTGGTTCAACGTAACCCTGCATCAAAAGAACCCTCGAGATCCTTGAAATGGTTTATTGAAAATGCTATGGTATGATGTTATGATGTTATGTACATGTATGCAAAAGCAAGTGAGTGTATATATAGGTAATCATATTCACACAAAGCAAACAAGTCCTTAGGTTTAGGCTTGCATGGGGTTTGTAGGTAAGTACCCTCTTGAAGTTAGTTGGCTCATCCTGTCCTAAAATAGAAACCGGGTTCTTGAGGATCTCAATATCACTGACTACCCTCAATCGGTCATAACTCCAACATCGCAATCTTTTCTTGCAGCCAGAACCATCGCGAGAGTTTAGCCTCAATGAGTGTAGCATACTGCTACCGTTCTATGGCCAAGTTGGGTCAATTTAGGGTTCTAAGGTCGGTTGGTGCTTAATGACTCCTCAGAAGACCCATATTCTTCTCGTTGCAACACAAGGGATATCGGTACAGACCAAGGTGTCACACCAACATAGCTACTGCTTCACCCGTGTTGGTCTATGCCGGACAGGTCCCTCACAGCTTATGCTACCTAAAGGGTATTCCCCAGATCCGGGTTAGGATCTATGAAACTCCGATGCAAAGCCCACAAATATAAAAGCAAACAAAGTAAGTAATTGAAAACAAGAGTGGTGTAATCCTAAGGTACACCTCACTTATTAAATATTCCCCAGCAGAGTCGCCAGTTCTGTGATACGGTGGGAGAACTGACTTGAGTTTTGCGTTTGTTTTCGCACTTGTTCGGTTTAGCAAGAGTCGCCACCGACGTTTTATTTTATCCTAAAGGAAAGGTTAAAAAGCACAGGAAAAACCTTTTGAGATGTTTCATGGGTTCGGGGGGTAGCTTATGAAAAGGGAAGGTATTAGCACCCTTTTCATACATGGTTATCCATGGGCTCTTAGTTACTTGTTTTAGATCACTTGCCTTGATTTTCAATTGCTTGAAATGGTGGTGTGTGTGTGTGTGTGTTTTGAAAATATTTTGAAAAAGATGCCTTGTCTAGGCAACCGTTGTAACAATTCTTTACTCGAATGTTTTACAAAGGTGTGTGTCTTTTCGAAAAGATATTTCAAATGTTTTTGAAAGTTTTTTTTGGAAAGTGTTGTGGAGTGTGTTTTGAAAAGTAGGCAAGTGTGTTTTGCAAGTTGATCAAGTAACTAAGAGTTGTCTACCCCTAAATTTACTCAAAGATTTTTCTTATGTTTTAACCCTTTTAACAGTATTGTTCCACCATTGTATTTGGTGGACATCTTGTGTTAGGATGTTAACGGGACGGGCGCGGGTCATCGTATGGACCATGAATGCAATGGTGTCAAGTGTCTTTGGCAATTTTTGCTTGAAGGGACTATGATCATTTTTAGGAATCTTTCGAAAGCGTCATCGAGGGACTATGATCATTTGAATTGTTTTGCCAAAGAAACTCAACGTGCAAGCATGGCCCATTTTGGAAGGCAACGAGTGGGATTACCCTAGGGGTGCAAGTGTGATTTGTGTATTGATTGTCATGCATTTATCTTTGTGTTAGGTTATCTAGCATTTGATTTTATTTACATACAAACCCTAGGTCTAAACATGGTATATTTGAAAGCGATAAATTGCGAGAATTTAAAGTCTACGCTATTACAAATAAGTATCCGGGAATGGGGGTACAAATATTTACAAATGGGGATGAGACTTTAATAGGAGAGTAGTGTCCAAATATTTAAAACCAAATTGAATCAATCGCAATGTAAAATGTAGAAATGTATAAGAATCAAAGGGAAATAAAATGTATGGGAGGGTAAATTTTAGGGTACAACAGGAACGATGAGCCTAAGAAGGCTGCAGGAGAGACTAGCGGAGCCAAATTAGAGAAATAAGTGGATGATATCTTGAAGATAATAAAAATGAGCGAATACAGAATTGTAGATCAGCTATTGCAGACTCCTTCAAATATATCCATCCTAGCTTTATTGATGAATTCCTCCGCTCATAGAGAATTACTGATGAGAGTACTAGACCAAACTTTTATGGAGAAGGACATGCCGTTAGATCAATTCAGCAGCGTAATTAGAAACATTACGTCATGTAACAACTTGAGTTTCTGCGATGATAAGTTACCAGGTGAAGGGAGGAATAACAACCTGGCCGTCCACATATCTATGAACTGCAAAAATGACTCGCTATCCAATGTGCTAATTGATAACGGATCCGCGTTGAATGTTATACCGAGGAGTACCCTCATGAAGTTAAAGTATCAGGGAGCACCTATGCGCCCGAGTGGCATCATTGTGAAGGCTTTTGATGGGTCGAGGAAATCTATCATTGGTGAAGTAGACTTGCCCATCCATTTAGGACCATATTTGTTCTTGATAACCTTCCAGGTCATGGACATTATTCCCGCATATAGTTGTTTTCTAGGACGGCCATGGATTCACGAAGCAGGGGCTGTCACTTCAACTCTGCATCAGAAGCTAAAGTTTATGCGTGAAGGGAAGGTAGTGATCATAAATGGGGAGCAAGCGTTGTTGATATCCCATCTATCCTCTTTCAGTATTGTAGAAGTGGACGAGGCTGCTGTTGGAACCCAGTTCCAAGCCCTATCCATTGACAACATAAGGAGGAATGAGAATTTTGTGGTTTCCCTGAAGGACGCATAGCAGGTTGTGCGCAATGGTCATAATGCAGTTTGGGGACGGCTTGTGGATCCACCCGTGAACAAAGACAACTGGTTTAGGTTTCTCTTCGAGGAATGGCAAAGGATAAAATTTGAAGTCAAAGTCTTTTGTGAACAGTTATCATGATGTTTTCTGCAGCGGAGGCTACCTCCATCCAATTGGTTCTAGAATTAATGTTGTTGAAGAGGATGAAGCAGAGCAGGAAGTACCGAATTATGTGACGCATGGAGTCCGAGTACAGAACTGGGTCACCATTGATGTTCCTTCTTGCATACATGTTTCAAAGTAATTTGTTTTGTTAATCTGTTTCTTTCTTTTGAAAATATTTCACTCTGCCCAAGGTGGAAGTATTAATGTTGTAGGGCTTACCTGTTTGCTATAACTTTTAAGATCATTAATAAAAGGTGTCTTTACTTCCAAAATCATGTATTTTATTTTCTGCTTTTTTTTGGGAAATGGTAATAAAAAAAACCTTTCAAAATAAATAATAACTGAAAATTAATCTACATGATCAGTTGTTATATGTGTCAGTTTCTAAAAGCAATCATAAATCACATGTGCAAATTAATTAAAAAGCCCGTTGAATACAATGACCCTGCACCCTCTCCCAACTTTGATTGTCCTGTGTTTGGGGCTGAAGAAGAAGATTATGATGAGATTCCAGAAGAGGTCTCATAGTTGATTGAGCACGAGGAAAATACCATTCAGCCATATAAAGAGCCTCTGGAAGTGATTAATCTTGGCTCAAAAGAAGATCCGAAGGAAGTTAAGATTGGAGCATCGTTGCATCCTGATGTAAAGAGCGGGTTAATTGAGCTGTTGAAAGAGTATGTAGATATTTTTGCTTGGTATTATCAAGATATGTCTGGTCTGGATACAGACATTGTCAAGCATAATTTGCTGTTGAAGCCAGAGTGTCCTCCAGTTAAATAAAGGTTGAGAAGAACCCACCCGGATATGGCAGTAAATATCAAAGAGGAGGTCCTAAAGCAGATTAATGTTGGTTTTCTTGTGACGTCAGTGTATCCTCAATGGATTGCCAATATTGTCCCAGTACCAAAAAAAGACGGAAGAGTCCGCATGTGCATAGATTACAGAGATCTAAATAAAGCTAGTCCAAAAGATGATTTTCCATTGCCTCACATTGACATGTTAGTGGACAGCATGACAAAATTCAAAGTATTCTTCTTCATGGACGGATTTTCCGGGTATAATCAAATAAGGATGGCTCCCGAGGACATGGAAAAAATAACGTTTATCACACCCTGGGGAACATTCTGTTACAGAGTGATGCCCTTCGGGTTGAAGAACGCTGATGCAACATACCAGAGGGCTATGACAACCCTATTCCATGATCTGATGCACAAAGAAATCGAAGTATATGTTGATGATATGATTGCCAAATCCCAAACTGAAGAAGGGCATAAAGGAGGTTTGTTGAAGTTGTTTCAGCGTTTGAGGAAGTATCGTCTCCGCTTGATTCCAAATAAATGCACCTTCAAAGTTAGATCGGGGAAGTTGTTGGGTTTTATTGTAAGCCAGAAAAGAATTGAAGTTGACCCTGATAAAGTCAAAGCAATTCAAGAAATGCCAGCACCAAGAACTGAAAAGCAAGTCAGGGGTTTCCTCGGGCATTTGAATTATATCTCCAGATTTATTTCCCACATGACTGCAACGTGTGAACCGATCTTTAAGTTGTCAAAGAAAGATCATGGTTGTGTGTGGATGGATGACTGCCAAAGGGCATTTGAGAGTATTAATGAGAATCTTCTTGAACCTCCTATCTTGCTCCCTCTCGTAGAAGGATGTCCGTTGATTATGTATCTAACAGTGTTAGATAAGTTCATGGGTTGTATTCTGGGACAACAGGATGAAATAGGAAAGAAAGAGTTCACCATTTATTATCTTAGCAAAAAGTTCACTGATTGTGAGTCACGGTATTCCATGCTAAAAAAACGTGTTGTGCTTTGGCCTGGGCGGCAAAGCGTTTGCGGTAGTATATGTTGAATCATACCAATTGGTTGATCTCCAAAATGGATCCAATCAAGTATACTTTTGAGAAGCCTGCTCTTACTGGAAGAATTTCCCGCTGGAAGATATTGTTATCTGAATGTGATATCCTATACCGCACTCAAAAGGCTATTAAAAGTAGTGTGTTGGCAGATTACCTTGCTCACCAGCCGGTGGAGGATCATCAGTCTGCAGAGTATGAATTCCCCGATGAGGATGTGATGTTCCTGAAAGTGAAAGATTATGATGAACCGTTGCCTGAGGAGGGCCCCGACCCTGAATCTCGTTGGAGTATGATATTTGATGAGGTTGTGAATGCTTATGGTAAAGGAATTTGTGTTGTGATTCTTACTGCTCATGGATCACATATTCCTTTTATTGCAAGGATAACATTTGATTGCACTAACAATATGGCAGAATATGAGGCTTGCATCATGGGTCTTAAGGAAGCTATTGATCTCAGAATCAAAATTATTGATGTGTATGGCGATTCAGCTTTGGTAATAAATCAGATTAAAGGAGAATGGGACACTCGTCACCCTGGCTTGATCCCTTACAAAGATTATGCTAGAAGATTACTACCTTTCTTCAATAAAGTTGAATTCCATTACATTCCTAGAGATGAAAATAAAATGGCGGATGCTCTGGAAACTATGGCTTCCATGTATCAAGTGAATAATTGGAATGATATACCCCGAATTACACTTCGACAACTGGATAGGCCCGCTCATGTGTTTATGACAAAGGAGGTAGTAGATGAAAAACCTTGGTATTATGACATCAAGCCCTTTCTTCAGACTCAGGAATACCCGATTGGTGCGTCGACGAAAGATAAAAAGACACTGAGAAGATTGGCAGGCAGTTTCTTCCTCAGTGAGAATGTGTTATACAAGAGAAATTATGACATGGTCTTGCTCAGATGCATGGATAGACACGAAGCAGACATGTTGATGCATGAGATTTATGAAGGTTCATTTGGCACTCATGCTAATGGACATTCGATGGCTAAAAAGATGCTAAGGGAAGGTTATTATTTATTGACAATGGAATCTGACTATTACAAATTTGCAAGGAAGTGCCATAAATGGCAGATTTATGCAGATAAGATCCATGTGCCTCTGGCACTTCTCAATGTGATGTCCTCCCCATGGCATTTCTCTATGTGGGGTATTGACATGATCGGGATGATAGAACCCAAAGTTTCGAATGGACACCATTTCATCTTGGTAGCAATTGATTACTTTACCAAATAGGTAGAGACTGCTTCATATTCAAATGTTACCAAAGAGGTGGTTGTGTGTTTCATAAAAAATAATCTTATATGCCGGTATGGTGTGCCGAGCAGAATCATCATTGATAATGGATCAAATTTGAACAACAAGGTGATGACAGAACTATGTGAAGAATTCAAGATTGTCCATCACAATTCATCTCCATACAGGCCAAGGATGAATGGGGTTGTTGAAGCTGCTAATAAGAATATCAAGAGAATTATCCAGAAAATGGTTGTCACTTATAAGGATTGGCATGAAATGCTCCCTTTTGCTCTGCATGGATATCGAACATCTGATCGCACTTCAACAGGAGCAACACCATTCTCCCTAGTGTATGGAATGGAAGTTGTACTCCCTGTCGAGGTAGAGATCCCCTCGTTGCGTATGATGATGGAAGCCAAGTTGACATAGCCTGAATGGGTCCAGAACAGGTTTGACCAATTGAATTTGATTGAAGAGAAGAGGATGACAACTTTATGTCATGGGCAGTTATATCAGAAAAGAATGAAGAAAGAATTTAATAAAAAGGTCAAACCTCGTGAATTCAGAGAAGGCGACCCCGTGCTCAGGAAGATCATGTCTTTCAATACTGATTCTAGGGGCAAGTGGACTCCCAATTTTGAAGGCCCGTATGTTGTCAAGAAAGCCTTCTCTGGTGGTGAATTAATTCTTGAAACTATGGATGGCGAGGAGTTCCCACGTCCCATGAATGCTGACGCAGTCAATAAATACTTCGCCTAAAGAAATAAAAGAACAGCTCGTTAAGTTGAAAACCCGAAAGGGCGGCTTAGGCAAAAAGGAGCGTCTCGGTAGGCCGAAAACCCGAAAGGGAGGTCTAGGCAAAAATTAGAGACATAAACAGAATGAATTTCCCGCTAAGTTGAAAAGCTGCAAGGGCAACTTAGGCAAAAGTTAGGGATTTTTCTTGGCAAGTTACTATGTCAGACAAGAGTTGATCGTTGAAGCAACAATCTTCTCGGATCCTCACCATACTTCAACAAAAGCTGCTGCTCAGGATTTCAAAAGTTGTTTCGGGGGATAGTGGTCATTGTATCTCAATGTATCTTTTCCATTATGCATTACCATTTCCCAAACTTTGTAATCATCCATGGAGTCTCTCCATTCACACACTACCATTCTACTAATGAAATTCGAGCTTTTGCCCAATTCTTTGTGTTCTTATTTTTATTTAGCTTGCAAAGACTCCATTTATTACTGATAATAACTGTTAAAGCAAAAAGATTAAAAAAAGAAAAATTGACTTTTCAAAAAAAAAGAGATCTTTACAATTCAATTTACTTTGGGATTTGTGATGAAACAATAACAACAAAAATGGTGATCCCAATAATGAAGGAACTCCGGTTGTTTTAAGAAGATTTACTTTCTTCATGAGGGTTTTCTCAGGTCATTTTGCTGGTATGTGCACAATCTTTGTGTGTTTCTCAGATAGTTAAAGACGATACCATTGGGTGTAAGGTACAATATTGGGTTTGTGGTCCCATTATCCCCAGTCAAGTCTTGGTTCGCTTTTGATTTTGGGTTTTCATGGTCAGAAGCCTCCGTCCCAGATTCTCCAGTGAAGTCTTCTCTCATATGATGAAAGGTTTTATTCCCTTGGTGTGCTGGGATGTTGCTCTTTTTGCAGTATTGGCCCTAGTGTTGACTTCTTGATTTCCCAGGAAGGTTATTCCAAGGCATCTCTTGTTGGAATGAGTATTCGTGATGAAAATTTTCAATCCGCAGTTTTTTCTCCAAGGAGATAGGCTTGAATCCCCCGATGAGGTTTGGTTGTGTCGGCGTCAGTCTGCTTTATTTGAGGCTGGTCTTTCAATCTCCAGTAGGCATGTTGCTTTTGGAAAACTTCTTCTCCGATGAAACCGGAAGAAGGATGTTCTATCCCAGTATCTTTTTGATTCGGATACATCTGGACTATGTTCCTCCTCAGTGAATTTAAGGTAGGCAATAGGTTTGGTTTCCGCAGTTGCCTTTACCTTTCTTGGATTGATCTTTCTGGTTGAAGTTTAGCCCAATATTGTTAGTACATGAGGCGGTTTTGTTTGTTTGTACTGATTATGTATCCTTTTACCAGCATATGCACGATAGCACTCATACATTCATACATACATCATGCATGGCTAAAAACCATCGTTCATTGACATTGTGTTCTGACCTTCCTGCATCGCTCTTTGCTTAGTTGAATTTGGTTTTCCCTCTTGAGTTTATTTCTCAAAGGATGTATCTTCATTGTCTGTCTTGCTCCAGTTTATTTCTTAATTGGATTTATGGTTGCATGACAATATTATTTACTTTGGATTTCTGAAAACTTTGAGTTTTGGTTTATGCATTTATTTTGCACGGGAATACTTTATCTCCTCAGCAGGAACATTGTGGCATTTCCCCGAGAAGTCATATTTCTATCCCCAGAAAGTCATTTCTCTTTGAAATTCCCCATGACAATGAGTAACATGACTCGTTATTTGAGACAACTTATGTTTGATCTTTTCCCGACAGATTTCCTTGGTTAAAGAAGAAGTTGAGACCCGTTCTAGGTAAAACACCAGAATTTTGGGATAACTCGATATTTTCTCTTTCTACCTTCAGTGAAAGTTGGTAGACCATCGGCAATGAACGTCGGTGTTTGTTATCTTTTTGCTATCTTCAGTGAACGTTGATAGTTCATCGTCAGTGAACGGCGGTGATATGATATATTTTCTCTTTCTACCTTCAGTAAAAGTTGGTAGGACATTAGCAGTGAACATCGGTGTTTGTTATCTTTTTGCTATCTTCAGTGAACGTTGATAGTTCATCGTCAGTGAACGGCGGTGATATGATATATTTTCTCTTTCTACCTTCAGTGAAAGTTGGTAGACCATCGATAGTGAACGTCGGTGTTTGTTATCTTTTTTCTATCTTCAGTGTATGTTGATAGTTCATCGTCAATAAACGGAGGTGACATGATATATTTTCTCTTTCTACCTTCAGTGAACGTTGGTTGGACATCGGCAATGAACGTTGGTGTTTGTTATCTTTTTTCTATCTTCAGTGAACATTGATAGTTCATCATCAGTGAACGGCGGTGATATGATATATTTTCTCTTTCTACCTTCAGTGAATGTTGGTAGGACATCGCCAGTGAACGTCAATGTTTATTATCTTTTTGCTATATTTAGTGAACGTTGATAGTTCATCGTCAGTGAACGACGATGATATGATATATTTTCTCTTTCTACCTTCAGTGAAAGTTGGTAGACCATCAGCAGTGAACGTCGGTGTTTGTTATCTTTTTTCTATCTTCAGTGAACGTTGATAGTTCATGGTCAGTGAACGGCGGTGATATGATATATTTTCTCTTTCTATCTTCAGTGAATGTTGGTAGGACATCGGCAGTGAACGTCAGTGTTTGTTATCTTTTTGCTATCTTCAGTGAATGTTGATAGTTCATCATCAGTGAACGGCGGTGATATGATATATTTTCTATTTCTACCTTCAGCGAAAGTTGGTAGACCATCGGCAGTGAACGTCGGTGTTTGTTATCTTTTTGCTATCGGCAGTGAATGTCGATGCTTGTTATCTTCCACTCTGATTCTGTTCTTGTGATTCACTAGTGATTTATTTTCCTGGTGGGTTTCTCTTTTGTTTCTTCATTTTTGTTGCATCCCCAATGTTACTTTGCGTCTCTTTGGTTATGTTCATATCCATTCATATGCATAAGCATTTGCATGGCATCTTAGGGCCAAAAATAGGGTTTGTTTTATATTTAAGTCTCTTCGATCACGTCGACATGAAGATTTTTAACCTTTGTATCTCCAGATAGAAGAAACTTAAATAAGGGCAGTTGTTGTACCCTAATTTTTGCCCCTTAGATCCCTTCATCATACCATATTGTTTCAATCACAACAAAATCACATTAGGGTTTTTTGGTTTTTTTCCCTATCTTTAGCTTTGCTATTTTGAGGAGTAACCAAGCACCTTGACTTGTTTTCTTTTGTGATCAGGGATATTTTGCTTTGATTTTCTCTCTAATTAATAAAATTCAATATTGGTTTGTCTTACTTGTTAATAATGTAGGTAAAGGCAATGAGGTTTAGCAAGTTGCTTCATGGGTTCATGAGTTTATTTCCATGCCCTAGTCAATAGCTTGAGAAATTAAAAACCTCACCATTGAAGTTGTTTTGGAAGAAATGGCATGATAAGGCCTATTTTGTTTCAACATATTTCAAAGTTATCAAAATTGATTCAAAAGTACAAAGGGTTAAGGGAAGAAGTTGTCATGATTGGACAAGTTCTTATTCCTATTGGTCACAAGAGCATATTTCTCTCTAATTTCAAGATATGGAAGTGGTTTTGGTGGCTATGGGTCCTCATCATCATCCTCAACAACTTCTATTCACAAAGGAAGAACATTGGCACAAAAATCTTGTTCAAACTTGGCAAATTTCCTCAAAGCTTTCTCTTGATCTAGAGGCTAGGGTTTTGGACTTCAAAGGAGCATATCTTGCTCATCTTTTTGTATTTTTGAGTGATTCCAAAAACATCCTTCTCTTTAAATATTTACCAACAAATCACTTCAAAAGATCCAAGGAGTTTTTATGTGGAAGGAACTTGGTGAAGAAGAAAGATTACAAGTCACTCAGATGAATCCCCAATTTTCCATATGTGACTTCAAATGGTCATAACTTAGTCAATTTTTATCACCTTGAGCCTATTATTTTTTCATGATGATCTTAAGAATGTGTAATTCATGCCTTCGTTTATGTAAAAAGTGGGAAAATGGATGGAAGTTGCCTTAAGAATGCAAAAGATTATAGGTCACTTCATGATTTTTGTCCAACTTCAACAAGTCATAACTTGCTCAATTTTTGGAGATTTGGAGTGGTTCAAATTGCAAAATGTCATTCAAGAGATCTAATTCATTCCATCTTTTTTGGTCAAGAGAAAATTCTAAGTGGAAGGCCATGTTTAGATGCAAAAGATTATAGGTCATTTTTAAAGAAGAATTTGAAATATTTCTAAGTATGGAAAGTCAACTCTTTTTCTTCAACTTTGACTCCATGTAACTTTCAGCTCAAGCATCCATTTGATTCCATTATTTTTCCATTGCAAAGCTTGTAACCTCATCTTTCCAAAGCATCAAGAATTCTGCCCTAAGACCCCTTGAGATGGAAATTCCACGGATTTGAATTGGGTAGTTTGAAACTGAATTTTTCACGAAGTCAGGATTTTGAAATCTTTGTTTTGGCTTCTAATCACAAGATTTCCACGCGTTTTTGGTTCTAATCATGTTTAGCAACTTGCCAGAAGTAATTAGCATCATGAAACACACGATTTGGCTGAGTTTTGATCAAGTTTGAGTCACACTTTCTTCATGATGCAAACCCACACGAATTCCCTCCAAAACACATCATTTGTTATTCCTTTTGATCCCATTTGCTTCCCTATAAATTGAGGGTCATCCCCCATTCAATTTCCTAAGCTTAGATAGCTAGAATCACCCTGCCAAACTTGCTTCACAACCCAGAATTCAGCAACATCGAAATCTATTCTCAAGCCTTTTTCAATCCATTTTTCCCCTCAATTCACCTTCCTTGATCTTCCCTGAAGCTAACCATATAATTACATTCAAGAATCGTGCCCTATACTGCTCCATAGAAGTCCAGTTTCAGAGCTCTACAACTCAACTTCAATAGGTAGATTCCTTCATCAATTCTTCAAAACTCTGATATCATTGTGTTGCTCTCATTGCCCTAGTTCTAGTCGCAACACTAACAGTTCACTGGAAACACGTTTTGACCATGAATTTTCAAATCCCTTTTCAAAACTTTCTTTCCAAATTGCTTGAGCTAAAGTTTATATAAATTTGGCGCGAGAGTGTGGTTGTTTTCTACTTGAAGAGACGAAGCGATTGGCATAGGTCTGATCTTCTGATTTTACAGTTTGAGAGACCTGCAAATCACGTTGGCTGGAAGTTGAAGATGACCTATGTGTCATCTTCCAACCAATGATGGCGTGCCATTTATGTTTTTCAAAAATTTGATTTATTATTGATTCTGTACATTATTATGACCATGATATGCACAGCGCGCCAGATCCCTTGGATTTGATTACTAACGCGTTTTGACTCTCACCCAATGGTCCACATCTTTTAGTTTTATTTTCTTTTTCTGATTTTTATATTTTAATTGTTTTAAAATTCAAAAAATCATAGAAAATTCATTTTTAGTCTAAAAAATCTGAAAAACTTATGAAAAATATTTTTGATTATTCTCTTTCTGATTTTTATTTTTTCACAATTTAATTTTGTGTTTTGGTATTTTTTATAAATTTTACACTTATTTGATTTGTTTAAAATGTTTAAAAATACTTTTATACATTTTTAAATTCTGAAAAAAAATTATGGAGTGATCCAATGATATTGTGACAAATAATGGTGACCTTGTTTTATTTTTGTTTCTGACTTTACTATTTTTTACTATTTTTGTTTATTTACCCATTTATTTTAATTTTTAAAAATAGTTTCTGACTTTTAAAAATTACCAAAATTTTTATAAAACTACTTGGCCTTTTTTCTGATTTTTCTATGGTCTTATTTTTCATTTCTTGATTAATTTGAATATAATTGATATTTTCCTCATTATTTTCCATTTTTTAAACATTTTTAAACCTTTTAATGTATATATTAATTATATTATTATTTTGTGATTATTTTATGGCTGTCTTGGGTTGATTTTTTTATCATGGTTTATTAACATCATTGGATCTATGGTGTTGAGTTTAACTCCACAAAAAATGGATGAATGATTTTAATAATAATTTGATTAAATATTAATTCAAATGTGGTTTCTCTTTTTACTCTAATTCCTCTTCATCTCACCCCTTTCTCATTGCACTAAATGTTGTGGGAGCATGATCTCTATATCATGTCTCCAAATAAATGGTGCATAGATTGCTATTGACCGACCTCAAAATAGGTGCGACTTCTATATAAGTCCACTTATGATTGCTTAACATAGCACTACATTTTGTCCCGATTCGAATAAATGATCATTCGTGGCCCAAACTTATGATTGCAAGCCCAAGTATGTTAATTTGATCTCTTTGATCCAATAACCTTGAGATTCATTGTGTGGAGGCTTTGGTTCTACCAATCCTCTAATGGATCTACAACACCTTTGGTCAATGCGGATCACTTAAACATCGTTGATCATTAAATGGTACTTATGAGAATTCCAAATGGATGATATACTTGACAAAAAGAAAATGCAACTTGTTGTGTGGAGGCTTTGGTTCTACCAATTCTCTAATGAGTTCCAAATGCAAGTTTCAAGATGGTCATCCAACTAACCACTAATTATTGACTTGTTTTATCTTATGCTTTTATTCTTTTTTATGCTTTATTTACTATTTATTTTTAGCATTTACATTTCATGCCCTTTTCATCTTTGCTATTTTGAGCATTTATTTTCTTGCCATTTTACTTTGCTCACTTGAGCTTTTATTTTCTTTTCTTAAGATACTTAATAATCAACATAAACCCTAAAAAACTCTTAATGGTATTTGGACTATTTGGTTACCATCCTTGGCATTATGGAGCATGGGACTTTTTCTTGGACTTAGGATTAGGGACCTTTGCCTATCTTGGAGACTTTGTGACTTTATCTGATTATTTTGTATGGTGTTCTTTAGGTATACCTCAAGACATTGGGTTGTTTGTTTGTTTTGTGTGCAGGTTTTTGTGATTACATCCTTTTTTTGTAATCTGGAATTCACCCGTATACAGCCGTTACTCTGCCCAATTTTTGTGAAGACTTAATACATTTGAAGAGGTCTAGTATCTTTGCTTACTTGGTTTCAATCCAAAGAATGGGAATTCTATCTTGGCTCATAATGCCAAGCTTTGGCTTCTTGTTGGTTAGATGGTCCTTATCCTTAGCTTTTACCTAATGCTCTAGGATAGCCTCTTCTACTCCTCCCATCTTCTTTAATTTCAAAAATCTTCTTCCTCCTTTTGAAAACTCTTCTTGTTTCTAAACTTGAATCACTTTCATAATAAACTTGGACCTAGGTCCATGCATTTTCAAAATATTTTCATAAATAAACTTCAATCAACTTAACAATACCTTGACATTTTTTGAGAAGACTAAAAGTCAATCAATCTCATTTCAAACTATTTTTCCACTTTGGCTTCTACTTTAAAACTTTTCTCAAAATATTGGACTCTTGTCAATCCTTGTAGTGATGCAACAACTATACTTCTACAATATGTAGTGAAGTGAGATATTTTCCACTTGGGTGTTAAGTGAGGCATTGTTGATTTTAAAATCCAAGCCATATCCTCCACTTTGAGATGATGCAAATTCTCCTTTCTCATGATTGTGGTTAGTAAGTATGTTTTCCACACGGACAATGACGATGATGTCTTATCTCTTAAAATTAACCAACACACTCGTGTTTCAAACTTTTAAAAGAGGAACTACGTGTACCCTGATCCCCTATTGCAAGAAAGGTGGTACATAGGCACTAAAGGTTCGCAACCGCGGCAGGTGCAAAAATCATAAAAAATATATTTCTTTTCTCACCTCCACCATCCATTTTTTATATATAACACATTTTTTTATATAGCCAAAATATACAGATTTTACAAAGAGGTTCCTACGGAGTACCATATATGTTTAGGATGCTAATACCTTCCCTTTTCATAACCAACCCCATTACCTTGAATCTTTCCCCCTCTTTTGGGTTATTCGCTCTTTTCCAATTCCTTTGGAAACAATAAAGTACGGTGGAGATTTTGATTTTGATTTGTATAAAGTCTAGTCAATCTAATGGCTTATTCTTGAACATTTCTACCGCTACACTTGGCCCTTTGCTATGTGGGGCATCGATATGATTGGGGAAATCAAACCAATAGCCTCTAATGGACACCTTCTTAGTGGCCATTGACTATTTTACAAAGTGGGTTGAGGCGGCATCTTTCACTTCCGTCACCAAGAATATTGTAGCCCGGTTCATTAAACAAAATATCGTATGTCGATATGGTATCCTGGAGAGGATCATCAGACAATGGTACGAATCTAAACAATACTATGATCATCTCCCTGTGCGAGCAATTCAAGATCCAGAATCACAATTCTTCCCCTTACTGGCCCAAGATGAATGGTGCTGTCGAAGCTGCAAATAAGAACATCAAAAAGATCATACAGAAAATGACAGTGACATACAAAGACTGGCATGAGATGCTACCATTCTCTCTCCATGGGTATTGTACAACAACGTGCACATCAACCGGGGCAATGCCCTACTATTTGGTATATGGCATGGAAGTTGTCTTGCCTATTGAGGTCCAGATCCCCTCTATGAGAATTATGAAGGACGCAAGGCTGAATGAAGAAGATTGGATCCAGACTCGACTTGATCAATTAAACATGATTGATGAGAAAAGGCTTACTGATGTCTGTCATGGTCAAATGTATCAAAAACAAATGATCAAGGCTTTCAACAAAAAGGTCAGAAGCCAAGTGTATCAAGTCGGGGATCTGGTGATCAAACGTATCTTACTACCGCAAGGTGATCCCAGGGGAAAATGGAATCCTACATACGAAGGACCATTTGTAATCAAAAGCATATTCTCTGGTGGAGCAATGATCTTGACTACTATGGATGGCGAAGAACTGCCGCACCCTGTGAACGCAGACATATTCAAAAGATACTACGCATAAGAGACCCGCTAGGTTGACACACCTAGGAAAAACAAGGGCATCCTGGTGAACCAAAAAGGTTCGGGCAAAAATTAGGGATAAAACAAAAAAAGTCTGTACACCCGGCAAGCTGAAAACCTGAAAGGGAGACTTGGGCAAAAAAGGGTATCCCGGTGGACTGAAAACCCAAAAGGGCGGTCCATGCAAAAGTTAGGGAATTAAAGCGTATGACTATGTCCCGTTGGATCACCTTACGGAAAACTTGCAAACTCAGTGGTTCTGATCAACCCAATCAACTTCGGACAAGGCAATAAACAAATAAGATGCTCAGAGACACGAAGGCTATATCATAATGGGAACCCCATGGGATTATTTCACATAGCTATCTTTTCTTTGTATCAAATTTTCATTTTTTACGACGGTATTCTCTTACTAGAATGTTTGTCTCATTTTACAAAAATACTTACTAAAGTCAATACAAAGATATCCCTTTGAAATTGCAAAACTATCTGTTTTTTCTTTATTTTTGAGTTTTGTTTACAAAAACATCCAAAGATTTATTTTTGAACATATGCATTTGAACATAATTACTGTTTACAAATGAACAAAATTGAAAAGACAATCACTGATGGCTTTAAGAAATAGGGAAATCTCTCCAAGCTGTTTCCATAAAATCCCCCGCAGTGTGCAGTTTAATCCCCAGCAGAACAAGTCTTCCAGTTATCAATCCCCAGTAGAAGTCGTCCAATTTCTCAGGATTTCCCAACAGGATTTTACAGGAAGTACACGGCATTTCCCTTACAACAAAGTTTATTTCTCTAAGTGGAAATTTATCAACACTTCAACTTCACAACATGAAGACTTGCACTCTGTATCCTCAGTAGCAGTCAGGGATTTATTTTCCCCAGTCTAACAAACAATACAGCAAATTTAGCTCACATACGCATACATCGCATCCATATATCGTAAACATTGATAACACGAATGCATGTATCACAATATCATTATACCATGCATTTCATACAACGTGACTTTGCATATTAATTAACATTTTACCCTTTTCAGGACAAGGTTAATCAATAGATACCATTAACAATGTTCAAAAGCTTTTAAGATACAGTTCAGATATGCTCCAGACACGGATGTCATTCTAATACTCATTCAGATAAAGCCTTTCAGATACAATTCATATACGATCCATACATGGATTCTATTCTGATACTCATTCAGATAAAGCCTTTCAGATACGGTTTAGATACGCTCCAGAAACGGATGCCATCCTAATACTCATTCAGGTTCAAGCTTTCAGATACAGTTCAGATACGCTCTAGACACTGATGCCATCCTGATACTCATTCAGATTCAGCTTTCAGATACAATTCAGATACGCTCCAGACACGGATGCCATCCTGATACTCATTCAGATTCAAGCTTTTAAGATACAATTCAGATATGCTCCAGACACATATGCCATTCTGATACTCATTCAGATAAAGCCTTTCAAATACAGTTCAGATACGCTTCAGACACGGATGCCATTCTAATACTCATTCAGATAAATCCTTTCAGATACATTTCAGATACACTCTAGATATGGATGCCATCCTGATACTCATTCAGATTCAAGCTTTCAGATACAGTTCATATACGCTCCAGACACGAACGTTATTCTGATACTCATTCAGTTTATGCTTACAGATAAGGTTCAACAATCATTTCTAGATAGCAACTACAAGCCCATCTCCAATAACTTTCTATCATCCCTCCAAATGGCATCTTTAATCCCATTCCCTATACCATCAACCATCACATCACCGAGTGCAAATTTTTGGGCACTCTAGTGTCCAATCATATTCCACCATCGAGTCACAAATGGCAAAACTCGCCAATATAACTCTTCAAGCTTAAGAAGATTGAACATAGGCAGTTGTTGTACCCCAAAATTTTCCCTCTCATTTATCAAGAATTTTCTCACAATATCTCCTTTGACTCAAGACTGCATTAGGGTTGATCAGCTCAAGACACCTCCTTAAGCACTGATGACCAAAATTAGGGTTTGAGATTGCACAAGGATATTTGAACTTCCAATGACCCATATGACTCTCATGGATCATTATGGACCCTCAAGATTACTCATGTCAAATTTCAAGCCTTGGATCACACTTTAGCTCAGTCAATTGAGCAGTTGACCTAAAAATCAGTTGTATTGGGGAAAAAGTCAACCATGGCCAATTATAGTCAAACTTCATAATTTTTTATCCACATCTGCATTTTAAACTCATATGTATCATTTAATCAAGTTTGGACCACATTTCCTCAAGAAATTTGATCAAATCTCCAAAAGGGCAAAATGGTCAAAATTAGGGTTTTGATTGGGAAAAGGTAATTTCTGATTTTTAACCTAGCAAATGATCAATTGGTTTAAGGCATGATCTCAAGATTACAATTGCCTCTTTTTGACCTAATTACATTGCTCAAAACATTTCTCAAGACCAATGGATTGATAGATGAATTTTCAGTCAACTGATCAAAAGTCAATTGTACACTGAAAAGTCAAACTTTGACTTTTTGGTCAATATTCAATGTCAAAGATCACAATTCATCAAAACATGTCAAAATATGAAACTTATTCATCAAGAAATAAAAAAGTCAAGATTTTATTTTGAAAAGTCAAAGTTTTCTAATTTAGAAATTTTTCTAAGTGTTTAAACTTGATGCTTTTTTATAACTTTAAGGTAAATTTTCACCATGATGCAAGATGATTCAAAAGAAACTTCCAACATGAAAGTTATAGATCTCAAATAAATCTATAACTTTTCTTCACACAACCCCTTACAAAAGTGTTTGGTCATGAAACAAAACACTTAGTAAAATTTTGCCCTAATTTGGTCAGGATTTTGACCAAACTTCATGGCACTTTTTCATATAGTTCCAATGGTAATATTCAAAAGTAATTCAAAGATGGGTTGTAGAGCACATTTTAAGCTTTCCAAAATGTCCCAGAACTCCTTGAGTTTATTTTTGAGTAGGGAGAATCGAAGAGATGAAGTTAGGGTTTTATCACTTGAATTACAAGTCATTTTCTGATGAACAAATTCAAAATTCAAAGTTATGCTGCATAACCTCTACTTTGCAGGCCTCAAACTTGTTAGGCACTCCATAATTAATGGATTTCACAATTGTTAGAGGTCTCATTTCAAGCATTCAATGCAAGGCCATGCTTTATATCCATTTTTGGAAGAAAGTGCATATTGCCATTTTGGTAAAGTGACTTTTTGCACAAAACTTGTTCTTGAGCCTAGCACTTGTTCTATTCTGACCATACATGTCTCATAACACAAGAGAAATGGTTTAGACACTTATAATCACCCAACATATGCTTGTACTGCACATTGAAATTTGTTTTCCCACTTTTATTGAAATTCAAGTAACATAGAAAAAAGCTTGAAACTTGTACTTCTGACTTTCCAAACCACTCAAGACTCTTTTCTTATAGATACACAAACCATTTTGCCACAAAGGAGATGCATACTTGACCCCTAAAAACACCAAGAGCTCAGAACTGCATCATATACCTCCATTGTTGCCTAACCTGACCAAAAGTTTGAAACTCACATCTCCCTCGTGCGTTTTCAAGCCTTTTGGTTTCTTAAGTTTCTAAACATCATTTAGAACTCATCCCACACCTTATTACAAGACTGTAACACCATTAAAACAATCCTCCATTTTAAAAAAACAGAACTTTGCACTTGAACTTCTCTAGAACTCCTCAGGCACCTTCAGCTCAAGCTAAGCATCCCATTAGCTTCCTGGGAAATTGAGGAAGATAACCCAATCATTGAAACTCACTGAAAGCTTCTCAAACTTCAAACCCGATACCCTCTTGCAAGGTAAGTTTTCTAACTTTGGAACTTTTCATACAGGCATCATCAATGAATTATTTGTGAATGAAACATGTAGATATCCTCGCCCTAAAGCTAACCATGTCCATAGTTTTCATTAATTTTGCTTGAGCTTAGAAAATTTTAAGATTGAAATTTATGAGATTTTTAGGGTTCAGAATAGGGCCATTAAAATTCATGTTTATATTTGAGGTATATTTATTTTTCTTTGCATTTATGAAATCGTGAGGAAATTTGCTACAAGTTTCTAGTTTGCAGTTTTCATTTTTGTTGAGATTTGAATGAGATATAGAGTTTCTGGCTGGGCGTGAGGTTGAAGATGAAGTTGGCCTTAGGAACGTGTTTACCATGTATATTTATGGTTTGATTTATATAAACTGATGTATAGCCACCCCAGTGGTAGAAGCGCGTACCTGTGACTTGAGGGACCTAAGTTTGAGCCCCAGTGGTACCCTTTTGGATTTTTCACATTTGTTTTTGCATTATGGCTTTCTTTTTGGCAGCTCCTGGGCCTTTTTGTTTTTTTTCTTATTGTTAACCCCCCTTGCAAGCTATTCACACCCCTGACCTAGTTTTATTTTCTTTTTCTTATTTTTTATTTATTTATTTGTTTTCTTAAATATTTTCCTAATACTAAAAAATCATAAAAAATATAAAAATAGTAGATTTATATTTTAACATAGTTTATTTATTTTTCCTCACAAAAACTATTTTATTTAATCATATTTTATTTTATTTTGACTAATTGTTTTGTAAATTTAATAAAAAAATTAGGGTTTTAATTATTTTCTTTTACACCATTTAAATATATTATTTAAAAATATAAAAAGACCAAAAATATTTTATAATACTATAAATTATTTTTAAAGACAAAAATACCAAAAAATATTCTTCTCATAAACTTAATTTCTTTTTTTAATTAATATTTAGATTAGGGTTTTATTTAAATTCTTTTTCTAGTAAATTTAAGTTTTACTTTTAATTAATTATTTTCCTTTAATTAATTAGGTTAAAAACAAAATCCCCTTTTCTCTAAAAAAATCCAAACAAATATCCACTTTCTTTACATTTATATTCTTGTACATTTATTTCATTTTGTACATTATTTATTCAATTCTTGTACCAATTCAATATGGTTGTAATTGATTAATTAGGTTTATTTTCTTGAAATCCCCATTTATAATTTGTACACCTCCTCCCACAAGTATTGTAATAGCGTAGTAATTTTAAATTCCATAATTTATTGCTTTATATACAAAATGCTAGTAATTAGGGTTTGTATGGAAAGAATAAAACCAATGTTTATAAAATCCTAATCAAAGACAAAACCAAGCACGAAAATAATACACTTGCACACAAGCACCCCTAGGGTAAATCCAGTTGGTTGCCTTACAAAATGGCCATATTACGCATGCGAGGTATCTTAGCAAAAAAAAGCAAAATATAAGATCATAGTCCCTCGATGACGCTATACAAGTTCCCTTTCAAATGATCTTAGCCCTAAAAGAGAATGCTAAGATATCTTGCAACATTGCTAATCATGGTTATACGATGACCCACGCCCGTCCCGTTTACATCCAAAGATAGGGTTACTTACCAAATCAATGGTAAGATAAGAATGTCAAAGGAAAAGGAAATGAACATGAAAGACTTTTGAGTAGGTAGACTGCTCCTAATTACTTGCTCCATTTCAAAACAAAACATCCTTGCTATTTTCAAAACAAACACTTACACTTCCAAAACATCTTACAAAACTTGAAAACATTTTCAAAAGATCAACACTTTGTATACATTATTACGAATGAGAATCATTACAAAGTTTGCCTAAACAATGGCCTCTTTACAAAATACTTTCAAAAACCACACAAAGCATAATTTCAAACAAAAGCAAGTGATCTAGCAAGTAACTAAGAGCCCATGGAAAACCATGGATGAAAAGGGTGCTAATACCTTCCCATTTCATAATCTACCCCCCGGACTCAAGAAATAATCTTAAAGGTCTTTCCTGTGCTTTTTCTCCTTTCGTTTTGGATAAAAGAAAAGTCTGTAACGACTCTTGCTAACCACAACATTTATGATCAAACGCAAAATACCCAAGTCAGTTCTCCCACCGTATCACAGTTTGTAAAAGGCAACGACCAGATTTTCCCAATTATGAATAATGGCTCTTTCTAGCTGATAAAACCAATCAAATTAAGTTCCAGACAGACTGTCTTGAAAGAAGTGTACCCATAAATCCTTGTCAGCGGTGTGAGGCTGTATTTTCCTTACATAGGATCGGAGATGCATTTTGGGACATGAAACTCCAACGTATTTGGCGAACACCGGTGCTTTAAATTTTGGAGGAATGACAATCCCAAATACTAACCCCAATTCCTCAAAGTCCAATCCAGGCACTTTTTGGATTTCCATTGCACTTAACCATTTTTCCATTAGCTTATAATTGTCGTCGGCTGAAGGATATTGTTCTTCAGAATAATCTTCTTCTTCCTCTTCCTCTTCTGAATCTGGCTGGACAACTGCTTCCTTGCCTTTCCCATCTTGATTGTCTTTCTCACCAGATGACGTTGCAAAGTCTAGGGTCCTTCTTGCTTGAACTTGGAATGTTCTTCCCATATTTAGAACTTCAATTATTTTCTTTGTTTTCTTCTTTTTCTCTTCAACCAGCAAGGTCTTCAACTCTTGTTGTCCTTTGGATAAAGTTAAGAACATCTGTTGAAACTGGGCATTTTGTGCTTGGAGGTCCTTCACCGTTTGCTCGAGATCCATCTTACTGAAATAAACAGTAGAAAGATGAGGAGACTTGTTGCAAGAAACCTGCTTATGTTATGATGAATGGTAGATGCATATGCAATGATTTCAAGGATTTTAAAGATTCAAATTTGTTTTAGATAAAAAAGGAAACACACGTTATATTAATAAATTAAAGCTTGAGTACATTAATGCCTCTTTGGGAAAAACAATACAAAAACTCTAAGATAAAAAGGTAGTACGCATCCTCTTTGGTGCGATGTAGGAATTCAGAGTCCGCTCCTCATGAAGTTTCTTAGTAAGCTCCAAAACCTTCTTCTCGCTAGCGTAGAATTGGGATTCGAAGGTGTCTCGCTCCCCCTTAAGTTGTATCCAATCTCTTTGCAAGTCTTCAAGAGAGGTGGGCATGTTAGGATGCAGGACAGTGTATGGAATATCTCCTTCCATAGCAGGCTCAATGATTATCGGAAGAATTGAGGGATAAGTTAGCATAAGACTTTGAGCGCGAGTTCGTACCCATTTGAGGTAAGGCTCAAGAGGGATGGAATTATTATGCCCCAATTCTTGCTATCTACCTTTTTCAACATCCTCCAAGCTCGGATGAATCTCTGGCGAAGACCTTGATGGTCACGTGGGCCATCCCTTCGGGTGTAACCAAACTGTCTTAAGGCTAAGCAGGGGTTGTAGGTGATACCTCCCCTAATGCCAAGTAAAGGGACATTAGGGAATTCTCCACAATGATCGACAATAGTAACATTCTCTATGGATCGGGAACACCAATGAATGTATGAATGTTTAAGCGTCATCAACCTTTGTGACCACCTTGAACCTTGCTCATTCTTCAATACAAATTAGGGAAGATGCGAAATAAACCATCTTGCCAAGAGAGGAGTGCAACACATAATGATACCTCTTTTCTTCATAGTGAGAGTGTGAAAACAATGTAGGATGTCCCCTAGCAAAGTAGGCACCGGGTTACGAGACATGAAGATCTTGACAGTGTTCACATCAATGAGTTAGTCAGGATTTGGAAACAAAACCATCCCATAGATAAGGAGAGTCACAATATCTTCAAAAGCTTGCAAATCCAAAGAGTTCCAACAGTTTTTGGCTTTCTCAAACAATAACTATGCTAGGAAACCCTTGACACCACTCCTTGTTTCCCAATTGGTTGTGACATCAGATGATTATAAGTGTAGAGCTTGAGAAATATCTTCCGGCTTTGGATCTCTTTCCGTACTGTTGAAAGGTAGTTGATTGAGAATGGGAATCCTAAAGAGTTGGGAGAATTCTTCCAAAGTTGGCACAAGTTGATAATCGGGAAATATGAAGCAATGGTGTAAGGGATCAAAGAACTGAAAGAGCACTTTCATCATGTCTTCATCAATATTGGAGGTGACCAAGTTTAGTAGACGATCATGTCTTTCGGTGAATGGAGAATTTTCAGGAATCCTTGATGCTAGCTCTTTAAGTTGAGGAGGGATCCTTACAAGATTGACTTGAATGGTTTTCCTGCGAATAGAAGCCATATCCTACAAAACAGAAACAAAGATAAATCCAAAGACCCTTGAAATGGTTAGTGAATGTGAGTATGATGTTATGATGTTTATGATGTTATGTACAAGTAAATATACACAAACAAAGAAAACAAGTCCTTAGGTTTAGTCTTGCATGGAGTCTTATAGGTAAGTACCCTCTTGAAGTTTAGTTGGCTCAAACCTGTCCTAGTAATAATAACCAGATTCTAAGGAGCTCAATATCATTGATTTGTTTCTTTGGTCATTGTTTCAGCGCAAGCCTCTTTAATAACGACTGAGATATCCTAAAATAAAAACCTCAATGAGTGTAATATCGAGTATCTACCAACGTCAGACTACACCAAAGTCGGTCATCTCACTACGTCCTAATGGCCAAGTTGGTCAAGTAAAGGTTCTAAAAGTTCATTAGTGCTTCATGACATCACTCAGCAGCCCCGTATTCTCCTTGACTACTCAAGGGCTACCAGTACCCACAAATATATCGCACTAACGTAGCTATTGCTTAGACAATGTCGGTATACCCCGCACAGTTTCCATAACATATTGTTACTTACCTATAAGGTATCTCAAATCTGGGTAGAGGATTCAAACCCAAACAAAGAACCATAATGTAAAGCATACAAGTCAAACAATGAAAGCAAGTAATGTGATCTAACCCTAAGGTAATCCCACTTTTAGAATTCTCCCCAGCAGAGTCGCCAGTTCTGGTGATACGGTGGGAGAACTGACATGGGTGTTTTGAGTTTTATCACAAATGTTGCGGTTAGCAAGAGTCGCCACTAACTTTTATTTTATCCAAAAGGAAAGGTGAAAAAGCATAGGAAATACCTTTGAGATTGTTTCTTGAGTTCAAGTGGTAGATTATAAAAAGGGAAGGTATTAGCACCCATTTCATCCATGGTTTTCCATGGGCTCTTAGTTACTTGCTAGATCACTTGCTTTTTTTGTTTGGAATTGTGCTTTGTATGGTTTTTGAAAGTATTTTGTAAAGAGGCCATTGTTTAGACAAACTTTGTAATAATTCTCGTTCGTAAGAATGTATACAAAGTGTTTGATCTTTTGAAAATGTTTTCAAGTTTTGTAAGATGTTTTGAAAGTGTAGGTGTTTGTTTTGAAAATAGCAAGTATGTTTTGTTTTGAAATTGAGCAAGTAATTAGGAGCATTCTACCTACTCAAAACTCTTTCATGTTCATTTCCTTTTCCTTTGACATTGTTATCTTACCATTAATTTGGTAAGTAACCCTATCTTTGGAGGTAAACGGGATGGGAGAGGGTCATCGTATAACCATGATTGGCAATGTTGCAAGGTATATTAGCATTCTCTTTTAGGGACTAAGATCATTTGAAAGTCAACATGGATAGCGTCATCGAAGGACTATGATCTTGTATTTTTCTTGTTTTTGCTAAGATACCTCACATGCGTAATATGTCTATTTAGTAAGGAAACCAAGTGGATTTACCCTAGGGGTGCTTGTGTGCAAGTGTATTGTTTTCATGCTTGGTCTTGTCTTTGATTAGGATTTTCTAATTGATTGGTGTTAGTCTTTCCATACAAACCCTAATTACTAGCATTTGTATATAAAGCGATAAATTACGAAATTTAAAATTACTACGCTATTACAATACTTGTGGAAGGGGGTACAAATTATAAATAGGGATTGCAAGAAAATAAAGCCTAATTATATATTACAACCATATTGAATTTGTACAAGAATTGAAATAAATAATGTACCAAATGAATAAATATACAAGGATGTGAACGTAAAATAAATGAATATTTTGTTTGGATTTTTTAGGAAAAGGGGTTTTGTTTTAACCTAATTAACTAAAAGAAAAATAGTTAATTAAAACAAAAACCTAAATTTACTAGGAAAAGAAATTAAATAAAATCCTAATCTATTAATTGATTAAAAAGAAATTAAGTTTATAAGATAAGTATATTTTTGGTATTTTTGTCTTAAAAATAATTTATAGTGTTATAAAATATTTTTGGTCTTTTTAAATATTAAAATAATATATTAAAAATGTGTAAAAGAAAATAATTAAAACCCTATTTTTTAAATTAAATTTACAAAATAATTAGTGAAATAGATAAAGTATAATTAAATAAAATACTTTTTTGTGTAAAAAAATAAATAAACTATGTCAAAATATAAATATAATATTTTTATATTTTTTATGATTTTTTAGTATTAGAAAAATATTTAAGAAAACAAATAAATAAGAATAAGAAAAAAGGAAAATAAAATGGTCCAGGGGTGTGGATATCCAACAGGGGGATTAGAGGTAAGAAAAAAACAAAAGGCCCAAAGGAGGCCCAGCGCCTGTCCAAAAAAGTCAGAATGTATGAAAAAATGTAAAAAATCCAAAAGGGTACCACTGGCGTTCGAACCCAGCTCCCTCTAGTCACAGACGCGCGCTTCTACCACTGGGGTGATTATACATCCGTTTATATAATCAAAACAATAAATATATGACACAAAACGCGCCCTGAATACACTTCATCTTCAATCTCCAGCCAAATGACCTGTATCTTCTTCATTTCTCAACAAAAATGAAAAGTCCAAACATGAAAGTTGTAGCATTCCTTCCCACGAATCCAACCATGTAAATAATTTAAACTAACAATCAAAGATGAAGGAGAATTTCTCTGGCCCTAATTAAAAACCTAAAATTTTTAGGACACTTCAACTTTAAAATTCTCTAAGCTCAGGCCATATAAATGCAAACTATGGATATGTACAGTTTCGTGGCAAAGTTATCTACATTTTATCTTCACAAATCAAGACCTAACAATGCCTAAATAATGAGAGGAAAAGTCAGAAAACTCACCTTACAGCTAAAGATCGTGTTTTGAGTTAAAGCTACTTTCAAAGTGTTTTGATGATTGGGTGAGCTTCCTTGCACCTCCAGGAAGCTATTGCAAAGCTTACTTTATGCTGAGAGTTCTTGAATCAAGCTGAAGAAGTCAATGTGCAATGCCCTGTTTTTGAAAATGGAGAATGGTGTAAATGGTATTACATTTTTAAAACAGGGGTTGGGATAGTTTCTATATGTGTATTAGAAGCTTTGTGGATGGTTTGGCCAAGAAACGCACAAGGGGATTTGGAGGTTGGGTTCAAAAATCAGAAATGACAAGTTTTTGTGCTTGTATGGAAATTTATGGTTTTGGGGAGTTTTAGGACCTGCTCAATCATGTGTTAGCTTGCAATGCCCTTGTATAATTATATGGAAGAGGTTAGAGTACTTGAGGAGGTCAGAAAACAAAGATCACATGTTATGAGTTTTGACTTGTTTTTGAAGTTATCTTGAAAAACATGGTTTCAATGAAAGGTACATGTCTTGTAGGGTAGTTGCAACTTTAAACATGTTTGTTCCGAGTTTATATAGCATGCTTGTGCAGAAAGAACAAGTGCAAAACTCCATACAAGTTGACTTTGTGATTAAAGTCACTTTTCCAAAATGGAAGTGTGAACTTTGTTCCATTAATAGAAAATTTACTTGGACAAAGCTTAAATAAAATGGATAATAGCTCAAAAGTAAGTGTAATCTTCTTATTATGGATAGATCTTTAGGTTTAGAGGCCTGCAACACAAGATTGTGCATCATAGGTTTGAAATTTGAATCTTGTTCATCACAAGATGACTTGTAATTCAAGTGATAAAACCCTAACTTCATCTCTTTGATTCTCTCTACTCAAAAATGATCTCAAGGAGTTATTAGACATTTTGGAAATCTTGCAATGTTCACTACAACTCATCTTTGAATCACTTTTAAAAATTCACCTAGGAACTATATGAAAAAGTGTAATGAAATTAGGTCAAAATCCTGACCAAATTAGGGCAAAATTTCACTAAGTGTTTTTGTTTCATGACCATGTATTCTTAAAATTATAAATTGAGACCCAAGCACTTTTGGAAGGATTTGTCTGAAGAAAATTTGTAGATTTCATGGATATCTACAACTTTCATGTTGGAAGTTTCTTTTGAATCATCTTGCATCATGGTGAAAATTTTGCTCAAAGTTGGGAAAAAATAAGAAATTTCCAACACTTAGAAAAATTTCTAAGTTTAGAAATTTTAACTTTTCAAAATGAAATGTTGAATTTTTGATTTCTTGATGAATAAGTTTCTTATTTTGACATGCTTTTATGAATTGTGATCTTTTACATTAAATTTTGACCAAAAAGTCAAAGTTTGACTTTTCAGTGTACATTTGACTTTTGATTAGTAGACTGAAAATTCAATGTCAATCCAATTGATCTTGAGAAATATTTTGGGTCATTCCATTAGTTCAAAATTATGCAATTGAACTCTTTAAATCATGCTTCAAACCAATTGACCATTTGCTAGGTCAAAAATCAGAAATTGCCCATTCTCAATCAAAACCCTAATTTTGACCATTTTGCCCCTTTGATGATTTGATCAAATTTCTTGGGGAATTGTAGTCCAATCTTGATCAAATGATAGATATGAGTTTATAATATTTATGTGGATCACAAATTATGAAGATTGACTGTAAATTAGCCATAGTTGACTTTTTTTACCAATATAGCTGATTTTTAGGTCAACTGCTCAATTGACTGAGCAAAGTGTGATCCAAGGCTTGAAACTTGACATGATCAATATTGAGGGTCCATAATGATCCATCAAAGTCATATGGGTCATTGGAAGTTCAAATATCCTTGTGTAGTCTCAAACCCTAATTTTGGTCATCAATGCTTAAGGAGGTGTCTTGAGCTGATCAACCCTAATGCAGTCTTGAGTCAAAGGAGATCTTGTGAGAAAATTATTGATAAGTAAAAGGGAAAATTTTGGAATACAACACACAGGATACTTTAATTTCTGGTGCAAGGTGGAGGTAACAGCGCCTGCCCCATGGATCCAGGGGCGTCATAATATACAAGAATAAGCTGGCCGGATGTCCATTACATAGAAGGCGAATTCAAAGATCTGTGAACCTACTTTGATTGAGGTACACTTCTCCATGTACCATTATTTTGGACCCGTTAAAGGATCGACCTATAATGTCACTGGGTTTCAGCACAACCCCTTCACAATCCAGTCTGTCAAGAGTGCCCTTTGACAGAACATTCAGAGAAGAGCCAATATCAATTAACACATGAGCCAACATAGTGCCCCTGCATTCAATGGAGACATACATGGCCCTATTATGATTTCTACCCTCTGGAGTCAGGTCGGTTTTGGAGAATCTTAATCCATTATCAGATGTTAAACTCGCTACATAACTTCTAAATTGATCACCCGAAATTTCTTGCGGCACATGAGCAGTCTTCAAGAATTTTACTAAAGCCTGCGCATGGGCTTCAAAACACAGTAGTAAAGATAGAATGGAGATTTTGGATGGGGTCTACCTCAGTTGTTCAACAATTTTATAGTCTCTCTTGCGGATGATTTTCAAAACCTCTTCCAACTCTTGTCTAGAGGTGTCCTTAACTGTAGCTTCTTTTGGCGCCTCTATCTGGGCAGGCTCTATCACTGGCTCTTTACCCCGAGCCTCGACAGTTGTCTTGGTAGCTGTGACTTTAACGGGTGGAGAGTGTAAGTACGAAGTATGCCTAAGAGGGGGGGGGGGGGTGAATTAGGTAATATTTTTTTTTGGTTTTAGTGATAATGGATATTATTTTTTTGGTTTAGGGTGAGTTTATGAAAGAGTAAAGTGTAGAAAAATAAAGAGACACAAGTGATATATCCTGGTTCCCCTCAAAGTCCGAGAGTACTCCAGTCCCCTTTCAACATGAAAGAGATTTCCTTATAGGAATTGGGAAAGACTTAAAATATATAATGAAATTATAAACATAAGAAAAAATTTTACCTATGAGTTTTACCTCAAGAGTGACTTCATAAACCATTCATCCTTGATGAATTTGAAGCCTTTTCAACAAAGTTGTCTTTTACTTAGAAGTTGTCTTTTGTTCTTCAACATAAAGCACATCTTCAATGGATATGAAAGTCAATGTATCAACTTTGCCAATGCCAAAAATTCTTCCTTTAAGGTATTTCCCATATGTGAAATAATCCTTGGACTTGAGCTAGATTTGAAAGTTAGTGTATATCTTCCATCAACTGCTTAGAGCCACCACTTATCAAGACACCATAGATTTAAAGTGGTCCTCAAGAAAACCTACAAAATAAATTAAGTTTGATTTGGTACCCAATATGCTTTGGGTCCATCATAGTTAGTTCCCTTCTTAACCCACACATAATACCCACTTGCTACACTAAAGTTTCTAACATAGAAAACATTAGGTGTATGCCCAACAATACCACAATAAAAACAAGTAGGTTCAAAGTTACTTCTATATCTAGGAGGATAAGATTTATTCTTAACAAATATTTTCTTTTTAGGATATTGATGAACTACTTTAGGTTTGTTTACTTTCTCTTTAGATGATTGATCACTAGCCTTAACAAAGATAGTTTTATTAGAACTTGGTTTTGAAAACTTTGAATATCCAAGTCCACTTTTATCACTGGAATATCTTTGTTGGCTAAGAACACCTTCCAATCCAATTTGACCTTTTTCATATCTCTCAATAACTCTTTTTAATTGGACAATTTTGAAAGAGAGTGATTCACAATTTTTGCATACAAAATTCTGCTTTTGTTCATCACTTAATTTTTATTTTTCTTCTTTCAAATCTTTTTTCATAGTTTCACATTTTTCTTATAAAGATGAAATTTGTTTCTTTTGAGATGAAATAGTTTTATACAGAATTTTGCATTCATTTAATAGTTCATATATAGCACCTTGTGCATCACTATCAAAAAGAGAAAATCCATTACTAACCTCATCATCTTCATTATCAGAATGGTGTGAGGCCATCAATGCAAGATTAACACGTTGATTGTTTTCGGAATCAAAAGATGAACTTTCCCATGCTATATATGCTTTCTTTGACTTCTTATCTTTATTTCTATTGAAATATTTCTTTTTCTTCTTTTCAAGTGTAGGACATTCACTTTTAACATGTCCCTTTTCTCCACATTCAAAGCATTTAACCTTCCTTGTTAGTACTTCCCTTTTTATTTCTTTTTGTAGAACCTTTTCAATCTTCCTAATGAGATCATCATCTTCACTACTAGTGGATTCATCCTCTTGATTGCTATAATGATTTTTTTATCCTTGTATTTAAAGCAATTTCTTTTGAATCTTTTACTTGGATTTCATGCTTTTCAAGTCTTGCAAGTTCCGTCTCGTATTCTTGAAGTTTTCCGAACAAAGTGGCGGAAGTCATTGTTGATAGATTCTTCTTCTCAGATATTGCTGTCACTTTTGGTTGCCATTCCCTGGATAAGGATCTAAG
Organism: Vicia faba; assembly: GCA_948472305.1. Taxonomy (NCBI): domain Eukaryota; kingdom Viridiplantae; phylum Streptophyta; class Magnoliopsida; order Fabales; family Fabaceae; genus Vicia; species Vicia faba. The sequence goes on from OX451738.1 coordinate 1,517,661,368, forward strand.
CACTGTAAGATTAAGTTCATCATTAGTTAAAGTCTTACCGAGTTCTTTCAAATGATTTTTCAAGTGTACAAATCTTTTCTGCAAGTCGAGGATTGATTCTTGGGGCTGCATTCTGAATAGTTCGTATTCTTGACTCAATGTATTTAATCTCGATCTTTTAACTTCAACGGTTCCTTCATGAGTTTCTACCAAGATATTCCATATTTCTTTCACCGTTTTTCATTCCGAGACACAGAAGAATTCATTCATGCTAAGTGCACCTTGAAGAAGATGGATTGCCTTTTTATCATAGAGGACCTTTTTCTTATCATCTTCATCACATGCAGTTTTAGGCTTTGATGAGCCAGCACCATTGATCACCGTTATAGGAATAAATGGACAATTCTCGACGACATCCCATATTTCTTCTCCTTGTGCTTCTAGATGTGCCTTCATGCATATTTTCCAGAAGTCAATATATTCACCACAAAATAGAGGAGGCTTGTTGTTACTACCACCATCTCTGAAAACAGGATTTTGATTTGCGGAAGCAATTCTATATCTTTTAGGAACAAGTTACATATAACCTTCTCTAATACCAATTGTAAGTACGAAGTGCGCCTAAGAGGGGGAGTGAATTAGGTACTTTAAATTTTTTTCTGGTTTTAGTGATGATGGATATTATTTTTATGGTTTCGGGTGAGTTTATGAAAGAGTAAAGTGTAGAAAAATAAAGATACACAAGTTATATATCCTGGTTCCCCTCACAGTCCGAGAGTATTCCAGTCCCGTTTCAACATGAAAGAGATTTCTTTATAGCTGGCAAACTTAAACAAGAACTACCAAAACCAAGAACAATCCTCTTGGACCAAGAATAATCTTCTTGGATTTTCACTATGTCAACAATGAGAACAATCCTCTCAAAGTGACTTTACTTGTATCCAACAGTTCTGGAAAAACAAGATTTCAAAATCACTTGAACTTATATTCAATAATCCTGAAAAATAAGCAAGTATATATCAATATTTGATTTGAATGAGTTTGTGTAGCAATGATCACTTTGAGTGATTTTATCAATGAATTGATCTTATCTTCCAACAACAATAGTATACAATGACTCAAGATATATAATGCTCAAAGTTTTCTGGGTGACAATATGTGAAAGTGTGCAGAAAACATGTGTATGAAAGTGTATAAAAGCTTGAGTTTGATTTTTGAAAATTCAGAAAATATGATTGGAAGAGGTGCTTAAAATGATTTTGAAAATGAGTATTTATATGTTCTTAGCACCCTTTTGAAATAGCATATAATTCTGCAAATGAATCATGAAAAATTTCCAAGATTAAATGAAAGGATTCCATGAAATTGTGTTACGAACAGGCATGAGTAAAGCTGTTGTTTTTCAAAATCGTTCAACATGAAATCGATTGCACCCTATTGTAAATCGATGGCACTGGGTTTCAACAGCTAAAAATTTCGAAAATATTTTGAGTGAGCAATCGATTGCACAAGTGTGTAAATCAATTGCACTTAAAGTCATTAGCAAAAATTGATTGAGAGCAATCGATTGCACGAACATGCAAATTGATTGCACTTAGAAACAATAGCTAACATTTTGAAAACGTGAAGCATGCAATCGATTACACCAACATGCAAATCGATTGTACCCAAGTGAAAATTGAAGTTTTGCTTAGAAAACTTGAGAAAAGAGTTTGGACAATATAAAATAATTCTTTTGACCATTGAGCATCTATGTCTTAAGTTTAAAGTAAGTATTGTCATTATACCTTGAAATTTTCTAAGTGCTTGAACCAAAGACTCTATCCAAAGATGCTTTTAGCTTGATCAATAATCTTTTCCTTCTTGTCAAAATGTTTTGTCTTCATTAAAAAAAAGTGAATTTTGAGAAGCTTGATTTTACAGAGAGATTTCCGGGGAGAAAATCCTTCTGCTTCTAGTAATTTTGTTGGTCCTCACAATATTGTCAATATTTGGATCAACCTCTTTTTCAACCTTTTGGATTGGAAGTAATCCTTACAAGACCCTTGGAAGTGATCCTGAAAGGAGTACCAGATATGAAAGATAAATCTTGGCACAAATTCTCAACATACGAAACTTTCTCAATCAAAATTACATGTTCATCCATCAGGCGCTGAATGCCTTCCTTCAGTAACCCACAACCATTGGGTTGAACTTCACATCAATAACATTCTTTAACACAAGCCGAAAATAAACCGGCTTGTAGAAAATTCTCCTTGATTGTTGAGAGAGGAGTAACCACATCACTTATGGTGGTAACATACAAAACATCTTCAATAGAACTTATGCCTTTGTCATGCTTCGACATAGGAGCAGTAATCACGTTCGGAGTCTCTGAAGGATCAAACTCAATTTCCTTATTATCGATCATATCATGAATCTTGCTTTTCAGGGCCCAGCAGTTATTAGTGTCGTGCCCAGGACTGTTCGAATGATATGCATACCTCGCATTTAGATTGTACTTTAGAGAGGATGTGTTGGGATTCTGAGGAGGATCCCGTAGTGAAGTGAGTTCAGAATTTAACAAATGTTGTAATGCCTGAGATAAAGGAATACCGTCTTGGTGAATTGCCTTGACGGAGCATATGTCCTTCAACAGCTGCTTTGTTGTGATTGTTGAACAGACGCAGGATTAGAGATCAATACCGCTCCCACAGACTGATGGCAGTCATTTTTACTACGACTCTTCTGGATATAGACAATATTGGTTTCTTTTTTTACCACCGAAGGGCTTCTTCATAGCATTAGAATATGTAGCCATCAGAATCTTCCCACTCATAGTACTACTTTCAACTCTTTCCCCAGTCAGAATCAGCTCTGTAAAACCAGATGACGAGCTTCCAATCAAAAGATTAAAGTATGGGCCTGTCAGAGTGCCCATGAACATATCAACTAATTCCTGGTCAGACAAGGGAGGTTGAACACTTCCAGCTAAGTCTCTCCACTTCTAAGAATACTCCTTGAACCCTTCATTCAAGCCCATGGACATGTTTTGCAATTGTACACGAGTCGGTGCAAGGTCAACATTATATTGATACTGCTTGTAAAAAGCAACAACCAAATCTTCCCACGTGTGAATATTGGTTCCTTCTAGCTGATAAAACCATTTATGTTGAGTACCGGACAAACTTTCTTGAAAGAAATGGATCCATAATTTCCTGTCAGCAGTATGAGGTTAGCTTTTCGAGCATACGACCTCAGATGAAGTTTGGGACAAGAGACCCCATCATATTTAGAAAAGATAGGGACCTTGAATTTGTGAGGGATGACCACCCCCGGGATCAGACCTAATTCTCCAAAATCCAATCCAGGAACTTTCTGGGTTTCCATAGCTTTGAGACGATCTTCTAACTGCTTGTACTTGTCATCCGCGGGAGGGTACTGTTTGTCAAAGTAGTCTTCATCTTCGGAACCCTGATTGTTTCCTGTTGTACCCCAAAATTTTCCCTCCCATATTTCTCAACACATGGAAAGAGAGGTCCCTAAACTGCTCAAGGAGGTCCAAGAGTTGACCAGACAAACTCTCTCCTAAGGCAGTCTACCTCAAATTAGGGTTTCATTTTTCATCAAGATACTTGAGTCCAAAGGATCCAAAATGCCTTCCAAGGTCCTAATATGTTCTCAAGATCATCCATGTCAAGTTTCAAGCCTTGCAGAGGAAGTTTTCTCAGTCAATTGCTCAAAGGCCTGAAAATCAACTACACTAGGTAAAAAGTCAATTGTGGCCCACATACAGTCAAACTTCAAGATTTTTGGTCAACATCCTCATTTTGAAGTATTATTCATCATTTGATCAAGGGTTGATCATTTTTCCTCAAGGATTGCTCACAATTCATCAAAACTGAAAAGTTGTAAATTAGGGTTTTGTAGGAAAAGTCAACTCAACTTTGACCAAGCATAACTTTCTCATACTTTATCAGAAATAACCCATCCAAAGCTCATTTTGAATAGGATGCAATTCCTTACAATTCATTATCATCTCCCAAGTTAAAAATATGCACTCAAAAAAGGATATAAATTTTGACATTATAGGTCATTTTGAAAAGTCAACAAAAACACCTTTTGGGTTAAAGATTCATACATGAACATGGAAGCTTCAATTGATATGAGACAAAAATGGTTGCTTAGAGGACATCCTATGCTTTCTAAAAAGTCCAAGAACACCTCTCTAGGGTTAAAATTGAGAGAGTTATGCATTGGCCAAGTTGACCATTTTTGCAAAATTGCCAAAAGTCAAATGTGCTCAAATTTGCATTTTTTGCTAAATGGGCCCAACTTTTTATGCTTGCACCTCAATTATAATATGGTCCACGACCCATAAAACCATCCATGCATTATTGTATTATTTATTTGATTTATTTTGGTTTCAATCATTAAAAAAATCAAATTAAATAAACTAAATAATGTGGTTTTGCTTTGATTTGATTTTTGCATTGAATGATGGATCAAATATGCTGAAAATAGACAAGAAAATTGTGCCATTCTATGAAAGGGAAGGAAATATTTGAAAATAGAAAGATTTGAAGCAAAATTAAAAACTCCATATCTCTTTTGATTTGCTCCACAAATGTTAACCTATTTATTGCCTCATATATAAACAAATGATGCTAACGCTAGGAGGAGGGAGGAACACAAGCAGAGTTGCCTCACTAAAACCAAAAAGGGTTCAAATTTTCTCAAAAAAAAGTGCAAGTAGATACCACACGATCCAAGAAATTTTCTCCCAACCTAAGCCTTCTATCATACTCCGGAAGGTGTCTGGAATCCATCCTTGTTAATCTCCAGGCCGGTAACCCCTTCAAACGCTCGAGCCAAACATCTCCGATTTGTGGTAAGGTTGAAATCTAAAAACCTTTGCAAAGACACAATATAAATCAGTTTTCCTTACATATTCATGCTCATATAATTATTTTGATCCTTTTTAACGTGAAACATGAGAGTACGGATGCTGATTTAAGAGATTGCCATTGTTAGGGCTTTAAAACAGCCATGGCATGAACACGATGATACAAGAACTTTTAGGAGAAACTAAGGCCATATTTGGATTCCTGGGAAAATTTCAAGGGGGTTAGGATCTTTTTGGACTTCTTAATCCTAGTATTTTGCAGGTTTGGATGTTGGGGTGGGTCGGAGAAGACGAACGGAGCACAGCTCTGGCGTCGTTGACCCCAACTGACTCCGGCATATGCGTGCGTGGCCCTTTCCCGTGTTATAATTGGTCCCTTAAGTTGCTGACCCAATTAATTTTTCTGATTGGACTTAATGGCATTGTTTTCTATATCTTTTATTTGTGTAATTATATTCATAATTGAATAGCCAGCGCAGATGGTCCAGATGGAGGTATATGAGAGGAAGGACCTGGGTTTGATCCCAAGTCCAAACATTTTCACATTTTCTGATTTATCTCACGTAGATTCCATGCATCTCACGCCCAGGCCTATACTATGCGCTCACAAGATCCAGCCAATAAATCGTCCCTGATTCAAATTCAACGTCCCATACACGCAGATGTACCATGGACCATCAGAAGATCAGTGCATAGGATTCAACGCAGGGTTTGGGCCATCAGCATTTGGGCCAAGGAATTCAGATACTCACACCCCCCAGAATTGCTAGCACATGCCCATCATTCTTTTCTTATTTCTTTATTTTATTTAATTCTTTTAATATTTTTTTTATTTATTCTTAATTCACAAATTAATCTATTTTTTCATAAAATCATAAAATCAATAACTCACAAAAAAATTAGAATTAGTTTTTTTTACTATTATCAAATTTAGTTTAATTTAGTTTAACTTAGGGAAACTTTAATTTATTTTCACAATTAAAATTAAATTAGAAAATTAGTTTAACTTAGGGAAACTTTAATTTATTTTCACAATTAAAATTAAATTAGAAAATTAGGTTAACTCTTGATTTATTTTATTTTCTCTTTTTCCCAAATAGATAAGAAATACAAAAAATAGGTTTTTTAGATTAAATTAATTTATTTTTCGTTAATTAAAATTAATTAGTAGTTAGGTCTTCTTTTTATTTAACTATTTCATTATTTTTCTTAAAACATGACAAAAACATTTTTCAATTGTCAATATGTTTAGTCAGGGGTCAAAACCCTAATTGTCTCGCATTTAATTCGCCGCACGCTTATTATTCATTTTGACAATATTTTTGTAACTGTTCATGGCTTGTAATAGTTAATTTAGGGCTTTAACTTATCCCTTTTTCCTTGGGGTTTTGGCTATGTAATTAATCCCCCTCCCTGAAGCCTTGTAATAACATAGATTTATTTTCTCGCATTTTCAATTCCCATAAACATTTAACTATCTAGATGTATGCTAATAGGATTGTATGGCAAGAATGCATGACAACTTAATACGATTAGAAAAACCCTAATGTGAAAAGATTAAATAACTGAAAACAAATCACTTGCACATATCACTCTTAGGTTATACTCTCACTTTGGTTGCCTTCAGTAAGCGATCATTAAGCATAGGGTGTCTTAGTGGTTGCCCTCTAGTCTAAAAAGATCAAAATGTCCCATTCGAATGTTGCCTCGGAAATGTTTCCTCGAAAATGTTGCCTCGAATATGATCTTAAGACCCTAGGGTTATTACTAATTTTCCCTAATATTGCTTTTAGTGATCGTACATCCCTTTCGAATTGACCCTTTCAAACTCCAACGACGGTGCTACCTATTTCTCAATAGTAGGATAACGCTGTCTAAAAGAAACAAGAATAGAAACGATCTTTTTTCGAGTAGGTAGATGTTAGTAGGTACTTGCTCAAATCAAAAATTTTCACACTTACACTTTTCAAACAAATTTTCAAAAAACAACTTCGTCACACCCTTGAGGACTGATACAACGGTTATCACGAAGTCAAATTGTTTCAAAACAAAGCACATACACAAGCAATTTTAAAAAGATGAGAAAGTACCTAAGAGCCCATGGAAAACCATGGATAGAAAGGGTTCTAACACCTTCCCTTTCTATAATCCACCCCCGTACTCAGAATATCTCGAAAAAGGATTTTTTTTTCTGTACTTTTCTCCTTTCCGGTTGGATGAAATAAAAGTCGGGGGTGACTCTTGCTTACCGCGATATTTTGCAAACACAAAATGCAAAACACAAACAAGTATTAAACAGTCGGTTCTGCCACCGTATCACAGAACTGGAGACTCTACTGGGGACTTAATAAGTGGGGTATACCTTAGGATCTAGTTCATCATAATTGCTTCTCTTGATTACTTTGTTTGCTTTACTTTTAAAGGTTTTTGTTTGGGGTTACTATAGATCCTAACCCGGATCTGGGGAATACCTTTTAGGTAAGTAGAAGTAGACTGTGAGGGAATTGTACGGCGTAGACCGATACGGTTGAAGCAGTAGCTACGTTAGTGTGGCACATTGGTTGGTATCGGTATCCCTTATGGAGAAACGAGGAGAATACGGGGCCACTGCATGGTTTCGTTAAGTATCAACCGACCTTAGAACCTTTAATTACCCAACTTGGCCATTAGAAAGTAGTGAGATAGCCGGCCTCGGTATAAAGTTGAGAACTGGTTGATACTCAATGTTACACTCATTGAGACCATACTCTCGGAATAATTTCGGTCGCAAGAAAAGATTGCGTGAGATGAAACCATGACTGATGGAGGATGGTCAGTGATATTGAGATCCTCTATAACCCGATTACTTTTCTAGGACAGGTTGAAACCAACTTAACTTCAAGAGGGTATTACCTTTGACCTCATGCAAGCCTTAAACCTAAGGGCTTTGTGTGATTTGTTTGTCTTTTCAATACTTGTGTTTACTATACCTGTAGTTTATCATGAAATCATGCATCATAACATGGCATACATGCTTCATTACACTAACCATTTCAAAGACCAAGGGAATTTATCTTTGTTCTGTTTTGCAGATCATGGCTTCCGTGCGTAGAAAGACTATCTGAATCAACTTTGTGGAAATACCATCCTAACTCAAAGAGCTAGTGTCAAGAATTTCTGAAACTTCTATGTTCATTAAGAGACATGGTCAACTTCTCAGCCTGGTTACTTCAAACCCTGATAAACAGATGATGAGCGTACTTTTTCAATTCTTCGATCCCGAGTATCACTACTTCACCTTTCCAGATTATTAGTTGGTACCCACCTTGGAGGAATTCTCTCATCTATTGGGCATATCCATTCTTGAACAGGTACCCTTCACAGGTATGGAAGATGTTTCTAAGCCAGAAGTCATTTCCTTAACTTTGCATTTGAAACGGGCCGATGTGGTATCCAATTGGGAAACTCGAAGCGGAGTCGAAGGTTTTCTAGCCAAATTTCTGATAGACCAGGCTCAACTATTCTGGGATGATTTATATTTTCAGGCTGTTGAAGATGTCTTGGCTCTTCTTATCTATGGTTTGGTTCTCTTCCCTAATCAGGATTCCTTTGTATATGTGAATGCTGTCAAGATTTTCCTTTCTCGCAACCCTGTGCCTACCTTGCTTGGAGAAATTTTGCACACGAGGAGAAGAGGGACTCTTATGTGCTGCATGCCGTTGTTGTCGAGGTGGTTTATTTCTCACCTCCCTAAGTCTATACTAAATAATGAAGAAGGATTGGGTTGTTCCCACAGAATAATGTCGCTCGCTCATACGGATATTCTTTGGTGTTCCCAAGCTATGGAAGACGTTGTTGTTATTGATCGCTGTGGGGGGTACCCTAATGTCCCATTACTTGGTATTAGAGGGGGTATAACTTACAATCCTTGTCTAGCTTTGCGACAATTTGGTCGTGCTCGAAGAGATGGTCCCCATAGGTTACTTCTCGAGGATATTGCATTCGACTATGAGGATGATATTAAGGGGAATCGCCGGAGGTTCATACGAGCTCGGGGCATGGTAAATAGATCTGGCCTCCATGAGTTGGGACCAAAGACTTCCCTTCCTATGCAGCCTTACCTCCAATGGGTCCGAGCTCGTGCCCAGAAGCTTATGATGCCTTATGCGGCAGTGTTACCAGTGATTATAGAACCCACTACTGAAGACGACATTCCTTACACGGTTCTCTAACCTTACATGCCCACTGATCTTGGGGAGTTACAGAGGTTTTGGATTCAGCTGAAGAATGAGCGGGATACTTACTGGGAGCAATTCCATGAGCAAGAAAGGAAGTTTTGAAGCTCACCAGGCAACTCGAGGAAGAAAGAGTGCTCAATGATTACATCAGCACAAAGAGAAAGTGTCCATGGGAATTTTGATTTATCTTTTCTAGTTTTAGATTTGATTTATTTACTTATTTGTAACGCCTTAAAGGCATGTTGAACCTTTCAAATTTAAGCTAATAAAGTTTTGGTTATTTTTGTTTGCAAATTTAAATCTCCCAAAGTCTTTGAAATCATTACACGCGCATCCCATTATCATGCATATTATTACAGGTACCACTACAAGTTTCTCATCTTCTTTGCTGTTTATCACATGCAGAAATGTCTTCCGATCAAGTCATGAAAGATCTTCAGGCCCAGAACGCCCAATTCCAACAGATGTTCATCAGTCTGGAAAAGGGGCAAGAGGATCTGAAAACTCTCATTCTGAAAGAGAAGAAGAAGAAGAAGAAGAAGAAGAAGAAGAAGAAGAAGGTCGGTATTCTGAATATGGGCAGAAGGTTTGGAGAAAGGTTAGAGCATCAAAATGATATGATCTCTTCATCCAAAGACGGGGAGAACCAAGAAAAGGAAAAGGACCCTAGTCCTGCAGTCTCTGACAATGATACTGATTTTGATGATAAACAATATCCTCCTGCTGAGGATAGATACAAGCAGCTAGAAGACCGTCTGAGTGCTATGGAAGTTCAGAAGATACCTGGTTTGGATTTCAGAGAACTGGGACTGGTATCGGGAGTGGTCATCCCTCAAAAGTTCAAAGCTCCAGTTTTTGCTAAGTATGATAGAGTGTCTTGCCCAAAACTCCATCTCCGCTCTTATGTCAGGAAGATTCAACCCAACACTGTTGATAGAAATTTGTGGGTGCACTTCTTTCAAGATAGTCTATCAGGGACTCAGCTTGAATGGTTCTACCAGTTAGAAGGGGCCAATGTCCGACCTTGATCCCACTCGTACTCAACTCCAGAGTATGTCCATGGGTGCAGGTGAAGGTTTCAAATATTACGCTAAAAAATGGAGAGATTTGGCTGGAAGAGTTCAACCCCCTTTGTCTGATAGGGAGTTGGTTGATATGTTTCTGGGGACGCTGTCTGGTCCATTTTTCAATCACTTAATTGGCAACCCATCATCTGGTTTCACCGAGTTAATTTTAACTGGAGAAAGAGTGGAGGCTGGAATTGGAAGTGGTAAAATACAGAAAGATGCCTCTTCGAGTTCGATAAAGAAACCTTTTACTGGTAAGAAGGAAGCCAGTGCAGTTTATAGCCTGAGGGGCCAAAAAAATCTGAACACTGTCCAATGGTAAATGTTGTAGTGATATCAAGACCCGCAATTTCTCCACAATGCAACAATCAGCAAAGAGCGGAAAGACCACAGAGGCAGTTCACCCGGCTCAATATGACTCTGTCTCAAATTTTACCATAATTGTTGAAGACCAATCTGGTAACTCTGAGGGAAGCCCCGAAGAACCCCAACACCACATCTACCCGCTATAACCCGAATGCCCGCTGCGCTTATCACTCCGAAAGTTCAGGTCATGATACAAACGACTGTCGGGCCTTGAAAAATAAGGTGCAGGACCTGATCAAAGCCAAAGGGACTGAGTTTTACGCTTCGGAGAAGCCCAACGTCATAACTGCGCCCATGCCCGAGCATGGCTCAGGAATCAATGCTATTGAGGTTGTCTCTGCCACAGAGGATGCTGATGATGAGAACCCGGATGTTGACAGCTGGATCTACCTGACTACCAACGGTGGACCAAATAACTGGATGGCGAAGGACTTCATACTTGTTTCTTTTATTCCACAGTAATTGAATTTTGTTTTAAGATTTGTAATAAACAGTTTGAAACTTTACGGTCTGGTGCCTTGCTCGAGGCACCTTGGCTTTGTTTGTGAGGGCTATTATTTGTCATTTCATATATTATTAATAAAGCATTGGACGTTTCTTGCATTACAAATTTTGCACTTCTGGTTTTTCTTTTCTGTCTTTTACTCTATCAAAATAGCTATTCTCTTACACACACTCACGTATCATACTGCAGATCCATATCCACTCTGGATCCCATTGGTAACAGCTCTGCTACTGCCAGTTATGACTTCAAAAACCCGATCAACCAAGCCGAGGACGAAGGTGAGGATGATTGTGAGGTTCCTGGAGAACTTGCTATACTACTACAACAGGAAGAAAGGGACATACAGCCTCATGAATAGCCAGTTGAGTCAGTGAATTTGGGTAAAAAGGAAGACAAGAAAGAGGTCAAAATAGGTGCGAACCTGGAGCCTAGTGTCAAACAACGGTTAATACAGATGCTACACGACTATGTTGAGATCTTCTCCTGGTCCTATGAAGACATCCCTGGTTTAGACATTGATATTGTGGTACATCGCCTACCAACTAAAGAAGACTTCCCTCCGGTAAAGCAGAAAGTTTGCCGTATGTGCCCCGAAATGTCCAAGAAAATAAAGGCAGAGGTTATGAAACAGTTTGACGTGGGATTCTTAGCTGTCACTTCTTATCCGTAATGGGTTGACAACGTTGTTCCGGTACCTAAGAAGGACGGTAAGGTACGGATGTGTGTGGACTACCAAGATCTGAATAGGGCAAGCCCCAAGGACGACTTCCCACTTCCTCACATTGATGTTCTAGTCGACAACACCGCGCAGCACAAGATCTTCTCCTTCATGGATGGTTTTTCTGGCTACAACCAGATCAAGATGGCTTCTGAGGACATGGAGAAGACAACCTTCGTTACATAGTGGGGCACCTTCTGTTACAAGGTAATGCCTTTTTGGTTGAACAATGCTGAGGCAACTTATCAGCGCGCCATGGTCGCTTTGTTCCACGATATGATTCACCACGAGATTGAGGTTTATGTTGATGACATGATAGACATGTCCCAAACTGAGGAAGAACATCTTGATCATCTCCAGAAATTGTTTGACAGGTTGAAGACGTACAAGTTGAGGTGGAATCCGAACAAGTGTAGCTTCGGGGTAAGATCTGGTAAGCTTATGGGTTTTGTCGTCAGTGATAAGGGTATTCAGGTGGACCCTGCAAAAGTAAAGGCCATACAAGAGATGTCTCTCCCCGCATAAAGAAGGAAGTTAGAGGTTTCTTGGGACGTCTGAATTACATCGCTAGGTTCATTTCACATATGACTGCTACTTGTGATCCGATCTTCAAGCTGCTGAAGAAAGATCAAGTGGTAAAGTGGAATGATGAGTTCCAGACCGCTTTCAAAAGAATCAAGGAATACCTTCAAGAACCACCAATTCTGATGCCTCCAGTTGAAGGAAGACCTTTGATATTATACTTGACAGTGCTAGACAATTCAATGGGGTGTGTGTTGGGGCAACATGACGAGTCTGGTCGAAAATAGCACGCCATTTATTACCTTAGCAAAAAGTTTACCGACTGTGAGACCCGATACTCATTGCTCGAGAAAACTTGCTACGCTTTGGCATGGGCTGATCGCCGACTGAGACAGTATATGCTGACTCACACTACCTTGTTGATATCAAAGATAGATCCGATCAAGTACATTTTCGAGAAGCCCGCCTTATCCAGAAGAATAGCAAGATGGCAGATGATCTTAACCGAGTACGACATCCAATACACGACCCAAAAAGCAATCAAAGGGAGTGTGTTGGAGGATCGTTTGGCACATCAGGCCGTGGATGACTACCAGTCCATGAATTTCGAGTTCCTGGATGAGAATATCATGTTGGTAACCGACTCCGAAGAACCTGGAACAGATGAAGGACCCAAGGAGGGATCCCGATGGTCTATGTATTTTGATGGAGCCTCGAATGCATTGGGTAATGGCATTGGCGCTATAATTATATCTCCTGAGGGCTGTCATACTCCGTTCACCGCACGATTATGTTTTAACTACACCAACAATATGGTGGAGTATGAAGCGTGTATCATGGGTCTTCGAGCTGCTATGGACCTAAGGATTAAGTTCTTGAGTGTATTCAGAGATTCCGCCCTAGTGATAAGTCAGATCAAAGGTGAGTGGGATACGAAGCACCCGAATCTTATTCCTTACAAATAATATGTACTGACATTGCTCCCACACTTTGAGGAGATAACCTTTGAACATTTCCCAAGAGAGGAGAATCAGTTAGCGGACGCGTTAGCTACTATGTCTTATGTGTTCAAAGTTAGGTGGGACAATGAAGCTCCCCAGATTACCATTGAGATGTTGGATGAACCCGCACACTGCTTCCAGATCGACACCGAAGAAGTGGCAGACAAACCCTGGTTTCACGAAGTCAAAAGGTATCTTGAGGCTCAAGAATACCCCGAGGGGGCATCTGTTAATGATAAGAAGTTTCTGAGAAGGTTCGATGCGAATTTCTTCATCAGTAATGGTATCCTCTATAAGCGTAACCATGATTCAACCTTACTGCGCTGCATAGACAAGAGCGAGGCAGAAAGGATCATGACAGAGTTACATGAAGGTACCTTCGGAACTCATTCCAATGGACATACCATGGCGAAGAAAGTCCTACGGGCAGGATATTACTGATCCACCATGGAAGCCAATTGTTATCAGCACTCTCGAACCTGTCATAAGTGCCAAGTCTATGCTGATAAGGTGCATGTACCTACGGTTCCCCTGAATGTTTTGACAACTCCTTGGCCCTTTTCAATGTGGGGAATCAACATGATCGACGAGATCATGCGTCTAATGGGAATTGTTTCATTCTGGTAGCAATTGATTATTTCACCAAGTGGGTTGAGGCAGCTTCCTTTGCTACAGTAACTAAGAACGTCGTGGCGCGATTTATTCGACACAATCTGATATGTCGATATGGTGTACCAGAGAGAATTACTACTAACAATGGTACAAATCTCAACAACTTGATGATCACCGAGCTCTGCAAATAGTTCAAGATACAACATCATAACTTTTCTCCCTACCTTCCAAAGATGAATGGGGCTGTTGAAGCGGCTAACAAGAACATCAAAAAGATTGTACAGAAGATGATGGTGACATAAAAAGACTGGCACGAGATGTTACCATTCACTCTTCATGGGTACCGTACCTCAGCACGAACATCGACAGGGGAAACACCCTACTCTTTGGTGTATGGCATGGAGGCAGTCTTGCCCATCGAAGTCCAGATACCCTCTCTCAGGATTATGAAGGATGCAGGTTTGAACAAAGACGATTGGATCCAAACCCGGCTTGATCAGCTGAATCTAATCGATGAAAAAAGACTTACTACTATCTGTCATGGTCAGACGTATCAAAAGCGAATGATCAAGTCCTTTAACAAGAAATTAAGATGTCAAGAATATCAAGTCGGGGATCTAGTGATCAAACGCATCATACTACTGCAAGTTATTCCCAGGGGCAAATGGACCCCCACATACGAAGGGCCATTTGTGGTTAAGAACATTTTCTCGGGAGGAGCTATGATTCTAACCACCATGGATGGTGACGACCTTCCTCACCCCGTCAATGCAGACATAGTGAAAAGATACTACGCATAATCAAAGACCTGTTAGGTTGACTAGCCTAGGAAAAAATAAGGGCTTCCCGGCGAACCAAAAGGGTTCGGGCAAAAGTAAGGGATGAAAATGAAAAAAACTTTACACCCGGCAAGTCGAAAACCTGAAAAGGCGACTTGGGCAAAAAGGGGTATCCTAGTGGACTGAAAACCCAAAAGGGTGGTCCAGGAAAACATTAGGGATTGAAGCGTAACAATATGTCTCATTGGATCATCTTGCAACTAGACCCATGCAACAAAGTGATGAGATGCTTGAAGATATAAAGGCAATAGCAAAATTGAAACCAGATGGAATCGTTCCACATAGCTGTTTTTCTTTCTTAAACAAAAAATATAATTTCTATCTTTCGGCGACGTTCTCTTAATAGAGTGTCAGCTTCCTTTTACAAAACGCCTATTACGGGCCAACTTCAAAATCAATACAAGTCATTTTCACAAAGCTTTGATTTATTTTCTTTTTCCTGTTTTGTTTTGCTAGAACGTCCAATGGTTCATTTTTGATATATGCATTTGAAAATAATTGCTGCTCATCAATATTCACATGAAAAAAAAAGACAATTACTCGTAATTCCAAGAGCAGGGAAAACAAGAAGTGCCTAAACCTTACAGTTACTCTGCCCATCAGGTACTGGGATAGAGCCAGCTTGAGAACATGGGCAGTGGTACATACACTCCCCACAGAGTAAAAAGATATCTAAAGACGACTATGTCAGCTTCCCCGAGCAGGACATGACTCTCCCCAACTGAGGTTCACAATCGCGAGTGAGTCACTAAATTATTCCCCAAGCAGAGTTTATTTCTCTCACGAGCAGAAATTCAATCTCCAACGGAATTCATTACCACCAGCAACGGAAATTCATCCCCAACTGAGTTTATTTCCCCAAATTAGCAATCTATCTGCAGAGTATCTCCTCTCGAACAGAGTCATTCTCTGCAGAGTTATCTGTAAACAAGGGGCAAATCCCCATCATAATCATCTTTGTTCACCATCCCCAATAGAAGTAGAGGAACTATGGTTTTTACAGCAGTCAAGAATAACACTTCTCATACTCTCCAAACAGCAATCAAGGATTTATTTTCCCGGACTCAGATTATCATGTCAACATTTCATGTTCATACATCATGACATGTGCATACATTACATGTAACATAATCTCAATTATTTTGAGAACCTCATCACAATACATCTCATGCATCAGACATAACTAACCCTGTATTTCTTTCAGGAAAGACAATTATTATTAACAATTTCCAACAGGTCCATGATCAACACTCGAAGCTAAACAGAGTAATCATCAGTGCGACAAATGCAACCTTACCCAGGTTCCCTCTGCAGTTTTACCCAATTTCATGTAAAAGTAACCCTACCATCCAGGTTCCTTCTCAAGCCCTACTATCCAGGCTTTCATGTCGAAGTAACCCTACCATCCAGGTTTCTTCTCAAGCCCTACTATCCAGGCTTTCATGTCGAAGTAACCCTACCATCTAGGTTCCTTCTCAAGCCCTACTATCCAGGCTTTCATGTCGAAGTAACCATACCATCCAGGTTCCTTCTCAAGCCCTACTATCCGGGCTTTCATGGCGGAGTAACCCTACTATCCAGGTTCCTTATCATAGCCCTACTATCCAGGTTCCTTCTTGCAACCCTACTATCCAGGCTTTCATATCGAAGTAACCCTACTATCCAGGTTCCTTCTCACAACCCTACTATCCCGACCTTTCATATCGAAGTAACCCTACTATCCAGGTTCCTTCTCACAGCCCTACTATCCAGACATTCATATCGAAGTAACCCTACCATCCAGGTTCCTTCTCACAACCCTACTATCCAGGCTTTCATATCGAAGTAACTCTACTATCCAGGTTCCTTCTCACAACCCTACTATCCAGGCTTTCATATCGAAGTAACCCTACCATCCAGGTTCCTTCTCACAACCCTACTATCCAGGCTTTCATATCGAAGTAACCCTACCATCCATGTTCCTTCTTCAACCCTACTATCCAGGCTTTGATGTCGAAGTAACCCTATTATCCAGGTTCCTTCTCATAACCTTACTATTCGGGTTCTTCCTCTCTTATCCCCCAGGAAGCAGTCCACAACACTGTAAGACCGGAACCCGATCAAACACAATTGATTTCACATTTACACATAAAGTCGCGATGCAGCATATACCCCGACTGGATACGCAACTCACATCCTCTTCCCCAAACAAGAGTTATTCCCCAGTAGAGTAACGGACAATTGAAGCTCCTGAAACTCTATTTCTCCTAAGACAGAGACCAGCATTCCCCAGTGAAGTCCTCCTCAAACAGGTATACAGGCTCTCACAAAGGAATCTCTTATGCGATCGACATCTCTTCGGATGGCATCTTTAAGCCCGTCTCCGACAAGTCTCTAGCAACTACCAAATGGCGTCTATAAGCCCATTCTCGATACCACAAGTCAAGTATCACTTCATTCGAGTGCAAATTTCTGGGCACTCTAGTGTTCAATCATCTTCTACCTTCAGATCATGAAAGGAAGACGAGCCAATCTACATCTTCATGTTTAATAATATTGCACAGGGGCAGCTGTTGTACCCCAAAATTTGCTCTCCCATATTTCTCAACACTAGACAACTGTGAAGAATTCAGGCCATATGACGGACCTGGACAAGGATCCCAATGGACCTTGTTCTTTGATGGAGCATCCAACGCACTTGTTAATGGTATCGGTGTTGCACTCATATCTCCAGAGGGGTGTCATACTCCCTTTACTGCCATACTTTGCTTCAACTGTACAAACAACATGGCAGAATACGAAGCGTGCATCTTCAGTCTCAGAGCTGCCATAGACTTGGGAATCAAATCCTTAGATGTATTTGGGGATTCAGCTTTGGTCATCAGTCAGATCAAAGGGGAATGGGACACCAAGCACCCAAATCTAATCCCTTACAAAGAACATGTTTTGACATTGCTACCACATTTTGAGAAGATTACCTTCGAGCATTTCCCGCGAGAAGAAAATTACCTAGCAGATGCTCTAGCCACAATGTCATCTATGTTTAAACTTAATTGGGATAACGAGGCTCCCCAGATCACCATTGAACGAATGGATGAACCAGCGTACTGTCACGAGATTAATACTGAAGAGGTAGTGAACCAGCCTTGGTTTCATGAAGTCAAGAGGTATCTCGAGGCTCAAGAATATCGAGAAGGAGCTTCAATCAATGATAATAAGTTCTTAAGGAGATTATATGCTAAATTCTTCCTCAGTAATGGCATCCAGTACAAACGCAATCATGACTCCATTTTGCTTCGGTGCATGGATAAGGTTGAGGCTGAAAAGATCATGGCTGAATTACATGAAGGTACTTTTGGCACCCACTCCAGTGGGCATACGATGGCGAAGAAAATCCTACGGGAAGGCTATTATTGGTTTACCATGGAAACAGATTGCTATCAACACTCTCGAACCTGTCATAAGTGTCAAATTTATGCTGACAAGGTGCATGTACCTCCGGTTCCTCTGAATGTCTTGACGGCTCCTTGGCCCTTTGTTATGTGGGGAATTGATATGATTGGAGAAATCAAGCCAACATCCTCCATTGGACATCGCTTCATCCTAGTGGCCATTGACTATTTTACAAAATGGGTGGAGGCAGCTTCCTTCACTTCTGTTACCAAGAATGTTGTTGCCCGCTTCATCAAGCAAAACCTTATTTGTCGGTATGGTATCCCGGAAAGGATCATCACTGACAATGGTACAAATATCAATAACACTATGATCACCTTATTATGCGAGCAATTCAAGATCCAGCATCACAATACTTCTCCCTATCGGCCAAAGATGAATGGTGCTGTCGAAGCTGCAAATAAAAACATTAAGAAGATCATACAGAAAATGACAGTCACATACAAAGACTGGCATGAGATGTGTTATCATACCACAGCTCGCACATCAATCGGGGCAACACCCTATTCTTTGGTTTACAGCATGGAGGTTGTCTTTCCTATTGAGGTTCAGATCCCTTCCCTGAGGATTATGAAGGATGCAGGATTGAACGAAGACGATTAGATCCAGACTCGACTTGATCAATTGAATTTGATTAATGAAAAGAGACTTATTGTTGTTTTCCATGGTCAAATGTATCAAAAACGGATGGTTAAGGCTTTCAACAAGAAAGTCAGACGCCAAGTGTATCAAGTTGGGGATCTAATGATCAAACGTATCATCTTGCCACAAAGTGATCCCAGGGGAAAATGGACTCCTACCTATGAAGGACCATTTGTAATAAAAAACATATTCTTCGGTGGGGCAATGATCTTGACCACCATGGATGGCGACGACCTGCCACACTCTGCGAACGCAGACATAGTCAAAAGATACTACGCATAAGAGACCCGCTAGGTTGACACACCTAGGCAAAACAAGGGCGTCCCGACGAACCAAAAGGTTCGGGAAAAAATTAAGGATAAAACAAAAATTTGTACACCCGGCAAGTTGAAAACCCGAAAGGGCGACTTGGGCAAAAAGGGGTTTCCCGGTGGACTGAAAACCCGAAAGGGCGGTCCAGGCAAAAGTTAGGGAATTAAAGCGTATGACTATGTCCCGTCGGATCAATTCAGGGACAACCTTTGGCTTCAACTGACAGATTCAGCATTTTTGATCAATCTAGTCATCTTCGGATAAGGCACAAATAGACAAAATACTCTGAGATACGAAGGCTATAGCAGAATGGAAACCCCATAGGATTTTTATACACGTAGCTATCTTTTCTTTGTATCAAATTTTTCTTGTTTTACGACAGCATTCTCTTACTAGAATGTTTGTCCCCTTTGTACAAAATATTTATTTAAAGTCAATACAAAGATATCCCTTTGAAAGTGCAAAAACTATTTGTCTTTTTCTTTACGCTTGTGTTTTGTTTACGAAAATGTCCAATGATTAATTGTTGAACATATGCCTTTAAACATGATTACTGTTTACAAATACACAAAATGAGAAAGACAATTACTGGTAGGTTGAAAGAATAGGAAAATGTCTCTAGGCCATTCCTTCAGTAATCCCCTACAGTACGTCATCTAAATCCCCAGAGGAACGAAGTGCCCAATTATCAATCCCCAGCAAAGGTCGTCAAATTTCTCGGGACTCCCCAACAAATCTTACAAGCAGTACATGGCATTACCCCCACAACAGAATTTACTTCTCTCAACAAAAGTTCATCATTACTTCAACTTCAAGTCATGAAAATTCACATATCCTCAGCGGCATTCAGGGATTTATTTTCCTCAATCAAATAGCAATGCAACAAATTACTTCACATACACATACATTGCATCCATATATCATAAACATTAATAAAGAAAATACATTGCATCATACATTTCATGCAACATAACTTTGTATTTTAGCTAACATTTTACCCTTTTCAAGATAAGATTAACAACTACCATTAACAATATACAATTCAGATACAGTTCAGATATGCTCCAGACACGGACGCCATTCTGATACTCATTCAGATTCAACTTTCAGATATAGTTCAGATACGCTCCATACACGGATGTTATTCTAATACTCATTCAGATGCAACTTTCAGATACAGTTCGGATACGCTCCAGACACGGATTCCATTCTGATACTCATTCAGATTCAACTTTCAGATACAGTTCAGATATGCTCCAGACACAGATGCCATTCTTATACTCATTCAGATTCAACTTTCAGATACAGTTCAGATACGCTCCAGATACGGATGCCATTCTGATACTTGGTCAAAATCAGCTCCCAGATATAGTTCAGGTACGCTCAAAACACGGACGCCATTCTGATACTCATTCTTTCAGCTTACAAATTACAACTCAACAAGAATTCTTGGATGGCATCTACAAGCCCATCTCCAACAAGATTTTATCACCTCTCCAAATGACATATTTAAGCCCATTCCCTCAACCACACATCGTCGAGTGCAAATTTCTGGGCACTCTAGTGTCCAATCATCTTTCACCTTCGAGTCACGAATGGAAAAACTCGCCAATCTAACTCTTCAGGTATAAGAAGATTGACCAGGGAAGCTGTTGTACCCCAAAATTTTCCCTCTCATTTATCAAGATTTTTCTCACAAGATCTCTTTGACTCAAGACTGGATTAGGGCTTGACTAGCTCAAGACATCTCATCATGCACTAATGACCCAAAATTAGGGTTTGAGATTGCACAGGGATTTTTGGACTATCAATGCTTCATATGACTTTAAAGGATCATTATGGACCCCCAAGATTATTCATGCCATGTTTCAAGCTTTGAATCACAGTTTTGATCAGTCAATTGGACAGTTGACTTAAAAATCAGTTGTATTGGTGAAAAAGTCAACAATGGCCAATTTATAATCAAAATTCATAATTTTTTATCCACGTCAACATTTTAGACTCATATGTATCATTTGATCAAGTTTGGACCATAATTCCTCAAGAAATTTGATCAAATCATCAAAAGGGCAAAATGGCCAAAATTAGGGTTTTGACAGAGAGAGGGCAATTTTTGGTTTTTGACCTAGAAAATGATCAATTGGTTTAAAGCATGATTTCAAGAGTTCAATTTCATCATCTTGGCCTAATTACATGGTTCAAAACATTTCAAATCCATTGGTTTGACAAATGAATTTTTCAGTCAATTGATCAAAAGTCAACAGTATACTGAAAAGTCAAACTTTAACTTTTTAGTCAAAATCAAATACCAAGGATCACAATTCATCAAAACATGTCAAAATATGAAACTCGTTCATCAATAAATCAAAGATTGAAGATTTTGTTTTGAAATTTGAAAATTTCTTTACTTAGAAATTTTTCTAAGTATAGAAAATTTCTTGTTTTTTCTCAACTTTAAGCCAAATTCTCACAATGATACAAGATGATTCAAAGAAAGGTCCCAAAATGAAAGTTGTAGATCTCAATGAAATATAAAACTTTGCTTCACACAATTCCTCCTAAAGATGCTTGGATCTCAAGATATAAGTTTGTGAATACATGCTCATGAACTAAAATAACTTAGTGAAATTTTGCCCTAATTTAGGCAGGTTTTTGACCTAACTTCATGGCAACTTTTCACCTAGTTCCAAGAGGAATCTTGGAAAGAAATTCAAAGATGAGTTATATATCACATTTCAAGCTTTCCAAAATTTCCAAGAACTCCTTGAGATCATTCTTGAGTAGGGAGAATGGAAGAGATGAAGTTGGAAATTTCTCACTTTGATTTCAAGCCATTTCATGAAGAACAAAACTCAAATCCTCAAGCATGCTGTAATATCTTCACTTTTCAGGCCTCAAACTAGTTTTTCACTCCACCATTAATGAATTGCACAAGTTTTCATGCCCTAAATCCAAGCATTCAATGCTCTGTACATGAACATTACCATTTTTGGCACAAAGGTGCCATTTCCATTTTTATAAAGCATAACTTTTGCAACTTTTCACTCCTTGAGCCTTGCACTTGTTTTCTCTGCACATAAGCAAAGCCACAACAAAGAGCAACTTACATGAAGCCTCTACCAAACCAGACCTCGCCTGTACAGCCCTTAGGGACTTGTCTCCTCACCTTTCTTCAAAAACAAGAAATGTAGCAAGACATGTGATCTTGTACTTCTGAGCAAGCATAAGTCCTCCAATCTTTTGCTCTATATAAATCCATCATTATGCAACTAAAACCAAGAATGCCCAAACCTTGAAACACCCTAGAATCAGAAATTGCATACCAAGTCTCCAAACTTTCCATTTTTGACTTGTAAACTGAATCTTCCATTCTCCTCGTGCATTTTCAGGCCTTTTGCTTCCCTAAGCTTCCTTACCTTACAAGTGAACCATCCCACACCCTGAAACGTCACTGTAACTCCATCTTCCCCATTGTTGAACTTCAAAAACAGAGTAACACGGGTGGACTTATCCAAATCATTCCAGCCACCCTCAAGACAAGCTAAGCATTGCATTATCTTCCTAGAGGTTCAAGGAAGCTAACCTGATCATCACAACATCCTAAAGCAAGCTCATTTACAAAACACGATTTCCATTTTCAAGGTGAGTTTTCTGTTTTTATAACTCTTGATACATGCATAGTTAGCTTTCCATTTGTGAATATACAATGTATACATCATGCTACGAAGCTGTACATATCCATAGCTTGCATTTATTTGGCCTGAGTTGAGAGAATTTTGAGTTTGAAGTTTCTGAAAAAATTAGGTTAAGAATTAGGCCAACAAAATTCTCTTTGATCTTGGACTTATAATTTTAGCTATGCACATGGTTAGAATCGTGAGATAAAATGCTATAATATTCATGTTATCACTTTCCATTTTTGTTGAGAGATGAAAGAGTTATAGGGGGTCCGGCTGGATAGAGGAAGAAGATGAAGTACATGGCAAGGAAGCGTTTTATGTTATGTATTTTTAGTTTCATTTGAACTAACGGATGTACAGCCACCCCAATGGCAAGGCAGCGCATATAAATTGTCATAGGTCATGGGTTCGAGCCTTGGCGCATGCCTTTTTCTTTTTTTTTTCATACTTTTTCCATTTGTTTTGTTGTTTTTGCAGCGTGGGCTTCAGCACATTGGGCCCAATGCTTTTTTGCTAACCTCCTGCCTCCTTTTTTATTACATCACCCCTGGCCCAAATATTTTCATTTACTTATTTTATTTTGTTTCATTTCATTAAATATATTTTTTTCTTAAATATTAAAAATAATAAAAACATAAAAATGATAAATTTTATATTTTGTTTATTTTATATTATTTTCTCATAAAAAATATTTTTATTTAATTATATATTAACTATTTTTCTTAATAAACTTGTAAATTAAAAATAGAATAAGGTTAAGTATTTACTATTTTTTTCCTCGCACTTATAAATATTTATTTTAATATGTAAAAGGACTAAAATATTTCATAAATACTATTTATTATCTTCAAGACAAAAATACAAAAAAAAAGTACTTAAAAAATTTTATTTTATTTTAACAAGTTAGAATTAGGGTTAATCAATTTCTGAGAAATAATTTCCTTTTCTTAATTTATTAGGTTTAGTTCAAAACTTTTTTCATATAAAAAACAAAACAAAAAATCTTTTTCTTCATATACATATCTTTGCATATTTAATTTATATTATACATTATTTATTCCAATATTTGTACAAATTCAATTTGGTTGTAATAGTTTAATTAGATTTATATTATTGCAAATCCCCATTCATAAAATGTTGTAATAGCGTAGTAATCTTTAAATTCCGCAATTTATCACTTTTACATAACATGTTAGTAATTAGGGTTTGTATGGCAAGGTAAAAACAATCAAATAGAAAACCCTAATCCAAGACAAAATCAAGCATGAAAATAACACACTTGCACACAAGCACCCTTAGGGTTACTCCACTTGGTTTCCTTACACAAAAAATGGCCATATTACGCATGCGAAGTATCTTATCAAAACAAACAAATATAAGATCATAGTACCTCGATGACGCTATTTAGAGTTGCCTTACAAAAATGATCTTAGTCCCTCAAAAAAAGCTAAGATACTTTGCAACATTGCGAATCATGGTTATACGATGACCCACGTCCGTCCCGTCTACATTCAAAGATAGGGTTGCTTACAAAATCAATGGTAAGACAACAATGTCAAAGGAAAATAAAATGAACAAGAAAGACATTTGAGTAGGTAGATTACTTCTAGTTACTTGCTCCATTTCAAACAAATATCCTTGCTATTTTCAAAACAAAAACACAAATTTCCAAACATCTTACAAACATTGAAAACTTTTTCAAAAAGATAAACATCTTTTTATACATTCTTACGAACGAGAATCATTACAAAGATTGCCTAAACAATGGCCTCTTTTACAAAATACTTTCTAAACCACACAAAACACAATTTCAAAACAAAAGCAAGTTATCTAGCAAGTAACTAAGAGCCCGTGGAAAACCATGGATGAAAAGGGTGCTAATACCATCCCTTTTCATAATCTACCCCCCGAACTCAAGAAACAATCTCAAAGGTCTTTCCTGTGCTTTTTCACCTTTCCTTTTGGATAAAAGAAAAGTCGGTGGCGACTCTTGCTAACCGCAACATTTATGATAAAACGCAAAACCTTCAAGTCAATTCTTCCAATACATCACAGTATGGATGTAAGAAACCATAAAACTGGGACAAGTATACATGTCTTAAAGATTCGATGGATGGTTGGATACCAATCGGCATATTGGACAGTTGACTTGCTGTTGGTTTTGTGCATGGTCTTTTCATAGTCTGGCTCCCTTGCGACACCTCAACATGCTCTCACTGGCTAGGATCACGATTCTCATCACTCTCTTGACTCTTTCTACTATTCTTATTTCCTGTCTTAGTGTTTTACTTCACCGGAAGTGGATACATAAAAGTTGTAGATGAATGAGTTAATTCCCAAACCTTTTTTCAACACCCTCTAGCCTACAATATCAAAAGTACTAAAATATGTCTTCAACTCTTCACACCATGCTTCTAAATCCAATTGTGTACCACTTTCTTTCTGACTGACCTCATGCTCTTCAATGTGTAATTTCTTCCTAAAAGCATGAAATGAGTTTAAAGGAACATGATTTCCTTGTAGTGAGAACCCGCCAACATGACACGCACACGGTAACCCATGTGTTGTTCTAATGAAGCAACCACATCTTTCTTGGCTTGCACCAACAACTTTTAAGCTTTATAGTCCCTTTGCAATGGGCTGTATGCACTCTCTTTAAACAAAACCATGGAACTTGGCATATAATGAAGTGTTATACTGATGCTCAATATTTACAATACTTTTTTTAATCGACACTATGATTGAACCTAGTTGCAACTTCAACATGGTGTTCACAACATCCTAACTTCAACATAAATCCTCTTGGCTTATAGTCAACATGTTTTTTAGTCTCCAATGAGCAGACTCCACCCTAAAAACCATAAATAGAATTATATGTTAAATTATGATTAGTAATGTAATAACATCAAACTATCATGTTCCTTGTATTTGTTTGTTGTTGTGTTCCCTAAATGAGTGACTATGTTAGTCTAAGCAACAACAAACCTTTCTTTATAAGGTGTTAACCATGTTTCACTAACATACTTAACAAATAAAGGAATATCAACAAATACATTCTCAAAGTGTTTGAATTATTTGACAAACTTAGGTTCTCTATTTGAATATGAAATTCTGGCACATAGATACAAGATGTCGAACCAGATATTACGACACTCATATCAGATCAGACTCAACAATAAGAACAATTATGCAAGTAAAATGATTTTCAGAAAGAAAAGAACATAAATCAATTGTTAACCCAGTTTGGTGCAACATCACCTACTCTGGGGGCATCCAAGTCAAGAAAGAAATCCACTCAATAGTATTAGTTTGAAGTTCTAAACAACCCCTGTTTTACAAAATTCTCACCTAATAACTACCAGTGTTATTTATATCAAAGATCCTCCTACCCTCTCACTTCCTTTTAGTCACAAACCTGTGACAAAGTAACATTGATAGACAAAATATAGAAGAAACTCTTCAAAGACAACTAACCATTTCTGCTTAAAATCTTATGACTGGTGAACAAAGATAACTTGACACACAATCCACTCTTGCTTAAAAGCTTATGAGTGATTGAAAAATAACAACTAAGACTGAATCCAACTTTAATATCAAATTGATAAGAGATTGGATCATAATGAACAATGAACAAACTGAAACCCTAAACCCTTATCTCATGCAGACAACTTCTCCAAGTGTTTTTATGTTTATAAAGTCCTTATGTAAAGAATCTTGCAAGCATGGGCTTAGACTCTTCACGCATATCCAATATTCTAGCTGCAAATCTTCTGCAAAATCTTCTCCACAAAAATAGGAACAAAAATATAAAGATTCCTAAAAAGTATTCAAGATCCTTTTTATGAAACAAAAGCAATTATTCTATAGAACCAATGTTCCTATAATAACCCTTCTTAGATTGCGACTATATGAGGACTAAAAGCATACATAATCTCGTATTTTAAAAACAAATCTTCCAAGAAGTAAAACCTAAATTGTACTGATATTCTGGTATAACATGTTACGACATCATGCTCGAAATCTGTCTTCAATGATGTCTGACCAACATGTCAAGACATCTGTCACATCATCTTGTTGAGATACATGTTTTAACAAATTTGCTATCAATCATAAAACCATAAACTTAACAATCTCCCCCTTTGGAAAATTTTGGATAAAACAACCTTTGCCTGATATAACTAGAGATCAGGAAAAAATCAGTAATAAAATAATAACAAAATATAAGATACATGAACACCATGTAAACTTGAAAAATCAGCAAACAATCAACAATCATTGGCACACACAACAAACACAACTAAGAACATAGAGAGAATCAAACTCTCACACTCTATAATTACACTAAAGACCAGATGTCATGACATTTTGTCTGATATCACAAAGCAGAATCACAATAACACATAACATCAACACCATGCTCCCCCTCTCACAATAGTCCCCATGTCACATGGAATCAAAACTCAACCTCAAGGGAACATCCACAAGCATAAAAATAATCCCAAGCACACAGATGATACACACATAAAACAAATCCAAACAGAACACAAAAACCAGTCCAATATCCAAGCAGTGACACCATTAACACCATTTATCCCCCTTTAAGCCACATTCTTGACAACAGCTAAAGATATGACACTAGAAACAATCACTTCTTAGTCCTTTTCTCCTTCTGTCATATCACCAAACTATTGTTCCTAAAAAATGTAGATCCCTAGTTCACCCCTTAATTTTTCAAATTTATTTACATCCAATGCCTTGGGGAAAATATCATCCAATTGCTTCCAATTTGCGACATGCTCTAAGTAACACCTTTGTCTTTAACAATATCCCTTATAAA
Source organism: Vicia faba (assembly GCA_948472305.1). Lineage (NCBI taxonomy): Eukaryota > Viridiplantae > Streptophyta > Magnoliopsida > Fabales > Fabaceae > Vicia > Vicia faba. The sequence continues at coordinate 1,517,688,982 of OX451738.1, forward strand.
ATGATGACGAATGTCAATGTGTTTTTTCCTACTATGTTGAATGGGATTTTTAGAAATGTTGATAGCACTCAGGTTGTCACAGAATAATGCCATGACATTTGGCTTGACATTATACTCTTTTAACATCTGCTTCATCCAAATCAATTAGGAATAGTTGATTCCTATGGTAATTGTGATACGGTGGCAGAACCGACTGTTTGACGCTGGTTTGTGTTTTGCATTTTGTGTTCGCAAAATGTCGCGGTAAGCAAGAGTCGCCTGTGACTTTATTTCATCCATTCGGAAAGGAAAAAAGTACAGAAAAAAAATCCCTTTTCGAGATATTCTGAGTACGGGGGGGGGGGGGGGGGGGGTAGATTATAGAAAGGGAAGGTATTAGAACCCTTTCTATCCATGGTTTTCCATGGGCTCTTAGGTACTTTCTCATCTTTTTAAAATTGCTTATGTATGTGCTTTATTTTGTAAAGTTTGACTTTGTGATAACCCTTGTATCAGTCCTTAAAGGTGTGACGACGTTGTTTTGAAAATTGTTTTGAAATGTGTAAGTGTGAAAAAAAGTTTTTTTTGAGCAAGTACCTACCAGCATCTACCTACTCGGAAAAAGATCGTTTCTATTCTCGTTTCCTTTAGACGGTGCTATCCTACTATTGAGAAATAGGTAGCACCGTCGTTGGAATTGTAAGGGTCAATTCGAAAGGGACGTACGATCACTGAAGCAATGTTAGGACACCTTAGTAATAATCCTAGAGTCTTAAGATCATATTCGAGGCAACATTTCCGAGGCAACGTTTGATCTTTTTAGACAGGAGGGAAACCACTAAGACACCCCATACTTAGTGACCTTTTAAAGAAGGCGACCGAAGTGTGAGTATACCCTTAGAGTGATATGTGCAAGTGATCTATTTTCAATTATTTAATCTTTGCACATTATGGTTTTCTAACTGGATTAAATTGCCATGCATTCTTTGTCATACAATCCTATTAGCATACATCTAAACAGTTAAATATTTGCGAGAATTAAATGGCGAGAAAGTAAATCTACACTATTACAAGGCATCGGGGAGGGGATTAATTACATAGCCAAAAACCCGGGAGAAAGCGATAAATAAAAGCCCTATATTAAACTATTACAAACCATGAACAGTTACAACAATATTGTAAAAATAAATAACACGCGGCGAATTAAATACGGGGCAATTAGGGTTTTGACCCTTGACTTAAACCTAATTGCGATTGATTAAAACAGTTTTTGTTATGTTTTAAGAAAATAATGGAATTGTTAAATTAAAGGAAAATCCTAAGTCTAATTAATTTTAAACTAAGAAAATAAATTAATTCATCTAAAAGCCTTTTTTTGTATTTTATTTATTTGAGAGAAAGAGAAAAATAAAATTAAATCAAAAGTTTAACCTAATTTTCTATTTGATTTTATTTTTGAAAACAAATTACAATTTTTCTAATTTAAACTAAATTAAATTAATTTTGATAAAATAAAAACTAATCCTAATTTTTGATGAATTATAGATTTTGTGGTTTTTGTGAAAAAATGATTAATTTGTGAATTAAAGAAAATAAAAATAAAAATTGAAATATTTAAATAAATTAAAAGAAAAAAAGGAAGGAATAATGGGCCTGTGATCAGCAGCTCTGGTTCTGGCTGATGGATCCAGAAGATGACCCTCAGAAGATGGTATGTGTCGGATCTGATTCTGACTGTTGGATCCAGCAGATGATGGCCCTCAGAAGGTGAGGTACACTGGATCTGGCTCTGATTGATGGATCTAGAAGGCGGTCAGGGGACGCTAGATCTGGTCCTAGTTGATGGGCCCAAAAGGTGATGCACTGGATTTGGTCTTGGCTGGTGGAACCAGAAGATGTTGAACCTCAGAAAGTGCAGGTGCTGGATCTGGTGAAAACAAAGGGAGAAATGTCAAAAGCTCACGCCTGGGATCGAACCCAGAATCATGAGTTTCTGGCTTCCTTCTTCTGACGGACTGCGTTGGATGTTAACTTGTTAATACAGTAAAAACAAATAATATATCAGAAAAACAAGTTTCTGGCCATAATAACGCGCCAGAATTTAAACCAGTCAATCAAGTTGTGACACGTTGTTGTCTTCTTCCTTGGGACCGTTGTTTTAGGCTCTAAACCTTTACCTACAGACGCAGGTCTGTTGCTGAAACCTGTGTCATTCAAAAATTGTCCACAGGCGATATAAATGACCATGGCTGGTACCAATCAACTCGTCTCATCCCCAAGAGTCCCATGGTACAAGAATTAATGTCCAATTTCACCTGTATGACAAAACCCTAAAACCAAACGAAAAACCCTATCCATGGCAGCTTTTCATACAATCATCAGAAACACAATTGCATATAATGGTTAGCTTGCAAATTCATTAAGGAACAAGGATATGTAATCAAAACGTGCAAATGATGCGTAAATCCATGAGAACGAAAACAAATTTTTTGAACAAAACGTGACTTTTGTACCTTTGATTCCAGGGGTGAGAAAGCTTGCAATTGGTTGGAATTCCTTCTGGAGATGTCCAGGAATCTGTTGGTATCGTGAGAATGGCTCGAATTGGCCTCTAGGATGGAAATTGGATCAGCATTTTTCTTGAATTTTTTTTAGGCTTGTTTGCCTCTTTCACGACTTCTCAACCTCTTCCCATGCCTTGCCTTGCTTCTGTATATGTAATACAATCTATTAGGTCAACAATAACGACCTCAATCTTGCTCATTATGAATATTTAATTTAGTCTTTCATGGCATATGATTCTTTCCAAATTTGCTCAAATTCAATCTTTTTCCAACGAAATTAGCCTTGCATGAATTGATTATCAATTGACAGCATATAAGATCTTCCTTCAATGCAAAAATCATCCCTAAAACACAATATTTGATTTATTTAGATTTATTTGATTTTATTTGAATTTTCAGTGAATAAAAATCAAAATAAATTGAATAAATAAATAAATAAAGCATGGAGGGTCGCATAGGTCGTGGACTATGTTATCATTGAAGTGCAAGCATAAAAAGTTGGGCCCATTTAGCCAAAAAAATGCAAATTTGAGCACATTTGACTTTTGGCAATTTTGCAAAAAAGGTCAACTTGGCCAATGCATAACTCTCTAAATTTTGACCCTAGAGAGGTGTTCTTGGAATTTTTGGAAATCTTAAGATGTCCTCTAAGCAACCTTTTTGGTATCATTTCAATTGATTCTTCCATGTTCATGTATGAAGCCTTGACCCAAGAGGTGTTTTTGTTGACTTTTCAAAATGACCTATAATGTCAAAATTCATATCTTTTGGTGAGTGCATATTCTGAAGTTGGGAGATGAAGATGAAATGTAGGGAATTTCATCATCTTTAAAATGAGCTTTGGATGGGTCATTTCTGATAAAGTATGAGAAAGTTATGCTTGGTCAAAGTTGAGTTGACTTTTCTAACAAAACCCTACTTTAGCAATTTTTGGGTCTTGATGAATTGTGAGAAATCTTAGAGGAAACATGATCAACCCTTGATCAAATGATGAATAATACTTCAAAATGAGGATGTTGACCAAAAATCTTGAATTTTGACTGTATGTGGGCCACATTTGACTTTTGACCTAGCACAGTCGATTTTCAGGCGTTTGAGCAATTGACTGAGCAAATTTCTTCTGTAAGTCTTGAAACTTGACATGGATGATCTTGAGAACATATTAGGACAATGGTGAGAATTTGGGATCCTTTAGACGCAAGCATCTTGATGAAAACTGAAACCCTAATTTGAGACAGACTGCCTTAGGAGAGAGTTTGTCTGGTCAACTCTTGGACTTCCTTGAGCAATTTGGGGACTTCACTTGAAATGTATTGAGAAATATGGGAGGGAAAATTTTGGGGTACAACAGTAATATACTCTACTGCAGCAGTAGATAAGGACACATAATTTTGCTTCTTGTTGAACCAAGAAATAAGTTTATTTCCCAAGAAGAAGAAACCTCCTGAGTGCTTTTCTTATCATTAGCACTACCTGCCTAGTCTGCATAGTAATATCCTACAAGCATGGATCATACCCATGAGAGTATAACATGCCATAGTAACTAGTACTATTGATGTACTTCAGAATCCTCTTCACTTAATTGATGTGACTGATTTTGGGCTCAACTTGATATCTTGCACAAACACACACAACAAATGTGATGTCAGGTCTGCTAGCTTTAAGGTATAATAAACTACCAATCATGATTATGTATATAATTTGATCCACATCAACACCTTTTTAATCTTTAGATAACTTCAAACAAGTAGGTGCAGGTGTACCCTCTTATGACTAGCATTCTCCATACCAAACTTCTTCACTATGTTCTTGGCATACTTACTTTCAGAGATGAAGATATAATCATCCATTTGTTTCACTTGAAGTCCAAGGAAATAGGTTAATTCACCAACAAGACTCATTTCAAATTCAGATTGCATTTTCTTGACAAAATGTTGAACCATCGGGTCTGACGTCCCTCCAAACATAATGTCATCCATATATATTTGAGAAATTGTGAGTTTACCATCCTTATCCTTAACTAATAAAGTCTTGTTCATTCCTATTTTCTTGTAGTCATTATTGATAAGAAATCTTGTCAATATTTCATACCAGTCCCTAGGAGCATGCTTTTATCCATAAAGAGCCTTCTTCAGTTTTAACACATGATTTGGAAAAGTAGGATCAATGAATCCTTTTGGTTGTTCAACATACACCTCTTCGTGTAAGTACCCATTCAGAAAGTCACTTTTTACATCCATTTGAAATAGCTTGAACTTTAGTAAACATGCCACTCCTAATAGAAGTTTGACGGATTCAAGTCTAACAATTGGAGCAAAACTCCCATTAAAATATACTCCTTCAATTTGGGTGTATCCTTGAACCACGAGTCTAGTCTTATTTCTGGTGACAACTCCATTTTCATCAGATTTATTCTTGTACACCAATTTTGTTCCAATGACATTTGGTTAATTAGGCCTAGGAACTAAGTCCCACACTTCATTCCTTTTGAACTTACCCAGTTCTTCCTGCATGAAATTTATCCAAAATTCAACAGTTAAATCTTCCTTCACATTCTTGGGTTCAATCTAGAGACAAAGAAAGAGTTAGAAACCACCTCTCGTGATCTAGTAGTAATCCCTTCATTAAGATTTCTTATAATAAGTTCTTTAGGATGATCTTTTTAGATTCTAATTGAGGGACCTTTGTTGGCTTGGTTTTCATCAGGTTCAACATCAGAAGTCTCAACATTAATAGCAACATCCACCATATTTTTTGACTTATCATCCATCTGGAATGATGTTCCAACATCTGTTTTCACATCTTGTCCACTTTCTATGATTAAGTCATAAACCACAACATTTATAGACTCCATCATGACTTTGGTTCTGGAATTGAAGACTTTATAAGCTATTCTATTACTATATTAGCCTAGAAATATTCCTTCATCACTCTTAGGATCCATTTTCTTCTTTGCTCACTATCATCCAAAATGTAACATTTACTTCTAAAAACATGAAAGTATTTGAAATTAGGCTTCCGTCCTTTCTATAACTCATAGAGTGTAGTTGAAGTACTAGTCCTCAAGGTGACCCTATTATGAGTATAACATGTAGTATTCATTACTTCAGCCTAATAATGGTATGCAATATGCTTAGAGTGAAGCATAACTCTATCTGATTCTGTAGAGTCCTATTCTTGCACTCAATTACCCCATTTTTTCGAGGGTGGTGGAAGAAGAGAGTTCATGACTAATAACTTCAGAGGAGAAAAATTCAGCAAATTTTATATTTTCAAATTCCTTTCCATGATCACTTCTGATCCTACAGTTCCACTTTCCTTCTCTCTTTAAACTTTTTAACATAAATTTTTGAAAACCTCAATGACATCTGATTTTTCGTTGATAAATTCACCCATGTGAATCTTGAATAATCATCAATAACAACATAAGCATACATTTTTTCACCAAGACTTTCAACTTACATAGGCCCCATTAAATCCATATGAAGCAGTTCCAAAATTTTTGATGTAGTCAGATGTCGAATCTTTTGGTGTGACATATTGGTATGCTTCCCAATTTGACACTCGCCCCATATTCTTCCTTCCTCAATTTCGAGCATAGAAATACCTTTGATAGCTTCTTTATATACTATCTTCTTCATACCTTTAAGATGTAAGTGACCAAGTTTTAGATGCCTTAGCTTGACTTCATCTTCCTTAGACGTCATACACGTAGAGAAACAAGTAATTGCTTGAGGTGTCCACAAGTAGTAATTATCCTTAGAAATGCCTCCTCTAGTCAACACTTCATTCTCCCCATTAGTGACTACACATTATGACTTAGTGAAACTAAATTTAAAGCCTTGATCACATAACTTACTAATACTTATCAGATTAGCAGTAAGACCTTTTACAAGAAGGACATTATCAATCTTAGGGGATCCCTCACAGGCTAGTCTTCCAATTCCTTTGATTTCTCGTTTGACACCATCTTCAAAAGTGACATAACTAGTGGTGTGAATCTTTATGTCCACCAAGAAGTTTTTCACTCATGTCATATTCCTAGAGCATCCACTATCAAAATACCAATCTTCTCTAGATGAGGCTCTAAGAGAGGTATGAGCTATGAGATTGGTGACAGCATCCTTCAATTTCCATTCCTTTGTAGTTTTAATCCTTACATGATTAACCCTAGGTTGAGGTGAATGTTTTGGATAACCATATAGTCTGTAACATAATGTTTTTATGTGATCATAAGTTCCATAATAATGACATTTCCAAGACTGGTGCTTGGTTCTGATCTGAGTTTCCTGATGCCCGGCAGGATGTGTCATACCCTAAATTTTCCCTACACTTATATTTTTTTTAGGTTTATTTTTAAATATATTATATTATATAGTTTTCATTTCTATGGGGGTATTTAAAATCAAAGAGGGGTGAATTGATCCAAAATGGACCATCAATATCTGATGGCCCATTAAGTTTTTAAAAAAGTTCCATCCCAAGTTAAAAGGGAAGGTGCATGCTATTGAAGAAACCTTTAGCCAATTCTAAATCAGAATGACCCATTTAGATTGAATGGTGTATAAAACAATTTATTTTATTTGAAACCAAATACAATTGAATGATAAGGCACATTAAGGTGTCACTCTTTTTTTAAAAGGATGTATAAAGTAATATTTTTTTGCCCAAGGACGAATGACTAAAATGCAATGAGGCCCGTTCAGTTTTTGTGTTGTTTGGAGAATTATTTTGTTTTAATTATAACATTAGTATTATTATCATCAACATCACTATTATTTTTACTATTATTAATTATACTAATATTCTTATAATTAAATCATCATTTTTGCAAACTTAATTAAAAAATCTTTTTGTTTTATTAAGTAAATTGTGGACTAATAAAGTCAGGTTGAAAGATAAAAAGGATTTTACTAAATCACATGGCTCAGTTAAGAAAAGGCCCAGGCCCAAGGTCTAAAAGCATTCATTGAGTCAGATCACAGGAGAAACACTCATTGTACGGATTAAAGAAGAATAAATGCTTGTTTTGCAACGAAATCAAATTGGATTCAAAGTATTTCCATAAACAAGATCAAATTAAACACAGATGGATTCAAACGCTGTAAATAGAAACAAATTAATTTCCAATCAGTACATAATCAAACGAATACGGAAACAGATTATTGATAATTAAAACCGAATCAACACAAATACAGAACATTTATAGACACAATGCTTTATTTCCTAATTAAACTAATTCAAAATGTTATAAAATCTAAACTAAAAACAGAGGAAAGGACGAACATAAATTTTACAGAACAGAGGGACCAAAAAAATTACAGAGGGAAGAAGAAAATTTGAAGAGAAATTTTATGGAGAAGAATTATCATAGAGGAAGAGAGACCCTCGCTCGGAGCTTCGTTAACCCACCGCTCCTGGAACCGTCGCTGCTTTTCCTTGTCGGATATCGCCTTACCAAAACTACCCTCAATGAAGATCTAGGGTTTCAACATCTGAAACCCTAGTCTCTTCTCCCTTCAATCCACGCTTACACCATCATCATTGTTAGCAACTGCAAAAGAAAAAGTAGAGGGAGATCAAGAGTGAACAGAGGAGTAACGAACAACTTGAAGAACCACGACCAAAGGTGGAAAATAACTTAGTTTTTTTCTTTTTTGTGTTTTTTATGAACTATTGCGTTTGGAGTTTGTGATTGTTGCTAGATTGTATGTTGTTGTTGTATCGGAGACAGAGGAAGAATCAGGCGTCGCTGCCGCTTGAGATGAGTTAGGTTTGTTTGGGTAAAGAAGAAGAACAAAGAAAAAAGGAAGTGAAACAAAAAGAGAGAAGAAGATGTAAAAAATGAAATAATCTTGTATTTGTAAATAGAAAATATAATATATTTGCGATCAAATGTTTGTCTCCCCATGGCCATTATCATGCACCCCATCTATATTCATCTGACCATCATATTCCCCTCAATACGCGCGTTCATGGTATCCCGTGCACCCTCCCATACAGAGTCCACACAGACTCCCCAAACCATCTTGGACCTGTCCAATTAGCTTCACACACCCCATTCCTTTTTGTCTTTGCTAATATGAACAAAAATGCACCCCTAGCCTTAATGGGCCAAGTCCAAAAATTTGTACTTGGGCCCCTGCTACTCATACCTCATAGTTTTGCACTGCCTTACAAAAATTCCCCCTACCCTTGTCTTTTGGGCCTGAATTCAATATCTGAATTCAGGCCCCCTCTATTAACACCCACCATTTTTACTACCTTGATGTAATTCACACCCCCATTCGTTTTTTAAAAATTTATTTTTTATTGCTTTTTTAAATATATTTTCTATTTTAATATATCTAATATATATTATTATATTTAATATTATTATTATTATGAATCAAATACATTATATTCTAAACTCATAAGAAATATTTACTATTTAATTGCATTAAAATTATTTTTTTAGCATGCATTAATACAACATTTTTTATAATTAATACCTTAAATAATATTCAACAAACTACAAATAATTTTCATAAATTAAATTAATTCAACAATTAATTTTCGAAAAAAGGAATACGAAACATATTTTAATTAACTGCACGCTTTGTCCAAAATCTCTACTATTCACACACTCGGACTAAGTACAGGGGAAATTAAAATACCTGTGTAATCTCTAAAAAACACAAACCCACGAACTACGAAATAGGACTCTGATTCCTCCTAAGAGGATACGTAGGCATACGATTAAAAATCGTAGCGAGTCCCGCTAATTAAAATTAAAACCCTTTTTCCTAAAAATCGCGCTTCTAAACCTAGTATCCTTGTGAATAAGGTAGATGAGGGGTGCCTAACACCTTCCCTTCGTCTAGAATCAAATCAAAACTAGAACCTTTGAACTTTTTACGGTTATCCTTTATATTCCTTTCCTTAGGATACCATTTAAGGGTGGTGAATCTATATTTAAAACCAGTTGTAACAGTTGGTGGCTCTGTTGGGGACTCAATCCTAGGTTTATAAGCTTTTCCTTTAGGTTTTAGGGTTCTGCTTATTTTTTAGTTTTTCTTTATTTTGCTATATTTATTTATTCATGTATTCTGCTTATTTTTTATTTTTCAGTATACTTATTCAATTGTGATGGAATTTAAAAAATTTTCAAAATTATTTTCAAAAAATATTAGAAAGAAGGTTCGTCTATTAGCCAAGGGATTACATTAACCCTATGAGTTTATGCGACGACTTCGCCTAGAGTCAATAGAATTTTGTAAAAGGGATACCTCTCGAGAGACATCCTCTTGAGAAACATGACTTTGAAATTATTCGGTAAAATGGTGGGAAGACTGACTTGGGTGTTTTGTGTTTTATCGCAATTGTTGCGAATAGCAAGAGTCGCCACCGGCTTTTCAATTATCCAATAAAGGAAAGGGTGAAAAGAACAGGAAAGACATTTTGATAATTTTTCTTGAGTTCGGGAGGTACGTTATGAAAAGGGAAGGTGTTAGCACCCTTTTCATCTGTAGTTATCTACGGGCTCTTAGTTGCTAGCTCACTTTGAAATGCTTTGTTTGAAATGTGTTTCTGATTTGTTTGAAAATATTTTTGAAAAGTGCCTTCGTTTAGGCGAACTTTGTAATGATTCTCGTCTCTATAAGAATGTATACAAAGTGTTGACTTTTGAAAAATATTTCATAGAAAGTGTTGGTGTGTTTGAAAGATGTTTGGAAATGTTTGTGAGCAAGAAACTACGAACGTTCTACCTACTCAAAAAGTCTCAGTTCTTTTCCTCCTCCTTTAGATAATGTTATCTTACCATTAGTTAGTAAGCAACCTTATCATTGGATGTGAAGGGACGGACGTGGGTCATTGTACATTCATTGGAGGAATATTATAGGATACCTTAGTAATTTATCGTAAGGGTCTAAGATCGTTTATTAAAGGCAACATCGAAGGGTCATCGAGGGACTACGATATCATATTCGAGGGTCTTTGCTAAAGTATTCCACGTTTGAGGGACATGACTGTCTAATTCGAGGCAACAAGTATGGGTTAACCTATGAAACATGTTGACCATTTTGGATAAATCAAATTGGAACTTGATGAAAATTGGTCAAGAAGTTGGGACAAAAACCTGTTGAAAATTTCTCTAAGTGTTAGATGAAAATGTCCTGACTTCAGGGGCATGTGCCTTCAAATATAAGCATTTTTTAGACATCAACCCTATAATACAAAGTTATAGAATTCATCAATATCTACAACTTTCATGTTGAAAGTTTTCTTTGAATCATCTTGCATCTTAGTGAAAAAACATCATGAAGTAATGAATTTATCATGTACAAAACACTTAGAGAAATTTCTAAGTCTTGAAAAGTTTAACTTTTTTCATTGACTTTTGACTTTCTTTATTTTTTAATGATCAAGCTTCATATTTTTGAAAATCTTGATGAATTTTGATTTTTGAAATTCAATGTTGACCAAAAAGTCAAAGTTTTACTTTTCGTGTATCGGTTGACTTTTCGTCAGTTGATCAAAAATTCAACTATCGACCTTTTGATTTGAAGAAATGACTTGAGTCACAAAATTAGGTCAACATGTGGTGTTGGAGTCCTTGAAATTATGTTTCAAACCAATAAATTGTGGTATCAGTGTTTCAGAGGTGATTTTGTCTGATCAATTCTTGAGAATCCTTGAGCATTTGAGATCCTTTGCGAGGAATTGTCTTGAGAAAAGAGAGGGAAAATTTTGGGGTGCAACAGACACCTACGGCTCTTTGTACGTCCTTTAAACCAAAAACTCATGATGAGACCTTTCATGACCTAGAAATGAAAGTTTCAGTCTGTAAAGAGGCTCTGCTTAAGAGAGGCCCTTGTGCCTTTCCCTCTAGTGTTATTCATGATACCCTTAAGAAAACCACCTTATGGGGAGGGTAGAATATTTGTAGGCCAATACTAAGAACCTACCTTCTAAGGATACCTTTCACAAATGCCACTACAATCTGTAAACCCATAAGGGTTATCTTTTCTTCTACTACTATCTCTAGCTCGTAGGGCTTCCGTCTATGTCGTAATCCCTATCTTGTAGGGACTCCTCGTTGTATTTCATTGACCATAATCCTCAAGGAGGTTCTTCCTGTCTCAATCAATGAGTAAGTTTAGGGTATCATCACGTCTATCATTAAACATGTATAGGGTACCCCTACGTCTATCCTGATACTACATCTGCATCGCATTGCCTCTCCATGAAAACATTTTCATACCCTCGAGAGGAAAAACATATATTTTTCACCCATGCATTTGCATATCTCGCATTCACATATTTTCACAAAGTTCATATCATTTACACTTCCACCCATATCCAACTATGATCCAGCTTGCAAGATTTTCGATACTCACAAGCGAACCCAAAGCATGTCTCAAGAAGCCATGGAGGAACTCAAAAGAGGCCAAGAACTGTTGAAGGAGAAGGTCCACCATTTTAAGACTCAAATGAGATTGATCATGCAATTATTACCGAGGAGTGAAGGTAACCCTTCGTCAAACCAGCCACATGCCTATTCAACACCACAGATTCCACCACCATGGGAAGTTCCCCCATCTCAACAGCAACTACGACAACCTTATTAACATAAGGGTAATGCCCAACAAAGGGGAAGAAAAAATTAACACCAAGAAAATCTGATCCACTTCCCATACCACAGATTCATCTACTACAACATTTACTCAAGGTATATTTGGTAGAGCAGAAGCCTCTAGCTCCTCTAATTGGGGCACTCCCGCCTAAGCATGTTGCAAATTCCAAGTGTGAATATCATGTTAATTCTCCGGGGCATACTATAGAAAAATGTTGGGCTTTCAGACATAAGGTCCAAGATTTGATCGATAATAAGCAGCTTACTTTTGAAGAAGGGATCCCATTGGAGAATGGTATCCCTTTGCTATGACTAATCCAAAGACTAAGAAGAATACCCTAAAGTCAGTGGATCATCAAGGAGGCTTATCTCTAGATCATTAGGCCTTTATCATTTCAATTTGTGATTTCTTAGTTGTTAATTTTCATTTGCCATAAATTTGTATCTTTGGATCAATAATTCTAATAAAATAAGCATGCATGTTTTTGAAATCGATTCATTGCATAAATAATCAACGACTTTCTATTCTTCTTTTCTATCTTCTATTGCACAACTTTAAAAAACTTCGAGGGAGAATGATGAAAATACAAAATAATCAAATTTTGTTGACGTATGATTTTTAATAGTAAGGCTTAGCTGATGATGTAAGGAATTGTTTTACTTCCTAAAGAATGGAGAAATAAGGAGTTAATCTGTAGTTAACCCCCTCGATCCAGAAGTCGGAGTTCTTTCAACTTTCTAAAAAAACCTTAATCTTAACCAGGGGAAGGGTAGTCTTTCAATTAATTTTATGGTGCATTCAAATACCAAGAGAATTGAAACGATCTAAGCAAAGGTTCAAGCATATCTCTTTTCTTGATACATCATTGAGAGAACAATCTAAGCAAAGATTCGAGCACATCATCTTCCCTGTGTTCATCATCCAAGATTGAAGAATCAACGAAGACAAAGTCCACGATGTCTTCTTCCTCAATACATCAATTAAGATCGAGGAAATGTTGAAAACAAAGCTTAGAACAATCAGCATGGCAGTCACAAATTTTCAAAATCAAAAGCGAAAAAAAAAGAGATTAAAAAAAGGAGAAATCCCGCTAAGTCAAAGGAAATAAAAATAACTTGACTTAGGCAAAAGCTAGGGCATCCCGATGGACCAGAATATTCAAAATAATTGGTCCATGCAAAATAAGGGATTGAAAGTAAAAAATAAATTGGTGAACAATCTTATGACTACCACCTCAAGAATCATCAAGGATCCTCATCAAATGCTTGGATCTTATCAATGTTTTTCATCGGTGCTTGATTCTTATCAACGCTTCTCATTATCTGTACAACTACGAAATTTCTCTTGAGGATTAAACGCATTTGTTGCATTAATTGAATTTAGGATTGGAGAAAATCAAGGAGAATGGGGTGGGCTAAATAAATTTTGAGCCTTATATATTTTGTTTTTTAAACCACGAACCATGGTCACGTTACAACCTTTAAAAGTCCTAATTGAAGCTAGGTTCACTAAGAAAGCATACTCTGCAAAATTCATGTTAAATTGACTCATATGTTTGGTAAAATTATTTCTAACTACTTCTCTTCTTCAGATATCCATTCTAATCATCCATTTCTATTTTAAAACTTTCATGTGCATCACATTAGTATTACTTTTCAAAGAGTATAATTTCACATATGAATCAATACTTAGCATCAAGGAGATTTCAAAAATGGTCTGATCAAAGGCAGCATTTCCAACAAGCTTCTAACTAGCGGCAAAGCATCTTAGATGACTCCTATGAATAGGGGAAAAGACTAATGATTATAGGGGTATATCACATAAATATACTATTGACAAAGGGTTACCATTCTGAGATTCAATCAACTCGGATCAAGTTTCAAAGCATTGTTTGATCAGGGGCATACCTTTCGAAAGAGCATCCCTTAATCAAGTTATATCACAACAGGATATGACTCGGTTTCCTCATTTTAACAAACCTCTCGAGGCCTTGATTCAGGGGAAACCTTCCAAGATTCAAATGTTAGGGCAGTATATACCAAGTTCATCATACTGCGTAGGGTCCAAATTCCCCTTCAAGAAACTTCAAGCACACACTTTGAATACTTGGGGAAATCTATGTCGAGTTCATGGTGAGGTCTAAGTTCTTTCTGAGGGTACTTCCTCCAAATCCAGGAGATTTAGGGGCACTTCTTTCAAAATTCAAATGGTGGGGAAAACCACTGTGAGGCTTAATCAAAAGGAGTTGATTCAAAATGTTCATCAAAGCCAAACATTTCCAGGAGTCTTTTAATCAGGGGCATAATACAAAATAATGAGTTAATTCATATTATGATCAAACTACTTCCAATCTCATATCAATTAGAATCTCATCCAAGACGCTACAAGCAAATTAGGGAAAGATAGTCCACATAGGGGCAAGCTCTCTACGTGCTTTCATAACCTCTAGTGGACCTTTCTCCTACATCAGTAATCTTCAAGTTCAAATTGAGTATTGGGAAATCATGATAGCGTAACATTCAACCATCATGTGACAAGCAACCTTGTTACATAGAAAAACCTCCACGCTTTAATCATCCAAGACCCATCACAGTGGCACCATTCAAAAAGAATTCAAGTTATAGTAATAAAGTATAAGGCTGCATAAATCATGCATTAGGGCTCCTCGATATAGAATCAAGCTATACTTATCATCTCATCCATCTGACAAAGTCCGACAGCATGGGTCGAGCATATCTCAAAAAGCCCAATTACGCATTCTCATTTCAAAGTCTAACATCCATTTACACATATCCAAGTCACTCGTTACATGCATCAATCAATCATTACATTTCATGAATCAATCAAATTCACACGCATAACATAAAACTTTGTTTTATGGGAAGACAATCAACATTTTCAATCAAGCTATGAATTCTTAATCGAATCTCAGTGGTAGATTCCCCTGGTTGATCTCGACAGATGATTTTCCAGAAGACCTCGGCAGAAGGTAATTCAACATTGAATCTAGGCAATAGATTCCCCTGGTTGATCATGGTAGTTGATTATCTAAAATACCTCGACATAAGGTATTTCATTTGAATCTCGGCAGTAGATTCCCTTGGTTGATCATGACAATTGATTATCTGGAAGACCTCGGCAGAAGGTGGCTCACAATTGAATCTCGGAAGTAGATTCCTCTTGTTGATCACGATAGTTGATTATCCAGAGGACCTCGGCAGAAGGTAGCTCACAATTGAATTTCGGCAGTAGATTCTCCTGGTTAATCTCAGCATTAGATTTTCCAGAAGACCTCGGCAGAAGGTAATTCTCAGTCGAATCTCGATGGTAGATTCCTTGGAAATATCGGCAGTGGAATTCCTGTTAAAAAGCTTCACATCAAGCATGACGTACACATAATAATGTCAAAGTATCAAGGTAATTCATAACATTTGGTGCATCTAAACATACAGAATTACCAAAGAACATTTGACAAAAACATCAAAGTTTTTCTAGTTAAAAAAAACATTAAAAAAATCCACGCTTATTTCTACGCCTACGCATATGTCTGCACCAGCATCCACGTATACATTCATGCTTATGCCTGCAATAAAAATTACCTATGACACATTGACAATGTTCACCACACTTTTTCAAAATTCAAATCAACTTGGAGATACAACAATTAGCAACAAACGACGTTGGGAAATTGTTGACTACAAGAACCCAATGGTTTAACAAAGTAAAATTATCAAAAACAATTTTCATTACATTTTGGGGCATATGCACACATTTTGCACATATGTAAATACTTGGGGCATACACGCACACTCAGTGCATATATACTTTGGGTTCCATACTTATCTAAGACATCATACAAATACATCACACATTGAATTTCTCAAAGCATACTTTGGGAAGAACCAATATCTTTTGGCCCTCCATCATATTTTTACCTTGGTTGAAAACAGACAACCGGTAAATATCTAATCTTATCTCTGATTTAGTTATCTAAGATTTGATCATCAAAAAAACTTCCTCTACAAATTTAACTCATTGTGTTAGGCTTCATGCAAAAATGTGTTTCCTTCTTTGCGATATAGCTCATTTCCTAAGGCTCCATGCAGCAATGTGCGAAACACGAAATTTAACTCATCTCCTAAGGCTCTATGCAGCAATGTGTTTCCTTCTTTACAATATAGCTCATTGCCTAAGGCTTCATGCAGTAATGTGCAAAATCTGCAATTTAACCCATTGCCTAAGACTTCATGCAGCAATGTGTTTCCTTCTTTGCGATATAGCTCATTGCCTAAGGCTCAATGCAGCAATATGCGAAATCTAAAATTTAACTCATTGCCTAAGGCTCTATGCAGCAATGTGTTTCCTTCTTTGTGATCTAGCTCATTGCCTAAGGCTCTATGCAGCAATGTGCAAAATCTGCAATTTAACTCATTGCCTAAGGCTCCATGCAGCAATGTATTTCCTTCTTTGTGATATAGCTCATTTCCTAGGGCTCCATGCAGCAATGTGCAAAATCTGCAATTTAACTTATTGTGTCAGGCTTCATGCATCAATATGTTTCCTTCTTTGCAATACAACTCATTGCCTAAGGCTCCATACAACAATGTGTGAAATCCACAATTTAACTCATTGCCTAAGGCTCTATGTAGTAATATGTTTCCTTCTTTGCGATATAGCTTATTGCCTAAGGCTCCATCCAGCAATGTGTAAAATCCATAATTTAACTCATTGTGTAAGGCTTCATGCAACAATGTGTTTCCTTCTTTGCGATATAGCTCATTGCGTAAGGCTCCATACAGCCATGTGTGAAATCCACAATTTAACTCATTGCCTAAGGCTCCATACAACAATGTGTTTCCTTCTGTGCGATGTAGCTCATTGCCTAAGGCTCCATGCAGCAATGTGTTTCCTTCTTTGTGATCTAGATCATTGCTTAAGGCTACATGTAGTAATGTGAAAAATCCTCAATTTAAATCATTGCCTCAGACTCCACGCAACAATGGCTTTCCTTCTTTGTGATATAGCTCATTGCCTAAGGCTCCATGCAGCAATGTGTGAAACCCGCAATTTAACTCATTGCGTCAGGATTCATACAACAATGTGTTTTCTTCTTTACAATGTAACTCATTGCCTAGAGCTCCATGCCGTGATGTATGAAATCCGTAATTTAACTCATTGCTTAAGGCTTCATGCAGCAATGTGTTTTCTTATTTGCAATATAGCTCATTACCTAAGGCTCCATGCAGAAATGTGTGAAATCCGCAATTTAACTAATTGCCTAAAGGCTCCATGCGACAATGTGTTTCCTCCTTTGCGATATATCTCATTGCCTAAGACTCCATGCAGCAATGTGCGAAATCTGAAATTTAACTCATTGCCTAAGGCTCCATGCAACAATGTGTTTCCTTCTTTGCGATATAGCTCATTGTCTAAAGGCTTCATGCTGCAATGTGCGAAATCCGCAATTTAACTCATTGCACCAGGCTTCATGCAACAATGTGTTTCCTTCTTTGTGATATAGCTCATTGCATAAGGCTCCATGCAACAATGTGCAAAATCCACAATTTTACTCATTGCGTCATGCTTCATGCGGCAATGTGTTTCCTTCTTTGCGATATAGCTCATTACCTAAGGCTCTATGCAACAATGTGCGAAATCTGTAATTTAACTCATTGCATCAGGCTTCAGGAAGCAATGTGTTTCCTCTACTGCGATCTAGCTAATGACATTAGTCTCCATGCAACAATGTGTTATCAGACTTTGTTTTATTTCATCCCCTCGGTTGCGGTGAATAAACAAAATCAAATCAAACCAAAATTTACTATATTAGTCTCCAAGCATTAGTAAGTCAGCTTTGCAAAACTTGTATTATTTTACCTCCTAGGTTGTGGTAAATATGCAAACGATCTCTTCTTAGATATTGACGGGTTATCTGTGTTGTCATATCTAAGTCAAATCAACTTTGTTTCAAACGTTGGTAAGATGATACATTATCATCTATGCCTATTCTTCACACTCATAAGAACGTTGTACAACGTCTTTATAATTTTCCAAAAAAATTTTGGGGTCTTCCAATATTTAATAAACTTCCAATCAAAATGTGCGAGACCTACGTATTCTCGCACTATTCAATCGAAAGATGATTAAATAGGGACAACTGTCATACCCCAAATTTTCCCCACCCTTATATTTTATTTAGGTTTCTTTTTAAATAAATTATATTATATATTTTTTATTTCTATGGGGGTATTTAAAATCAAAGAGGGGTGTATTTATCTAAAATGGACCATCAATATCTGATGGTCCATTAGGTTTTTAAAAAAGTTCCATCCCAAGTTAAAAAGGGAGGTGCATGCTACTGAAGAAACCTTGAGCCATTTCTAAATCAGAGTGGCCTATTTAGATTGAATGGTGTATAAAACAATTTATTTTGTTTGAAATCCAATACAATTGAACCATAAGGCCCATTAAGGTGTCAATCTTTTTTTAAAAGGGTGTATAAAGTAATCTATTTTTTTCCCAGGGCGAATGACTAAAATGAAATGAGGCCCGTTCAATTTTTGTGTTGTTTGGAGAATTATTTTGTTTTAATTATAACATTAGTATCATTATCATCAACATCACTATTATTTTTACTATTATTAATTATAATAATATTCTTATAATTAAATCATCATTTTTGCATTGGGGCAGAAATCACATTCGGCTTTTCGGGCGCGTCGAATTCCACTTCCTTAGCGTCTATTAAATCTTGGATCTTATTTTTGAGGGCTCAACAATTATAGGTGTCGTGCCCTAGGCTGTCCGAATGATAAGCACATTTGGCGTTGGCATGGTAAAAAGGAGAAGTTGTATTCGGGTTCTTTGGTGCCTCTTTCAAGGTTGTAAGGTTTAACTTCAAGAGGTGGGGTAGAACCTGAGCAGGTGTCATGTTTATCCGGGTATACTACCGTTGTGTACTTTCTACCCTTTGCTGGTTGGTTCTTGGTTGGCTGTTTCGAGGATGATCAGATGCAGACTTCTGAATCATTACGGCCCCCACTGCTGGTCGGCGCCCAACTTTTCCTTGTCCTCTTTGAGAGTAGACAGATGAGACTTCTTTCTTAGCGGGAAAAGTTTTCTTGACGACAGCGGAAGCAGATGTGTCCCTCTGAATTTTACTGCTCTTGATGCCAGCTTCAACTCTTTCACCAGTTAGAATTAACTCGGTGAAGCCCGCAGACGAACTTCCTATTAAGTTATTAAATAATGGACCTGATAGAGTCCCCAAAAACATATCAACAAGCTCTCTCTCAGACAATGGTGGCTGCACCGTTCCAGCCAAGTCCCTCCATTTCTGGGCATACTCCTTAAAGCCTTCATTAGAGACCATACCCATACTCTGTAATTGAGTATGAGTAGGTGCTAAGTACGCATTATATTGATATTGTCTGTAGAAGGCAGCAACCAAATCCTCCCAATTGTGCACATCAGACCTCTCAAGCTGGTAGAACCAATCCAATTGCGTACCCGACAAACTATCCTGAAAAAAGTGGACCCACAGATCCTTGTCAGAAGAATGAGGTTGAATTTTTCTGACGTAAGACCGTAGGTGCATCTTCGGGCAAGACACCCCATCGTATTTAGAAAACAGAGGAACTTTAAACTTGGGGGAATGACAATCCCAGAAACCAACCCTAACTCTTCGAAATCCAGCCCAGGCACCCTCTGTACCTCCATGGATGCCAGACACTCTTCCAGATTCTTGTACTTGTCATCTGCAGGAGGATTCTGCTGTTCAGAATAGTCTTCATCCTCTTCTTCTTCTTCTTCAGCCTCAGACTCAGATGGTTCTGCAACTCCCTTTCCTTTACCTACCCCTTCATCAGATGTTGAGGGGAAATCCAGGACCCTTCTAGCTTGGTTCTCAAATCTTCTACCCAAAGTAGCCACACCAACTCTTTTCTTTTTCTTTTTCTCATTTTCCTTTTCTTTCTCTAACATTGCTTTAAGATCCTCCTGACCCTTTGCCAAGGTCATGAGGAGTTGTTGGAACTATGAATTCTGCGCTTGTAAGTCTTTGACCGTCTACTCTATATCCATCTTGCTGAAATAAACAACAGAGAGATAAGGAAACCTGGTGTGAAGACCTGTTTATGCATATGATGAATGATATGTATTCATGTAATGCATTCAAGGATTCAGAAATTCAAATTTGTTGTAAAAAAAAAGAACACACGTCATATTAATAAAAATAGAATTTGTTAGTACATAAATGCCCCATGGGAAAAATAATACAAAATTTTAAGGTAAAAAGACGTTGTGCGTCCTCTTTAGTGCGATGTAGGTGTTGAGAGTCTGCACTTCGTGGAGTCGACGAGTAAGTTCCAAAACCTTCTTCTCACTGGCGTAGAAGTTGGCTTCAAAAGTGTTTCGTTCTTCCTTGAGCTGTATCAAACTCTTTTGCAAATCTTCCAATGATGTTGGCATGTCAGGATGTAGGAGGGTGTATGGAACCTCTCCTTCCATAACAGGCTCTTTGATCACAGGGAGAATGTAGGGGTAAGGCATCATAAGACTCTGGGCGCGGGTTCGTACCCACTTGAGGTAAGGCTCAATGGGAATTGAATTCTTGTGTCTCAGTGTCTTACTGTCCACTTTGTTGGGCATCCTCCAAGCTCGGATAAACCTTAGTCGAAGTCCTTGAGCTTCGTTGTCGAAGTCAAAAACCAAGTCTTGAATTATCATGTCATGAGGGCCATCCCTTCGGGCATACCCAAATTGTCTCAGAGCCAAACAGGGGTTGTAGGTAATGCCTCCCCTAATGCCAAGTAATGGGACATTAGGGAATTCCCTACAACGATCAATGATGATGACATTTTCTCTGGACCGAGAACACCAATGAACATCAGAATATGTAAGAGTCATCAACCGTTGTGACCACCTCAAGCCTTGCTCATTCTTCAAGACCGATTGGGGAAGGTGATAAATAAACCATCTTTCTAGAAGAGGGGTACAACACATGAGAACACATCTTTTCCTCATTGTTCGTGTGTGAAATGAGTGTAGGATGTCTCCAAGCAATGTAGGTACAGGATTCTGGGATATGAAAATCTTGACAGTATTCACATCAATAAGCTGGTCAGGGTTTGGGAACAAGACCAACCCATAGATGAGAAGTGCTACAATCTCCTCAAAAGCTTGCAGATCTAGAGAATTCCAGCAGTCTTGTGCCTTCTCAAACAGAAACTTTTCCAAGAAACCTTTGACACCACTTCTGGTTTCCCAATGACCTTTGATATCAGATGGTTGCAAGTGTAAGGCTTGAGGAACATCTTTAGGCTTTGGCTCTCTTTCCGTACCGTTGTAGGGTAGTTGATAGAGAATAGGAATCCTCAGGAGTTGACAAAATTCCTCCAAAGTAGGTACTAGTTGGTAATCAGGAAATGTAAAGCAATGGTGTAGGGGGTCAAAGAACTGGAAGAGAACTTTCACCATGTCTTCTTCAATGTTGGAGTTGACAAGTTGAGAAGTCTACCATGTCTTTCAGTGAAGGGAGAATTATATGGAATCTTGGAAGTAAGCTCCTTGATTTGAGGAGGGATTCTCACAAGGTTGACCTGAATTGTTTTTCTGCGGAGTGATTCCATAACCTACAAAATAGAAACAAAGATGAAGATCCAAACCCTTGAAATAGTTAGTGGATGCAAATGATGCTTCATGATGTTCATGATGTATGCACAAGTATATGTAAAAACAAGTCACACAAGATCCTAGTTTCAGGCTTGCATGGGGCTTCATAGGTAAGTACACTCTTGAAGTTAGTTGGCTCAACCTATCCTATAAATAGTAACCGGGTTCTAAGGAGCTCAATATCACTGGATTATTTTCTGTGTTCATTGTTTCAGTTTAGCCACTTTACTGGAGACCGAAATATTCCAAGAAAACAACCCTCAATGAGTGTAGTATCGAGTATCTACCAACTTCGGCCTACACCAAAGCCGGTCATCTCACTACCCCTAATAAGGCCAAGATGGTCAAGTAAAGGTTCTAAAATTCCATTAGTGCTTCATGACATCACTCAGCGGCCCCGTATTCTCTTCGATTGACTCAAAGGCTACCGGTACCCACAAATATGTCGCACTAATATAGCTATTGCTTCAACCATGTCGGTATACCCCGCACAGTTTCCACAATGTATTTCTATTTACCTATGAATGTTTCCCAAATCCAGGTAGAGGATTTAAAACTCAAACAATAGAACCAAGTGTAAAGCAATAAAAGAAAACAAGGTAAGCATGTAAAGGTGATCTAAACCCTAATGTAACCCCACTTTTATTATTTTCCCCAGCAGAGTCGCCAGTTTTGTGATACAGTGGGAGAACTGACTTGAGGTTTTGCGTTTGTGTTCGCACTTGTGCGGTTTAGCAAGAGTCGCCACCGACTTTTATTTTATCCAAAAGGAAAGGTAAAAAAGTACAGGAAAGAGCTTTGAGATTGTTTTTTGGGTTCCGGGGGGTAGATTATGAAAAGGGAAGGTGCTAGCACCCTTTTCATCCATGGTTTTCCATTGGCTCTTAGTTACTTGTTTAGATCACTTGCTTTTGTTTTTTCAATTGTTTGAAATGGTGCTTTGTGTGTGGTTTTTGAAAATGTTTTGGAAAGAGGCGTTGTCTAGGCAACCTTTTGTAATGATTCTTGTTTGAATATATACAAAGGTGTTTGTATTTTAAAAAGATGTTTCAATGTTTGAAAGTTTGTTTTGGGAAATGTTTTGAAATTATGTGTTTTTTGAAATTAGCAAGGATGTTTGCAAGAGATCAAGTAACCAGGAGTTGTCTACCCTATCTACTCAAAGATCTTTCCTACACGTTTTTAACCCTTTCACATTGTTGTCTTACCATTGTATTTGGTAAACAACCTTGTGTTTGGATGTTAAACGGGACAGGCGCGGGTCATCGTATGACCATGATAGCAATGGTGCTAAGCATCTTTAGCAATTTTTTGAGGGACTAGATCATTTCTTGTATAGGAAACCAAGATAGCATCATCGAGGGACTATGATCTTTTTGTTTTGTTTTTGTTTTGCCAAGACACTCAACATGCATACCATGGCCATTTTAAAGGCAACAAGTGGATGAAACCCTAGGGGTGCATGTGTGCATTGTGTTGTCAATTTTCATGCTTTTATGTCTTGTATTAGGTCTAACTATTTGTTTTGATTTTGGATATTACATACAAACCCTAATCTCTATCATGGCATATTTGAAAGAAAAAATAATCTAAGCTATTACAACATTGATATGGGGAGGGGGATACAATTTTGAATAGGGGATTGTTTGCAAGAAATTAAAATCCTAAAATTATTACAACCAAATTGAATTCTTTGTTCAAATAATAAATAAGCAAATATTTAAATGGACAATTAAATAAATATGAAATATATTATAAATATGCAAAAAATGTTTTTTGTATTATTTTTATGTATGCAAAAATAAAATATTTAATGTATCAAAAACAAGAAAAAATATTATTTTCATTCAGGGTGGAAACCCTAATTTGTTTTAAGAAAGTATATATATATTATGTATTATTTATTTATGTTCTATAAAATAAAAATATATACAAACTTCAAAAAATAAAAATATGCTAGAAAAATATTATTTAAGTATATAAATAATAAAAAATAAAAAAATAATATTTTTTTGTATTATTTACAAGTTTTTATTAAAGAAAATAAAAGTATATACTATTTAATAATTATTTCTATGTCTAAAAAAATAATAAAAATAAAATGTGAAAATTAAATAAAATATTTTTGGTAATTTTTAAAGTTTAAAAAAATAAAATAAAAGTCATAAATAAAAAATGAAATGAAAAATATAAAAATAAAATCAAATGGGCCAAGGGGGTGTGAGAAGTAAGTCAGGGGTGCAAAAAGTATGGACAAGCCAGGCCCAGCCCAGATTTTCCTTCGTCTTAAACCTTTGAACAAAAAAAACGCGTGCCCTGTGTACAATTCTGGAAATCCTGCATACGTGCTCTAAAGTAAAAACTCACAACACAAAAGTTATAGCATTTTTCAACACGATTCCAACCATGTAAAGAATTTAATCTAACTCTCAAAGACCAGAGAGAATTTCTCTGGCCCTAATTTCTAACCTAACTTTTTCAGAAATTTCATCAATCAAATTCTCTCAACACAGTTAACTTAAATGAAATCTATGCATATGTACAACTTAAGGGCAATGAGTACTACATTTTTTATTCACAAACCTAAGCCTAATGATTCCTAAATAGAGAGATAGAAAGTTGGAAAATACCTGCTTCAGTTGAACTCGAGTATGGCAATGTGGAGGTTTTCAATGAGTCCTGAGATGCTTTGGAGCTTGCTTGAACTTCCTTTGACCTTCCCCAATGCTTAGTTTGCTTTGAGTTTGCTTGAATAAGCCTGTAGAAGTCAACCTGCACAAGCTGAATTCAAAAATGGTGAATCTTGAAAACAAAGTTACAGTCACTGGCTAATGGTTGGGATAGCTTAGGTGGGTTATATGGAATGTATTGGAAGAGGTTTGGGGAAAAACACACGAGTAGTTTTTGTTTTGGAACTCAAAATGCAGAAGCTGCCCTGTTTTGGAAGAAGATGGTGTTTTGTGTTTTGGAAGGCTTGAGAAGTGGATAGCTCATGTTACTGGCTCAAGGCAATATGCAAAACTTGTTTTGAATGGTTACAAGAGTTGTTTTTATCAGATATAAGAGTTCTCTCACTTTTGCAACCTTTCTTGTTTTTGAAGCAAAAGGTGAGAAGTGACAAAGGCCAGGCTTGTACAGGCTAGCTCTAATCATGCACACGTTTGGTGAGCTTGGCCCCAAGTTTGTGGATTTTTCTTGTTGTCCAAGATTGGGTTCAAGGCTCAAGGGATGCAATTTGACATAAAGCAAGTTTTGACAAAAATGGCAATATTAACTTTTTGGCAAAAATGGATTAAACCCTTGTGTAATCTTCCATTGATCAGAACAATGCATTAATACATTGAGTTTGCATTAAATTCTTGAGTGTAGAAGGGTTTAGATACCTATAAGCAAGTACAAACAATGCTAGATGGAAATTGCAACTTGTAGCAACATGAGAAATGCCATGGATCAAAGTGACATTTTGCCAAATTCAAACCTTCGATTGTCCCTAACCACAAATGATTTTGGAGAGTTCTTGGACATTTTGGAAAGCTTGTAACATGCTCTAAAATCCATCTTTGAAATGAATTTTGAGATTCCAATTGGAACTAGGTGAAAAATTGCCATGAAGATAGGTTAAAATCCTGCCTAAATTAGGGCAAAATTTCACTAAGTTAGAAAGTTTTTGGACCCTTATTCCAAAAATCATAACTTGAAATCCAAGCATCTTTTTGGAAAACTTTGTGAATCAAAGTTGTAGATTTTGTGTAGGAATACAACTTTCATGTTGGAAATTTTGTTTGTATCCAATTGCATCATGGTGAAAATGTCGGGCAATGTTGGGGATAATTAAGAAAATTCCATAACTTGGAAAATTTCGAAGTTATGAAATTTTTTCAATCTCAAACCCTAATTTGAAAAATTAGGTTTCTTGATGAAAAAGTTTCATGTTTTGACACATCTTGATGAAAAATGACCCTTGGCACTTGATTTTGAACAAAAAATCAATGTTTGACTTTTCAGTGTATAGTTGATTTTTGATTAGTTGACTGGAAAATTCATCTGTCAATCCAATGCATTTGAGATCTTTTGATCCTTGTGAATAGGTCAATATGATGCCATTGAGTCCTTTAACCCATGCTTGAACCCAATTTGCCATTGGCTAGGTGAAAAATCAGAAATTGCCCTTATACAGTCAAAACCCTAAAAATGACCATTTTGCCCTTTTGATGATCTGATCAAATTTCTTGAGGAGTTGTGGTCCAAACTTGATCAAATGGTTCATATGAGTCTATAATGTTGACTTGGATAAAAAATTATAAGGTTTGACTATAAATTGGCCATAGTTGACTTTTTCCCCAATACAGCTGGTTTCTAGGTCAACTGTCCAATTGACTGGGCAAAAA
Source organism: Vicia faba (assembly GCA_948472305.1). Classification (NCBI taxonomy): domain Eukaryota; kingdom Viridiplantae; phylum Streptophyta; class Magnoliopsida; order Fabales; family Fabaceae; genus Vicia; species Vicia faba. The sequence goes on from OX451738.1 coordinate 1,517,715,202, forward strand.
TTTAATTCAAGGCTTGAAACTTGGTATGGGCAATCTTGTAAGTCCAACATGAAGTTTGAAAGTCACATTAAGCATTGAAATTCCAAAAGTCCTTGTGCAAACTCAAACCCTAATTTCAAGTCAACAGTGCAAGGAGATGTCTTGAACATAGCAAACCCTAATCTGGTCTTGAGTCCAAAGAGTCTTGTGAGGGGAAATCTTGATAAAATGAGAGGGAAAATTTTGGGGTACAACAGTGACCTATGCCAACACATCAAGAACATATTAAGACTTGACGAGATGCAAATGAGGAATATCTAGGAAGTTGAACTCTTTGATGTTTGGGGTATAGACTTTATGGGACCATTTCCACCTTCAATGGGAAATAGGTACATTTTGGTAGCTGTGGACTACGTGTCTAAATGGATTGAGGCTATTGCATCACCCACAAATGACATAAGAGTGGTAGTCAAGTTACTTAAGAATATCATTTTTCCGAGGTTCGGAACACCCCGTCTCGTTATAAGTGATGGAGGATCACATTTCATATCCAGAATCTTTGATAAGCTCTTGAGTAAGTATGGAGTAAAGCACAAAGTAGCAACGCCTTATCATCCACAGACTAACGGCCAAGTAGAAGTGTCTAACAGGGAGATTAAACAAATCTTAGAAAAAACCTTTTCAATTTCCAGAAAAGATTGGTCTCAAAAGCTACATGAAGCACGATGGGCCTACAGAACTTCTTTTAAAACCCCTATTGGAACAACCCCTTACCAATTAGTCTATGGAAAATCTTGTCATTTACCCTTAGAGTTATAGCATAAATCCTATTGGGCCATTAAGACCCTGAATTTGGAATATTTGACTGCTAATGAAAAGTGCATCCTTGGCATTCATAAATTGGAGGAATTCCGCCAGTCCTCCTATGAGAATGCTATAATATATAAATAAAGAACCAAAAATTGGCATGACAGAAGAATTGTAAAGAAATATTTCAATATAGACGACCTTGTTCTCCTTTTCAATTCCAGGTTGTGACTTTTTCCTGGAAATCTACGTTCAAGATAGACTGGTCCTTTTGAGGTCTCTAGAATCCTAAGATCTGGAGAAGTCAAGATCAAGAACAATTCTTGTAGCCCATTCATCGTCATTGGGCAGAGGTTGAAGCACTACGAAGGAGGTGACATTCTGACTAACTACTCCAGCCACACTCTGATTGATCCACTAGTACCAGTTTCTGATATATGAAGTTTACTCATCAAGCTAACGACGTTAAACAAGCACTGCATGGGAGGAAACCCATGGGTTTATTTTTATTTTTTTGCATTTATTTACTTTTTACTTTATCAAAATTTTTTTTTATCTTTATACTAACAGTTGAAAATTTTATGATTTCAGGCATCACCTGTTAGCCGTCTTTGCTAACAACATTTTTTAGGATGGAGCATTTCGATGACATGCATGTTTCCTTCCGAGATGACACTCAGAGACAACGCTATGCGGTCCTTCCACAGCGACCCATGGCACCGGCCAAATATCCATACCAGATTTGCATGGAAGCTCTTGGCTTTGAAGCCAGTATCAAGTATCTATGCAACCAGCTAAAGTGGGATGAGTATGCAGATGACCTAAATGTGACCTACAGGAACCTCACCTTAGAATTCCTCAGTTCATTCGAGTTTGATCCCTATAATGTCCAGGATGGATATCTCACTTTCAGACTATTCAGGATAGAATACTGTTTTACCCAGAGGAAGTTAGGTGACTTGCTAGGCTTCCAGATCACACTCGAAGCTATACCTGAGCTACCAGTTGGCTATTTCATGACTAGGGACATAGAGAATTTCTGGAGAGATATTACTGCTGGAGAGAGCCTTAATCCTTCCACTCAGCTATCCCTTATTATTCACAACCCCGCTTTCAGGTATTTTCAGATGTTATTGCTCACACTTTCCTAGGGAAGGCCGACACTGATACCCATGTTAGTGAGGAGGAGATATTTTTCCCCTACTGTGCGACCCAGTCTCGCCCTGTAGCCTGTGGAAATTTTCTATTATGGAATCTCATGATGACTTCTAAGTCTGCTGAAGGTATCCTGCATGTGGGAGGGACAGTGACTCAGATTGCTTCTGCTTTGGGTCATACAAGTAAGTTATCTCACCTTACCTCCTACTGTGGATATACTACAATGGACATTGATTTCTGTTTGGATCATGGGATGATGAGAAGAGTCTACTTTAATCCTTACCAGTATAGACTCCTGATTGATAATGAAACCGTTCAGTATTTTACCTTGCCTGATCCCATGATGACCAATGTCCATAACCCTGCCAATTGGACATCTGCCTTAGAAGGTCTTGGAGAGACCATGGACGAGCGAAAATCACCTCTGGATCCTGAGTATCATCCATGTCCATTTCCAGAAAGGACCATTGTATTCTCTAATAATTTCTCTTTGCAGCAACCCGACATTTATGCACAGGTTTCTGAGCTGCATAGAGAGGTAACTCAACTTCTTCAGACAGTTGAAGACCTCTCTTTTCAGGTTATGGTTTCCGATCCTACTCACTCTACTAAGGCAGACCTCCTACAGCAGGAAATTGATGATCTTCGCAGTAAGTTAGTTGCAGCTCATGGTTCTGAGTCGACCAAGGACCCTACTAATCCTTAATGATCTTGATTCATATCTGCACTATTTTGCTGTTTTATTGTTTCATTTATCATGGTGTTTCCTTTTTTTCCAGACTTGTCTATTTTTATGCCTAACTCTTGCATTCTACTTTATTTTTATTTTTATTTTTCGTGACTTATCATAATTAAGTATATTTCTATTTTATCATTTTTTCTCTTTAATTAATTGTTTATTTTATTTTTATGAGTTTATTATTTTCAAGTTATAAACATAAAAGAAAAAAATTCAATACACCAATCCTTGGAAGCACCAAATGAAGAATTATTGTTTGCACCTACGAGAAGAAATTAGAATAAGAAGCCCAAACCAACAAAACAAAGAAATTTGAGCCCAGCCCAATTTTCAAACATGGCATCCACCACCAAGACCATGGCGCCGGCCATGGGGTCTGGGATTATAACGGGAAGATTTTCAAAAATCTCTCACTTTCTCCATTTTCAACCCCAAAACCACCCAAAAACTCTCATTTTCTCAACCACCTACTACCCCATTAACCACCCAACAACTCTCATTTTATCAACCACCTACTACCCCATTAACCACTCCAAACATCCATTTTTCTAAACCTTCATAAAAATCCAAACTTTCTCCTCCCAATCTCCAACACCCATTTTTGAAACCCATTTTTCTCAAATTTCTTCCAAAGGAGAAACAATAGCGTTCAACATATACATTCTTCGTGAAGGCAAACCCGGAGACCGACAACGGAAAATCCTCGAAAAATTGCAAGGATGAGAAATTGTCTCAACCAAGTATGTCGATGAAGACTGTCTGTATACTTTAGGACTTTATCATAGTTTTTTTCATTTAGCTGACATCCTAGGATTGCATGACATTTTTACTAGAAAAGAGCCCACCTTTGAGAGGCTAACTCGGGAATTCTTAAGTTCCCTAATTTATTTGGTTCACCCTGATTCTGCTAGTACCGTCGGTACGGTTAAATTTCGTATGTTTAATGTTGAATATGAATATAGCACCGACGAATTAGCATCTCTGTTGGGTATTCCTCATGGTGATGGCCCTATTTGTGAGACCCCTTTGGATTCTGGATGGCCCACTAATGCATTTTCCTTCTGGCGTCAATTGTCAAACTCTTCTATAAGTTCTTTTGAAGGAATTTTAGCATCATTGATCCATAACCCGACTATTCGAATTTTTCGATATATGCTTGTTTGTACTATTTTTGGCCGGGAGAATCTAAACAAGATAAATGCTAGAGAACTTCTATTTTTGCAAGGTAGTCTCACTAATAGAAGAATTAATTCAGTCCCGTTTATGATTGCTCACATGATTGCTATCCTGAGACACACAGGGACCATAGCTTTTGGAGGACTAGTTATATCTATTGCTAGAGCTCTGCACCTCGACGCTGAGATAGCTACACTAGCACCCCTGCCTCCCCGCACAATTAATTTGAAATTTCTAAAAGATATGAAATTGTGCAAGGTGAGGAGAGCGGGTGGCTTTGAACTTATGTTTCGGGGTGTCGCTATCCCATCAATCATTCTGCCTTGCAGTATACGTACTGATGTATGAATTGTGAGGAATTGGACCTACGATCTAAATGCTCCACCTTTTACGGGTCCATTACCTTGTAATGTTCCACTTGGGGACCGACAAGAGACTGCTGAAGAATACGAGCAGAGGGATGAACCTCATGCCCCACCTGTGTCCCCCACCATGCTTCACCCGCACATACTGCACCTTCTACTTCTAACACTTTTGCAGGTACGGCTCCTGGCTTCTACATCACTGAAGAGATGTGGCGTGACCAGCTAGCCTGGGAGGAGAGAAGAGATGGTTTACTTTCTTCCATCCAACAGTAGCTGGCAGATAACATGAGTTTTATGGAGGCGTCACGATGCCAGACATACCGCTCTTTTCAAAGTCTTATGGAATCTCAATTGGCGATATCTTGCGAGCAACATAGGCAACAAGCTTAGTTTCAGAGGCACTCCACCATCATGGAGGCCACTCAAGGTTCCCTTTTAGGCAACCTTCGCGAGATTCAAAGTTCATAGATTTCCTTGTCCGCCAGATTCGACCATTTCGAGGCTTCTCAGAGCAGTCGTCGTTGCAGCCGATCCCATCATCCTAGACATTCACCGCAGGATGGAGAGGGACATAGCCAGCCTTAGTACTTTACCAGGTGACTCTTTCCTTATCTTATTTCGTAACATTGGGGACAATATTTGATTTAAGTGTGGGAGGAGATTTACTCGCTTTATCACTTTATTTTTCTCGCTTTATTATTTTTCTTGCTTTATTTTTCCTTTTCTGCATTTTCCTTCTCGTTATTTTACTTATTTATTTGCTTTAGTTTGCTAGTTTTATTTCTTTTCAAAATAATACATGTGTTTGATGAGTCATCTATATCTATAAGGTTTACTGTATGTCCACTCCCCCATTTCTTGAGCCTAACCGAAAATTTTTCCTAAGAAAAACACTGTGTTTTGAACCTAGTTGGGCTATAAGACTTAATTGAGATAGGATGTAGTATAAATTGGGAAATCCATTTTGAAGCATCAGCATCGATTTTACACCTTAAGCTTCATAAATTTAGGAATTCGATCCCGATACCGCCTATGTCGTGGCCTTAAAATTTTCATTCTTAAATCCTTGAATAGTTTATCCTAGCAGTCAGCTCCGGTCTAAGCATGCTCTACATAGGGGACCGAAGATAAGTGAATGATCTATATGCTATGTTCTTATTATAAACTACAACCCCGGGATAGGTGACCCTCACAAAGTCATTTAACTCAACAAAAGTTGTATGTTGAAAAATAAAGCAAAAAGCAAAAGCAAAAGAAGAAGAAAAAGAAAAAGAAATTTTTTTCCCATCTTTAGTTGGTTCAGAGGTATCTGGTTCTGAACTTGGTAGGGTGGATTACAATCCGATCCCCCGCAACTATAAATGGATCAATAAAATGGGTTACACCAACTTTTTGTACCAGAGCCCTGCGTTTTATAATCAGAATCACTACCCGGTCACTTTACTATGAGCATGTACGAATAACAGGCTTAATGTAATTGCGCCTGAATGAAAAAGGATTTGAAAATAGGAAAAATATAAGCCTAAGCATAGTGGCATGATATGGATTGGTTCGTAAAAGAACGAAGCTTATGTCTGTTTTACGGAAGAGTGTCACTACGATATCCTTGGTTTAAATCAGTCAGTACTTATCAATACATCCATGTTTTAATTCCAGAGGCCCCTTGCAGCCCAACTTGTTCACTAACACCGTTTTTCTTCTTAATCTATTTAGAGTTTTTGCTTGAGGACAAGCAAAGGTTTAAGTGTGGGAGAATTTGATAACACTTACTTTAAACTTGTTTTTTACTCTGATTTCATATGTTATTTAGGTTTTTTATTATTGTTTTCTCATATTATGCCTATCTTTTGTTTCCTTTTCAGGTATTTCAATTATCCAGAGCTCCCCTGAAGAAAGGAAGGAAAACAGGCTGAAAAATAGGAGTTTAGATCAAATTTGCACTCATGGCGTCCACCATGGCGCCAACCATAGGGTAGGCCATGACGTGGACCACCTCCTGCTGACCTCAACTGCCACGTTCCCCACTTCCTTTCATTTACACTCATGGCGGGCACCATGTCCCCCATGGCGGGCGCCACCTTTGGACGATGTTTCCCCCCCCAAAAGGAGTTGGGGGGCATTCTTGTGATTTCCTGCATCTTCATCCTCTATAAATAGAAGTTCCTGATTTCATTTCAATTCACCCAAGCTTAGTTGCAAACTTGATCGAACCATAGTTGCACACTTAAGCCATATAATTTCACCATTGTAAAGCGATAATTCTTCACATTGGGGAATTATTACACTGTTGATTGAGTCTGTGATTGAGTTCGTAGATTGAGTCTGTAATCGAGTTTGGAGCACTTCGGTAGAAGTTTATCTTGCCATATTTATTTTCAACTGCTGTTTATTTCCAGTCGCATTTTACTTCCAGTTTGTACCAGATTTAAAACCACCCCGTTTAGAGCAGGTTTCTATTTATATATTCCGCACTGCTTTTACTTTGTTTATTTCCCGCACCTGCTTTTACTATGTTTATTTTCCGCACTACTTTTACTTTGTTTATTTCCCGCACCTGCTTTTACTTTGTTTATTTTCCGCACTGCTTTTACTTTTTTTATTTTCTGCACTGCTTTTACTTTGTTTATTTCCTGCACCTGTTTTTACTTTGTTTATTTCCCGCACCTGCTTTTACTTTGTTTATTTCCCGCACCGCACTTTAAATTATTTTACTTTCTCGCATGATTTATTTTAACATGTCTGTTTACATTCCCATGTCAGGATGAACCTTACTGGGCTAGAATGTAAGGAATCTAGTTAGATCGATATTCCAAATAATGTGTCAATAGAAATGCTTATGGGCTATTTTGGTTTTTAATACGAGTTTTCTGTACCTTATTGTTGTTGGGTAAGATTGAAAGTCGTCCAACCCTTTGTTAAACTCGGTTAGTTCTAACTGGTCAAAGGAAGCGAAAGCGCTTTGTCCAGTTAGTTAGGAATTTTTATTATCAAAGAAATCAATTTTGAAACTCTTTTTGGACGCGTTTATAGGGTTAAAGTTAGGTCCCCTTTTTATTAGAAATTCCAGATCAAAATACTTTTCAAATTGGTTAAGTACTTTATTTCTTAAAAATAGGTTTATTACTTTAATGCAATGCGCTCCTTTTTATAAGTGACGATAAGAAGGTCTGATTAGAGAGTAAACTCGGTCCTGATTACGCGAAAGCGACAGTTCCTGTTAAATTAGTTCTTTTCTTTAGTAGAAAATATTGCCCTATAAGTAGTTCTATTCTGAAGCATTGCGAATATCATCTGACTATGTGAATTACATTTGACCCTTCTTTTATATCTGAAGTTTATTTCGCCGCACTTTACTTTCTTGCATGCTCAATTCCATGTTTAATATTGACTTAGCTAAACACCGTAACAATAGGAAACGATAGATTCACGATTGGTCTCTGTGGATCGATAATCTTTTATATTACTCTGACATAATTCGTACACTTGTGAATACACTGCATCACAAGTTAAAGCGGATAATAAGGTAATCATTGGGCTAATCAAGAAACATGTGGGCAGAAAGCCAAAGAACTGGAACAAAACCTTAGATCAAGTCTTATGGGCTTGTCAAACATCCCCTAAAGAGGCAACAAACACAACTCCATTTTGTTTAACATTTGGACATGATGCAGCTTTGCCAGTGGAGATTTATTTACAGTCAGTCAGAATCCAAAGGAAAAACGAAATCCCCACAGATCTCTATTGGGAGATGATGATGAACGAATTTGTGGATTTGGATGAAGAAAGGTTACATGCTTTGGAAGTTTTAAGAAGATAAAAGGAAAAAGTATCCGGGGCATATAATAAGAGAGTTAAGGGAAAAGTCTTCTCAAACAATGATTTGGTTTGGAAGGTGATTTTGCCAATGGATTGAAAGAATAAGTTATTGGGAAAATGGTCCCCACATTGGGAAGGCCCCTTTAAAACCATTCAAAAATTCACTAACAACTCCTATGAAATCAAAGAACTGGCAGAAGATAGAAGAATCTTGAAAATTAATGATAAGTATTTGAAAAAATATAAACCTTTTCTTCAAGATTTAAAAATTACGACAGAATAGTAAGGTAGTGAAATAACGAAGCCAACATGGTATAATATAAAGGGTTCCAAAATGGCTTTGTCAAAATATTAAAAAAGTGATTTTATGGAGAAACTAATACATAATGGAGGAAAACATTCAAATGCACATTTCAGAAAGGAAAGTTATCCTTCATCTTGTCATACTTTTCCTTTAAGAACCCTAGCCTGCAGTCAATCGAAGCTTTGGTTGTGCGAAGAGCAATGATCTCATCTTCTAAGCCTCTAGCTTCATCAATGAATTGGACACTTTGAGTCATCTCTTCATTGGCTTCATTATTATTCATAGCTTCAAGAACTTTCAGACGGTCCTCTGTCTGAGAAATTTGCTACTGCAACTCTTTGATTTGTTGCTTCCAGAGCGTGATGGATTTAGAATTCTTATCATGTTCCTCTTTGGCAAACTTGAGAGCTGCTTCATGTTGTTCAGCTTTCTCCGATAATTCGAAGGATTTGGATCACTTAGTCTCTTGAAGGGTTTGTTTTTCTATGATCTTCGAATCAACATTCCTATCTCTGAGAAAATATGCTTCTAGATTATTGATGAGTGTGGTCATGTCAATCATAAACTCAGTTGGGGAAATTAACCAGATCAATCCTGTTAACCAGCTTCCTTAGAGAAACGCGAGCAGTAGAATTCTCCTTCACAAGTGTGAATAAGTCGACCCCAAATACTTTTTCCTTAATCTCTTGTAGAAGTGCTTCATTCGTTTCACCATACAAAGTGCTACTTGAAGTAGTAGTTGGACTGGAGCAAATACTTTGTGCAAGCTACTCTTTTCGAGCTTTGAAAAACTTGATGTACTCCAGAGGCTTAGTCTTTTTAAGAAGCTCAATTTCTTCGAATGAAGGGAGTGTATCTTCATTAATCATAGGAATGGACATTTGAGCCTGGGCCACTTCAGGTTGTTGATTTGGTGTGGAAATTGTTGGGGTTGATCCTTGTTGTCATCACTTCCTTGTATTGTGGTATCATCCTTTGTTGGATATTCCTTCTCAGAAAATTTTTTGTTGGTGTCACTTATCGAATCCTCATCTTAATCAGAAAACCATCTATTTACTTTTGGGGAAGAATCAACATAATGATTTTCTTCTGAGCATGCGCTATTACGGTTTTCATGGACAGGAATATCTTCCTGATCATCATATAACTCCTTTGTCTTTGACTTTTGGGAGGAATGAGGTGAATTTGGTACTTCTTGCTTAAAATATTGCATGTGAATATCAGTAGTGGAACCTTTATTGGAATCCTTCATTGAGAAAGGATGTATTGATGGAGTGTTGGTGCTACGAAGTATTTCATAGTGAATTGGAGATTCGGGAACTTGAATTGGTTGATTCTGTGAAGTGAAGTGCTAGTCACCAATGAGAATATTTAAAGGAAATTTAAGGTTTCCTTTGGTTGAAGGTCATTACCTTTGTTCCCTCCGCCCCAGGGCTCGAATTTTCCCTTTCTATTTGCTCCAAGACATGGGCCACATTCAAGGCCATAGTTTTTGTCTTTTTCTTTAGTTTAGGGGGAAGGATTTTGACTGAAGAAGTTTCCTGTAAAGGGGATCCTGCACTAGAAGACATCGACCTCTTTATCATCTCAGGCTCATTTACAGTATCTTTGGAATAAGTTGTATCATCTATTTCTGTAGCAGTGTTCGAATCATCATTGGTATGTTTTCTTTTCTTGGGAATGAGAGGTGGTTTCAAGCTATTCTGCAACAAAGTAAAATGTAAACAAGTTAGTACATAAATCGAAAGATAAGACACGTGAAAGAGTGAAAAAATTTACCTTGTTTACTTTGGATGTTTTTTAGCTTCCTCAGAGGAATTGATTGTCGTAGGTTGAGGTTGTGGGGTTTATTTCGTAGACCCGGTAGACGTGGTAGGCTTCACCGTCTTGGTGTGTTTCCTTTCGACAGCTATAAAATAATTGGAAGGTAAGAATTGTTTCGAGAAGAAATGCATTCGAAGCATCCAAGAAGTCCTTGGTTTCCACACCTTCACTTCCTAGAGTGTCCATTCTAACATGTTTTAAATTCAAGTGAAGGAAGCCTTTAAAACTGTACAAAGTGTGCTTGGTCGCAACCACTCATTTTTCGAGTTTTAGAGCATCTTGTTTCATGACTTTGAAATTCCCCTTCACGCTTAACAAGTTAGGATAAGGTGGATACCAAGCCAAAGCAAAGTCAGCTGTGGGCAATCTGGGGAATTTTGGAGGCTCTAATTGAAAAGCCAAGTCATATCAATCCTCAGGTTTGACACTCGAAGGAATGCTCAAACATGGGAGTTTTGCTGTAAACTTTTCTTTTAAGATCAAAGATTCATCTCGAAGGGTTCGACCAAGATCAGTAGGATTGTAGACAGTTTCAAAGTACCTTTGGAATTCCTAGATTTCCTTGATGTATTGATGCATACTTTTCTTCGTCTTGTCCTACACAAAGGCAAAAGATTTGGTTATATGGTTGTTAAGGTCAGTAACACCAAACATATTGGATACATAATATTCTTGCCACTAGCTTTCAATGTCTTGAGTACAGAAATTCGAAGGTTTGAATGGGACAAGACTGAGGTGGAGAAATCCTGTGAACTTGATGATCATTTTCTTTGCTTCGGTAGTGGTGAAATTCATTCCTCTATGACAGGTGTCACTTTTGTGGTGATACATTGGTTCAGGAAGGATTTGGCAGAGTCCAAATTGTCTTGCGACAAAATTGGGTTGGTAAGTAAGGAAAATGTTCTGAATTTTCTTGGGCATAATCTTGGTAACACAGAGTCCAGGGATCAAGAAAGCTTCCTAAATCTGAAGGGATTATGTTTGTTGTTCAGTTGAAAGGCCAGTGAGAAGTCTTGTGAACCATTATGGGCCATGGGTTCTTTGAGCAAATGGTGCCATTAAATAAGTAAATTTGTACCTCTTCGCAAATATCATCAGTTCCTAGAGAAGCATTCTTGCAAGTTCTTCCCTCCATCACCAGGGGTTAAACGAACCAATCTAGTTCCTTCGACAGTCCTGTTCTGGATTTCGAGATCAGATTCATCAATTGGGTTTGTATTGAAAAGGGAAGGTTCGAACGTGGTGTTGAGCCACAACTGAAGCAACCAATATGGACCAGCCAGAAAAATGTTTGTTTTTGGTTAAAATATTTTTAATCCTGTGAAAGCCTCCCCAAGGCTCTCATATAGTCCATCAAGTATTAGTTCGCTCAAAAAAACATTTCAACCAGCATGGAGTTGGTTAGCAAGGGTTAAAAATCTTCTGGAAACTTAGAGATTTGCAGCAGAAGACACATCGAGAAAGCCATAAAGCAAGAAAATCTATATTTTCCTGATCACTAACTTCGTCTGTTGATCCCAAGTAGTGATCAATATAATTGTTGTAAGTGGGAGAAGCATTGCTGAAGTCAATGGAGTCATCATCGTCCAAGGTAGGATCGAAAGTTTCTCCTGTGGGTCGAAGGCCCGTGATTGCAGTAACATCAAAGAGTGTTGGGGTTAACATTCCGCAGGGCAGGTGAAAGGTGTTATAAGTACTATCCCAGAAGTACAACGAATCTGTTAATATTAGTTGACAATGTTCAGGACCAAACTTCGATAGATGAATCAAGTCGAAGATTCCCAGGTTTTTCCATGTTTTTGATTTCACTTTCTCTACCCTAGATAACCATCAAAGGTACTTCTTGTCCTCTTTCGATGGACCTGATCTAAAAGGTCTCAGAACTTCTGTAACAAATTCTAGCTTAAAGGAGGATTTATTTTGTTCTTCACCATTTTGAGGAGTATTTTCCTGGGAAGTTGTTGCGTCTTCCACCCTAATATTTTCAACGAATTTCTTACTAACCCTAGGTTTACTAGCTATGGGTCTAGTCAATTGGTAAGCAGGAAAAAATCTCTTGAGTTTTGATATATCTGATACATTGAGTATAGGACCCATATATCCTAAGGTATCAGAATCAAGAGTGAATGGAATTATTACCTGGGAAGCGTAGATGGCAATTCGTTCATTCCTCAGAGATGGTATGGGAACAAATTCTTGATTTCCAATTATGATGGTATTGCTACTTTGAGTAAAGGATTGAAAGCAACATCATCTGTGTGTTGTTTGCTCTTTCCAGACTTTGATTTCTTCTGGGATGCCATTGATTGTGTTTTGAAGAAGAAAAAGTTACAGAAAAGTTGTTGAACTTTAGAATAAGGAGAGAGTACTTTTGATTTGGAAAAATGCAGAAGAGAAATAAAATAAATGATGTTAAATTTATATGAAGGGAAATTGAATCATTGTTAATGGAAAGAGGGAAGTTAAAATTCTAGTGGGACACATGTAAAGAGATCCTTTGTTTGATGAACGGTTTTTGTGAGTTCCAAAGTTAACACTATTCATCATAGCTGATGATGAGATTTATAGATATTCATACGGTGATTATACGTTTGGGAGTCAAAAGTCATTATGATAATGACGTCATAATAAGTTGAAACGATTGAGGAATTGTTCAGAAGGTCGAAATTTGAAGAGATTACAAAAATATACACTTCTGGTTTCGAAATGAATATTTCTTGGGGGCAATTTGTTGGTTGGAAATTTTGAATAAGTCAAAATTGAGCTGAGGCAATGGTACTGATTATACGTGGAAAGTTGTTTAGTTATTTTATTTGTTGGAAACCATGAAGATTTGAATTCGAAATTGATGGATGGTTTATGAAATTCAATTATGAACTAAATTATTATTCGAAGTAAGATATCATTATGAAATTCGAATTATGGAGTAAAGTATTATTCATAGTAAGGTACCATTCGAAATTCGAATTCCAATTAAGATATTATTCGAGATAAGGTTCAAAACTTTATACTTCAAATATTATCATATTTGGAACTCAAGACGGATAATCGAAGGGTTTTTTTAATTCAAATGTTCATTCTTATCCAGAAGGACGCGTGGAATCTTTAGGATCATCAAAGACGTTCCAGCGGAAACGTGGAAGTAGTTCGTTAGTAGACCATTAGTGTCGAAATTCTATAAATTGTAGCTTTTGTGTTTCAATTTAGTGTGTTGACATCTTTGTACAAAATACTCAAATATACTCAAAGTACCAGTGTTACAGAAATGAGTTTGCGAGAATATACGTATGATACACCATATTTTACAATTCAATGTCATTCACATGCAATGAAGTTTCTTCATGTTATTTATGTTCTTTATAATTTCCAATTTATACTAGTTTCTATTTTATTACTTTCATAAAGAAGTTCCACTTCGGCATACTAAGTGTTTCCTTTCGTTTAAAGGAGATTATCATAAAAAAATCATTTTCTAAATACTAGAACACAATAGTCCTTAGATCAATTTGATAGATCTCGCAAGTAACTGAATTTGTTAAGGGATTTAGAGGATCAACGGTTGTTTACCAAATTCCAGGGTAAACACCCACCTACTCCTGACTGATGGTATAGCCCTTGGTCAGATATTGAAAACACTTATAAGAAAAAGGCCGAGAGAGTGGTACCGACGAAGCATCATCTACCCAACTACTCAGGGCCTCTTCATATTGATCCTCAATATGTTAGAGTACGCTCTACCATGCAAGTTGGTAAATTTTTTTTTGGAAAGCTTGCCCCTTTACTCTTTAGTCTCTTGTCACTTATTTGATTGTTCCTTCCTTACAACCATCCAAATAGACCAATGGGATGCCCTTGTTGACCTGAGTGGTCCTTCGACAGAAAATGTTCAGGTTTGAACTTTACTGATTTCTTGTTCTTTATCTAGCATTATACACTTATCCAATTTTCAAACCTTGTAGGTTACTCCTAATAAATCCCCCTCTTTCGACTGTGTAATACGGTGGAAGAACTGACGTGGGTGTTATGCGTTTTATCGTAATTGTTGCAGATAGCAAGAGTCGCCACCGACTTTTCTTTTATCCAATAAAGGAAAGGGTGAAAAGAAAAGGAAATACCTTTTGAGAATTTTCTTGAGTTCGGGGGGTAGGTTATTGTTGTACCCCAAAATCTCCCCTCCCATTTTACTCAAGACATGTTCATTACGGTCTTCAATTGCTCAAGGTTGACCAAGAATTGATCAGACAAATTCTCCTCCTAAGCAATGGACTTTCAACTAGGGTTTCACTTTTAACCAAGATGTGTGAGCTCCAAAGGTCTCAAATGTTTTCCATGGTCCAAATATGTCTTCAAGATTTTTCATGCCAAATTTCATTCCTTACACTACAAGTTTTCTCAATCAATTGCTCAAATGTTTGAAAGTCAACTATACAAGGTCAAAAGTCAATTATGGCCAATATACATTCAAACTTCAAGATTTTTGGTCAACATCAACATTTTGAAGTGATATGCATCATTTTATCAAGGGTTGATCATGATTCCTCGAGGAATGCTCTTAATTTATCAAAAGTCAAGAATTGCTAAATTAGGGTTTCTTTAGGAGAAGTCAGCTGAACTTTGACTAGACATAACTTTCACATACTTCATCAATTTTTCCATAAACAAAGCTCATTTTTAAGAGAATCCAATTCCCTATAACTTCTATTTTATCCCCAAAGTTCAAGAATTGCACCATTAAAAAGATACAAGCTCATACATTACAGGTCATTTTCAGAAAGTCAACAAAAGACACTTTTTGCCAAGACCTTTTACATCAAGATAAAATATTCAAATTCCAAATTGATCAAAAGAGGGATTGAAGTAGACATATTGGTATTTCCAAAATGTCTAATATCATTATCATTGGATAAAAGATGAGCAACTTACGGTTTACCCAAGTTGGGAAAATTTGGGAAATTTCAAGAATTGTGCATTGGGAAAACTTGAACCTTTAGGTCAATGGCCTAACTTGTTGGACTTCAAACATCTTCCTAACCTTATAGGGGACCTTTAATATCATTTTTATATTGCCTTAGAATTTTTATCTATTTTTTTCATATTTATTTCAAATTAATATAAAATAAATTGTACAAAATATTTAGAGACGGGCCTTGGCCTTTGGGCTAGTGTTTTGATATGACTTAAGGCCCATAATTCGTGCAAAGAATGTCCAGGTACATCCAAGTCTCAACATGGCATGAAATCTCAACTTTTGGCAAGTTTTCAAAATAAGGATATTGGCTTTAAACATGACCTTAATTCCTTGGATTTTTTCCATTTTTTTCATTCACTCCATCTCCTCTATATATACAACCCTCCTGCAAGCCAAAGACACGCACACATAGCCTAAGCAAGACATGCCAAAATTCTCAAAATCTTCACAAAGTTTTCAAAATCGAAACAACCTTTGCAAGCCTCCTCGATCCAAACCAATTGCTCAGTTGTGATCCTGAGGTTCCCAGGAACCCATTCTATCCATTCCCAAGGCTTGCAACACCCTAGATTATTGTATCCATGCATCACTGGTTGGTAAGATTTTTGTGAATTTAAAACTGCATTTTCATGGCATATTAATACTTTTAACAGTTTGATTTATGTTTAGCATATCTATTAGAGCAGGTGTGATGTTTAGCATGAAGGTTTTGGGGAATGAATTGTGTGATGCCATTGTTAGGGCATCACAAACGAGAAGCTTCGTAACTCCTAATCTAGGGAATTTTAGGCCAAAATAGTTGCAGATTTGGAATCAGGGGAAGATTTTAAGGGGGGTAGGGTAGGTTTAAATCTTTGATCTTTGCTATTTTTACAAGTTTATTATCGAGCCCACCGAAGAAGATAACTGGAGATTTGACTCTAGTGGGATGACTCCGGTAGTTTACGCGTCCTCCCTCCATTGGCCCGTTGGAATCCAATCTGGCGCGTGTTTTAAATTTGACATTTTGACCGGTTTTACATTATATTGTTTTTGTTTTAATATAATAATCGTTGAGTTAAGTGGTTGGGTGGTGAAAGGCGTGTGTGTTAGGCTAGAGAACCTGGGTTCGATCCCAGGCTTCAACTTTTCCATTTTTCTCATGTTATATTTGCATATCAAGTACTTCAAAGCCAAGCATACTTACCATGTACCTTCAAGCTCCTTCCAATAGAAAAGGAGGTCAGATCCAACGCCCCTGGAGTGCCCCTTCATGATGAACCCCCAAGGGCCAGCAGCATAGGATCCAACGTGACTTGGGCTCATTGACCTGGGCCTATAACTTTCAAACTTGCACTCCCCTGTTTACTAATCAGCACCAGGCCCATTTGCTTGTTTTTTTTAGTTTGTTGATTTCAAAAAAATCATTTTTATTTTAATATAAAATCAGATAAATCATAAAAAAAATAAGGTTAGTTTGTTTTTTAATTAAAATATTTTGAAAATTAATTAATTAATTATTTTAACTTTTTTAATTCAAAATTAAATATATTTAGGTTAATTCACTTTCTTTTCATAATAAAAATTCCAAAAAAATAGTAGGTTAGTTTAGAAATTAATTTTACTTAATAATTTTCTTTTCTTTCTTATTTTGATTAATTAATACTTAATTTAATTTATTATTTTCCAAATAAATAAAAAAAAAGGAGTCTTCTTTTAACTTAGAAATATTTCAGGATTTAGACGTCCTTTATAATTCGGGCGCGATTTTATTTTAGCATTATCATTTTCATTATTGTACCTGCTTCCTGGTTTGTAATATTTTAATTTAGGGCTTTACTTTACTGCTTTATTCCCCCAAGTTTTGGATATGTAAATAATCCGCTCCCCTAAGCCTTGTAATATCTAGGATTTACAATTCCCGCACTTTTAATTTCTGTAAATTATTAACTGTTTAGATACATGCTAACTAGGATTGTATGGAAAGAATAAAACAAAACACTAGCAAACCTAACATAACATAAAAAATAATTGAATACAACACACTCTAGGGCATCCCACTTTGGTTGTTTTCGGAAAAACAATTACATCTCTTGAATCGTGAGAGATTTTAGTGGCTAGCCTCTGATTTAAAGATCTTAAGTCCCTCGATGATCCTCTCGATGCTGCCTCTGTATGATCTTAAAACCCTAAGGTAGTTACTAAAGTTTCTTTCCCAATTGCCTTTGTGACTGTATAAATGTACCTTTGAATATCCCTTAAACATCCGACGATTAGGGCTACCTACTCAATAATAGTAGGATATCACTGTCTAAAGGAAAAGAGGAAACGAACAACTTTTCGAGTATAGTAGATAGTTGTTAGATGCTTGCTCAAACAACCTTTACACTTACACAAAAATTCTTTCAAAAACATTTTTTCAAACACTTTGTATACGTTCTCTACCATTCCAAGAAACATTACAAAGTTCGTCGCACTAAGGCGCTTTCAAAATAATTTTCAAAACCACACAAAACACAAGGTATTTCAAAATGAGTCAAACATCTAAGAGCCCGTAGATAACTGCGGATGGAAACGGTGCTAACACCTTCCCTTTCCATAATCTACCCCCTTACTCAGAAATAATCTTGAAAGGTCTTTTTCTGTTCTTTTCACCATTTCCTTTGTTGGATAAAAGAAAAGTCGGTGGCGATTCTTGCTTATTGCAACATTTGCAAATACAAACATAAAACCAATATAACAGTCGGTTCTGCCACTGTATCACAGTTATGAAAAGGGAAAGTGTTAGCACCCTTTTTATCCGTTGTTATCTATGGGCTCTTAGTTGCTAGCTCACTTTGAAATTCTTTTGTGAAGGTGTTTGTTTTTGGTGTAAGTTTCAAAATATTTTGAAAACGCATTTGTTTTGGAAAACCTTGTAATGATTCTCGTCTCTATAAGAATGTATACAAAGTGTTGGTTTTGAAAATAGTTCAAAGATATGTTTGTTTTTGGAAAGATGTTTTGAAAATGTGAGTGTGGAAATGGTTTTACTTTGTGAGCAAGCAACTATGAGCGTTCTACCTACTCAAAAAGTCTTTGTTCTTTTCCTCCTCCTTTAGATATTTCTATCTTACCATTGATTGGTAAAAAGCACTATCATTTGATGTGAAGGAACAAGCGTGGGTCATTGTACATTCATAGAAGGCAACATTGTGAGATACCTTAGCAATTTGTCGTAAGGGTCTAAATTTTTTTACCGAAGGCAACATCGAGGGGTCATCAAAGGACTATGATCTCATAATAGAGGGTCTTTGCTAAAGTATCCCATGTTCGAGGGACATGATTGTTTTATTCGAGGCAACAAGTGTGGGTTACCCTAGAGGTGCAAGTGTGCAAAGTGTTTTGATTTCATATATTTTTGTCTTGAATTAAGGTTTTCTACTTGTTGGATTTAAGTCTTTCCATACAAATCCTAATTACTAGCAATAATATGGAAAGGGATAAATTGCAGAATTTTAAAGTTCTACGCTAATACATTATTTTGGGATGGGGTTACAAACTTACAAATGGGAAATATAAAGCAATAAAGTTCTAATTATTATTACAACCAAATTGAATAATGCAAAATTAAATGTACAAGAATATAAAGATGACGTAAAAGAAAAGAAAAATTGTTTTTTAATGATTTTTTGTATGTAAAAAGGTTTAAAAGTTAACCTAATGCAACTAATTAATTTTAATCACAAAAGAAGTTGATTAGTTAGTTAATAAATAAAATGAAACTAAAGTCTAAGTTAATTAAAACTAAGAAAAACCCTAAGTCTAAGTAAATTTGTTGAGAAAAATAATCTTGAATATTAATACTAAATTAAAAAGAAAGAAGTATTTTAAAGTGTATGAAATGAATAAACCTATTTCTAAGTATTTACAAAATAAAATAAATGCTTAAATTGAAATATTTAATAATTTAGTTATTTAAGAAAATGTAGTTTTGTATTTTTTGATATTAATAATAAAAAATAATATTATTAGAAAAAAGAAAAGAAAAGAAAATAAAGAATATAAATTATAAGTCAGGGGTTTGGAAAGTAGTTAGGAGGTTAGAAAGTAAAAGAGTTTTTATTGTTAGGCCCAAACTGTTTTTGAAGTCAGAAAACAAAAATGAAAAAAAAATGTAATGGCATGCGCATGAGAAGTAGAATGGGGGGTGAGAAGTTCAAAAACAATTCAGGCCCAAAAGGAAGGAGCCCAGGCGCGCTAGCAAACAAAAAAAGGTCAGAAAATGTAATGAAAAATTACAAAATATGGCACTGGGGCTCGAATCCAGGTCACAAGGTTCATAGGTGCGCGCTTTAACCACTAGGGTGGTGATACATCCGTTAACATATGCACAACTAACATATTAAATTTTAAATGCGCTCCTAACTGTATCTTCTTCTTCTTCTTTGCGCCAGTTTCTTCATCACCATTTTAGAACTTTGTAACTTTCTCATTTCTCAACCATTTCAGAAATTGTAAACATCAAACTTGTTAGAAATTTCACCACGATTTCAAATATGTAAATAAATCAAATAATGGATCAAAGACAAATGAGAATTTCAGTTGGTACCAAAATTTGACCTAACTTTTTCAAGAAGTTTAAACTTGAAATTCATACTACTCAGGAAATATAAATGAAATCTAAGGGCATGGTTAGCTTCAGGGCTATGATGTCTACATTTTATCTTCACAAATGAACCAATAATGATGCTTGTAGAGAGATTTAAAATTTCAGAAAAATCACCTTGCAGATGTGAAACCACCCGGCCAAACCTATCATTTGGATGTAATGAAACATCAATGAAGTCGCCACCGAACGTCTTTTATCCCGCCGAAAGGAAAAGGTAAACATCGAGAAAACCTGAAAAGGGAGAAATCACAGTCTTTCGACCGAGAGATCGGGTAAGGGAGTCTGTTACGCGAGGGGAAGGTATTAGCACCCCATACGCCCGTAGTACTCTACGGTATCCATTCTTATTGTCTAATCTAATGGGTGTGGTCAAAACCTATGTCTATGGCTTAAAGCTGAAAAGGGAATGCATGCGAGAAAAAAAGAAAACAATGTAGGGAAAATAAAAGTTATACTCGATTGGGCCCTACCCCAATGCCTACGTATCCATTTTAAGGAATCAGAGCAGACGTAGTTCGGCTTACATATTTTGGTTGGTTTGTGTTTTTTAGTTAAGAAAAACAAAAACAGTTAAGATGGCAAAATATCAAATAAAACAACAAACATATGAGATGGTAAAACATCGACTAAATAATAGCAAAGTGACATGACAAAGATGGAGAAACATCAAATGATAAAACACCACACCTAACAAATGACATTGAGAGTTAAAGTAGGATAACCAACATGCACGATGGTGAAACATCGGCTTCAAAAAAATGTGCGATGGCGAAACATCAGATAAAAGATAACAAAGCATCATGGCAAAGATGGCGAAACATCAATAAAATGGATGACAAAACATCACACCTAACAATGATATTGAGAATCAAAGTAGGATAACAAACATGTGCGATGGCGAAACATCGGCTTCAAGATAACAAGATATCATGGCAAAGATGGCAAAACATCAATAAAACGGATGGCAAAGCATCACACCTATCAATGATATTGAGAATCAAAGTAGGATAACAAACATGTGCGATGGAGAAACATCGGCTTCAAACAAATATACAATGGAGAAACATCGGCTACAATGTAACAAGGTATCATGGCAAAGATGGCGAAACATCAATAAACTGGATGGTAAAACATCACACCTAACAATGATATTAAGAATCAAATTATGATAACAAACATGTGAGATGGCGAAACATCGGCTATAAGATAACAAGGTATCATGGCAAATATGGCGAAACATCAATAAAACAGATGGCAAAGCATCACACCTATCAATGATATTGAGAATCAAAGTAGGATAACAAACATGTGCGATGGCGAAACATCGACTACAAGGTTTAAAAACAAAGTCAAGAGGAGCACAAACAAATAAGATTGATTTGTATATTTTACCATGAAGTAGGGTTTGAGTTTATTAGAGGTGTTTTATGATTTGCGAAGAAAACAATTTTTGTTTTAAGATAAAAAATGCAAAGGAAGGAAAAACAACTAAGGGAAACTAGCCTAGCACTATCCCTAGTGTTATCATACAATGGTTGACCCTAAGGTTGAGGATAAAGGAAATTTCTATCCTATGTTAGCATACATGGATTCCTACCTTAATTAACATGTTAAAGGAAGCCTAACAAAACTATCCTATAAGGAACATGCAATGAGAGCGAAGTCGTGATCTCAATTTCTAAATTGAGTGACTCATTGATCAACAATTAAAGAAGAAAAACAATAAACATCTGTGATCGGTGGGAATGAGAACTGACTGTTTTGGAATTTTGGATCGCGTTTGCGTTTGTTTTCGCAAAATGTCGCGGTAAGCAAGAGTCGCCACCGTCTTTTATTTTATCCAACAAGGAAAGGACAAAAGCACAGAAAAATTCCTTTTTGAGACTGTTTCTCGGGTTCGGGAGGTAGATTATAGAAAGGGAAGGTGTTAACACCCTTTCTATCCCTGGTTATCCACGGGCTCTTAGGTACTTGCTCATTGTGTTTTCAAAAAGTTTGCTTTTCTTTGTGTTTGTGGGTTTGAAAAGGGTTTTTGTTTTAAAGAGAGTGTAAGTGCGAAAAGATTTGTTTTTTGTTTTCAAAAGAGCAAGTACTTAAGAACATCTACCTACTCAAAAAGGAATTGAACTGTACAAGTGTCCTTTAAACAATTCTATCCCACTATTGAGGAGTAAGTAGCACCGTTGTTGGAGTTTTCGGGTCAATTTGATTTAAGGGACGTGTGGTCACTAAAGCAATGTTAGGATGCCTTAGCGGTAACCCTAATGTCTTAGATCATTTTTTCCGAGGCAACCGTTTCGAGGAAACTTATGATCTTTGGACAAAAGGACGACCTCTAAAACTTCCTATACTCAATGACCACGTTCGAGGCAACCAAGTGAGGTGTAGCCTAAGAGTGACATGTGCGAGTGTATTTTATTACATGCATTTAGTCTTTGATTAGGGTGGCCTATTTGTTGGTTTTATCTTACCATACACACCTAATTACTAGCATTTGTACAAAGCAATAAAAATTCAAGAAATAAATATCCTACACTATTACAACCAAATTGAAAGGCAAGAAAAATGTAAAGGCAAAAACAAAATAAAAAAAACAAGGAAAATGAGATTTTAGACCCAGGCAGCAGCACCCTTCGATTTGCATTCTGTTGGCCTCCTTCGATTGGGGCCAGCACCAGTGAGGTTCTGTCCTTCGATTGGGCTTTGGCACCAGTCAGGTCATGTACTTCGATTGGGCTTTGGCATCAGTCAGGTCATGTACTTCGATTGGAGGTTGGCACCATCATGGGAGCCCCTTTCGTCTGAGCCTAGACTTAGTGCAAGTGTGCCTATGGCTGGGCCTGGAAGTCAGTATGGAAATGAAAGGCTTCGTTTCATACTCCTGTCTCCTGTTTCTTTCGTTTGAACTTTTTGAACAGCAACATGGCATAAGGCCATGCTAATATTGCCTTACAATCAGTAAACACTTAATGCATATTTAAGTAAATAAGCAGCAAAACGAAATGGGTTAGCTCTGAAAACATATTAAGTAGGTGGAAACGAAAAGAACCAAAGTGTTATGTACATGTTATGCTAGAAATGAAAGGCTCAAGGTTAAGAATGACTTACCTTGCTTGAGGCTGGAACGTGTGCTGGGCCTTTAAGTGGTTTTCTTGAATGCTTCTGGATTCGGAGGGAGGAACCAGGGGTTATGTCTTTGATACTGGATTCAAAAGAGAAGAACAAGGGTGAGGTTCTTCCTACTGGATTTGAAGGGTAACAAGGTATAGGGAGGTTTCAGATTCTAAGGGGATAAGTGTTTGGATTCTGGATATGTGTTTGGATTCTGGATATGTATTTGGATTCTGGATATGTGTTTGGATTCTGGATATGTGTTTGGATTCTGGATATGTGTTTGGATTCTGGATATGTGTTTGATGGCTTTATGGTGTTAGAGAATTTTTTGAAGATTCGTTCTTCTGGCCAAAAGGCCCCCTTTAAACATGTGTTGGAGCCTCTTATTTATAGGCAAAGTTGGATGAAGCTTTTGGAGGGAAAACAAAATAATTTGAACAATTAGAGTAAACTGCTCCTTGCAGCCTCCGAGGGACAGTGCTTTATGCTATTTCGGTGCAAGAATGGGGCAGTGTTTCAGGACTGCTATGCAGCAGTTTTGGCCAGTGTACCATGTCTGAACTTGGGAGCAAGCATCTTTGAATATTTTATCCTTTCATTTTGACCCTCCTTCGACCAGATTCTTCTTCCAACACATTGTTTGACTTTCCTCCAACAAGTGTCCTTCGAACGAATCATCTTGGTGCATCATTTGAAGGGGCCAAATGTATGCTTCGAATGGACTAGTAAGGCGTACCCTTCGACAGGGACTCATATGTATGCCCCTCAAGTCCACCACTATATGTCTTTTGAAGGGGCCATCAACCATGTGCTGAAGTTTGTCAAGGATGGAAATGCAGCATACTAAAGAGGAATGTTGTCCAGTCGAAGCTCGTACAAACATAGTCAATGTCTTGTCGAAGCCTGCATGGAGGAGGTCTAAACTTTGTGACTCCAAGCAAGCACACAACAGGTCAATGCTCAAATAAAGACTTGCATGAAGGGAGCCACATGCCCAAACGAAAGAGGCATGCAGGAGGCAAAATGTCCTGATTCGAAAGAGGCATGCAGGAGGCAAAATGTCCAGGTTCGAAAGAGGCATGCAGAAGGCAAAATGTCCAGATTCAAAAGAAGCAAACGTGAGGAAAAATGTCCAGATTTGAAAGAGGCAAACATGAGGCAAAATGTCCAGATTCGAAGGAGGCAAACATGAGGCAAAATGTCCAGATTCGAAAGAGGAAAACATGAGGAAAAATTTCCAGATTCGAAAGAGGCAAACATGAGGCAAAATGTCCAGATTCGAAAGAGGAAAACATGAGGCAAAATGTCCAGATTCGAAGGAGGCAAACATGAGGCAAAATGTCCAGATTCGAAAGAGGAAAACATGAGGCAAAATGTTCAGGTTCGAAAGAGGCAAACATGAGGCAAAATGTCCAGATTCGAAAGAGGCAAACATGAGGCAAAATATCCAGATTCGAAAGAGGAAAACATGAGGCAAAATGTCCAGATTCAAAGGAGGCATACATGAGGCAAAAAAGTGAAAATCGAAGGACCCCAAAAGGGAGCTTTTTGCCTTGGAATCGAAGGAAGTTATAGGCGGCTTTGTACCTTGTGCATGCTAGCAAGGGGGATCCCTTTTGCATGCAAGTTATGGCTCAAATGGAAGTTGTGAGAGGAAAAGTCTGCAAGAGGCCCTTTGTGCAAGAGGATTCGAAGGAGGTTTCAAATCCAAACAAAGGATGCACCTAAACTTGCATTCTAAGGAGGCTTAGAGTCAGTCGAAGGGTGCTGAATCGAAGGAGACCTATTTTCCTCCAAATTTGTCAAAATGTTATTTTATCTGTTTTCTCCCTTTTTGATAGTTTCCTTTTAATTTTGGTACTGGAAAATTCCAAAGTACTCGTGCAAGCTTGAACCTTGAGAATCCTTGTGAGAAAGGCCTTGAAGAATGAGAGGGCAAATTTGGGGTACAACAGCTACCCGTGTTTAATTTTCTTAAACTTGAGGATATAGATTGGCATTCGAGCCTTTCGTGATCCGAAGGTGGAAGATAATTGAACACTAGAGTGCCCAAAAACTTTGCACTCGCATGGTGTAGTATCAGCATTGTGATGTCGGGAATGGGCTTACAGATGCCATTTGGAGATTGTGACAGAAACTTGCCGGGGATGGGCTTAAAGATACCATCTGGAGATATGATAGAAAGTTGTTAGAGATGGGCTTAAAGATGCCATCCAAAAGTGATTGTTGAATTGTTTGAGCTGGTCGAGTAGATAGTTGTCCTGGCTTGCTACAAGTATTGGGATGTCGGGAATGGGCTTACAGATGCCATTTGGAGATTGTTGGTAGGTGGTTTTGTCTTTGTTGACGAGTTGTCTCTTATGATGGGGTATCTCCTTTGACGAGTTATCTCCATTGACAGGTTGTCTCTATTGATAGGTTGTCTCTATTGACAAGTTGTCTCCATTGACGGGTTGTCTCCATTGATAGGTTGTCTCTATCGATAGGTTGTCTCTATTGACAGGTTGTCTCCATTGACGGGTTGTCTCAATTGACGGGTTGTCTCAATTGACAGGTTGTCTCTATTGACAGGTTGTCTCTATTGACGGGTTGTCTCTATTGACAGGTTGTCTCCATTGACTGGCTTCGCCTCAGAAAAATCTTTAGGAATCGATTTAACTGATTTTTTCTCCATTGACTGGCTTCGCCTCAGAAAAATCTTTAGGAATTGATTTAACTGATTTTGTCTCCATTGACTTGCTTCGCCTCAGAAAAATCTTTAGGAATCAATTTAACTGATTTTGTCTCCATTGACTGGCTTCGCCTCAGAAAAATCTTTAGGAATCGATTTAACTGATTTTGTCTCCATTGACTGGCTTCGCCTTAGAAAAATCTTTAGGAATCGATTTAACTGATTTTGTCTCCATCGACATAATTGAGAATTTAACTGCATCTTTCCTTAAAGGTAAAGGTCAGTCATATGCAATGCATGATATGGATCAAGCAATGATGTTCTCAACATAAATGAGATTGTATGGTATGATGTGTATATGCATGTATCATGATGTATGGAAACGTGATGTTTTAGTTGGGGAAAATAAATCCCGAACGACTGCTGGAGAGTAGGGTTGAATTCTTCGTTTCCACTGGGGATGATGAACGAAGATGATTGCAAGAATAAACATGCAGAAGAGGATGACTCCGTTGGGGAATAAACTGGTGAAGAGATTACTCTGTGGGGAATTACTCTGTAGGGAAGAGATACTTTGCTAAGATTTTAATGATAAACTCCGCTGGGGATTCTGTTGATAAGCTCTGTTGGGGATTTTGATGATGAACTCCGCTGGGGATAGAAAGAACTTCGTTGGGGAAGATCTTTCAGTTGCAACTCGCTGAGGATAACCCAGTTAGACTCTTGTGGGGATAACCTCTGAATTTGGCTGAGGAGACTTATATTTATACTCCGCTGGGGAATATTAAGACCTTCTGGGGATACCCAACCTTTTTAGGGCTGATGGTAGACCAACTCTGCTTGGGGAGAGTATTGCTGATTTGTTCATAGTTGCAAGTCTCAGCTGAGAGAGCTATCATTACTTTCTTACTCTGCAGGAAGTGAAAGTATCTTAGCCATATTCTTCAGCTAAATATATACCTTGGTACCTGGTGGACAGAGCAACTAGACCGCTCAGACAATTCTTATTTCCCCTACTTCTGATATCACCAGTAATTTGTCCTTTGTTTCGCATGTAAATATTTATGAGTAGCAATTAATATCAGATGCATATATCAAAAATGAACATTTGACGTTCTTTGCAAAACAAAACAGATAAAGGAAAAACAATTTGAAATTTGTCTGAAAATGAATTTGTATTGATTTTGAAGTTTGGCCTGTAAATAGGCGTTTTGTACAAGAGGCTGACGTCCTAGTAAGAGAACGCCGTTGAACCAATAGAATTTATATAATTTGTGAAAAGAAAACAAAACAGCTATGTGAATAGTCCCACTGGGTTCCAGCTCTGCTATTGCCTTTATATCTTCAAGCATCTCATCACTTTGCTGCTTAGTTGAAGATGAATCTGATTGACTGGTGTCGTCCGAGCCTGATAGTCGATACCGAAGTTCGGATGCGAGGTGATCCAATGATACATAGTTTTACGCTTTAATCCCTAACTTTTTCCTGGACCGCCCTTTCGGGTTTTCAGTCCACCGGGATACCCATTTTTGCCCAAGCCGCCTTTTCAGGTTTTCGGCTTGCCTGGTGTACAGATTTTTTTAATTTATTTTCATCCCTTATTTTTGCCCGAACCCTTTTGGTTCGCCGGGAAGCCCTTATTTTTGCCTAGGCCAGTTAACCTAGCGGGTCTTTGATTATGCGTAGTATCTTTTTACTATGTCTACATTGACGAGGTGAGGAAGGTCGTCACGATCCATGGTGGTTAGAATCATCGCTCCTCTTGAGAAGATGTTCTTAACCACAAATGGCCCTTCGTAAGTAGGGGTCCATTTTCCCCTGGGATCACCTTGAGGTAGAATAATGCGCTTGATTACCAGGTCCCCAACTTGATACTCTTGTCGTCTGACTTTCTTGTTAAATGCCTTGATCATTCGTTTTTGGTATGTCTGACCATGACAAATAGCAGTAAGTATCTTTTCATCGATTAGATTCAATTGATCAAGTCGGGTCTGGATCCAGTCGTCTTCGCTCAAACCTGCATCCTTCATGATCCGAAGAGAGGGTATCTGAACTTCAATAGGCAACACTGCCTCCATACCATAAACCAAGGAATAGGGTGTTGCCCCTGTTAACGTCCGTGCTGAGGTACGGTACCCATGAAGAGAAAATGGTAACATCTCGTGCCAGTCTTTGTAAGTCACTGTCATCTTCTGCACAATCTTCTTAATGTTCTTATTTGCCGCTTCAACAACCCCATTCATCTTCGGTTGGTAGGGAGAAGAGTTGTGGTGCTATATTTTTAATTGCTCGCAGAGCTCAATGATCATCTTGTTATTAAGATTGGTACCATTGTCCGTAATGATCCTCTCCGATACACCGTACCAACAGATCAGGTTGTGCCGAATGAACCGTGCCACGACGTTCTTGGTTACGGTAGCAAAGGAAGCTGCTTCAACCCACTTCGTAAAGTAATCAATCGCTACCAGGATGAAACGATGCCCGTTGGATGTCGTAGGTCTGATCTCGCCAATCATATCAATGCCCCACATTGCAAAAGGCCAAGGTGCTGTCAAAACATTCAGAGGAACTGGAGGAATATGCACCTTATCAGCATAGACCTGGAACTTGTGACATGTCCGAGAATGCTGATAACAGTCGGCCTCCATTGTGGACCAGTAATATCCTTCCCGGAGGATTTTCTTTGCCATGGTATGTCCACTGGAATGAGTTCCGAAGGTACCTTCAGGCAGCTCTGCCACGATCCTTTCTGCTTCAATCTTATCCACACAACGTAGTAAGGTTGAATCATGGTTAATTTTGTAAAGAATTCCATTACTGATGAAGAACTTTTCCGCAAACCTTCTCAGAAACTTCTTGTCATTAACAGATGCACCCTCGGGGTATTCTTGAGCTTCAAGGTATCTCTTCACCTCATGGTACCAGGGTTTTTCTGTTACCTCTTCAGTCTCAAGATCACAGCAATGTGCAGGTTCATCCAATTTCCAAATAATGATCTGGGGGGCCTTGTTGTCCCATTTGACTTTGTACATAGAAGACATCATAGCCAGTGCGTCTGCCAACTGATTCTCCTCTCTTGGGAAGTGTTCAAAGGTTATCTCCTCGAAATGGGGAAGTAACGTCAACACATACTCCTTGTAAGGAATAAGATTTGGGTGTTTCGTATCCCACTCTCCTTTGATCTGACTGATCACGAGAGCGGAATCTCCGAAGACACTCAGAAACTTAATCCTTAGGTCAATTGCTGCTCGAAGACCCGTGATGCACGCTTCATACTCCGCCATGTTGTTGGTGCAGTGGAAACATAATCGGGCGGTAAACGGAGTATGAGAGCCTTTAGGAGATATGATCACAGCGCCAATGCCATTACCCAAAGCGTTCGAAGCTCCATCGATGTACATAGACCATCGGGATCCCTCCTCAGGTCCTTCATCCGGTCCAGGTGTCTCACAATCAGTCACTACCATGATATTCTCGTCTAGAAATTCAAAGTTCATAAACTGGTAATCATCCACTGCCTGATGTGAAAAATGGTCTGCCACTACACTTCCCTTGATTGCTTTTTGAGTCGTGTACTGGATGTCATACTCAGTCAAGATCATCTTCCATCTTGCTATTCTTCCGGACAAGGCAAGCTTTTCGAAGATATACTTGATTGGATCCATCTTTGAAATTAACAGAGTAGTGTGAGTCAGCATATACTGTCTCAGCCGGCGAGCAGCCCATGCCAAAGCGCAACAAGTTTTCTCAAGCAGTGAGTATCGGGTCTCACAGTCGGTAAAAGTTTTGCTAAGGTGATAAATAGCATGCTCTTTTCGGCCAGACTCGTCATGTTGACCCAGCACACACCCCATCGAATTGTCAAGTACTTTCAAGTATAAGATTAGAGGTCTCCCTTCAACTGGTGGCATCAGAATGGGTGTCTCCTGGAGATACTCTTTGATTCTTTCGAAAGCGATCTGGCATTCATCGTTCTAACGTACCACTTGATCTTTCTTCAGCAGCTTGAAGATTGGCTCACAAGTAGCAGTTAGGTGCAAGATGAATCGAGCAATGTAGTTCAGTCGTCCTAGAAAGCCTATGACTTCTTTCTCTGTCTTGTGAGATGGAATTTCTTGTATGGCTTTCACCAAGGTAGGGTCCACTTGAATGCCTTTGTCGCTTACAACAAAACCTAGTATTTTGCCCGACCTCACCCCGAAGGTGCACTTGTTCGGGTTCAATCTCAGCTTGTACAACTTTAGCCTGTCAAACAGCTTTTGTAGATGGTCAAGGTGTTCCTCCTTAGTTTGGGACCTTGCAATCATATCGTCGACGTATACTTCAATCTCATGATGGATCATGTCATGAAACAAAGCAACAATGGCACGCTGATATGTTGCCCCAGCATTCTTCAACCCAAAAGGCATGACTTTGTAACAAAAGGTACCCCACTGAGTAACAAAAGTGGTCTTCTCCATGTCTTCGGGAGCCATCCTTACCTGATTATAACCAGAGAAACCGTCCATGAAGGAGAATACCTTATGCTGAGCAGTGTTGTCAACCAGAACGTCGATATGAGGTAGAGGGAAGTCATCCTTAGGGCTTGCCCTGTTCAAATCTTTGTAATCAACACACATTCTGACTTTACCATCTTTCTTCGGCACTGGAACCACATTGGCGACCCACAGAGGGTAAGAAGTTACTGCTAGAAAACCGGTGTCAAATTGTTTCATAACTTCAGCCTTGATTTTCTCACACATCTCCGGGCGCATACGGCGAACCTTCTGTTTTATCGGATGGCAATCTTCCTTGGTAGGCAGGCAATGAACCACAATGTCAGTATCCAACCCAGGCATATCTTCATAAGACCAGGCAAAGATCTCAACATAGTCATGCAGCATCTGAATCAACCGTTGTTTCTCACTAAGCTCCAAATTTGCGCCGATCTTGACTTCATTCTTGTCTGTCTCAGTACCCAGATTCACCGTTTCCACTGGCTCTTCATATGGATGAATGGCCCTCTCTTCCTGGAGTAGCAATCTTGCAAGTTCACCAGGAACTTCGCAATCATCTTCACCTTCGTCTTCGGCTAAGTTGATCGGATTTTCGAAGTCATAACCGGCAGTAACATAGTCGTTACCAGTGAGATCCAGAGTGGATGAAGACCTGTATATGTGAGTGTGTGTAAAATAGCTGTTTTGCAACATATAATAAAGAAAAACAAGAAGCGCAAAATGCAAAAAAACGTCCAATGCTTTTATTAATGATATATGAAAATGGCACACAAAAGCCCTCACAAATGAAACCACGGTGCCTCGGGTAAGACACCGGGCCATAAAGTTTCAAAACATTGTCTGTTACAAATTCAAAACAAAGAGTTCATTACTGGGTAACAAAAGTAATAGGGATGAAGTCCTTTGTTGTCCAGTTACTTGGTCCACAGTTGGTCATAGGATAGATCCAGTTGTCGAATTCAGACTCCTCCACATCATCTTCAATGGCATTTACTCCCGAGTTGTTGATGAACACAGGAGAACTTCCTATCCTTACACTACGAACAGCCTTTTGAGCTTCTGCCGTGAAACCCAAACCAAACTTGTTAGTCTTCTGAGTGAAATCAGGAAGTCGGCCCCAGTTTGAATACCCACCCTTCTCAATAACATCCCGGGCGTCCTTTAAGGAAGCCATCTTCATAGGAGAATCTTCAACCACAGTCTCAGTTGATGCCAGCGTTGAGGAACCTCTTCAAAGTGCTGAAATGGGGTCTCAATGAATTCCCCATCCATCTCCACGTATCTGAATGAGTTGAGGTGGCTGACCATATACTCTTCCTCCCCTTGTACTATCACGATCTTCCCTCTGACCAGGTACTTCAGCTTCTGGTGGAGCGTTGAGGTTACAGCTCCAGCTTTGTGGATCCACGGACGACCCAACAAACAAGAATATGATGGCCGAATGTCCATCACGTAAAATGTAGAATTGAAGACCTGAGAACCAACTTTGATTGGAATATACACCTCACCATGCACCATCCTCTTAGACCCATCAAAGGCCCGGACGACAATGTTACTTGGCTTTAGTTCCAACCCTTCGCAATTCAGCCTGTCTAGAGGTTTCTTGGGCAAGACGTTCAATGAGGAACCAGTGTCAACCAACACATGTGCAAGAGTAGTGCCCATGCATTCAATGGAGACATGCATGGCATCGTTATGGTTCTTCCCTTTAGCAGTCAGATCAGCGTCGGAGAAACCCAAACCATTATCAGCAGTTAAATTGGCCACACAATTGGTAAACTGATTAGCTGAGGTCTCTTGCGGCACGTGGGCAGACTTCAGGAAGGTAATCAGAGCCTTGGCATGGGCCTCTGAACACAACAAAAGTGATAACATATAAATCTTGGATGGGGTTTGCCCCAGTTGTTCAACTACATTATAATCACTCTTCTTAATAATCTTAAAAACTCTTCCATCTCATGTTTGGAAGCTTCAACAGTAATGGTCTTCGGTGCCTTCGTCTGGGAAGGCATATCAGTGGTGATCCCTTTGCCCCGAGCGTCGGAGGACTCTGCGACAGGGGTAAGGATAGGAACTTGATCAGGAACGGCAGTGGGTACACTTTCAGGTGTAATGACAATAGGTCTTCGGACAATTGGTGGAGCAATATCAGGTGAGAAAAGTCTACCGCTGCGGGTGACTTTAGCAGGTTCAGTAATGTTGCTGACGCCGGTATCAACATCAAACTCTTGCTTAACTCCGAGAACATAAACATCTTCCCTATAGTGCCAAGGGACAACTATGTCAAAGGTGTAGGGGATGGGCCCCAAAACAGTGATGATTACAGGTACGATCTTCGGAACAAGCGTAATTCTAACAGGCTTCCTCGAGAGAGCCTTGGGAGAATTGTTGAAAATGGTAATGATGGCAACTTCTTCAGTAGGAATGGATGGAACAATAGTCTTTTCAAACAGGATCTCTTTGCTAGCCATCAGGTTTTGGATACCTGACTTCAAAGATGGGCAACCAGTAGGTAAAACAGAACACATATGGAAACCTTCACCACAACCCGGAAATAAACCGGCTAGCAACAGGTTCTTCTTGACAGTCATCAGAGGGGTAACAATATCATCCACAGAAACTACAAACAAGTTTTCCTCTATAGAATTCACTCCATGCCTGGGCATGGGAGCAGTTACAACATTGGGCCTCTCGGGCGCCTCAAACTCAATCTCCTTTGCATTAATCAAGTCTTAGACCTTATTCTTCAAATTCCAACAATCATATGTATTATGCCCCGGGCTCTCAGAGTGATAAGCGCAACGGGCATTGGGGTTATACTTTGGTGATGTAGTATTTGGATTCTTTGGGGCTTCCCTTAGAGTCACCAGATTGGTCTTCAGCAACTGTGGCAGAATCTGAGACAAAATCATACTGAGACGGGTGAATTTCCTTCGAGGTCTCTCGTCCCTTTGTTGGTTGTGATGCTGAGGAGCACCAGTAGGTTTTGAAATAACAACCGCATTGACAGCTTGGCGGTGTTCATGTCTATTCTGTCTTCTTGAACTGTAGACACCACTGGACTCTTTCTTAAATGGTTTCTTCTCAGTGCTCAATGAGGCACCCTTTTGTATTTTCCCAGCCTTAATACAAGCTTCAATCCTTTCACCAGTCAAGATAAGGTCTGTAAACCCGGCTGAAGAGCTTCCAATCAGATGATTAAAGAACGGACCGGACAGGGTCCCCAGAAACATATCAACATGTTCACGATCAGCCAAAGGTGGTTACACTCTTCCAGCCAGGTCTCTCCATCTTTGAGCGTACTCTTTAAATCCTTCACCCGTTCCTATTGACATACCCTGGAGTTGGGTACGCGTAGGAGCGAGGTCGGAGTTATACTGATACTGTCTGTAGAATGCAGTAGCCAAATCTTCCCAACTGCGGATACTGGCTCCATCCAGCTGATAGAACCACTCAAGCTAATTCCCTGAAAGACTGTCTTGAAAGAAATGGATCCACAAGTTCTTATCAGTAGTTTAAGGTTGGATCTTCCTCACATATGACCGGAGGTGCAACTTTGTACAGGAGGCTCCGTCATGTTTGGAAAAGGAAGGTGCCTTGAACTTATGGGGAATCACCACCCCAGATGATAGACCCAGATCTCCGAAGTCCAGACTGGGCACCTTCTGTATCTCCATAGCGCTCAAGCAGTCTTCCAGTTGTTTGTACTTATCCTCAGTAGGAGGATATTGTTCTTCATCATAGTCCGTCTCGTTGTCGGAGACCATAGGGCTAGGAGCCCTCCTTTCTTATGGACTACCCTTCCCTCCAGATGAGGTGGTCAGATCAACTTCATTCTGCAGCCTGTTTCCAAACCTGCGTCCAGTGTTGAACAGGATGGTCCTCTTTTTCTTCTTCTTCCTCTCTTTCAAAATCAAGGTCTTCAGGTCCTGCTGACCCTTAGCTAGGTTCATGACCAGCTCTTGAAATTGGGCATTCTGGGCCTGGAGGGCCTTGATAGCTTGCTCAGTGGAAGGTTCAGTAGACATGATGATTGCTGAAATAAACAGCGAAGAAGATAAGAGACCTGTAAAAGGGTACCTGTTTATGAAGTGCATGAGATGAAATGCGTATGATTTATGATTTCAAAGACAATCAGGATTCAAATTTGTAAACAAGAAAGGAAACACACTTGATTAGATTTAACTTCAGAATTTAAATTGTTCAACAAATTGCCCTTAGGCGTTACAAGAATGGAAATACTGAAAAGTAAATAAAAACTGTAAAAGAAATCATCAAAGGTCCATCAATGCTCCCCTGGTCCTTTCTTCTCAGTGCGGATATAATCATTCAGGGTCTGCTCATTCTCCAGTTGCCTAGTTAGCCTCTAGATCTTTTTCTCTTGTTCATTGAACCTTTCTCGATAAGAATCCCGTTCTTCCCACAACTGCATCCAAGACCTCTTCAGTGTCCCAATATCAGTGGGCATATAAGGATGGAGAATAGTTGGAAGAACCTCTTCCTCATTTGCAACTTCAAGAGTAACAGGTCTGACAGCTTCATATGGCATACCTAGCTTCTGGGCGCGGATGCGGACCCATCTGAGATATGGCTCCATTGGCAAGGAAGTCTTTGGTCCCAATTCATGTGGGTCAGATTGATGAACTCTATCCCAAGCCCCGATGAATCTACGATGCAGCTCGTCGCTATCTCCCTGAAAATCAAAGATGATATGAGGCATCAACATCTCATGAGGCCCCTCTCTCCTGGCTCTTCCAAACTGACAAAGAGCTAAACATGGGTTATAAGAAATTCCTCCATGGGTTCCGATCAATGGAACATTAGGATACTCTCCACAACGACCAATGGCAGTCACCTCATCCAAGCCTTTGAGATTCCAGATAATGTCATTATTAGTGAGAGACATTACCCTAAAATCCCAGCCCATTCCTTCTTTGTTCTTCAGTACGGACTTAGGAAGGTGCAAAATAAACCACCTCGACAATAAAGGAGCACAACACATCAAAGTTCCCCGCTTTCGGGTAGTACGAGCATAGAGCTGATGAAGGATATCACCCAAGAGAGTGGGTACAGGGTTCCGAGAGATGAAGATATTTATGGCATTAACATCAACAAAAGTGTCAGGATTTGGAAACAATACCAGACCATAAATCAAGAGAGCCAGAATGTCCTCGTACGCCTTGAAGTCTAAGCTGTTCCAGAAGTAGTTAGCCTTGCCAACCAAAAACTTAGTCAGGAAACCTTTAGCTCCACTCCTATTCTCCCAGTTAGCCATTACCTCCTCTTTGGTCAAGTGAAAGGCTGCAACAATTTCTTCGGGCTTAAGAGTCTTTTCCCAACCAGTAAATGGAGTCTGCTCCAAAACAGAGATACCAAGCAGCTCAGAGAATTCTTCCAGGGTAGGAACCAGCTGGAAGTCTTGAAAGGTGAAGCAATGATATAGGGGATCATAAAACTGGACCAGGACACTCATCATTTGTTCGTCCAACTTTGAGGTAACTAAACTGAGAAGAGAACCATGCCTCCTGATGAAGGAAGTAGTGTTTGGAATCCTGACAACCAACTCCGTAAGCAAAGTAGGTACTTGAACAAAGTTTATTCGGATAGTATTCCTACGCACGGGCATCATGATGTCCTACAAAACAGAGCAAAGATGAAACCCTCTTTTCTTTGAAATAGGTTAGTCCTTATGCAAGATGTATGCAATGTTTTTGATGTTATGATGCCATGGTAAAGGCACACCACAAGTATCCACAAAAGGCAAACATGGTAAAGGGCACACAAGTCACACAAGAGAGCCCTTAGATTTCAGGCTTGCATGGAGCTTAGGTACTACCCTCTTTCAGTTCAGTTGGTTAAGAGTTGTCCTAAAAATAGTATCCGGGTTCTAGAGGATCTCAATATTATTGACTACCCTCAATCGGTCATAATTCCAGTTTAGCAACCTTTTCTTGCGGCCGGAACCATCGCGAGAGTTTAGTCTCAATGAGTGTAGCATACTGCTACTGTTCTATGGCCAAGTTGGTCAATTTAAGGTTCTAAGGTCAGTTGGTTCTTAATGACTCCTTAGAAGACCCATATTCTTTTGCGTTCCAACACAAGGGATATCGGTACAGACCAAGGTGTCACACCAACGTAGCTACTGCTTCATCCGTGTCGGTCTACGCCGGACAGATCCCTCACAGTTTATTGCTACTTACCTAAAGGGTATCCCCAGATCTGGGTTAGGATCTATAGAATTCCGATACAAGCCCACAAAATTTAAAGCATACAAAGCATACAATTGAAAACACAAGTGATCTAATCCTAAGGTACACCCCACTTATTAAATTCCCCAGCAGAGTCGCCAGTTTTGTGATCGGTGGGAATGAGAACTGACTGTTTTGGAATGCTGGTTCGCGTTTGCGTTTGTTTTTGCAAAATGTCGCGGTAAGCAAGAGTCGCCACCATCTTTTATTTTATCCAACAAGGAAAAGACAAAAGCACAGAAAAATTCCTTTTTGAGATTGTTTCTCGGGTTCGGGAGGTAGATTATAGAAAGGGAAGGTGTTAGCACCCTTTCTATCCGGGGTTATCCACGGGCTCTTAGGTACTTGCTCATTGTGTTTTCAAAAAGTTTGCTTTTCTTTGTGTTTGTGGGTTTGAAAAGGGTTTTTGTTTTGAAGAGAGTGTAAGTGCGAAAAGTTTTGTTTTTTATTTTCAAAAGAGCAAGTACTTAAGAACATCTACCTACTCAAAAAGGAATTAAACTGTACAAGTGTCCTTTAAACAATGCTATCCCACTATTGAGGAGTAAGTAGCACCGTTGTTGGAGTTTTCGGGTCAATTCGATTTAAGGGACGTGTGGTCACTAAAGCAATGTTAGGATGCCTTAGCGGTAACCCTAATGTCTTAGATCATTTTTTCCGAGGCAACCATTTCGAGGCAACTTATGATCTTTTGACAAAAGGACGACCTCTAAAACTTCCTATACTCAATGACCATGTTCGAGGCAACCAAGTGAGGTGTACCCTAAGAGGGGCATGTGCGAGTGTATTTTATTACATGCATTTAGTCTTTGATTAAGGTGGCCTATTTGTTGGTTTTATCTTACCATACACACCTAATTACTAGCATTTGTACAAAGCAATAAAAATGCAAGAAGTAAATATCCTACACTATTACAAACATATTGAAAGGCAAGAAAAACGTAAAGGCAAAAACAAAATAAAAAAAACAAGGAAAATGAGCTTTTCGACCCAGGCAGCAGCACCCTTCGATTTGCATTATGTTGGCCTCCTTCGATTGGGGCCATCACCAGTGAGGTTTTGTCCTTCGATTGGACTTTGGCACCAGTCAGGTCTGTAGCGATAAAAAATGTAGCAGGGTAAATCGGAGATCGAATTATTGATTAATTCGTCTCACAAAAGCAAGAGTCGCCACCGCGCTTTATTGTTTCCAAAGGAAAAGGGGAAAAGAACGAAATAAAACCCTAAATATGCAATGTAAATAATACTTTTTAAAAGTAATGAAAATACAAGGCGTTTTTGAAAAGATCTATGGTTCGGGGGTTGGTTATACGATGGGAAGGTATTAGCACCCAATGTATCTATAGTACTCTATAGGAACCTTTTGAAATATCTGTTTCTTAAAATTGTTCGTTTGATTAAAAATAAAGCGTTTTGGCCGAAAAGGGGTACGGACGGGTTTTTGAAGATACGACGACCTAACGTCGAAGTTTTTGCTTAAAGGGTATAAGTTTTGAAAAGATTGAATACTTGAAGGAAAATTATGCTAAGTTTTAATGAAATGCAAACATTCGCGCGATTAGACTTGAGGACATGAAGTCAACAAATTTATCGTTTTTCCTTTGGATTTAAACGTAAACGAAATAAACAAATAAATATGAAATAAATAAACAGAAAAATTATACGGATAATGATTAAATAACGATAGTTAAATGATAGACTAAATGGTGTGAATAATGCATTTTTTAAATTCTTGGTTTAATATTAATTAAATGAAATGTTTTAATAGTTTTCATTTTTTACGCATTTTTTAATAGTTTTCATTTTTACACACTTTAAAATGGATAAAAGTAAAATGAGAATTAATTAAGGGGAATAAAATGTTTTTTTTAAGTTTTTTAAGTTTTTTAAGTTCTATTTTTTTTATCCCTTTTTTAGAGTTTTGATATTTTTAATATAAAGTATTATTAAAATATGGCTTAATGTCTTATACTAAATTGAGTATTTTAACTAGTTTTATAAAAGGCCCTAATTAATATAACAAAATTTGTTCATTAGTAATTAATACCATTAAGAATAATATATTTAATTAACTATATAGAAAGGTTGTTTATTATTATTAATTAGAAACAAAAAGTGAATTGAGTTGATTTATTAAAACAAACTAGAGGGAAAAACAAAGTGGGCAAAAAAGGGGTTTTAGGAGGCCCAAGATTAATAGCATCAGAAGCCAGATAGGGGGTGAATAAAGCAAATCGTTGGGCTTAGGCAGGAAAATGGGGTGAGGCCCATTAGGTTTTACAAACATTTTTCTTAGGGTTAAACTTGTTTAGTTAATTGGAAAAGGGATTAGGGTTTTGGTTATGTGTAGAGCGGCGATCTTTCTCTCTTCTTCGTCTTCGCGTCTTTTGCCTTTGCCTGAGCTTCTGCCTGAGCTTCTCGCCTCAATGGCCACTAGCATCCCGCTGTCCTCTTCCCTCCAGCCAAACGTTAGGGGGCGACGGATCTTACGGTACAAACTTCATTTTATTACTCGTTTAGGGTTATTTTATTGCAAATGCATGTTGTAATCTTTGATCCACTTTGATTCTGATTTCGTTTCATTTATGGTTGTTTGAGGAATCTTTGAAAGAAATAGAAGAAAATGTTACCTAAGGGAGATGGAGGAGGAACGGTTGGGTGCGCAGGAGGCCGGGCGGCGAGGAAAGGTGGTGCGTCACGGGCTTGCTTCATTGGCCGGTACTCTGTATTTAGCTTCCTTCTTCTTGCCTTGGTACTGTGTATTTTAATATTGCCTTGATGCTTTTGTTGAAACGAAATTTTACTAGCTTGCCTTCTTCTTTCTGACTTTGCTACTGCTACTGTATGCCTTCCGTTGCTTTGAACGTTTTTGAATGCTATGTTGAAATAACCATTTTGACTAGCTTGATGCCATTGACGCTTTTTCTCTTCTTCTTTCTGATTTCTGTATGCTTTGCTTTTGTGATTTTGTTGCCTGAATTTGGGTTGCCTATGAGGATATAATCTGAGGCTTTATGTGTGTTTGGACATGGTTTCAATGGTTTATGCTTTGTGAGCTTTGAAATGGTGATGCAGTAAGTCTTGGGGCTTGATGGTTTAGGCCATGTTTTGATTTATGTTGGTTCGGCAGGTTTGACAGTAGGCTATGGTTCTAGGTTCTGATACGGTTTTTGATATATGGTTTTGGTTCTGGTAATGCAGTAGGTTTTGGAAGGGTGTGTGAAAATGGTTGAGGTTTTTGATATATGGTTTTGGTTCTAATTTTAGGCCATGACAAGTTTTGACATGGTTATGGTTTATGCAATAGGCTATATGGTATGAATGGTGTTTGGTGGTATTGGTTTGATGGCTCAATCAGGTTAATGGTTTTCTATGGTTTAAACAAGTTATTGAGGTTTAGGCCATGTTGTGGTCTGGTTTTGCAATGGTTCTATGCAGATTGCAGGTTTGGGGGACTTGAGAAAAAAAATGGCTTTTTGATATCTTTTTTCTGTTTTGAATGCTTGGAGATAGATAGATGGATCTGTGTGTAGTGATTTTGTTATGTTATAACAGTTTTTCTTTGCCTTCAGGTTTACGTTGAGGGCTTGGTATATTTTTAATATATTTTTACTTTGGCCTCTGCATACTATACTGTTACATCTAATTTGGTAATCTTTTCTATGCTCCTTTTCTTATTGCCTTGCTGCTGTTCTGTCTGTATTCTAATTCCTGCCTAAGCCAAAACCTGCAAAACCATTTTTCTTTCTCTCTTCTCTCTCAAGTACATTGATACATAAAATGATGTGTACTATTTTTTTCTGAAATTGTAACAGAGCTGGAATATGATGAATGAGGAAATATTATTGCTTGCATAATGGTTTTGAACTGCATATTTCTTTGACTTCCAATGCAACAGTAGAGCCTATGTTTTGGCTTCTTCTATGTGGCTGCATAGGTTTACATTGGAATTTTGTTTGTGCTTGCATATGCTGTTTTGAAATTATGCATGGACTTTTGTATGCTGTGTATATTTGAAATATGCATTGGACTTTGAAAAAATGCAATTAATTTTTAATTATGCAGTTTTGAAAAATAAAATGAATTTGTGCATGTTTCACAATTGTGCATTCATTTATAAAAAATAAAAATTCCTCCCTTTTTTGTGAACCGGGAGAAATCCCGTGATTTGCAAAAAAGGGTAAACTGATTCCAGCCGTTGCTTTTAATGATGAACATTAAATAATTTTTGCTTTTAATTATTTGTTCAATTCTAATTTTCTTTTAATCATTTTGCAGGTAAAATCAAGTGAGCAGACAAAAAGGCATTGGATAGAAGATTTAGAATTAGAAAACATTAGATTAGTTTTTATTTCATTTTAACTTTGTAAAATTATTATTGTAAATTCGTTGTAATAAATACAATATTTACACAATAATTGTACAATTAGAAGAAAAATGAATAAAATTCCAATATTTGCCAATTAATTTCCTCCTTCTCTCTAATTATTTACTTTATCGTTTATAATTCTTTAAATTGTATAATAATTGAAAATGAATCTCAATTACCTAAATTCAGAATAACAAACAAATAAATAAATAATATCATTGATCAATTAATAGTTTCAATTATTTAATTCATTATTCATAATTTTCTAAATTATAATAATTAAAATAGAATTTCAATTATTTAACTTAGAATGATAAATAATTAAATAATCATTATTGACCAATTAATGAATTTTTCAAATATTTATTATATTATTCATAAATCTTTAAATTATGTAATAACTGAGAATAAATTCCAGTTATTTAAATTTAAGATAGTGAATAATAAATAAACACTGTCTACACGATTAATACGCCTCTTTTCTAATATTCATTTTATTATCTATACATCTTTAAATTATATAATAATTGAAAACAAATTCCAATTATTTAAATTTAAGATAATAAATAATTAATAAACATTGTTTTAGCATGAATCGATTAAATAATTTTAGTGTTCAAAATAAATAGCTCTCGGCCTGAAAAAAAGTTATGAATTTTTAAAATCAATAGATCAAAACACTTGTAATGTAATGATGCAGATGGGAGATGGTATCTTAGGTCAAAATTTGGGGTACAACAGCTGCCCCTATTTAAGTTTCTTCTATCAGGAGATATGAAGATCGAAATCTTCGTTTCGACGAGATTAAAGGTACTTAAATACATAATTACGCAAATTTTGTCCTAAGATGCCGTCATTATGTTTGATATGAATGCAGTGATTGGATTCACAGTGAAAGATATTGTATGAAACAAGACAATGTTGGAGGAATCGAACACCAACAAAACACAGAGACATGGATTATACATTACTGGGGAAACAAGCTATCGACTTCGAACGACAGACTCTTGACAGCGAATAAAATTGAGGGAATACGACCTCTAAACCTAACAAAGAAGGCATCTTGCATAGGCCATAAAATAGATTATTGACCCAAAATAACTTTGAGTTCGCAACTCAAGGTCAACGATAGACAGAGAGTATCAAATTGCTGATGACAGATTACCGATTTCTGAAGGTAATGATTCATGACAAGCTTCTCTGCGAGATTTTCGGAGATATACTCATTAATGCTGATATAATAATATTGTAGATACGCAAGTTGTTCAAATAAAGAAAACTGCCACTTGTTGTCGCCCAAAGAAAATACCGATAACATACAAGCTGTTCAAATAAAGAGGCTGCCACTTGCTGTCGTCCAAAGAAAATACCGATGACATACAAGCTGCTCAAATAAAGAGGCTACCACTTGCTGTTTTCCACAAGATAAAATGACGTACAAGTTGCTCGTGAGGAGCTGCCGCTTGTCGTTTCCCAAAAATAATAACAACACACCAGTTGCTCGTGAAGAGCTGCCGCTTGTCGTGTTCCACAAGATAATAACGCACAAGTTGCTCATGAAGAGCTGCCGCTTGTCGTTTCCCAAAAACTAATAACAACACACAAGTTGCTCGTGAAGAGCTGCCGCTTGTCGTGTTCCACAAG
Organism: Vicia faba; assembly: GCA_948472305.1. Taxonomy (NCBI): domain Eukaryota; kingdom Viridiplantae; phylum Streptophyta; class Magnoliopsida; order Fabales; family Fabaceae; genus Vicia; species Vicia faba. The sequence continues at coordinate 1,517,757,511 of OX451738.1, forward strand.
ATAATAACAACACACAAGTTGCTCGTGAAGAGCTGCCACTTGTCGTGTTCCATAAGATAATAACGCACAAGTTGCTCATGAAGAGATGCCGCTTGTCGTTTTCCCAAAATCATAATGAAGGAAATTGCGATGACACTGGCAGAGAATAACATCTTCGTCAGAAAGAAACATGAATCAATCTTTCCCGAGGAGGTCATATACTTAATCGTGCAAAATAAATGCACCAACTGTCTAGGTCACGGTTTCACTGGGGAAAATCAATGAGATAGCCTATGCAAGAGGCGACAACTTTATCCAGGAATAACCAGAGAGACAAATAGTCAAACAAGACTCCACCCAATGAGAAAGTAACTCGATTGGGGATTCTTCCTATCCAGAAATGGACAAGGTAGGCCAAACCAAAAATCATCCATGAGGATTAGCTCAGTTGGGGAATTTAGAAAGGAAGCACGTTTTCTGCTTAAGCTAACCTTCTACTTGGAAAGAAACATGTACATTATTTGAATAAACAAAGTACAACCCCAAAATCGATGGCAAACGTGAATATGTATGCGTGATATAAGTGTGAATGAATAAATGAATGTTATGCTGACAAAACGAACAGATGGAATGTCTTGAAGATAATAAGATGTCACAGCATGATAGATACTCAGCCAATCCTTAAAAAAAACGGAAGATAACTGGAATTGGAATCACAGAACAATGTTAGAGCATAACACGCCACGAGGCTCAAGTCTTCTGAGGAGAAAAGTATCCAAATCCAAACTTCTAGCACCAATAAACCACTGGCATGAGACGAAGTGTACCGCACTTCAAAATCTCCCAAACAAAGGTAGCTAAAACAACACTTAACCGGAACAACTGGGGATTCACCAAACTTAGCACCACCATAACCAAGCGTGTACACAGCCAACACTTCATGACGACTTTGAAAGAAAACAAGCTCATCGTGCAAGGATAAACTACTGTACTGGTGTGCATTTCATGGCTTGACCATCCTTGGAACAAACCGTTAATATTCCTTTCGTTATTCACGACACATTTTAAAAATAAGAATACTTTAAGTAAATTTGTTTCAGGTATTTTCCACAAAAATTAAAATTTTGCCCACAAAAGGTAAATGCTCAAATTTCATTAATAATATGGTAGTTCGCTAACAATGCGACTCCAACGGTTTACAAAAATTCGGGAAATAGTACATGAAATAAAAAGGTTACACAAAAACAATAATGACTATTCTCCCTAACAACTTTGAATTCCAAAATGTGCTCAAATGCCACAGCCGGGATGACCAAAAGCTTGCCTAAGCGAAATACTTCTTGACTGCACCAGCGTTCAAGGGACGTGGGAGTTCTTCACCGTCCATATTGGTGAGAATCAAAGCACCTCCAGAGAAATCTTTCTTAACGACATACGGTTCTTCATAATTCGGAGCCCACTTGCCCCTTGAATCAGGTTGGAAAGATAATATTTTCTTGAGCACAAGATCACCTTCTCTGAACTCGCGCGGTCGAACCTTCTTATCAAAAGCCTTCTTCATTCTCTGCTGATACAATTGACCGTGACACAAAGCTGTCAATCTCTTTTCTTCGATTAAATTCAACTGATCATATCTACTCTGACACCATTCAGCCTCAGAAAGTTTAGCTTCCATCAACACTCTCAGAGACGGAATCTCAACCTCCACGGGGAGTACTGCTTCCATACCATAAACTAGGGAAAATGGGGTCGCGCCTGTTGAAGTTCGAACTGAAGTACGGTATCCAAGAAAAGCAAACGGAATCATTTCATGCCAATCCTTATAAGTTACCACCATCTTCTGGACAATCTTCTTGATGTTCTTGTTAGCAGCTTCAACAGCCCCATTCATCTTCAGTCTGTAAGGAGAAGAATTATGATGTTCAATCTTGAACTCCTCACAAAGTTCTCTCATCATCTTGTTATTCAAATTCGAACCATTATCAGTGATGATCTTGCTCGGGATACCGTATCGGCAAATGATCTGATTCTTGATAAATCTGACTACCACCTGTCTAGTTACATTAGCATAAGATGCTGCTTCCACCCATTTAGTAAAATAATCGATCGCTACCAAGATGAAACGATGACCATTTGAAGCTTTGGGTTCAATCATTCCAATAATATCAATGCCCCACATAGAGAAAGGCCAAGGTGAAGAGATAACATTGAGGAGGGTCGGCGGCACGTGCATCTTGTCCGCATAAATCTGGCATTTATGGCACTTCTTCACATATTTGCAGCAATCAGATTCCATTGTCATCCAATAGTAACCAGCTCTCAACATCTTTCTAGCCATTGCATGTCCGTTGGCATGAGTGCCAAAGGATCCTTCATGTACTTCTTGCATCAGCATGTCTGCTTCACGTCTGTCTACACATCTGAGCAAGACCATGTCATAATTCCTCTTATACAAAACTTCTTCATTGAGAGAGAAACTGCTTGCTAATCTTCTCAACGTCTTCCTATCTTTATTGGATGCCCTAGGCGGGTACTCTTGAGTTTGAGGAACATGTTTAATGTCATAGAACCAAGGTTTGTCGTCGGTGACCTCTTCTACTGAGAACACATGAGCAGGTCTGTCGAGGCGCATAACTCGGATTGTAGGCACATCGTTCCAACCATTCACTTGAAACATTGAAGACAAAGTAGCTAAAGCATCAGCCATTTGGTTCTCATCTCTAGGGATATGGTGTAATTCCACTTTGTTGAAGAAAGTTAACAATCTTCTAGCATAGTCTCTGTAAGGGATCAAACCAGGATGACAAGTCTCCCATTCTCCTTTGATTTGATTAATCACCAATGCTGAATCTCCGTAAATATCAAGAATCTTAATCCTTAGATCCACTGCTTCTTCGAGACCCATAATACATGCCTCATATTCCGCCATGTTGTTCGTGCAGTCAAACTTCAGTCTCGCCGTGAACGGGATATGAGTACCTCGGGGAGTGACGATGATTGCCCCAATTCCATTTCCATAGGAATTCACAGCTCCGTCAAATATTAAACCCCAACGGGATTCAGGATCAGGTCCTTCTTCAGGTAACGGCTCTTCACAATCTTTAGCTTTCAAGTACATAACATCTTCATCTGGGAAATCAAACTTGATAGATTGATAATCATCAATTGGTTGGTGAGCCAAATGATCGGCTAAAATACTCCCTTTGATTTCTTTCTGAGTGTGATATTCAATGTCATATTCAGATAACAACATCTGCCAACGGGCTATTCTTCCAGATAAGACGGGCTTCTCAAAGATATATTTGATCGGATCCATTTTGGAGATCAACCAAGTGGTGTGGTTAATCATATACTGGCGCAGACGGCGAGCAGCCCAAGCTAAAGCACAACAGGTTTTCTCAAGCAATGAGTATCGAGACTCACAGTCTGTGAATTTCTTACTCAGATAGTATACAGCATGTTCCTTTCTTCCAGTCTCATCTTATTGACCAAGCACACATCCCATGGAATCTTCTAATATGGTCAAGTACATAATCAATGGTCTTCCTTCCACTGGAGGAATCAAAATGGGAGGTTCAAGCAAATATTCTTTGATGCTATCAAAAGCTCTCTGACAATCTTCTGTCCACACACATCCTTGGTTCTTTCGGAGAAGCTTGAAAATCGGCCCACAGGTAGCAGTCATATGAGATATAAACCTAGAAATTTAATTCAGTCTCCCAAGGAATCCTCTTACTTGTTTTTCCGTCTTGGGTGCGGGCATTTCCCGAATAGCTTTGACTTTATCAGGATCTACTTCAATACCTTTCTGGCTGACAATGAAACCTAGAAGTCTTCCAGAACGAACACCAAAAGTGCACTTGTTGGGATTCAGACGGAGTTTATACTTCCTTAAACGCTGGAATAACTTCAACAAATGCTCCAAGTGATCCTCCTCAGTCTGTGATTTGGCAATCATGTCGTCCACATACACTTCAATCTATTTATGCATCATGTCATGGAACAAAGCAGTCATGGCCCTTTGGTATGTTGCGCCAGCATTCCTCAAACCAAACGGCATAACCCGATAACAGAAAGTTCCCCAAGGTGTAATGAAAGCGGTCTTCTCCATATCTTCCGGCGCCATCTTGATTTGGTTGTAACCAGAAAAACCATCCATGAAAGAAAAGACTTTGAACTTGGCAGTACTGTCGACCAATACGTCAATATAAGGTAATGGGAAGTCATCCTTAGGACTAGCTCTATTCAGATCTCTGTAGTCTACACACATCTGAACCTTGCCATCTTTCTTAGCAACAGGCACTATGTTGGCTAACCACTGAGGATAGACTGATGTAACAAGGAAACCTGCGTTAATCTGTTTCTGAACCTCCTCTTTGATCTTGTCAGCCATGTCGTGACGAGTCCTTCTCAACTTCTGCTTGATCGGCGGACACTCAGGTCTCAACGGTAAACGATGATCCACAATGTCATTGTCCAACCCTGGCATATCTTGGTAGGACCAAGCAAACACGTCAACATACTCTTTGAGAAGCTCAAACATCTTCTCCTTAACTTCCGGGATAAGCAATGCTCCGACTTTGACTTCCCTTCTAACTTCTTCATCACCCAAGTTGACCAACTCTAAAGGTTCTTCAAATGGTTGAATAATCTTCTCATCATGCTCAAGCAAACGGGAAATCTCAACAGGAATCTCTTCATCATCCTCTTCTTCGGCTCTGAACACAGGGAATTCAAAGTTGGGAGAGGGCATAGGATCATTGTTTTCGATGGTTAAGTCATGGATTAATCTGCACATATGATTATGCTTTATTTTAGAAATCGATTTGTGCAAATAAAACAAAAGGTTATTAATTAATTTTCATTACTATTTCCCCGAAAAAGTGAAAAGTAAAACAATAGTGGACAAAAGAACGTTTTTATTCATTAAAGAGAAATATTTGAAACAAAGAGCCCATACATTTCTCTTTTGCCTTGGGCAGAGCAAAAGGAATTATTTTTCATAGCCCGACACAAAATACGTTTCGCCTTGGGCAGAGAGAATTTTTTCAAAGAAAAATAAACAAAACATTACTCGGAAATGTGCGTAACCACAGGAACATCAACAGCTATCCAGTTTTGGCAAGCCAATCCAGGCGTCACAAAATCGGGCAAATCTTCCTCGGAATCAACATCTATGATAGCATCAACCTCTGGATGTATAAAACCTGCACTTCGGAAAACCTCTTGAATCGGACGAACAACCACCTCTTTCTTGAGTCTCGCAGACACTGGATGAAAACCCAGACCTTCCCCAGACTTGTTCTTGGGTAACGTCAACACCTGGCCCCATCCTTCGGCCGAACCACTTTCCACCACTCGCCGCGCATCCTCAAAAGAAGAGATGGATGCCCTTTGCTACTTCACTGTATTCTTAGCAACAGAAAGACCTTGGAACTGGGTTCCAACATCCTCGTCCGCATCAATAAAAGAGAATGATGATAAATGGCTTACCACCATAGCCTGTTCTCCCCCAATCATCACTAGCTTCCCATGCCTTACAAACTTTAGTCTCTGATGGAGCGTAGAGGTGACTGCCCCGACATCATGGATCCAGGGACGACCCAATAAACAACTGTAGGCAGCACAGATATCCATTACTTGGAAAGTGATTTGAAAAGTATGGGGACCAATTACTATAGGAAGATCCACTTCACCAATGACTGTCTTCCTAGAACCATCAAACGCTTTAACAATTACTCCACTAGGTCTCATAGGAGCACCCGGATATGAAAGCCGAGATAATGTAGTCTTGGGCATCACATTCAACGACGAACCTGTATCCACCAACACACTTGATAAGGTATCATTTCCACAACTTACTGAGATATGCAAAGCCATATTATGGTTTCTCCCCTCCTCCGAGAGTTCTTCATCACTGAAACCAAGATTGTTACACGAAGTAATATTCCCCACAATCCCGTCAAATTGGTCAACCGTCACATCATGATCCACGAACGCCTGGTCCAAGACCTTCATCAAAGCTTCTCTATGGGCACCAGAATCTCTCAGTAAAGCAAGCAAGGAAATCTTGGAAGGAGTTTGCAAAAGTTGGTCCACAATCTTATATTCACTTCTCTTGATAAGCTTCAGGATCTCATCATCCTCAGGGTGAGGGATAGGTTCACTGGGTCGGCCTATCTCAACCCTTGGTTCAACACTTCTCACTGGAATCTCCGCCGGTATGGGTCTCCTGACTTGAACTTCTGGTCTCCTTAAAGGTACTGCTACAAAAACACGTCCACTTCTCGTAACTCTACTCACATCAGCAATGTTAACAAAAGACGGTCTTGTTGGTATAGGGACTTCTACCCCATTCTCAATCATTGTGGCATTATACTTATACGGTACAACTTGGTCTGAGTTGTAAGGCACATGACCAGGTGGGTAAATGATCAAAGGATCAACAGGTGCAGTCTGACTGTCGTAAGCAATCTCTACTGATTCAGGAAAATTAAATTGAGGTATGATAACATTCACTTCATCCTCCGGATTTCGGTCATAGGTAATAGTGATAACTCTCTGATCTAGCAACTTCTGAATATCCTCCTTCATAATAGGACAATCATCCTCTCTTGAACAAAATTCACAAACATCATAATCATGCTGGTGCCTAACAAAGGCAAGTCTTCTCAAACTCTGATGTAACCTAATCAACGACTCCCTTATATGTTCAACTTGAAAAACTCGGAACTTCCCCGGACAACCTTCCACCATATTCACCGAAGCTGCCCCATGTCGAGGCAAAGGATTATCTCTGACATTTGGATTAACATCCTTGAAAGACAAGATACCATTCTTAATCAATCTCTGCACGTCCGCCTTCAGAGCAAAGCAATTCTCAAGGTTGTGCCCCGGCGACCCTTGATGATATTCACAAAACTGATCCGCCTTGTACCACGGAGAAGTACTGTTCGGTGCGACAGGAGGAGGATTTGTCATGATGAGATTCTTTCTGATAAGAGCAGGGAACAATTCAGTATAAGTCATAGGAATGGCATCGAACTGCGGTTTTCTGGGTGAACGATTCTGATTGTTGAATGGATAAGCCTGTTGTCGAGGCTGCTGCTGAAATGGTCGTTGTTGAGTTGGTGGAGTTTGATGAGCTGGGGTCATCAAAGCTGGGCGGACAGCCGGAGTGACTGCAGCAACATGAGAGTAACCTCTCCTAGGTCTACCTGGGAACAAAGCACTGACATCCTGCTCTTTTCTTTTCGGGAACACACTTCCAAACTTCTTAGTACTGCTAGACGGACTCCCTTCTTTAACCAAACGCCCTTCGTGAATCCCTTCCTCTAATCGCATGCCCATGCTTACCATTTCGGTGAAGTCACTGGGTGCGCTGGCTATCATTCTTTCATAGTAAAAGGACCCTAAAGTCTTCAAAAATATCTTAGTCATCTCCTTCTCCTCAAGAGGTGGATAGATTTGAGCAGCGATTTCACGCCACCTCTGGGCGTATTCCTTAAAAGATTCCCGGTCTCTCTGCGACATCGCCCGGAGTTGATCCCGGTCCGGCGCCATGTCAACGTTATACTTGTACTGATGGACAAAGGCTTCGCTAAGATCGTTGAAGTTGCGGATCTGAATGCTGTCTAAGCCCATATACCACTTTAGAGCAGCACCCGTCAAACTATCTTGAAAATAATGAATCAATAAGTCATGATCATCGGAATACGTAGACATCTTTCTCACGTACATTATCAAATGACTTCTAGGACATGAATCACCCTTATATCTTTCAAAGTCTGGCACTTTGAATTTTGCTGGAATCTTGACATTCGGAACTAAACAAAGGTCATGCGTATTCTTCCCAAACAAGTCATTCCCTTTCAATGCTCTAAGCTCCTTCTGCATTTCCTGGAACTGATCCTGAAATTCTTCCATTCTATCAAAGAGACCCAAACTTTCAGCAGGCTCGGCAGGATAAGTAGGTTCATTCAAGTATGGCACGGAGTGGACCACAGGAGCAACGGTTGTCATAATCGGTTGCGGAAAAGGTGTCACAGACGGAATTACTGGCGGCATAGCAGTTGTCTCTGGCTGAGGAAGAGACAAAGCAGGTTGAAATAGAGGTTGTACGGCAGGCTGATACCCCTCTGGCACAAAGTTGTAAGGCATTCCCCACGGAAAACCTTTCGGCATCTGATGTTGAAGCGGAGAGTTGATTTGAGTCACGGAGGCAGGAACGGTGACGATCTCAGAAACCACTGGAGTTGAAGTCTGAATCTCGGCAGCTGTAGTCGATGGCTGATTCTGAACAGCCACCAAACTTTCCACTAACGCAGTTAACTTTTCCATCTCGACACGAAGTGTAGCAACTTCCCCACGAAGCTCATGATTTTCCTGTTCCAAATCTTCCATTTTCCTCTGACGATTGGCCCGAGTGTCGTATTGGTGAGACAGCTTGACAACCTTTGGAGTGGAAAAAGAACAAGGATAAGACTCTAGAAAACATGCGAAGTGAAATGTTGAATGATGCATGATGTGCGATGCAAATGATGATTCATTTTAAAAGTCTTTCAAGGAACTTTAATAATTTTGCATACATCAATGGTAAAGGAATTTGGAACAACAAAAACTCAATCCATTAATCGAAAGCGATAAATTACAACTTACAATTCGGAATATCAAAACAGTAAATTACAACTTTGGGGTAACAAATCCAATTACAACCTCGAAACACGGAATCCATAATAAAGCGATAAATTACAATTTTAAAACATGAAGTCTAAAATAAAGCAATAAATTACAACTTTGGAGCATGAAGCTCATAATAAAGCAATAAATTACAACTTTGGAGCATGAAGCCCTTTTACATAGTTTTACAAAATGACATCAATAAAATAAAACTAAAAGCTAAAGATCACTCAGAATCCTCAGATGAAGGACCAACCACCAACTGTAACCGGAGCTCCTTGATCTTCTCTTCATAAAAGTCTTCCATCTCTTTCTTCTCAGCTACCAGTCGATCAATGGCTTCCTTTTGCGGATTAGGAACGAGAGCCACGCTTACCGAACCTTCCCTCTTTCTCTTCCTTTCACTAGCATACTTCTTCAGCAAGGCATCCTTTTGACGAAGCTTATCATCGTGATCAATGAACCGGCCGTCTTGAATAAACAACAACTCCTCCTTTTCCTTTAACTGTCGAGTCAGGACTCGATTCTCATATTCAGACATATGGTACTTTTCTTTCCAAGCATCCCTCTCGGACTTCATCCTAGCCAGATTTCCTTGGTACTCTCCTATATCCGCGATAGGGATAACAACAGATGATGGTGCAATGGCAGGGAATAAAGGTTTCTCAAGTTTATAGGGAATCTTGAGAGCACAAGCCCTAGCACGAACCCACTGTAGGCAAGGCTCCAAAGAAACGGCACCTCTATATCCTAACACATCTCTCCCTTTTCTATGGATGTGGCGCCAAGCTCCTTCGATCTCCCTCTTAGCTGCCTGATGATCTTGTCCTTCCTGAAGAAAGAAACCACTCACATGGATGTTGTTTGGTTTATCTCTCATCGGATACCCGAACTAACGGCGCGCGAGAACAGGGTTATAGTTGATTCCACCTCTCGTACCGAGAAGAGGTACGTTAGGAAAAGCACCACAGCTATCAATGATCTTCACGTCGTGGTAAACTCGATTATACCAGTCAATGTCGAAATGAGTGAGAGCCATAATCTTTGGCGCCCAACGCGGTTCCTTCTCGAGATCCCAGAAAGCATCAGACCCAGGTAGATGCGAGACGTACCACTGATACAGCAATGGTACACAACAAATAATCATCCCTCCTTGATAAGAGTTTCGAAGATGGATGGAGTAGTATGTATCTCCTAGCAGCGTAGGGACCGGATTTCAAATCAGGAAAATTCTGATGGCGTTGATATCCACAAACTTATCAAAGTTAGGGAACAAGAATAAACCATACGCGAGTAAAGCAAACACGTCTTCGAAGGCAATAGTATCCTTTGTCTCAGCAAAATGACGAGCTTTCTTCAACAAAAACTGCACCGACAAACCTCGGATTCCCCCTTTCGTAGTCATGTTCTCCTCTATCTCTGACTTCTTTAAGTGGGTGATGGTTGCTATCTCGTGAGATTTGGGCTCCTCTTCTAATCCAGAAAAAGGAACACGGTCGGTGATCGGCAAACCAAGTATATAGGAGTACTCCTCTAAAGTGGGCATCAACTGATAATCCGGAAAGGTGAAACATCGGTACAAGGGATCATAGAATTGAACCAACGTGTTGAGGATGCCTTCCTTCATCTTGCGCTTCATGAGAGGTACGATGGACCCATATTTCTTCTGAAAATCCGTCAGACTCTCAATCTTCGGAATCAAACTCTTCAGTTCTTCAATCTCGGACTCCTTGAAACTAAAGCTTCGAGTATTTATCCTTCCAAGTTCCATAATAACCTGAGATGTTTGCAAAAATCATTCCGAAGTTCCTTGAAAAACAAGTTTTTTATTTACAAAGATGCTAATGACTGCATGAATGAATGATAATGCAACAGTCACACACAAGCTTGCAAACATGGGGTTCAAAGGTTCAACGTTCAGCATGGAGTCGAGGGTAAAGCCCACCCAAAGGTATGTACTAACGGTTCAATCACACCTGTAAGACAAGGTTCTAAGAGTTCCCAGAGTCTACATTCCTCCTTCGGATATTACCAATGTCTTGATTACTCAATAATTAGCAATATTCTCAAGAGAAACTCGTCCGAGCGTAGCATCGCGTAACAACTACTTCCGAATTACTCTGTTATAGTCTCCGCGCTACACCTAAAAAGGCCAAGATGGGTTAGGGTTCTACGGTCCTCAACTTCTCGGGCTCCTAGGTCGAAAATAATAATGTCTTCCCGATTACTCGGTAAACAAATATTAAGTTCAGAGGGCCTTCCATTGAGTGGGGGATCTCATGCCTCCTTCTTCGGGATTACTCCCTCAAAGTTGACATGACTATACCGCCCGTCCTATTCCTTAAGTGTTACTTAATCCGGGTATAGGATTCGTCCTTTGCAAAAAACCCAAACACCCCAATTTAAACATATAATCAAGCAAATCAAATAATAGTAAAACAGATAAGACAAATTAGGCTTAACCCACTTAGGGATGGACCAGCAAGAGGTCAATCTGTCCCCAGCAGAGTCGCCAATTCTGTAGCGATAAAAAATGTAGCGGGGTAAATCGGAGATCGAATTATTGATTAATTCGTCTCACAAAAGCAAGAGTCGCCACCGCGCTTTATTGTTTCCAAAGGAAAAGGGGAAAAGAACGAAATAAAACCCTAAATATGCAATGTAAATAATACTTTTTAAAAGTAATGAAAATACAAGGAGTTTTTGAAAAGATCTATGGTTCGGGGGTTGGTTATACGATGGGAAGGTATTAGCACCCAATGTATCTATAGTACTCTATAGGAACCTTTTGAAATATCTGTTTATTAAAATTGTTCGTTTGATTAAAAATAAATCGTTTTGGCCGAAAAGGGGTACGAACGGGTTTTTGAAGATACGACGACCTAACGTCGAAGTTTTTGCTTAAAGGGTATAAGTTTTGAAAAGATTGAATACTTGAAGGAAAATTATCCTAAGTTTTAATGAAATGCAAACATTCGCGCGATTAGACTTGAGGACATGAAGTCAACAAATTTATCGTTTTTCCTTTGGATTTAAACGTAAACGGAATAAACAAATAAATATGAAATAAATAAACAGAAAAATTATGCGGATAATGATTAAATAACAATAGTTAAATGATAGACTAAATGGTGTGAATAATGCATTTTTTAAATTCTTGGTTTAATATTAATGAAAAGAAATGTTTTAATAGTTTTCATTTTTTACGCATTTTTTAATAGTTTTCATTTTTACACATTTTAAAATGGATAAAAGTAAAATGAGAATTAATTAAGGGGAATAAAATGTTTTTTTAAGTTTTTTAAGTTCTATTTTTTTTTATCCCTTTTTTAGAGTTTTGATATTTTTAATATAAAGTATTATTAAAATATGGCTTAATGTCTTATACTAAATTGAGTATTTTAACTAGTTTTATAAAAGGCCCTAATTAATATAACAAAATTTGTTCATTAGTAATTAATACCATTAAGAATAATATATTTAATTAACTATATAGAAAGGTTGTTTATTATTATTAATTAGAAACAAAAAGTGAATTGAGTTGATTCATTAAAACAAACTAGAGGGAAAAACAAAGTGGGCAAAAAAGGGGTTTTAGGAGGCCCAAGATTAATAGCATTAGAAGTCAGATAGGGGGTGAATAAAGCAAATCGTTGGGCTTAGGCAGGAAAATGGGGTGAGGCCCATTAGGTTTTACAAACGTTTTTCTTAGGGTTAAACTTGTTTAGTTAATTGGAAAAGGGATTAGGGTTTTGGTTATATGCAGAGCGGCGATCTTTCTCTCTTCTTCGTCTTCGCGTCTTTTGCCTTTGCCTGAGCTTCTGCCTGAGCTTCTCGCCTCAATGGCCACCAGCATCCCGCTGTCCTCTTCCCTCCAGCCAAACGTTAGGGGGCGACGGATCTTATGGTACAAACTTCGTTTTATTACTCGTTTAGGGTTTTTTTTATTGCAAATGCATGTTGTAATCTTTGATCCACTTTGATTCTGATTTCGTTTCATTTATGGTTGTTTGAGGAATCTTTGAAAGAAATAGAAGAAAATGTTACCTAAGGGAGATGGAGGAGGAACGGTTGGGTGCGCAGGAGGCCAGGCGGCGAGGAAAGGTGGTGCGTCACGGGCTTGCTTCAGTGGCCGGTACTCTGTATTTAGCTTCCTTCTTCTTGCCTTGGTACTGTGTATTTCAATATTGCCTTGATGCTTTTGTTGAAACGAAATTTTACTAGCTTTCCTTCTTCTTTCTGACTTTGCTACTGCTACTGTATGCCTTTCGTTGCTTTGAACGTTTTTGAATGCTATGTTGAAATAACCATTTTGACTAGATTGATGCCATTGACGCTTTTTCTCTTATTCTTTCTGATTTCTGTATGCTTTGCTTTTGTGATTTTGTTGCCTGAATTTGGGTTGCCTATGAGGATATAATCTGAGGCTTTATGTGTGTTTGGACATGGTTTCAATGGTTTATGCTTTGTGAGCTTTGAAATGGTGATGCAGTAAGTCTTGGGGCTTGATGGTTTATGCCATGTTTTGATTTATGTTGGTTCGGCAGGTTTGACAGTAGGCTATGGTTCTAGGTTCTGATACGGTTTTTGATATATGGTTTTGGTTCTGGTAATGCAGTAGGTTTTGGAAGGGTGTGTGAAAATGGTTGAGGTTTTTGATATATGGTTTTGGTTCTGGTTTTAGGCCATGACAGGTTTTGACATGGTTATGGTTTATGCAATAGGCTATATGGTATGAATGGTGTTTGGTGGTATTGGTTTGATGGCTCAATCAGGTTAATGGTTTTCTATGGTTTAAACAAGTTATTGAGGTTTAGGCCATGTTGTGGTCTGGTTTTGCAATGGTTCTATGCAGATTGCAGGTTTGGGGGACTTGAGAAAAAAAATGGCTTTTTGATATCTTTTTTCTGTTTTGAATGCTTGGAGATAGATAGATGGATCTGTGTGTAGTGATTTTGTTATGTTATAACAGTTTTTCTTTGCCTTCAGGTTTACGTTGAGGGCTTGGTATATTTTTAATATATTTTTACTTTGGCCTCTGCATACTATACTGTTACATCCAATTTGGTAATCTTTTCTATGCTCCTTTTCTTATTGCCTTGCTGCTGTTCTGTCTGTATTCTAATTCATGCCTAAGCCAAAACCTGCAAAACCATTTTTCTTTCTCTCTTCTCTCTCAAGTACATTGATACATAAAATGATGTGTACTATTTTTTTCTGAAATTGTAACAGAGCTGGAATATGATGAATGAGGAAATATTATTGCTTGCATAATGGTTTTGAACTGCATATTTCTTTGACTTCCAATGTAACAGTAGAGCCTATGTTTTGGCTTCTTCTATGTGGCTGCATAGGTTTACGTTGGAATTTTGTTTGTGCTTGCATATGCTGTTTTGAAATTATGCATGGACTTTTGTATGCTGTGTATATTTGAAATATGCATTGGACTTTGAAAAAATGCAATTAATTTTTAATTATGCAGTTTTGAAAAATAAAATGAATTTGTGCATGTTTCACAATTGTGCATTCATTTATAAAAAATAAAAATTCCTCCCTTTTTTGTGAACCGGGAGAAATCCCGTGATTTGCAAAAAAGGGTAAACTGATTCCAGCCGTTGCTTTTAATGATGAACATTAAATAATTTTTCCTTTTAATTATTTGTTCAATTCTAATTTTTCTTTTAATCGTTTTGCAGGTAAAATCAAGTGAGCAGACAAAAAGGCATTGGATAGAAGATTTAGAATTAGAAAACATTAGATTAGTTTTTATTTCATTTTAACTTTGTAAAATTATTATTGTAAATTCGTTGTAATAAATACAATATTTACACAATAATTGTACAATTAGAAGAAAAATGAATAAAATTCCAATATTTGCCAATTAATTTCCTCCTTCTCTCTAATTATTTACTTTATCATTTATAATTCTTTAAATTGTATAATAATTGAAAATGAATCTCAATTACCTAAATTCAGAATAACAAACAAATAAATAAATAATATCATTGATCAATTAATAGTTTCAATTATTTAATTCATTATTCATAATTTTCTAAATTATAATAATTAAAATAGAATTTCAATTATTTAACTTAGAATGATAAATAATTAAATAATCATTATTGACCAATTAATGAATTTTTCAAATATTTATTATATTATTCATAAATCTTCAAATTATGTAATAGCTGAGAACAAATTCCAGTTATTTAAATTTAAGATAGTGAATAATAAATAAACACTGTCTGCACGATTAATACGCCTCTTTTCTAATATTCATTTTATTATCTATACATCTTTAAATTATATAATAATTGAAAACAAATTCCAATTATTTAAATTTAAGATAATAAATAATTAATAAACATTGTTTTAGCATGAATCGATTAAATAATTTTAGTGTTCAAAATAAATAGCTCTCGGCCTGAAAAAAAGTTATGAATTTTTAAAATCAATAGATCAAAACACTTGTAATGTAATGATGCAGATGGGAGATGGTATCTTAGGTCAAAATTTGGGGTACAACAAGGTCATGTACTTCGATTGGGCTTTGGCATCAGTTAGGTCATGTACTTCGATTGGAGGCTGGCACCAGCATGGGAGCGCCTTTCGTCTGAGCCTAGACTTAGTGCAAGTGTGCCTCTGGCTGTGCCTAGAAGTCAGTATGGAAACGAAAGGCTTCGTTTCATACTCCTGTCTCCTGTTTCTTTCGTTTGAACTTTTTGAACAGCAACATGGCATAAGGCCATGCTAATATTGCCTTACAATCAGTTAACACTTGATGCATATTTAAGTAAACAAGCAGCAAAACGAAAGGGGTTAGCTCTGAAAACATATTAAGTAGGTGGAAACGAAAAGAACCAATGTTTTATGTACATGTTATGCTAGAAATGAAGGGCTCAAGGTTAAGAATGACTTACCTTGCTTGAGGCTGGAACGTGTGATGGGCCTTTAAGTGGTTTTCTTGAATGCTTCTGGATTCGGAGGGAGGAACCAGGGGTTATGTCTTTGATACTGGATTCAAATGAGAAGAACAAGGGTGAGGTTCTTCCTATTGGATTTGAAGGGTAACAAGGTATAGGGAGGTTTTAGATTCTAAGGGGATAAGTGTTTGGATTCTGGATATGTGTTTGATGGCTTTATGGTGTTAGAGAATTTTTTGAAGATTCGTTCTTCTGGCCAAAAGGTCCCCTTTAAACATGTGTTGGAGCCTCTTATTGATAGGAAAAGTTGGCTTAAGCTTTTGGAGGGAAAACAAAATAATTTGAACAATTTGAGTAAACTTCTCCTTGCAGCCTCCGAGGGACAGTGCTTTATGCTATTTCGGTGCAAGAATGGGGCAGTGTTTCAGGACTGCTATGCAGCAGTTTTGGCCAGTGTACCATGTCTGAACTTGGCAGCAAGCATCTTTGAATATTTTATCCTTTCATTTTGACCCTCCTTCGACCAGATTCTTCTTCCAACACATTATTTGACTTTCCTCCAACAAGTGTCCTTCGAACGAATCATCTTGGTGCATCGTTTGAAGGGGCCAAATGTGTGCTTCGAATGGACTAGTAAGGCATACCCTTCGACGGAGACTCATATGTATGCCCCTCAAGTCCACCACTATATGTCTTTTGAAGGGGCCATCAACCATGTGCTGAAGTTTGTCAAGGATGGAAATGCAGCATACTAAAGAGGAATGTTGTCCAGTCGAAGCTAGTACAAGCATAGTCAATCTCTTGTCGAAGCCTGGATGGAGGAGGTCTAAACTTTGTGACTCCAAGCAAGCACACAACATGTCAATGCTCAAATAAAGACTTGCATGAAGGGAGCCAGATGCCCAAACGAAAGAGGCATGCAGGAGGCAAAATGTTTAGATTCGAAAGAGGCATGCATGAGGCAAAATGTCCAGGTTCGAAAGAGGCATGCAGAAGGAAAAATGTCCAGATTCGAAAGAGGCAAACGTGAGGCAAAATGTCCAGATTCGAAAGAGGCAAACATGAGGCAAAATGTCCAGATTCGAAGGAGGAAAACATGAGGCAAAATGTCCAGATTCGAAAGAGGCAAACATGAGGCAAAATGTCCAGATTCGAAAGAGGAAAACATGAGGCAAAATGTCCAGATTCGAAGGAGGAAAACATGAGGCAAAATGTCCAGATTCGAAGGAGGCAAACATGAGGCAAAATGTCCATATTCGAAAGAGGAAAACATGAGGAAAAATGTCCAGATTCGAAAGAGGCAAACATGAGGCAAAATGTCCAGATTCAAAAGAGGCAAACATGAGGCAAAATGTCCAGATTCGAAAGAGGCAAACATGAGGCAAAATGTCCAGATTCGAAGGAGTCATACATGAGGAAAAAAAGTGAAAATCGAAGGACCCCAAAAGGGAGCTTTTTGCCTTGGAATCGAAGGAAGTTATAGGAGGCTTTGTACCTTGTGCATGCTAGCAAGGGGGATCCCTTTTGTGTGCAAGTTATGGCTCAAATGGAAGTTGTGAGAGGCAAAGTCTGCATGAGGCCCTTTGTGCAAGAGGATTCGAAGGAGGTTTCAAATCCAAACGAAGGATGCACCTAAACTTGCATTCGAAGGAGGCTTAGAGTCAGTCGAAGGGTGCTGAATCGAAGGAGACCTATTTTCCTCCAAATTTGTCAAAATTTTATTTTTATCTGTTTTCTCCCTTTTTGATAGTTTCCTTTTAATTTTGGTACTGGAAAATTACAAAGTACTCGTGCAAGCTTGAACCTTGAGAATCCTTGTGAGAAAGGCCTTGAAGAATGAGAGGGCAAATTTTAGGGTACAACAACATCCTATAGGGAACATGCACTGAGAGCGGAGTCGTGATCTCAATTTCTAAGTTGAGTGATTCATCGATCAACAATTAAAGAAACAAACAATAAACATCCTATAGGGAACATGCACTGAGAGCGAAGTCGTGATCTCAATTTCTAAATTGAGTGACTCATCGATCAACAAATGAAAGAAACAAACACAACACATGTATCAAACAAAAACAGAGGATCTCCTGACATATATCAGCAACAGAGATGCCATCATGCAACATGGAACTATATAACATGAAAATAGAAGAAAGGAAATAGTGCGAGACCAAACGGATAATTATCCGTAGCAACTGAACAAGAATAAAAGAAACCCAGAGAACTTCAAGCAAGCTGGCATCAGCAGACAAATCAAGTTAGAAATTACGCCATCAGGATGTAAGTATTGAGATTTTCAGATATGAACAGATCCCATGGGCAATGTATGGAATTCATGATCACATATATATCCTGCATAGACTATCAAAAATGCCAAGCACAAGAGCAGTGCCAATATAATAAGTTGTGCTCCATAAATAAAGTGAAACACAGTAGCCTCAAGTCAAAATTGGAAAACTTTTCTCAAAGTACCTCGCACATTCAACAGCCAAGTTAGTATTCCCATAAACTGAGTGATGACTCACATGAGGGATGGATGATGACAGCATGATGAAATGAGAAAACATGATAGCAACTATCAAACATTAGTCATGATAGACAAAAGGAAACAGGCATGTGCACAATTTGGTCAAAAGAAGTAGAGGAATGTTGCTCCTTTCTATCACCATGCTGAGTTGACAATTAAATATCAATCAAGGATCATGGGAGCTTGATAAGAATACAATCAAAGACCATGAAGGTCAATAGCAAACACAATTCAATCGTACTCAATTATTTCAACACAACTCACAAGCATAATAGAAGAGAAATCTCACACAATGCATCAAAAGGCTCAATAATTCAAACATAGGGAATTAAGTGAAATGAATTGAGTTTATTTGGATGAACATATCCAACATGATCATTAGGTGCCCAATTATAGGCCTCACTCAAGTTCACTGGCCATCAAACAAATAGCAACAAGATATGCAACATTTAGTGGGTACCTTCACTTCAAAAATACATCAAAAATAGAAACAAGGATCAATAATTCAAACCAAAAATTTCTTAGTATCTTTGAAGTGTGTAGAAGTCAGAAATAAAGTCTTAAGTTCATGAATAAATGATGAGGGGATCAAATGAGGCCCAAAGTTCACAACTAGTTGGCAAAACTACCAAACTAGACAGGTTTTCAAAATAATTCATGGAAAAATATCAAACCAAGTCAAATAATTCAAGAAAAATGGTTTTCAGATCGTCAATACATTCATGAACCATAAACAAGACCTAAATTCCATTGAAAATCTAGGGCATAATGGTTTTGAATATGAAACTTGTAATGTAAGCAACAAAACCCTAATTATTTGACTTTTAATCTTAAATATGAATTAGATAAGATCAAAATTAAAAAAATTCAAACCAAGATCATGAAAACCACAAGGAAACCCTAAATGTCAGAATACATATTTTTTTCACATTTTTTGAATTAAAGAAAAGTCAAAATAAAATCAAATTCAAACAATTAAATCAATTAAACAATTATTCACATCTCAAAATAAAAATCTAATAAAAAATCATAAAAATATTCAACCAAAATTATATTCAAATATTAGAATTAAAAACACACATCCCTGATTTTTTTTGTGGAATTTTTGAATTAGAGGAAATATTAAAATAAAAATCAAACAAACAATTAACAATTAAACTATTATTTAAAGGCAAAAATGCAAACCCTAGCCAAAAGTCACAAAAAGGTCAAAATAAAATTATATTCATATTATATGATTAAAAACAAAATCATATGATTTTTTTGAGGATTTTTTAATTAAAGGAAGTATTAAAACAAAAATTATGAAACAAAAATTTCAAATAAACTTCTCAAATTAAATTTCTAATCAAAAATAGAAAAAATGTTAAACAAAAATCAAAATCAATTTCTACATTATTTTATGAGTCCAAAACATTTTTTGTGTAATTTTAGATCAAAAGAACTATTAAAATAAAAATAATCATTGAGCAAACAATTAATTAAACTCATGAATTTTCAAACAAATAAAAATATTTTAAAAAATTCCAAAAACAATATGAAAAATACTACAAATTAATATTTGCCTATGGTAATTTTTTCATGATTTTTGAAAATCTTTTAGTCAGAAAATAAAAATCAGAGAAAACAGATAAAACAAATAATATGAAAATTGCATTTAAAATTGAATGATCCAATCACGCACCGCCACCTCACTTCACCCCTAACCTCATGACGCCCTAACTATCACATAATCAAACAGTTCATGAACAAAGATTCCAGATCTCATCAGTCATCCAATTCTCAACAAAATTATGTGATTCAAAGTGCATTGTGAAGATTAAGTAACAAACTACATCGTGATAATCATCGATTCACGGGTCAACCACTATAGAATGAGAAATCAAGCTAGAAAGTTCATGAAAACACAAAATGCACAAAAATTCAGAAGATCATATCATGTTATACAACTCCAATCAAATCAAGATAAAGCCTAAAACACGAAGTATAAACATGAATAAACACAATTACAAGCTTAGAAACCAAAGATGTAAGCTATAATTTAAAGGATCTAGATCTGAAGATACCTCTTATGAGTGAGAAATAAACTCAACTCAATGCCTCTGATCAACAAGAAAGCCTTGAATCCTTGTTCTGAAACTTCAATGAACACGAAGAGAGGAAGAAATCGTGACTGGAATGGAGGAGAATGAAGCTTCGAAGAGAAGGAAAATTTGAAAGTGATGAGAAATTTTCAGATATGATCTTTGTATATCTCTTGCGTCCTACAAAATGAGTGATGGAGTGAGCTTATATAGTAACTCAGGAGTGAGGGCAAGTGTGTGAAAACAATTGATATTCGTTGGAGGGCAAGTGTGGCATTTCTGATTTTTTTTAGAACAAACAAAAACAGGCCGCGTTTCACCTTACTTTTGCCTACAACCTGGTGCGTTTTGGTGAGTGTAAAAGGTGATGGAATCAGAGGGAATATTGTGAAAATGGTGAGGTGGCAAGAATGTGCCTTTGGGAAAAAAATTAGATGATATGATCTTGCTATTTTTTGGCAAAATTTGAGAGGATATGGTCATGCTTCATGCGTGCCTTGCTTGGACTCATTTGACAAGAAAAGAATGCAACAAAACGTGCTAGACACATGTTAAATGTAACTTGACATCAATCAAAACTGGACTTATGAAAATTCTGCAACATGGCCATGCTTGTCCATAATTCTGGCCAGCTGACTTTATGCTTAGGCCATTTGAAATTCCTTCGTGCGTTTTGGGCCAAAAAAGGCCTTTCAAAAGACCTCTTGATAAAGAACAAGATGTGCCTTGAATTTTTAAAAATGACCATGAAATGAGTAAGATGTGATAACACCAAGTTAGGGAAAAGGAACAGGTTGGCCTGTAGGGCACGCGCGTGCATGGGCATGCATGGTGTGCATGAAGCCAGCTTTGAGATACCAACTTTGAAGCATTATAACTCACTCAATCCTTGGCCAAATTGAAAGATTCATAGTTCAAAGAGAAGCTCTTATGGAAAACAACAAAATTCTCTTTTTAATTTTTCAAGTTGATGCTTAAGTCACAAGAAATTTATTCCACAAAATGGCATGCCAAGTGTTTGATGAAATTACGCGCGTGACTTGCCCAAGAGAAGTCATCTTGACACTTGGAATATTTTTAATTTTTAAGTTACTTCTTGAACAAGTTACACTCAAATTCACCATTTCTCATGATTCAAAGATAAATTTTGGTATGGAATATGAAAAGAGGATGCTTAGATTGATGGTTGACCAAAAGTCCAACTTGGTCAACTCTTTTGAATGATTTTGACCAAAATGACCATTTTGCCCCTTTGAATCAATTGATCCACTTCCCTTCAAAATTGATGATCAAGACTTCAAACATATGATCTTCCAAATATATAGAGGCCATGTACAAAGTTTCACTTCAAAATTCTCAAGAAAACCTGATGAAATCCCAAACCCTATTTTTGGTTAACACCTTAGGAGACTGTTGAATCACCTCCAAAATTTCAAATCCTCTAGGCATCTTGACAATTTCTTGTACAAAGACTTTCCAAATACCAATGAGATGTTGTAGCTTCCATATCAAGATTTGTACATTGATCAATAGCCATGTGTTGTACCCCAAAATTTTCCCTCCCATATTTCTCAAGACATTACAAGAAAAATCTCCAAGTGGCTCAAGATTGCTTAAGAGTTGGACAGTCAAATCATCTCCTAAGGAAGTCAACCTCAAATTAGGGTTTTGTGTTGCAGAAAGGTCCTCACATCCAAATGACTTCAGGTGCTCCCCAATGTCCTAATATGTTCTCAAGTTCATCCATGACAAATTTCAAGCCTTGTAGAGAAAGTTTGGTCAGTCAATTGCTTAAGAGGCCCAAAAATCGACTGTGCTAGGGCAAAAGTCAACTGTGACCTACAAATAGTCAAACCTCAAGATTTTTGTCAACATTCTAATTTTGAAGGATAATTCATTATCTGATCAAGGGTTGATCATGATTCATCAAGGATTGCTCAAGATTCATCAAGATTCAAAAGTTGTTAAGTTAGGGTTTTGTAGAAAAAGTTAACTCAACTTTGACCAAGCATAACTTTCTCATACTTTATGAGAAATGACCCATCCAAAGCTCATTTTTAAGAGGATGCAATTTCTTACAATCCATATTCACACCCCAAGATCAAGAAAGGCACTCACAAAAAGTTACAAATTTGGACATTATAGGTCATTTTTGAAAGTCAACAAAAACACCCTTTTTGCCAAAGCTTATAACTTGAGCATGGTATATCAAAATGAGATGAGACCAAAAGGGTTGGTTAGAGGACATCTCAAGGTTTCTAAAAAGTCTAAGAACACTTCCAAAAGTTCAAAATTGAAGAAGTTATGCATTGTTGAAGTTGGGCATTTTTCTAAAATTGCCAAAAGTCAACTATCCCCAAAACATCAAATTTTTCCAAATGGTCCCACTTTTTTCCACTTGATTTGATCTTGTCACACTACACACGTGTCCTATCTTCAGTTTTATGTCCATTCATTAATTTTTCTATTTTATTTGATATTTATTAAATTAATTCATTTTTAATCAATTTAAATCCAAATCTTAATCAATTGGAATCTTTTTGATTGATACAGGTCTTTAATATCATTATGGACATGATCAAATTCGAATCAAGGCATATCATGCACAAAATATTGGATTTTTGACAAATTTGGAAGCTTGTTCATGGAGGATCAAAGCAAATCCTAAATCATCAATGCTCATGGATTCAAAGCCCAATTTTTAACCTAATACATTGCTTGATACTTATACAATCCAAGGGCACGAAAAAGGACCTAAAGGCTGCATAATCACCAAGAACACAACTTGAAAAAATCTTGAAAAAGTGTGAAACTAAAATCCATACTAGAGGCAAATTCAAGGCCTAAACTCCACGCTATCCTCTTGCTTGACACCCACTGAAGCTATTAGAATCAAAATCAAGCCTTCTCCCTCCCTAAATCGCACTGTAAGTCTTCTTGAATACCGCCCTGTACATGAAATCGTAACCTTGGATTCTTGCATTTTTTGATAAATCATGGACATATTATTGATCTTTGCATGATTTCCAAGCTATCTGCAATACTTGATTTTATTTTGGTAGCCTGTAAAGCCATACCCGAAACTAGGGTTTGTATTTCTTGTTTTTAGGAGTTTCAGTCTCAGGCACAATTGACGCAAACCATGGACATGAGTGTGATTAGGGAAAGGAGTCGATCACGACTGTGGTTTTAGTTTGCATTTTCATGGCCTAGAGAAGGTTTTAGGATGAAGCCATGGATTTTGCTGCGGATAAAATCCGCAGGTAAATAACCAGGCTTTTCAACGAAGAAGATGATCACGTGTCCCTCCCTTGTTGGCTGTTTCAAATCTCGCGTGTTTCTTTTTTTTATTTTCAGCATATTGCTTGTTTTTCATATATAATATTCTCCACTCATTCCATTAACAATTAAATACAATGGCTCAGTTGGTGAAGGAGCTAGTGGAAAATCCAATGGGACCTGGGTTCGAATCCCAGGTCCCCAACATATTCGCTATATTTTTCTTACAGATATTCCAGCACATCTCATGCCTTGCAGTGCATCATATTCCCTCAGATCTCAAGGCGTCAGATGACCTCCAGGCCAAATCTGATGGCCTAAAAGTGTTGACCACCATAAGACCTAGTCAACACATGTGCATGGAATTCCAGAATGACAAACAAGGCTTGCACGTTTGGGCCTCTGAATTGCAATTTCCACCTCTAGTCTGGGCCCAAACCCCCCAATGGGTTATTTCTTTTCTCTTTATATTTTCTTTTTATTTATTTGTTTTACTTAATTATTATCATTATTATTTAATTAACCAAATAAGTTATTTTTCCTCATAAAATCAAAAACACAAAAAATATTATTTTATTTATTAAAATTAAATTCAACTTTATTTTTATAAATAAATACTAACTTAATTAATTTAGTTTTAAATAGGTTTAACTTTTAATATTTTTGTAATATTTAAAATTAATGTAGAAATTAGGTTTTTACTAACTTTTAATCAATTTATTTTATTTCTTTAAATACTCAAAATCCAAAAATATTTTCATTAATTAATTAATTTAATTATTAACTTAGATCTAATTTCCATTTAATTCAAAATAACAAAAAAACACTTTCTTTCAAAAAAGGGTCAAAACCCTAAAAAATGCGCCGTTTTAATTTCTCGCACACGATCCATTTTTACCCAATATTGTAATTGTTTCCCTGTATGTAATAGCTTTTAATTAAGACTTTATTTTATCGCTTTATTTTATTTTCTGCAATTTAAATTTCAAGGGTTATTTTTGGCGATGTAAATACCCGACGCCTTGTAATAGTTTAGATTTAATTTCCGCAATTTAAATTCCGCAACTATACACTGTTAGATGTTTTATAATAGGGAATGCATGACAAGATCAAATCTTTAACCTAAAATCAATGTAGCTCACACATGACATGTACAAAGATAAATAACTGAAAAATAATACACTCGCACATGCGCACTCTTAGGGTACACCTCACTTGGTTTCCTTCGAACGTAGTCATTGAGTATAGGAAGTTTTAGAGGTCATCCTCTTGTCCAAAGATCATAGTTGCCTCGAAACGGTTTTGTGATCGGTGGATCTGGAACTGACTGTTTAACGCTGGTTCGCGAAATGTCACGGAAGCAAGAGTCGCCACCGTCTTTTATTTTCTCCAAATGGAAAGGACAAAAGCACAGAAAAATTCCTTATAGAGATCGCTCTCGGTTCGGGAGGTAGGTTATAGAAAGGGAAGGTGTTAGCACCCTTTCTATCCCTGGTTATCCATGGGCTCTTAGATACTTGCTCATTTGTGTTTTCAAAAAATGGTTTGTTTGCTTTTCAACTGTGGGTTTTTAAAAAGTTTCTTTGAAAATTCCAGTTCGACTCTTGTATCGGTCCTCAAGAGTGTTTGAAAAGTTGCTTTCGAAAGCTTTTTGAAAAGGTGTCGGTGTGAAAAGTATTTTTGAATTTGTTTTGAAATGAGAGCAAGTATCTAGAGTCGTCTACCTACCCTAAGGAATTCGTCTGTGTAAATGTCCTTAAAGTAGTGCCATCCCACCATTGAGAGGTAGGTAGCACCACCGTTGGAGGTGTTCGGGTCAATTCGAAGGTTCGGGACGTGGTGATCACCAGAGCAATGGGAAGACACCTTAGAAGCTACCCTCATGCCAGGTTCCCGGATCATGAGGACTTACTAAGACATCCTCTACTCGACGATCACCTTTCGAGGCAAGGAAACAGTGAGGCGTACCCTAGGGGTGGTGTGTGATTTGTGTGTCATGTTCATTTGCATTTATCTTGTTCATGTCAAAGTGATCTATGCGTTTGTTTTTATTTTTGTCATTCATTCTTGCATGCATTTATTTAACAGTTAAAAAGTGCGGAAAGATAAAATTCCTAAACTATTACAAAGGCGCGGGTCCACATCGCCAAATTAAAATCCAGGACCCGATTTGACAGAAAATAAAGAAATAAAGGAAAGTGTGAGAAATTAAATGTCCGAGTTTACAAGGCTTTGGGAGAGGTGCATAAATATTTACAGGAAATAAAATAAAATGCGCGAAACAAATTAATAATCGAAAGCGAGGGCGTTGGACCCTTTTTAATGAAATTAAATTATATTGAGCAAATTAATTAAATTAAAATAAAAAGGAAATTATTGTTGAGTTTTTTGGAATTGTGAATTTTTAATGAGAAGATTAGCTGAAATTAAATTAACCCTAATTCTAAAACTTTTATTTATTAAGAAAAAAAAAACATGTTAAAATTAAACCTAAAATTAAACTAATTAATTAATGGCAATTTGATTTACATAATTAATTACTAGTGAAAAGAAAAAGAAAAAAAAAAGGTAAAAATTAATTAAAACCCTAATTCTACAATTTTTTAATTTATTAAGAAAAATGTTTGAGTTAAACCTAATTTTACAAAGCTAAATTAATTAATGATGTTTACTTAAAAAATATTAAAATAAAATATATTTTTAATTTTGTCTTTTCTGATTTTTTTGTATTATTTTTATGGTTATGGAAATAAATTAAAGATTTAAAATAAAAATTAAACAAAGCAAAGAAAATATGAAAATATGAAAAAAGAATAAAACAAGCAAACCTATGGGGGTTCTGTCCCCAAACTGGAGGTAAAGTTTAGTATTTTTGGCCCATCTTTGGAGGCCTTTTGTTGACCTTCCAGGGTGGCATGTGGCTTCGTTGACCAACGTATATGGTGTCCATCAGATCTGGGCTTTTGGATTAAGATCATGAGGCGTGTGGCATGGCTGGATGGTGAGTTACATGGTGGTCTTCAGGGGAGATACTGCATGCAATTATATTAAAACAAAATATGTGAATAAAGCGTGGGGACCTGGGGATCGAACCCAGGTCCCAGTGGTTACATGACAGCACATCTACCAACCAGGCCAAGCGCTATCTTTGTAGTGTTATTGGAACGAAATATTTATAAGAGAAAATAAATTAGTGGCCAGATAAAATAAAAAAACGCGCTAATTTTGAACTGTCCATTCACGTTATGCCAACTAAGCATCTTCTTCCTCCACTATGCGTTTTATCTGAAAAAAAGGAAACAGGATTGCGGGGGTTTTAAACCCCCACCATATGTTATATGAAAAATAGCGATTAGCTTGTCTTGGATCAGAAATTGGGCGCGACCCCATCATGAAATTCGTTGGAAGCTCTTGATTCTAATGGTACCATTCCCGTGTCTCAATTTTTCCATAATAGAGAAGCCCTAAATTAGAACCTCTGCAACCCTAAAATATAACAATGGCGTTTTTGCATATAGTGTATAAAAACTCAATCAAAGTATGTGGTTAGCTTCAGAATGCACCAATTAGTATGAATCAATAAAGAAAATGCAATGAGAATGCCTCAAAATCGAAACACAAATATGCATATTATATGAAAAATTCTGAGTTCTGTATACCAATTCTGAGTCTTATGCGCGTGGAAAAATGTTCAGTTAGCTTCAGCAATGTCTCAGCAACCTAATGGAATCAATCTTTTCCTCTGAATCGTTCTCTAAGGCCACTTTCAGTTTTTGACTTTTCTTGATAAAAACTCAATCTTGATTATGGTATTTCTGCGCAGCTTTGTGGTTTTTAGGAGTAGGGTTTGCATCAATATATACATGTGAATGATTAGGGTTAAGAAATCGGTCCAAGGAATCAAGGAATTGATGAGAAAATATTTGATTTTCCATGCATATATTTTTTCAATCTTTTCATGCAAATTTGATTCAAATTGTGTCCAATCACCATGATTCTTTCTAAATCTGATCATGCACGAAATCTTAAGCTTATTCCATGCACAAAAAGATTTAAAAACCTAAGTTTAGTATTTTCCACATATTTAATTTAATTAAATGAATTATTAATAATTAAAAATCCAAATAAATAAATAAAAATGATAAAAAACTTCCCTTTGGGCCAAATGGTCGTGCACATGCTTTGGATGATGAATTGTGGAAGAAAAAGAGGCCCGTTAGCATTTTTAAGACATTTGAAGCAATGTTGACTTTTCAAAATATCCAAAAATTTCCCAACTTCCACAAGGCATATCTTGCTCAATTTTTAATCTTTGCTCGTGTTCTTGAACATTTTGGAAAGGTCTTTGAGTCCTCTAACCAATGCCTTTGGTCCCATGTCATTTTGATTTACCAATCTCAAGTTATGGCCTTTGACTTAAAGTCCCTTTTTGTTGACTTTTGAAAATGACTTATAATGTTGAAATTGATAACTTTTTGTGAGAGCATTTCTTGGACTTGAAGTATGAAGAGGAGTTGTAGGAAATGTCTTTCTCTTCAAAATGAGCTTTGGATGGAATTTTTCTGATAATCCATGTGAATGTTATGCCTTGGTGAAGTTACAGTTAACTTTTTCAACTGTCCAAATATGGAAACTTTTGCATCTTGATGATTTTTGAGTCAAGCTTTGAGAATCATGATCAAGAATTGATCAAATGATGTTTGTGGCTTCAAAATGAGATGTTGACCAAAAATTTGGACTTTTGACTGTCAAATGACCATTTTGCCCCTACAGTTGACTGTAGTGCAATTAGGGTTTTTGACTGTGCAATTTTGTACTGTAAATCTTGAAACTTGGCATGATGATGCTTGACCATGTTTATAGGAATGTGGGACTTGATTGGACCCTTGGAAACTTCATTATCTTTGTCAGAACCAAAACCCTAATTTTGACTGTTAGGAGGCTCTTGAACTGTGCAATCCCTTGGGGAGATTTGAAGCTTGCTCTTTGCAAATCTTGAAGAATATGGGAGGGCAAATTTTGGGGTGCAACAGTTGCCCCTGTTCAATCTTCTTAGACCTGAGGATGCAGATTGGCTGACATGCCTTTCGTAATCCGAAGGTGGAAGATGATTGAACACTAGAGTGCCCAGAAATTTGCGCTCACATAGTAGTGTGATGTGGGGAATGGGCTTATAGATGCCATTTGGAGATTGACGGATAGGATGATGGGCTTATAGATGCCATGCTAAGAGGTGATGGATAGGTGGATGGGCTTATAGATGCCATCTGGATGTCAATCGCATAAGAGATTCCTTAGCGAGAACTTGCGTACCTGCAAAAGAAAAATGATTACCTGACCTGTTACAGGAGTGGTCTTCAAACTCTTGTGTAGATGTGTCCTGACTGGTTACAGGAGCTGAATCTGGATCTTCAAAAGGTGATGAATGAACCAGGGATGATTACTACCTCAACAGGAACGCTGAGAGAACCTTGGATGATTACAACCTCAACAGTAATCATTGAGAGAACCTTGGACGACTTCAACCTCAACAGCAATCATTGAGAGAATCTGGGGATGATTACTACCTCCGCAGTATCGGGGAGAGAACCATGGGCGACTACAACCTCAACAGCAATCATTGAGAGAATCTTGGACGACTTCAACTTCAACAGTAACACTGAGCGAATCCGGGGATGATTACTACCTCCGCAGTATCGGGGAGAGAACCATAGGCGACTACAACCTCAACAACAATCATTGAGAGAATCTTGGATGACTTCAACTTCAACAGTAACGCTGATCGAATCTGGGGATGATTACTACCTCCGCAGTATCGGGGAGAGAACCATAGGCGACTACAACCTCAACAGTATCATTGAGAGAATCTTGGACGACTTCTACCTCAACAGTAATCATTGAGAGAATCTTGGATATCTTCTACTGAGTCTTCATTAGAAAAATCTGTTAGGGGTCGATTTAACTGGACTAGAGAAGGCCTTTGACTGGATAAGAAACAGAAAATATTAGGGTCGATTAACTGAACCAGTCTAGGTCTTGAAATGTCTTCAACTGGATAAGAAACAGGGAGATCTTAGGGTCGATCTGACTGAACCAGAGAAGGCCTTGGACTGGATAAGAAACAGAAAAGTCTTAGGGTCGACTTAACTGAACCGGTCTAGGTCTTGAAATGTAGCTGAGAACTTAACTGGATCCTTCCTGAAAGGTAAAGGTCAGTCATATGCAATGCATGATATGGATCAAGCAATGATGTTCTCAACATAAATGAGATTTTGTAAGATGTGATGCGTATATGCATGCTATAATGATGTATGTGATATTTATGCATGTATTTTTGTCGTCTAGGAAAGTAAATCCTTGACGCGTGCCGGGAAGTCACTCCTGGGCTGATGTTGAAGAATAGATTTTTGCTTCCGCTGGGGATTATAGTTGCAAGAATACCGGTAGGAGAAGAAAACTCCATTGGGGAATAAACTTGGGGAATGAATTACTCTGCGGGGAGAGAAGTACTCTGAAGATCTTGCTGGGAAGCAATACTCTGTGGGGAGAGAGATACTTTGCTGAGCTGTTGATAATAACTTGCTGGGGATACCCTTGTTGTGTTGGAAGTGTTAATAGTCTTCGCTAGGGATAAGAAGACTTCGCCGAGGGCGAACTTTCCGTGGCTTTTGGCTGAGGATAACCCAGTTATATCCTGGTAAGGAAATAACTCTTTGAATAAAGCCGGGGAACGCGTTCGTGCTATGCAGGGGATAAGCTTCCAGAATCTACTGGGGATAAGCTTACTTCTTGGGAGGTGATTCTAACTTTCCTTGGGAACTGGATTGGACTCTCCTGGAGAAGTTTTAAAATGTAACGGGGAAGTGGCTCCGCTGAAGGTTTGATATACCGCCGGGGAACAATCTTTAGACCAAGACTGCCGGGGATGCTTGTTAAGAATACATGTACGATATGCTGGGGAATGTTGAGATCTGCGGGAGGATTCCCAACTTCCTTAAGGTTAATTGTAACTTTGCTTGGGGAGAGTGCCCTGACTTGCTGGCTCACTCTCTGGGGAATTGGGATGTTCTGGTTATGTTCTTCAGCTGAACCTACCTTGGTACCTTGGAGGACAGAACAATTAGATTGCTTAGACAACTCTTTATTGCCCCTGTTTCTAGTGTTACCTGCAATTAATCCTTTGTTTCGTATGCAAATATTTATGAGTTAGCAAATTATCGTCAATGCATATATCACAAATTGAACTTTGGACGTTCTTCGCAAAACAAAACAGAAAAGGAAAAACAATTGGCAATTTTAACTGGAAAGTGATTTTGTATTGATTTTTGAATTTGCCTGTAAATAGGCGTTTATATACAAGAGGCTGACGCCCTAGTAAGAGAACGCCGCCGAACAAAAGAGTTTATACAAATTTTGTACAAGAGAAAATAAAATAGCTGTGTGAAATGAATGATCCCACTGGGTTTCAACTCTGCTATTGCCGTTATATCTCCGAGCATCTCATTACTTGATGACCTTGGTTGAAGATGAAGCTGACTGATCGATGCCGTCTGAACTTGATGTAGATACCGGATTCTGGATGCAAAGTGATCCAATGAGACATAGTATTACGCTTTATCCCTAACTTTTGCCTGGACCGCCCTTTCGGGTTTTCAGTCCACCGGGATACCCATTTTTGCCCAAGCCGCCTTTTCAGGTTTTCGACTTGCCGGGTGTACAGATTTTCATTTCATCCCTTCATTTTTCCCGAACCCTTTTGGTTCGCCGGGAAGCCCTAATTTTTGCCTAGGCATGTCAGCCTAGCGGGTCTTTTTTTTTTATGCGTAGTATCTTTTTACTATGTCTGCATTGGCGGGGTGAGGAAGGTCGTCACCATCCATGTTGGTTAGAATCAAGGCTCCTCCTGAGAACACATGTTTAACCACAAATGGCCCTTCGTACGTAGGGGTCCATTTGCCCCTTGGATCACTCAGAGGAAGGATGATTCGCTTGATTACCAGATCCCCAACTTGATATTCCTGTGGTCTGACCTTTTTGTTAAATGCCCTAATCATCCGTTTCTGATACGTCTGACCATGACAGATAGCAGCAAGCCTCTTTTCATCAATAAGGTTTATTTGATCAAGTCGTGTCTGGATCTAATCATCTTCGTTCAGATCTGCATCCTTCATTATCCGGAGAGAGGGTATTTGCACTTCGATCGGTAAGATTGCCTCCATGCCGTAAACCAAAGAGAAAGGAGTTGCCCCGGTTGACGTCCTGGCTGAGGTACGGTACCCATGTAGAGTGAACGGTAACATCTCGTGCCAATCTTTATAAGTCACTGTCATCTTCTGCACGATTTTCTTAATGTTCTTATTTGCTGCTTCTACAGCCCCATTCATCTTCGGTCTGTAAGGAGAAGAGTTATGGTGCTGTATCTTGAACTGCTCGCAGAGCTCAGTGATCATATTTTTATTGAGATTGGTACCGTTGTCTGTAATAATTCTTTCTGGGACGCCGTATCGACAGATCAGGTTGTGCTGAATGAACCGTGCCACAACAGTCTTGGTTACCGTAGCGTAGGAAGCTACTTCGACCCACTTCGTGAAGTAATCAATCGCTACCAGGATGAAGCGATGCCCGTTAGACGCTGTAGGTTTAATCTCACCGATCATGTCTATGCCCCACATTGCAAACGGCCAAGGCGCAGTCAGAACATTCAGAGGAACTGGAGGAACATGCACCTTGTCTGCATATATCTGGCATTTATGGCATGTCCGAGAATGTTGGTAGCAGTCAGCTTCCATGGTGGACCAGAAATACCCTGCCCGAAGGATTTTCTTAGCCATAGAGTGTCCACTGGAATGTGTACCAAAGGTCCCTTCATGTAGCTCTTCCATGATCCTTTCTGCTTCTGTCTTATCCACACAACGCAGTAAGGTCAAATCATGGTTTCGCTTGTACAAGATGCCGTTGCTAAGGAAGAACTTTGCTGCGAACCTTCTCAGAAACTTTTTATCATTGACAGATGCACCTTCATGGTATTCCTGAGCTTCCAGATATCTCTTCACCTCATGGTACCAAGGCTTCTCGGTCACCAATTCAGTCTCGAGATCACAACAGTATGCCGGTTCGTCCAGTTTCCAAATGATGATCCGGGGAGCCTCATTATCCCATTTGACCTTGAACATAGAAGACATTGTAGCTAACGCGTCCGCCAACTGATTCTCCTCTCTCGGGAAGTGTTCAAAGGTTATCTTCGTGAAGTGGGGGATCAAGATCAACACACATTCTCTGTAAGGAATAAGATTCGGATGTTTCGTATCCCACTCTCCTTTGATCTGATTGATCACAAGAGCGGAATCTCCGAAGACACTCAGAAACTTGATCCTTAGGTCGATCGCAGCTTGAAGACCCATGATGCATGCCTCATACTCTGCCATGTTGTTGGTACAGTTGAAACATAGTCGGGCAGTGAGTGGAGTATGAGTGCCTTGAGGAGATATGATTACAGCGCCGATACCGTTACCCAAAGCATTGGAGGCTCCGTCAAAGTGCATAGACCATCGGGATCCTTCCTCAGGTCCTTCATCCGGTCCAGGCACTTCACAATCAGTCACAATCATGATGCTCTCGTCTGGAAACTCGAAGTTCATTGACTGATAGTCGTCTACGGCCTGATGTGCTAAGTGGTCTGCCAATACACTTCCCTTGATGGCTTTCTGGGTAGTGTACTGAATGTCGTATTCTGTCAAGATCATCTGCCATCTTGCTATTCTCCCAGACAGAGCAGGATTTTCAAATATGTACTTTATAGGATCCATCTTTGAGATCAACAAGGTAGTGTGAGTCAGCATATACTGTCTCAGCCGGCGAGCAGCCCATACCAAAGCGCAGCAAGTTTTCTCAAGCAGTGAGTATCGGGTCTCACAGTCGGTAAACTTTTTGCTAAGGTAATAAATGGCGTGCTCTTTTCGGCCAGACTCGTCATGCTGCCCCAGCACGCACCCCATTGAGTTGTCAAGCACTGTCAGGTATAGTATCAGAGGT
The DNA here is from genome assembly GCA_948472305.1 of Vicia faba. NCBI lineage: Eukaryota > Viridiplantae > Streptophyta > Magnoliopsida > Fabales > Fabaceae > Vicia > Vicia faba. The sequence goes on from OX451738.1 coordinate 1,517,791,011, forward strand.
CTCCCTTCAACCGGTGGCATAAGGATGGGTGGTTCTTGGAGATACTCCTTGATTCTGTCAAAAGCAGCCTGACATTCATCATTCCAACGTACTACCTGATCTTTCTTCAGCAGCTTGAAGATTGGTTCACAAGTAGCAGTTAGGTGCGAGATGAACCGAGCAATGTAATTCAGGCGTCCTAAAAAGCCTCTGACCTCTTTCTCAGTCTTAGGAACTGGCATCCCTTGAATGGCTTTGACCTTGGCAGGGTCCACTTGAATACCCTTATCACTTACCACGAAGCCTAGCAACTTTCCAGATCTTACCCCGAAGGTGCACTTGTTCGGGTTCAACCTCAGCTTGTACAGTTTCAACCGGTCAAACAACTTCTGCAGATGATCCAGGTGCTCTTCCTCAGTCTGGGACCTTGCAATCATGTCGTCAACATACACTTCTATCTCATGATGGATCATGTCATGAAATAAAGCAACCATGGCACGTTGGTAGGTTGCCCCAGCGTTCTTCAGTCCAAAAGGCATGACCTTGTAGCAGAAGGTGCCCCACTGAGTAACAAATGTAGTCTTTTCCATGTCTTCAGGTGCCATCTTGATCTGATTGTAACCTGAAAAGCCATCCATGAAAGAGAACACCTTATGCTGAGCTGTATTATCAACAAGGACGTCAATGTGAGGTAGGGGGAAGTCATCTTTGGGGCTGGCCCTGTTCAGATCCCTGTAGTCGACACACATTCTGACCTTTCCGTCTTTCTTTGGTACCGGCACCACATTAGCAACCCACTGAGGATAAGAAGTCACTGCAAGGAACCCGGCATCAAACTGTTTCATTACCTCGGCTTTGATCTTCTCCGACATCTCTGGACGCATACGGCAGACCTTTTGCTTAACCGGAGGGCAGTCTTCCTTAGTAGGCAAATGATGGACCACAATATCGGTATCCAACCCGGGCATGTCTTCGTAGGACCAGGCAAAGATCTCCATATAATCATGTAACATCTTAGTCAACTGTTGCTTCACGCTGAGCTCTAGGTTGGCACCAATCTTTACCTCCTTTTTGTCTGTTTCAGTACCCAGATTTATTGTTTCCACTGGCTCTTCGTGTGGTTGAATTGCCCTCTCTTCCTGGAGTAACAGTCTTGCAAGCTCGCCAGGCACTTCGCAATCATCTTCACCTTCATCTTCGGCTAAGTTGATCGGATTTTCGAAGTCATAACTGGCAGTAGCAGAGTCGTTACCAGTGAGATCCAGAGTGGATTGAAACCTGTATGAGTGAGTGTGTAAATACAGCTGTTTTGAAATATATAAAGGAAGGAAAGACAGAAAAGGAGCATAAGATTTGAAATGCGAGAAAACGTCCAAGATTTTTATTCATGATATATGAAATGACAATTTATATGCCCTCACAAATAAAGCCAACGGTGCCTCGGGTAAGACACCGAGCCATAGAGTTTTATTTATTGTTTATTACAAATAACAAAACAAAGAAGTTTATTACTGCGTAACAAAAGTAACAGGGGTATGGTCTTTGACAATCCAATTGGTCAATCCTCCTTCAGTCGTCGGGTAGATCCAGCTATTGAACTCAGCTTCATCCACTTCATTATCCTCCCCAACAGCATTCACTCCTGGATTTGTAATGAGCACAGGAGGTCTTCTGATCTTCGCCTTCCGCATAGCTTTCTGACCCTCTGCAGTAAAACCCAGTCCAAATTTATCAGTTTTCTGTGTAAAGTCGGGAAGCCTGCCCCAGTTAGTACATTCACCTTTCTGAACCACAGCCGGGGCATCCTTTAGGGAAGCCATCTTCAAAGGAACATCCTCTTCGACCGCTGTTTCTGCTGCCGCTGAAATTGGAAGTACCTCTTCGAAATGCTGAAAGGGGGTCTCAATAAACTCCCCGTCCATCTCAATGTATCTGAAGGAATTCAAATGGCTCACCATATACTCCTCCTCTCCCTGCACAGTGACAATCTTCCCTCTGACAGGGTATTTTAGCTTCTGGTGCAAGGTAGAGGTCACTGCCCCGGCTTTATGGATCCAAGGTCGACCCAGTAGACAAGAATACGATGGACGGATATCCATCACATAAAAGGTAGAGTTGAATACTTGAGAGCCCACACGAATAGGAATGTCAACCTCTCCATGAACCATCCTCTTGGAACCGTCAAAGACTCTGACGATAATATTGCTAGGTTTCAGCTCCAGGCCTTCACAATCCAAACGGTCTAAGGCCTTCTTGGGTAGCACATTTAGGGAAGAACCAGTGTCCACCAACACGTGCGCCAGAGTGGTGCCCCTGCATTTAATAGAGACATGCAGAGCATCATTGTGGTCTCTTCCCTTGGCAGTAAGGTCAGCATCCGAGAAACCCAAGCCATTGTCCGCTGTCAGATTTGCTACGCAATCAGTGAACTGGATGGCAGATGTCTCCTGTGGCACATGGGCCATCTTGAGAAATGAGATCAAGGCCTTAGCATGGGCCTCTGAGCACAGTAATAAGGAGAGCATTGAGATCTTGGAGGGCGTATGCCCCATCTGCTCGACAACATTAAAGTCACTTTTCTTGATTATTTTTAGAATTTCCTCCATCTCTTATTGGGAGGCCTCAGCAGTTACGGGTCTTGGTGCCTCCATCCGGGTAGGCTCATCTTCAATCCCTTTGCCCCGAGCATTGGATGACTCGGCAGCAGGGGAAACAACTTGATCAGAAATAGGAACAGGTACACTTGTAGGTGTTATTGTGAGGGGTCTTCGAGTAGCGGGTGGTGCAATGTCAGGCAAGAAGAGCCTGCCACTGCGGGTAACCTTGGCTGGACCAGTGATATTGCTGATACTGGTGCTAGTGTTGAATTCTTGCTTGATTCCGTTCACATACACGTCTGCCCCATAGTGCCAGGGGATAGCCTTATCAGATTCGTAGGGGAGAGGCCCCGGAACAGTAATAACAACAGGTGCGACAGTCATGATTTGAACAGGCTTCCTTGGGAGAGCCTTGATTGGATTATTAAAGATTGTAATAACAGACACTTCTTCCACCGGAACAAACTGAACAGCAGTCTTCTTAAACAGAATCTCCTTGCTGTCCATTAGGCTTTGGATGCCCAACTTCAGCAAAGGACAACCAGATAGGGAAACAGCACAGAACAGGCAACCTTTACTACAACCCGGAAATAAACCGGCCAGCAGTAGGTTCCTCTTGACGGTCATTAAGGGAGTAGCTACATCATTCACAGAAACAGCGTATACATCTTCATCAACAACATTTACTCCATGCTGGGGCATAGGAGCAATCACCATATTTGGCCTCTCGGGCGCTCCAAACTGTATCTCTTTTGCATCGATGAGGTCTTGCACCTTATTCCTCAAGGCCCAACAGTCATCAGTGGAATGCCCCGAGCTATCAGAGTGATAAGCACAGCGGGCATTCAGATTATATTTGGGGGAGGCAGTATTCACAACTTTTGGGGCCTCTTTGACAGTCACTAGGTTGGTGGATAGAAACTGTGGAAAGATCTGCGACAAAGTCATACTCAAACGGGTGAATTCTCTTCTAGGTCTTTCAGTCTTTGGTGGATTGGTTTACCGAGGAGTGGCAGCAGGCTTGGCAATCATCACCGCGTTGACAGATTGGCGGCGCTCATGTTTCTCTTGTCTTCTGGACCCGTATACAGCACTGGCCTCTTTTTTGAAGGGTTTCTTCTCAAAACTTGACGATGCACCCTTCTGAATTTTGCCAGACTTCAGCCCAGCCTCAATTCTCTCTCCAGTCAGAATAAGATCAGTGAACCCTGCAGACGAATTCCCGATAAGATGGTTGAAAAATGGCCCAGATAGGGTCCCTAGGAACATGTCTACCAACTCCCGATCAGTCAACGGAGGCTGCACCCTGCCAGCCAGATCCCTCCACTTCTGAGCGTACTCTTTAAAACCTTCACTTGAACCTAACGACATACCCTAGAGTTGGGTACGCGTAGGGGCAAGGTCGGCATTATATTGATACTGCTTATAGAAAGCAGTAGCCAACTCCTCCCAGTTACGAACCTTGGTCCCATCCAGCTGATAGAACCATTCGAGATGAGTCCCTGAAAGACTCTCCTGGAAGAAGTGGATCCATAAATTCTTGTCCACTGAGTACGGTTGAATCTTCCGCACATAAGACCTGAGGTGTAGCTTGGGACAAGACGCCCCGTCATACTTGGTAAAGGATGGTGCTTTGAACTTATGAGGAATAATCACACCAGTAGACAAACCCAAGTCTCCAAAATCCATCCCAGGCACTTGTTGGATCTCCATAGCCTTCAACCTGTCTTCCAACTGCTTATACCGATCTTCTGCAGGAGGATACTGTTCCTCATCAAAATCAGTCTCGTTGTCGGAGACTACCGGACTAGGACCTTTTCCTTCTTCAGGACTACCCTTGCCTATAGAAGAACTAGCCTCTTCATTTTGCAGAGTGTTGCCAAACCTTCGGCCCGAGTTAAAAATAACAGTTCTCCTCTTCTTCTTCTTTTCCTTCTTCAGGAGCAGAGCCTTCAGCTCTTCTTGGCCCTGAGCCAAACCCATGATTAGTTCCTGAAATTGCGCATTCTGCGCCTGAAGAGCCTTGATGGACATCTCGGTGGATGATGAGTCAGGATTCATGATGCTGAAATAAACAGCGAAGAACGGTAAGCAACCTGAAAAGAAGAAAACCTGCTATGCACATGATGAATGATATGTGTTTATGCAATGCATTCAAGGGTTTGAAAGTTCAAATTTGTGGTAGACAAAAAGAACACACGTTATCATTAAGGAAATAATTGTTCAGTACATCAAAGCCTCATGGGCAAGATAATACAAAAGCAAATCAATCCCAAAATACACTGCGCATCCTCTTTGGAGCTATGTAGGTGTTGAGATTCCTCTCCTCGTGCAATAGGCGGGTGAGCTCCAGGACCTTCTTTTCACTAGCATGTAGACTGGTCTCAAGAGAATTCCGTTCTTCCTTAAGCTGGATCTAGCTCTTCTGCATCTCTTCCCAGTATGTGGGCATGTTAGGATGCTGAATGATGTAGGACACTTCTCCTTCCAAGACTGGTTCTTTGACCACAGGGAGCATATGAGGATAAGGCATTACTAACTTCTGGGAGCGGGCACGTACCCACTTGAGATAAGGTTCCAACGGGATGGAGTTCATGTGCCCCAGTGTCTTGCTGTCTATCCTACTTGGCATCCTCCAGGCTCTGATGAATCTCTGGCGAAGTCCTTGTGCATCGTTGTCGAAGTCAAAAACTATGTCAGGAATTAACATGTCATGAGGACCGTCCTTCCGAGCATAACCAAACTGTCTCCAAGCCAGGCATGGGTTATAAGTAATATCTCCTCTGATTCTAAGTAAAGGAACATTATGGTACTCCCCGCAACGATCAATGATAGTGACATCCTCTCTAGACCTAGGGCACCAATGTATATCTGCATGTGTAAGAGTCATCAATCGTTGCGACCATCTCAAACCCCGCTCATTCTTCAAAACTGATTGTGGAAGGTGCAAAATAAACCACCTTCCCAGGAGAGGAGTGCAACACATAAGGACACCTCTTTTTCTCATGGTTCGAGTGTAACATGAGTGAAGGATGTCCCCCAGCAACGTAGGTATAGGATTCCTGGACATGAAGATCTGGACAGCACTGATATCTATAAGCTGATCTGGGTTAGGGAACAACACCAAACCATAGACAAGGAGGGCCACAACCTCTTCAAAAGCTTGTAAATCAAGGGAGTTCCAACATTCATGGGCCTTTTCAAACATAAACCTGGCTAAGAACCCTTTGATACAACTTCTAACTTCCCAATGTCCCTTGAGGTCAGATGACTGTAGGTGCAAGGCTTTAGCAATCTCTTCAAGCTTAGGTTCCTTTTCCGTACCGTTGTAGGGTAGTTGATCAAGGATAGGGATCTTCAGGAGCCGGGAGAACTCGTCCAATGTAGGTACCAACTGATAATCCAAGAAGGTGAAACAGTGATGCAGAGGGTCAAAGAACTGGAACAGGACCTTTATCATATCTTCCTCAATGTTGGTGTTGACCAAGCTGATGAGTCTTCCATGTCTTTCACTGAAAGAAGAGCTCTCGGGAATCCTGGATATAAGTTCCTTAAGCTGAGGAGGGATCCTTACAAGACTGATTTGAATTGTCTTTCTGCGAACAGTTTCCATGTCCTACAAAACAAAGAACAAAGATGAAGATTCGAACCCCTGAAATGGTTAGTCAATGCATATGATGCTGGATGATGTCATGATGCTATGATTAAACACACCACAAATATATACAAGGACAAACATGTAAGGCACACAAGGCACACAAGACAAGCCCTTAAGGTTTAGGCCAGCATGGGGTCTGGGTAGTACCCTCTTGAAGTTGGTGGGTTCATCCTGTCCTATTAGAAGTAACCGGGTTCTAAGGGTCTCAATATCACGGGATTGCTTTCATTGTTCATCGTTTCGATTTATCCACTGAACTGGCGACCGAAATATTCCAAGAAAGCAACCCTCAATTGAGTGTAGTATCGAGTATCAACCAACCATGGACTGCACCAAAGTCAGTTATCTCATTACCCTAAAGAGGCCAAGATAGTTCAATTAAGGTTCCTAAGGTCTGTTGATGCTTCATGACACCACGCGGAGGCCCCGTACTCTCCTTGACTGAACTCAAGGGTTACCGGTACACACCAAAGTTCCACATCAACGTAGCAGACTGTTTCAACCATGTCGGTATACCCCGCACAGTTCCCTCACATCCTTGTTGCTACTTTCTAAGAAGGTATCCCCCAGATCCGGGTTTAGGATCTATAGAACTCCCAAGCAAGTCCCACAATAATAAAGCAAGCAAAGAAAACAATTGAAAACACAGTTATGAACTAACCCTAAGGTACACCTCACTTTAAGTTTATTCCCCAGCAGAGTCGCCAGTTCTGTGATCGGTGGATCTGGAACTGACTGTTTAACGCTGGTTCGCGAAATGTCGCGGAAGCAAGAGTCGCCACCGTCTTTTATTTTCTCCAAATGGAAAGGACAAAAGCACAGAAAAATTCCTTATAGAGATCGCTCTCGGTTCGGGAGGTAGGTTATAGAAAGGGAAGGTGTTAGCACCCTTTCTATCCATGGTTATCCATGGGCTCTTAGATACTTGCTCATTTGTGTTTTCAAAAAATGGTTTGTTTGCTTTTCAACTGTGGGTTTTTAAAAAGTTTCTTTGAAAATTCCAGTTCGACTCTTGTATCGGTCCTCAAGAGTGTTTGAAAAGTTGCTTTCGAAAGCTTTTTGAAAAGGTGTCGGTGTGAAAAGTATTTTTGAATTTGTTTTGAAATGAGAGCAAGTATCTAGAGTCGTCTACCTACCCTAAGGAATTCGTCTGTGTAAATGTCCTTAAAGTAGTGCCATCCCACCATTGAGAGGTAGGTAGCACCACCGTTGGAGGTGTTCGGGTCAATTCGAAGGTTCGGGACGTGGTGATGACCAGAGCAATGGGAAGACACCTTAGAAGCTACCCTCATGCCAGGTTCCCGGATCATGAGGACTTACTAAGACATCCTCTACTCGACGATCACCTTTCGAGGCAAGGCAACAGTGACGCGTACCCTAGGGGTGGTGTGTGATTTGTGTGTCATGTTCATTTGCATTTATCTTGTTCATGTCAAAGTGATCTATGCGTTTGTTTTTATTTTTGTCATTCATTCTTGCATGCATTTATTTAACAGTTAAAAAGTGCGGAAAGATAAAATTCCTAAACAATTACAAAGGCGCGGGTCCACATCGCCAAATTAAAATCCAGGACCCGATTTGACAGAAAATAAAGAAATAAAGGAAAGTGTGAGAAATTAAATGTCCGAGTTTACAAGGCTTTGGGAGAGGTACATAAATATTTACAGGAAATAAAATAAAATGCGCGAAACAAATTAATAATCGAAAGCGAGGGCGTTGGACCCTTTTTAATGAAATTAAATTATATTGAGCAAATTAATTAAATTAAAATAAAAAGGAAATTATTGTTGAGTTTTTTGGAATTGTGAATTTTTAATGAGAAGATTAGCTGAAATTAAATTAACCCTAATTCTATAACTTTTATTTATTAAGAAAAAAAAACATGTTAAAATTAAACCTAAAATTAAACTAATTAATTAATGGCAATTTGATTTACATAATTAATTACTAGTGAAAAGAAAAAGAAAAAGAAAGGTAAAAATTAATTAAAACCCTAATTCTACAATTTTTTAATTTATTAAGAAAAATGTTTGAGTTAAACCTAATTTTACAAAGCTAAATTAATTAATGATGTTTACTTAAAAAATATTAAAATAAAATATATTTTTAATTTTGTCTTTTCTGATTTTTTTGTATTATTTTTATGGTTATGGAAATAAATTAAAGATTTAAAATAAAAATTAAACAAAGCAAAGAAAATATGAAAATATGAAAAAAGAATAAAACAAGCAAATCTATGGGGGTTTTGTCTCCAAACTGGAGGTAAAGTTTAGCATTTTTGGCCCATCTTTGGAGGCCTTTTGTTGACCTTCCAGGGTGGCATGTTGCTTCGTTGACCAACGTATATGGTGTCCATCAGATCTGGGCTTTTGGATTAAGATCATGAGGCGTGTGGCATGGCTGGATGGTGAGTTACATGGTGGTCTTCAGGGGAGATACTGCATGCAATTATATTAAAACAAAATATGTGAATAAAGCGTGGGGACCTGGGGATCGAACCCAGGTCCCAGTGGTTACATGACAGCACATCTACCAACCAGGCCAAACGCTATCTTTGTAGTGTTATTGGAACGAAATATTTATAAGAGAAAATAAATTAGTGGCCTGATAAAATAAAAAAACGCGCTAATTTTGAACTGTCCATTCACGTTATGCCAACTAAGCATCTTCTTCCTCCACTCTGTGTTTTATCTGAAAAAAAGGAAACAGGATTGCGGGGGTTTTAAACCCCCACCATATGTTATATGAAAAATAGCGATTAGCTTGTCTTGGATCAGAAATTGGGCGCGACCCCATCATGAAATTCGTTGAAAGCTCTTGATTCTAATGGTACCATTCCCGTGTCTCAATTTTTCCATAATAGAGAAGCCCTAAATTAGAACCTCTGCAACCCTAAAATATAACAATGGCGTTTTTGCATATAGTGTATAAAAACTCAATCAAATTATGTGGTTAGCTTCAGAATGCGCCAATTAGTATGAATCAATAAAGAAAATGCAATGAGAATGCCTCAAAATCGAAACACAAATATGCATATTATATGAAAAATTCTGAGTTCTGTATACCAATTCTGAGTCTTATGCGCGTGGAAAAATGTTCAGTTAGCTTCAGCAATGTCTCAGCAACCTAATGGAATCAATCTTTTCCTCTGAATCGTTCTCTAAGGCCACTTTCAGTTTTTGACTTTTCTTGATAAAAACTCAATCTTGATTATGGTATTTCTGCGCAGCTTTGTGGTTTTTAGGAGTAGGGTTTGCATCAATATATACATGTGAATGATTAGGGTTAAGAAATTGGTCCAAGGAATCAAGGAATTGATGAGAAAATATTTGATTTTCCATGCATATATTTTTTCAATCTTTTCATGCAAATTTGATTCAAATTGTGTCCAATCACCATGATTCTTTCTAAATCTGATCATGCACGAAATCTTAAGCCTATTCCATGCACAAAAAGATTTAAAAACCTAAGTTTAGTATTTTCCACATATTTAATTTAATTAAATGAATTATTAATAATTAAAAATCCAAATAAATAAATAAAAATGATAAAAAACTTCCCTTTGGGCCAAATGGTCGTGCACATGCTTTGGATGATGAATTGTGGAAGAAAAAGAGGCCCGTTAGCATTTTTAAGACATTTGAAGCAATGTTGACTTTTCAAAATATCCAAAAATTTTCCAACTTCCACAAGGCATATATTGCTCAATTTTTAAGCTTTGCTCATGTTCGTGGACAGTTTGGAAAGGTCTTTGAGTCCTCTAACCAATGCCTTTGGTCCCATGTCATTTTGATTTACCAATCTCAAGTTATGGCCTTTGACTTAAAGTCCCTTTTTGTTGACTTTTGAAAATGACCTATAATGTTGAAATTGATAACTTTTTGTGAGAGCATTTCTTGGGCTTGAAGTATGAAGAGGAGTTGTAGTAAATGTCTTTCTCTTCAAAATGAGCTTTGGATGGAATTTTTCTGATAATCCATGTGAAAGTTATGCCTTGGTCAAGTTACAGTTGACTTTTTCAACTGTCCAAATATGGAAACTTTTGCATCTTGATGATTTTTGAGCCAAGCTTTGAGAATCATGATCAAGCATTGATCAAATGATATTTGTGGCTTCAAAATGAGATGTTTACCAAAAATTTGGACTTTTGACTGTCAAATGACCATTTTGCCCCTACAGTTGACTGTAGTGCAATTAGGGTTTTTGACTGTGCAATTTTGTACTGTAAATCTTGAAACTTGGCATGATGATGCTTGACCATGTTTATAGGCATGTGGGACTTGATTGGACCCTTGGAAACTTCATTTTCTTTGTCAGAACCAAAACCCTAATTTTGACTATTAGGAGGCTCTTGAACTGTGCAATCCCTTGGGGAGATTTGAAGCTTGCTCTTTGCAAATCTTGAAGAATATGGGAGGGCAAATTTTGGGGTGCAACAGGTTCCCTCGGAAAAATGATCTAAGACAATAGGGTTAACGCTAAGGCGTCCTAACATTGCTTTAGTGACCACACGTCCCTTAATCGAATTGACCCTTAAAACTCCAACGACGGTGCTACCTACTCCTCAATAGTGGGATAGCATTGTCTAAAGGACACTTGTACAGATTAATTCCTTTTTCGAGTAGGTAGATGGTTCTTAAGTACTTGCTCATTCTCAAACAAAACAAAAACTTTTCGCACTTACCCTTTTCAAACTAAAAACTTCTTTCAAACTCACAAACACAAAGAAAAGCAATTTTGAAAACACTTTGAGCAAGTACCTAAGAGCTCGTGGATAACCACGGATAGAAAGGGTGCTAACACCTTCCCTTTCTATAATCTACCCCCCGGACCCGAGAAACATCTCGAAAAAGGAATTTTTCTGTGCTTTTTTCCTTTCCTTATTGGATAAAATAAAAGTCGGTGGCGACTCTTGCTTACCGCAACATTTTACGAAAAAAAACGCAAAACGCAAACCAGCATTCCAAAAAAAACAGTCAATTCTTTCCCACCATATCACAGAACTGGCGACTCTGCTGGGGACATATATTAGAGGGGTGTACCTTAGGATTAGATCATTGTGTTTTCATTTGTATGCTTTGTATGATTTACATTTGTGGGCTTGTATCGGAGTTCTATAGATCCTAACCCGGATCTGGGGGATACCCTTTAGGTAAGTAGCAATAAACTATGAGGGAACTGTCCGGCATAGACTGACACGGTTGAAACAGTAGCTACGTTGGTGTGACACTTTAGTCTGTACCGATATCCCTTGTGTTAGAACGAGTATAATATGGGTCTTCTAAGGGGTCATTAAGCACCAACTGACCTTAGAACCTTAAATTGACCAACTTGGCCATAGAACAGTAGCAGTATGCTACACTCATTGAGACTAAACTCTCGCGATGATTCTGGCTGCAAGAAAAGGTTGCTAAACTGGAATTATGACCGATCGAGGGTAGTCAGTGATATTGAGATCCTCTAGAACTCGGTTACTATTTTTAGGACAGGTTTAAACCATCTGAACTGAAAGAGGGTAGTACCTAAGCTCCTTGCCAGCCTGAAATCTAAGGGCTCTCTGTGTGACTTGTGTACCTTTACCATGTTTGCTGTTTGTGGATACTTGTGGTGTGCTTACTATCATGACATCATGACATCATAACATTGCATACATCTTGCATTGGACTAACCTATTTCAAAGACAGAGGGATTCATATTTGTTCTATTTTGTAGGTCATCATGATGCCCATGCGTAAGAATACCATCCGAATTAACTTTGTCTAGGTTCCCACCCTGCTTAAAGATTTGGTTGCAAATATGCCTGATACAACTTCCTTCATCAGGAGGAATGGTTATCTTCTCGGTTTGGTCACCTCCAAATTGGACGAGTAGATGATGAATGTTTCGGTCCAATTATATGATCCGCTGTACCATTGCTTTACTTTTCAGGACTACCAGTTGGTCCCCACCCTAGAAGAGTTCTCTGAGCTGCTCGGTATCTCTGTTCTGGAGCAGACCCCGTTTACTGGTTGGGAGAAGGTTCTTAGGCCCGAAGAGATTGCTGCAACCCTTCATATGACAAAAGAGGAGGTAATGGCTAATTGGGAGACTATAAGTGGAGCAAAGGGCTTTCTGACTAAGTTCTTGGTTGGTAAGGCTAACTATTTCTGGGATAGTCTAAACTTCAAGGCATTCGAGGATATTCTGGCTCTTTTTATATATGGCTTGGTATTGTTTCCGAACTCAGACTCCTTTGTTGATTTTAATGCGGTAAAGATTTGCATCTCTCGCAATAATGTACCCACTCTCTTGGGTGACATCCTTCATCAGCTCTATGCTCGTACTACCTGAAAGCGGGGAACCTTGATGTGCTGTTCTCCCTTATTGTCGAGGTGGTTTATTTCGCACCTTCCCAAGTCAGTGCCGAAGAACAAAAAAGGCATGGGCTGGGCCTATAGGGTTATGTCTCTCTCGCATAATGACATCATTTGGACTCTCAAGGGAATGGACGAGGTGACTATCATTGATCGATGTGGGGAGTACCCCAATGTTCCCCTGATAGGAACCTATGGAGGAATTTATTACAGCCCGTGCTTAGCCTTATGTCAGTTTGGGCGTGCCAGAAGAGAAGGACCTCATGAGATGCTAATGCCTAATATCATCTTTGATTTTCATGGGGATAGCGATGAGCAACGTTGCAGATTCATAAGGGCTTGGGATAGAGTTCACCAATCTGATCCACATGAGCTGGGTCCAAAGACTTCCTTTCCAATGGAGCCATATCTCAGATGGGTCCGTATCCGTGCCCAAAAGCTGGGTATGCCTTATGAAGCCGTCCGTCCTGTCACTCTTGAAGTTGCTAATGAAGAAGGGGTTCTTCCAACCATCCTCCATCCTTATATGCCCACTGACAATGGGGCACCAAAAAGGTCATGGATTCAACTGAGGGATGAACGGGATTCCTACCGAGAGAAGTTCAATGAGCAAGAGCAGAAGATCCAGAAGCTGACTAGGCAGTTGGAGAACGAGCGGATCCTGAATGACTATGTCCGCACTGATAAGAAGAGACCATGGGAGCGTTGATTGACCTTTGATGATTTCCTTTCCAGTTTTTATTTACTTTTCAGTATTTCGTTTCATGTAATGCCTTAATGGCATCAGTTGAACAATTTGAATTCCAAAGTTTATCTAATAAAGTGTGTTTCATTTCCTGTTTACAAATTTGAATCTCTCTATTGTCTTTGAAATCATAATCATACGCATTTCATCCCATGCACTTCATAAACAGGTACCCATTACAGGGCTCTTATCTTCTTCATTGTTTATTTCAGCACTCATCATGTCTGCTGATCCTTCAACTTAGCAAGCCATCAAGGCCCAACAGGCCCAGAATGCCCAATTTCAAGAGTTATTCATGAATCTAGCTAAGGGTCAGCAAGATCTGAAGACCCTGATTCTGAAAGAGAATAAGAAGAAGAAGAGGACAATCCTGTTCAACACAGGTCACCGGTTTGGAAACAGGCTACAGAATGAAGTTGATTTGACTACCTCATCTGGAGGGAAAGATAGTCAAGAGGAAAGGAGGGCTCCTAGCCCTGTGGTCTCTGACAACGAGACAGACTTCGATGAAGAACAGTATCCTCCTGCTGAGGATAGATACAAATAACTGGAAGACCGGTTGAGTGCTATGGAAGTTCAAAAAGTGCCTGGTCTGGACTTTGGCGATCTAGGTCTATCATCTGGGGTGGTGATTCCCCACAAATTCAAGGCACCGGCCTTTGCTAAGTATGATAGAGTTTCTTGTCCGAAGCTGCACCTCCAGTCATATGTGAAGAAGATTCATCCTTACACCGCTGATAAGAACCTATGGATCCACTTCTTTCAAGACAGTCTCTCAGGGACTCAGCTTGAGTGGTTCTATCAGTTGGACGGAGCCAGTATCCGCAGTTGGGAAGATTTGGCTACTGCTTTCTATAGGCAGTATCAGTATAACTCCGACCTTGCTCCTACGTGTACTCAACTCCAGGGTATGTCAATGGGAACGGGTGAAGGTTTCAAAGATTATGCTCAGAAGTGGAAGGACCTCGCCTGAAGAGTGCAACCACCTTTGGCTAATCGGGAGCTAGTTGACATGTTTCTGGGGACCTTATCTTGTCCATTTTTCAACCACCTGATTGGAAGCTCTTCATCTGGGTTTACAGAGCTTATTTTGACTGGTGAGAGGATTGGAGCTGGTATTAAGGCTGGTAAGATATAGAAGGGTGCTTCGTCAAGCACCGAGAAGAAGCCATTTAAGAATGAGTCTAGTGCTGTCTACAGTTCAAGAAACCAGGATAGATCTGAACACCGCCAAGCTGTGAATGCGGTTGTTATTTCAAAACCTGCAGGTGCTCCTCAGTACAACAATCAACAGAAAGACTAGAGACCTCGAAGGTAATTCACCCGTCTCAGCATGACTTTGTCTCAGATTCTGCCACAGTTGCTGAAGACCAATATGGTGATTCTAAAGGAAGCCCCGGAGAATTCAAATACTACATCACCGAGGTATAACCCTAATGCCCGCTGTGCTTTTCACTCTAATAGCCTGGGGCATAATACAAATGATTGTTGGGTTTTTAAGAATAAGGTACAAGACTTGATCGATGCGAAAGAGATTGAGTTCGGAGCACCAGAAAAGCCTAAACAAGATGCATGGGTGAATGCTATCGGGGATGACAATGATGAAGAGTTTTACATTGACAGCTGGATCTACCCAATTGCCAATGGTGGATTAAGCAACTGGACAGTGAAGGATTCTATGCCCGTTTCTGTTATCACCCCGTAATGAAACTTCTTGTTTTGAATTTGTAATAGACAATGTTTTAAACTTTATGGCCCGATGTCTTACCCGGGGCACTGTGGCTTCATTTGTGAGGGCTTTATGTGTGTCATTTTCATATATCATTAATAAAAGCATTGGACGTTCTTGCATTTCAAATTTTGCGCTCCTTGTTTTTCTTTATTATATATATTGCAAAACAGCTATTTTACACACACTCACATATCATGATCCAAATCCACTCTGGATCCCACTGATAACGACTCTGCTACTGCCAGTTATGACTTCGAAAGTCCGATCAACTTAGCCGAAGACGAAGGTGAAGATGATTGCGAAGTGTCTGTTAAGTTTGTTAGATTGCTGCTTCAAGAAGAGAGGGTCATACTACCTCCAAGCCATTAATTCTGATACCTCTAATTACAGGAAGACCGTTGATCTTATAAGTGTTGGATAATACAAAGAAGGTGTGATGGGTCAACATAACGAGTCTGGCCAAAAGAGCATGCTAATTACTGCTTTAGCAAAAAGTTTATCGACTGTGAGACCCAATACTCACTGCTCGAGAGAACTTGATACGCTTTGGCATGGGCTGCTCGTCGGCTGAGACAATACATGTTGACTCATACTACTCTTATGATACCAAAAGATCTAAACGTCTTGACGGCTCCGTGTCCTTTTGCAATGTGGGGCATTGATATGATCGACGAGATCAGACCTACAGTGTCCAACGGGCATCGTTTCATTCTGGTAGCAATTGATTACTTTACGAAGTGGGTTGAAGCAGATTCCTTTGCTACTGTAACCAAGAACGTCGTGGCACAATTCATTCGGCACAATCTGATCTGTCGATACAGTGTACCAGAGAGGATCATTACGGACAATGGCACCAATCTCAACAATAAAATGATCACTGAGCTCTGCGAACAATTCAAGATACAGCATTACAACTCTTCTCCCTACTGGCCGAAGATGAATGGGGCTGTAGAAGCGGATAATAAGAATATTAAGAAGATTGTACAGAAGATGACAGTGACATACAAAGATTGGCACGAGATGTTACCATTTGCTCTTCATGGGTACCGTGCCTCAGCACAGACGTCAACAGGGGCAACACCCTATTCCTTGGTATATGGTATGGAGGCAGTCTTGCCCATTGAAGTTTAGATACCCTCTCTTCGGATCATGAAGGATGCAGGTTTGAGTGAGGACGACTGGATTCAAACCCGGCTTGATCAACTAAATTTAATCGATGAAAAGAGACTTATTGCTATTTGTCATGGTTAGACGTACCAGAAACGGATGATCAAGGAATTTAACAAGAAAGTCAGACGACAAGAGTATCAAGTTGGGGATATGGTAATCAAGCGCATTATCTTACCTCAAGGTGATCCCAGGGGCAAATGGACCCCTACTTACGAAGGGCCATTTGTGGTTAAGACATTTTCTAAGGAGGAGCTATGATTCTAACCACCATGGATGGTGACGACCTTCCACACCCCGTCAATGCAGACATAGTGAAAAGATACTACGCATGATTAATGACCCGCTAGGTTGATTGTCCTAGGCAAAAATAAGGGCTTCCCGGCGAACCAAAAGGGTTCGGGCAAAAATAAGGGATGAAAATGAAAAAAATCTATACACCCGGCAAGCCGAAAACCTGAAAAGGCGGCTTGGGCAAAAAAGGGTATCCCGGTGGACTGAAAACCTGAAAGGGCGGTCCAGGAAAAAGTTAGGGATCAAAGTGTAACACTATGTCTCATTGGACCACCTTGCATCTAGACTTCGGTATCGACTATCAAGCTCGGACGGCACTAATCAATCAGATTCATCTTCAACCAGTAGAAAAGTGATGAGATGCTCGAGGACATAAAGGCAATAGCAGAATTGGAACCCAGTGGGATTATTCACATAGCTGTTTTGTTTTCTGTTCACACATTATATAAATTCCATTTGTTCAGCGGTGTTCTCTTACTAGGACGTCAGCCTCTTGTACAAAAAATGCCTATTTACAGGCCAAAACTTCAAAATCAATGCAATTCATTTTCAAATAAATTTCAATGTTTTTCCTTTATCTGTTTTGTTTTTCAAAGAATGCCCAATGTTCATTTTTGATATATGCATTTGACATTAATTGATGCTCATAAATATTTACATGCAAATGAAAGACGAATTACTGGTAATAGCAGAAACAGGGGCATAAGAAGTGTCCAAGCTGTGTAGTTGCTTTGCCCATCAGGTACAAAGGTAGATTCAGCTGAAGAATATGGCTAAGATACCTTCACTCCCTGCAGAGTAAGACAGTAATGGTAGCTCCTCCCCCCAGCTGAGACTTGCAACTATGAACGAATCGGCAATACTCTCCCCAAGCAGAGTTGATCCACCATCAACACTAAAAAGGCTTGGTATCCCTAAAAGGTCTTAATACTCCCCAGCGGAGTATAAGAATATTCCCCAGCAAAGTATAAGAGTATCCCCGACAGTCTTAATATTCCTCAACTGAGTATAAGAATGTTCCCCGGCATAATACAAGATACCCCTAGTGGAATCAACATTTTCCCAGCATGGTCTGAAAAAAGCTTCCCCAACGGAATTGAATCATCATCCCCAGTAGACTCCGGAAGTCTATCCCCAGCGCAGTACAGCGATAGATCTTCCCAGCCAAGTTCAAAGGATCAGTCCCAGCAGAGCTCAAAGGTTTATCCCCACAAAAGTCTAACAGGGTTATCCCTAACAAGTTGCAACTAAAAGATCGTCCCCAATGAAGTTCTTTCCTTTCACAAACAGGAATTCAATCCTCAACAGATTTAACATCACCAGCAACGGTAATCCATCCCCAGCGGAGTTTATCATTGAAATCCCCAGCGGAACTTATCAGCAGAATCCCCATCGGAGTTTATTGTTAAAATCCTCAGCAAAGCATCTCTCCCCCATAGAGTAATTCCCCTCGGAGTAATCTCCTCATCGGTTTATTCCCCAACGGAGTTATCCTCTCCTACAGGTTTATCACCTTCGTTCATCATCCCCAGCGGAAACGAAGAATCCAACTCTATTCTGCAGCATCTATCCAGGATTTATTTTCCCCAGCTAAAACATCACATTTCCATACATCATGATACATGCATATACGCATCATACCATACAATCTCATTTATGTTGAGGACATCATTGCTTGATCCATATCATGCATTGCATATGATCGACCTTTACCTTTCAGGAAAGATGCAGTTAAATTCCCAGCTATGTCAAAGGAGACAAAACCTTCTCTGGTCCAGTTAAATCGAGTCCTAAAGATTTTCCTGATGCCGATCGAGTTGAAGTTAATCCAGTCAAAGGAGACAAAATCAATTAAATCGATTCCTAAAGATTTTTCTGAGGCCAAGCCAGTCAAAGGAGAGAAAACCAGTTAAATCGATTCCTAAAGATTTTTCTGAGGCCAACCCGTCAAAGGATACAAAACAAGTTAAATCGATTCATAAAGATTTTTCTGATGCGAACGCAGTCAAAGGAGACAAAACCAGTTAAATCGATTTCTAAAGATTTTTCTGATGCGAACGCAGTCAAAGGAGACAAAATCAGTTAAATCAATTCCTAAAGATTTTTCTGATGCGAACATCGTCAAAAGAGACAACCCGTCAAAGGAGACAACCCGTCAAAGGAGACAACCCGTCAAAGGAGAAAACCCATCAAATGAGACAACCCGTCAAAAGAGATAACCCGTCAAAGGAGACAACCCGTCAAAGGAGACAACCCGTCAAAGGAGACAAGACTAGTTAAATTGATTCCTAAAGATTTTTCTGAGGCCACCCTGTCAAAGGAGACAAAACCAGTTAAATCGATTCCTAAAGATTTTTCTGAGGTCACCCGTCAAAGGAGACAACCCAGTCAAAGAAGACAATCCAGTCAAAAGAGACAAAACCCCCTCTAGACCAGTTAAATCGATTACTAAAGATTTTTCTGATACCGATCCAGTCAAAAGAGACAAAATATCCAAATGGAATCTGTAAGCCGATTCCCGACATCACAATGCTGATACCGCTTCATGCGAGTGCAAATTTATGGGCACTCTAGTGTTCAATCATATTCCACCTTCGGATCACGAAAGGCCCGAAAGCCAATCTATATCCTCAGGTTTAAGAACATTGAACAGGGGAAACTGTTGTACCCCAAAATTTTACCTCCCATATTTCTCAAGACATTACAAGAGAAATCTCCAAGTGGCTCAAGATTGCTTAAGAGTTGGACAGTCAAATCATCTCCTAAGGCAGTCAACCTCAAATTAGGGTTTTGTGTTGCAGCAAGATCCTCACATACAAATGACTTCAAGTTCTCCCAAATGTTCTAATATGTTCTCAAGTTCATCCATGAAAAATTTCAAGCCTTGCAGAGAAAGTTTGGTCAGTCAATTGCTCAAGAAGCCCAAAAATCGACTGTGTTAGGGCAAAAGTCAACTATGACCTACAAATATTCAAACCTCAATATTTTTGTCAACATTCTAATTTTGAAGGATAATTCATCATCTGATCAAGGGTTGATCATGATTCATCAAGGATTGCTCAAGATTCATCAAGATTCAAAAGTTGCTAAATTAGGGTTTTGTAGGAAAAGTCAACTCAACTTTGATCAATCATAACTTTCTCATACTTTATGAGAAATTACCCATCTAAAGCTCATTTTGAAGAGGATGAAATTTCCTACAATCCATCTTCACACCCCAATATCAAGAAAGGCAGTCACAAAAATTTACAAATTTTGACATTATAGGTCATTTTTAAAAGTCAACAAAAACACCCTTTATGCAAAAGCTTATAACTTGAGCATGGAATATCAAAATGCGATGAGACCAAAAGGGTTGTTTAGAGGACATATAAAGGTTTCTAAAAAGTCAAAGAACACTTCCAAAAGTTCAAAATTGAAGAATTTATGCATTGTTGAAGTTGGGCATTTTTCCAAAATTGCCAAAAGTCAACTATCCCCAAAACGTCAAATTTTGCCAAATGCGACCACTTTTTTCCACTTGATTTGATCTTGTCACACTACACACGTGTCCTATCTTCAGTTTTATTCCCATTCATTAATTTTTCTATTTTATTTGTTTTTTATTGAATTAATTCATTTTTAATCAATTTAAATCCAAATAAAATCCAAATCTTAATCAATTGGAATCTTTTTGACTGATACAGGTCTTTAATATCATTATGGACATGATCAAAATCGAATCAAGGCATATCATGCAAAAAATATTGGATTTTTGACAAATTTGGAAGCTTGTTCATGGAGGATCAAAGCAAATCCTAAATCATCAATGCTCATGGATTCAAAGCCCAATTTTTAACCTAATACATTGATTGATACTTATACAATCCAAGGGCATGAAAAAGGATCTAGAGGATGCATAATCACCAAGAACACAACTTGAAAAAAGCTTGAAAAAGTGTGAAACTGAAATCCATAGTAGAGGCAAATTCAAGGCCAAAACTCCATGCTATCCTCTTGCTTGACACCCACTGAAGCTATTGGAATCAAAATAAAGCCTTCTCCCTCCCTAAATCGCATTGTAAGTCTTCTTGAATACCGCCCTGTACATGAAATCGTAACCTTGGATTCTTGCATTTTTTTGATAAATCATGGACATATTCTTGATCTTTGCATGATTTCCAAGCTATCTGCAATACTTGATTTTGTTTTGGTAGCCTGTAAAGCCATACCTAAAGCTAGGGTTTGTATTTCTTGTTTTTAGGCATTTCAGTTTCAGGCACAATTGACGAAAACCTTGGACATGGGTGTGATCGGGGAAAGGAGGCGATCACGGCTGTGGTTTTAGTTTGCATTTTCATGGCCTAGAGAAGGTTTTAGGATGAAGCCATGGATTTTGCTGCGGATAAAATCCGCAGGTAAATAACCAGGCTTTTCAACGAAGAAGATGATCACGTGTCTCTCCCCCGTTGGCTGTTTCAAATCTCGCGCATTTCTTTTTTTTTTTCCAGCATATTGCTTGTTTTTCATATATAATATTCTCCACTTATTCCATTAACAATTAAATACAATGGCTCAGTTGGTGAAGGCGCTAGTGGAAAATCCCATGGGGCCTGGGTTCGAATCCCAGGTCCCCAACATATTTGCTATATTTTTCTTGCAGATATTCCAGCACATCTCATGCCTTACAGTGCATCATATTCCCTCAGATCTCAAGGCTCCAGATGGCCTCCAGGCCAAATTTGATGGCCTAAAAGTGATGACCACCATAAGACCTAGTCAACGCATGTGCATGGAATTCTATAATGTCAAACAAGGCTTGCACGTTTGGGCCTCTGAATTGAAATTTCCACCTCCAGTCTGGGCCCAAACCCCCCAATGGGTTATTTCTTTTCTCTTTATATTTTCTTTTTATTTATTTGTTTTACTTAATTATTATCATTATTATTTAATTAACCAAATAAGTTATTTTTCCTCATAAAATCAAAAACACAAAAAATATTATTTTATTTATTAAAATTAAATTCAACTTTATTTTTATAAATAAATACTAACTTAATTAATTTAGTTTTAAATAGGTTTAACTTTTAATATTTTTGTAATATTTAAAATTAATGTAGAAATTAGGTTTTTACTAACTTTTAATCAATTTATTTTATTTCTTTAAATACTCAAAATCCAAAAATATTTTCATTAATTAATTAATTTAATTATTAACTTAGATCTAATTTGCATTTAATTCAAAATAACAAAAAAACACTTTCTTTCAAAAAAGGGTGAAAACCCTAAAAAATGCGCCGTTTTAATTTCTCGCGCACGATACATTTTTACCCAATATTGTAATTGTTTCCCGGTATGTAATAGCTTTTAATTAGGACTTTATTTTATCGCTTTATTTTATTTTATGCAATTTAAATTTCAAGGGCTATTTTTGGCGATGTAAATACCCGACGCCTTGTAATAGTTTAGATTTAATTTCCGCAATTTAAATTCCGCAACTATACACTGTTAGATGTTTTATAATAGGGAATGCATGACAAGATCAAATCTTTAACCTAAAATCAACGTAGCTCACACATGACATGTACAAAGATAAATAACTGAAAAATAATACACTCGCACATGCGCACTCTTAGGGTACACCTCACTTGGTTTCCTTCGAACGTGGTCATTGAGTATAGGAAGTTTTAGAGGTCATCCTTTTGTCCAAAGATCATAGTTGCCTCGAAACGGTTCCCTCGGAAAAATGATCTAAGACAATAGGGTTACCGCTAAGGCGTCCTAACATTACTTTAGTGACCATACGTCCCTTAATCGAATTGACCCTTAAAACTCCAACGACGGTGCTACCTACTCCTCAATAGTGGGATAGCATTGTATAAAGGACACTTGTACAGATTAATTCCTTTTTCGAGTAGGTAGATAGTTCTTAAGTACTTGCTCATTCTCAAACAAAACCTAAACTTTTTGCACATACACTTTTCAAACAAAAAACTTCTTTCAAACCCACAAACACAAAGAAAAGCAATTTTGAACACACTTTGAGCAAGTACCTAAGAGCTCGTGGATAACCACGGATAGAAAGGGTGCTAACACCTTCCCTTTCTATAATCTACCCCCCGGACCCGAGAAACATCTCGAAAAAGGAATTTTTCTATGCTTTTTTCCTTTCCTTATTGGATAAAATAAAAGTCGGTGGCGACTCTTGCTTACCGCGACATTTTGCAAAAACAAACGCAAAACGCAAACCAGCATTCCAAAAAAAAAACAGTCAGTTCTTTCCCACCGTATCACACCTTGCTGAAACAAAACCCTAATTTGACTGGTGAATCAAAAGAGTGATTCTTCTTATAATCAAACACAAACTTCAATCCTCTGATGATCCAAAGAGATGTAAAAACATCTTGAGATATGCAATAACTTTTAAGATTGAAAGATCTAGAGGTTTAGATGATAAGGTTCTACTTGAGAAAGTTGTCAATGCAATCAACCTTCAAAATTTGAGGAAAACTTGATAACCAAAGTACTTTGATCCCATCACAATGTATGAATGCAATGCAATATGATATTCATGATGAAACATAAGCCAAAATCAAGAGGGTAAATTTTTGGGTGCAATAGCTGCCCCTATTCAAATATCTTCAACATGATAAGTGAGAAAAGTGACAACTTTCGAGCGTTCAGAGTTGAAGATGATTGAATACAAAAGAACCCGAAAATTTACACTCTTGAAGAAGAAAGAAAAGCAGGAAACCCCCAAGACATGCGTCAGAATGGAGCTGTAACGCAGGTTGAAATAGAACAAAAACTAAGAAGAGTAGACGCGACTAAACTTCCCGACGAGTGTGCCAGGGCAAAACTGGGCTTCAAAAAAGGTGAGATAAAACTCAACCCAAAACAAAGTGGATAGAGTGCGTGATTCTAGGAGCACTTGCTGATCTCAACTAAGATAGACAGTATGAAAGAACTGAAAGAATCCCAGAAATGAGGAACAAAAGCGAGACGAAACTCGACTCAATAACCAGTTAGATGAAACTAAACTAGATGAGTACCAGGACGAAACTGGATTTCACGCACGGGTAAGGAGGCGAAACTCGACCCATAGCAAAGCGATTAGAGTGCATGTTTCTCAGAGCACCTGCTGGTCTCAGACCAATGGATAAACAGTGACGAAAAATGATAGAAGAATCCAAGGAACAAAAGAGACTGATCTCAAACCTAGGACGCAGTACGAACACTGCACTCAGTAAACGAACACCGTTAAAGGGTCCAAGGTATGAAAGAAAAACCGAATTTAAACTCGACTCAATAACTATTTAGGTGAAACTAAACTAGGTGAGTACCAGGACGAAACTGGATTTCATGCACAGGCGACGAGGAGAAACTCGACCCAAAGCGAGAGTGATGAGAGCGCATGTTTCTCAAAGCACCTGCTGGTCTCAGGTCAATGGATAAACAATGACAAAAACTGATAGAAGAATCCAAGGAACAAAAGAGACTGATTTCAAACCAGGGACGCAGTATGAACACTGCACTCGATAAACGAACATCGTCAAAGGGTCCAAGGTATGAAATAAAAAATGAGATAAAACTCGACTCAATAACTAGTTATACGAAACTAAACTAAATGAGTACCAGGACGAAACTGGATTTCATGCGCAAGGTGAGGAGACGAAACTCGGAGCTCAACCCAAAGTAAGGAGATTATGGCGTACACCTAAAAACCTGCTGAAAGCGAATATCAGGACAAAACTAGTATTCATAAGGTGCATCAATAGAAATTGAAATGAACCGGAGAGGGTAGTGAAGACTAAACCCGAGAAGACCGTGCCAAGGCGAAACTGAACTACAATCAAGAGTAGACACTCAAACAAACAAATGATTGACATCAAAAGGATATTGGTATGGGGAGGAAACCGAGATAATGAGGACGAAGACCTCGCTAAGGGTTTAATCCGAAGTATTAGCAAATTCACTAGGGACAACAGAAACAATGATGGCTTATGGTCCGATGCATGTTTGAATTCTTTCTATACAGTGCAATGCTCCATATAATGGAAATGCTACGTGTTTTGGTAGATGCAATGTAATGATGCATGTTTAAAAGTTCCACTGGGGAATGGCCAACTGAGAAGCCAATAACCAAGAAGTCAGGATCTGACATGACTTGCAAAAATAAATTACAAAATCCAAAGGAGAGGAGAAAAATACGGGGAACCGCTAGAGAGGGAACCTCGAAGAGATGAAGCTTTGCGAGGAATAACTACTGAGCAACCAGTAGAAACGGGCCACAAACATTGAGGGGAGCTGCAAAAATAAATTGCAAACTCCTAGAGAAGATCAGATCGACACTGTAGCTTTTGGAGAGGATTAGACATTGAGGGAGAAGATCAGGGCAAGACTGTAATCTCTGGAAAAGACAGCACGCAGACGTGTTGAGGATGACACCAAGACAACAAACCCGACGTGAGGGGTGAAAACCTTTGCTGGGGGAACAAAGCTCTGCTGAGGAGACGGGACTTCACCAGGGAGACAGAACTCTGTTGAAGATTTTATTGAAGAGAGAATTTGGAATGCAACCATTGGACGGATCATGCGTATAGTCACATAGTACCGACCTTACTAGGGATAAGGAAAGATATTAACATAAGGATGCCCCGGTCAGCAGATTGGCTGGGAAATGAGAGGTCATAGCGAGGGATCTCTGTTGGCAACTCTGTTGGGGATATGCGACATCCTCAAATCCGGAATCTCAGAATGAAGCCTTTAAAAGAAGATTCCTGGGGAAACAAAACTTCGTTGTGCGAACAAAACTTCACTGGGGATAGGTAAAGTCCTATTCATACATGGGCTCTGTCTAATAGAAGAAAACCAAATATTCCCTTCCTGGCAATCATTAAGCTCTTTACAGGTGTTCAACGTGTAACTCTTTTTTTATGTCAAGCAAATGTTTTGCATGAAAAAAGTTGTTTATTTTGGGAATGACAGACCTGATGCGATGATTATTTAAGCCTTAAAGTTGAAAAACCTTAACAAAGTGTCGCATCTCTGTTGTGAATGAATCACTGGCTAGAGTGCAAAAATTTCAAAACTTTTCTTCCCCTTCTTCTTTTTTTTTAAGAAAACGAGTCAAGATGCAGGTGATAAGTAAAAACATGAATATGCAACACATATTTGGAAGTTTAGGAAACGTTATCCTGTTGTAGTCTGCTTTCGAGTTACCTTGTTTCAGTTAGGACTTTTAAAGGTTGTAACGTGGCTTAGTTCGAGGTTTTTTAGAAAAAAGATTTTCAAGGCTCAAGTTATTTGGTACCCACCCCCTTCGTGATATTCTCCTATCCTAAGTTCAGCTGACTTATCACAAGCACTCATCTTTCAAAAGGATTCATAATGGTTGAGTGATCACGATAAGTTCTCCAACATGATTGTCACTTAACTTCTGCTGCTTTTGTTTTTTTTAATATTATTGTTCCTCTTCTTTTGATGAAAATTTTATTGACTAATATTTTTTTTGGCCTTTTAGGATCTATTTTCCCTAACTTTTGCCTGGACAAAATCTTTTGAATTTCAAATTTGGGAATCCAGCGGGATGCCCTAACTTTTGCCTAAGCGACTTGTTTTCAAGTTTCGACTTAGCGGGGCTTTTTGTTTCTTTCTTATTCATACTTTCCACTTCGAATAAGTCAATATGACTTTAGGTCTTTGAATTTTTTCTTTCTTTCTCTCTTTTTTTTTGAAGAAAACAAATGCCTTATTCCTTGGTCGGTGAGGGATAACCATTATTTTATCGATTCGATCTCGACCTCAGGACTTTGTGAGGAAATAAACATCGTGGTTTAGACATTTTTTTTCTGATCTCATGATGTGAAAGATAAAATGTGGTGATCCTCCAATGGGACATTCCTTCTGAAATTTGAATGCTTGGTCACATTAACTGAACATCTACCCTGCCCCGGGTTAAAAAACAAGGTTTTTTTTAACGGAAAATAAACTCCTACTTCGAAGGCTCCGAGGGATTAACGAGGGTCTAACTTCATTATATCTCTGGTGTTTGGGGATTGAAACAATGCTTGTACATCATCAAAGGGGTTCTTCTCAAAAGCATACCATTACAGTCATCGTTTTTATCTAAACTCCTTCCTCCAAACTCTTGGCTAAGCAAAAGAATTGGCACAGTTGGCATCAAAAAGCCTGAAAAAACGATTAAAGAGTGATACTGGATGGATTAAGTAAAATGAAACAATTTTTTTTCAAGGCAAAAATATTCAACACATCAAGACTGCCATTCGGCTATAAACAAAATCCTATATGCAGACAATGCCAAAATAATCAATCAAGATAACACATGAAAGTGCGACAAAGAAATGTAATAAAAGCCATTATGGGGAAGAAATATCTCCAACTAGGTTCGTTGATCTCTCCGACCTGCCGTAATCTTGATATTACCCTTACCCATGACCTTTACCAACAACACGGAGCTGTGAAACAAAATGGCAAGGCATCCACCAGTAAAGTGAATGAGAATCCCACCAAACATAGAACCAAACATGCCCCTTGCACAGTACTAGTTGTGTTTGTTATCCGTATTTTAAGCGATCAACCAACCATGACTTAGATTACCATTTCCGTGTAAGGCCCACGAAGTTTATATGCACATGCTTATAAAAAATATTGGACGTTTTTGCAAACAAAATAGTAAAAAGGGAGAAAAGAAATGTATATGTATACTTGAAAGAAGATATTCTATTGATTTTGAGAAATCAGCCTGTGAAAAAGGCATTTACATTTGGAAGCAAGTAATTATAAAATCAAAGCAAACAAGTGTTTACAAATGGCAATATGAATGTGAATATCCATCAAACCCCGACTCTGTTATGACTCTTACGCTTTCCTCTTCCTGCTTTCAGACATATCATTCTTGGATTAGCCTCGAGCTTATGCCAGGTGACGGAATGAAAGAAAGAAACAAAGGGTCTCATGTTGAGCGTAGTCATTTGCTTTAAGTCCCTAACTTTTGCCTGAATCGCCCTTTCGAGTTTTCGATTCACCAGGACACCCTCTTTTTGCCTAAACCGCCCTTTTGGGTTTTCAGTTTAGCGGGTTTTTATTTTATTTTTTATGCAAAGTATTTTTTAACTACGTCAACATTTACAAGGAGAGGGAAGTACTCTCCATCCGTAGTCGTGAGCATCATTTCTCCTCCAGAGAAAACTTTTCTGACCACGAAAGGACCTTCATAAGTCAGAACCCACTTGCCCCTGGGATCTCCCTGGGGGAGAATTATCCTTTTTAGCACAAGGTCACCTGGCTTGTAACATTGGGGTCGTACCCTCTTATCAAAAGCTTTCCTCATCCTTTGTTGATATACCTGACCACGACATACATCCGTCAACCTCTTCTCATCAATAAGTTCCAACTGATCCAGCCGATTCTGTACCCATTCACTTTCATCCTGCTCAACATCCCTCATGATCCTAAGAGAAGGAATTTCGACTTCTATCGGCAATACCGCTTCCATGCCGTAAACATGTGAAAATGGGGTTGCCCCAGTCGAAGTACGCACAGTGGTGCGATAACCATGCAAAGCGAAAGGCAGCATCTCATGCCAATCTTTATAGGTTACCACCATCTTCTGCACGATCTTCTTAATATTCTTATTGGCCGCTTCGACAACACCATTCATCTTTGGTCGGTATGGGGAAGAGTTATGATGCTTGATTTTGAAGGACTCACAAAGCTCCTTCATCATTTTGTTGTTCAAATTAGACCCATTGTCGGTAATGATCTTTTCAGGCACTCCGTAGCGACAAATAATATTGTGTTTAATGAACCGAGTTACCACCTTCTTGGTGACATTGGCATAGGATGCAGCTTCGACCCATTTTGTAAAATAATCGATGGTAACCCGAATGAAACGGTGCCCGTTGGACACAGTTGGTTCAATTTTTCCGATCATATCAATTCCCCACATCGTAAACGGCCAAAGGGAAGTCAATACATTCAAAGATACTTACGGCACATGCACTTTATTAGCATAGACGTGACATTTGTGGCAAACGCGTTGTTGCACCCCAAAATTTTCCCTCATAATTGCACTTTTATGGCTTAGACTTTTTGCATTCATCTGCATCATTCCAATGGGTCATGTGCATAGAACGCATTTTCATAAAATAGATCACCTGAGGCCCAAAAGACCAACAGTTAGGGATCTAGGGTTTACAGCTGGTTTGAGGTGTATGTGTTTAATAAGTTTGATTATCTTGGGTCTTCCTAGTGTATAAGACCGTGGAACTATGGTTTTTGAGCATGCTCGTTTTTGGACTTCTTCTCCACCAAGTTACAGGGCTAATATCTTCTGATGAACAACTGGTTGTAGGTCATTCTGGTCAAGAACTCCAGGGCGTGACCTGGCATATGTAGGCTTAGAATCATGGTGTCTCTTCTTATAAGTATGCTTATCATTTGATTAGGGTTAATGACTATGACATGACATTCATCTACTCTTCAGTTAATCAATTTAGGTTTTGTTGAATCATGGTTCAAAGATGTTTCATCCAGATATTTCTCTGTGCATCTAAACCAAGGAATCAAATTTGTGAGGTGTGGTTAACAGGATTTCTTTCTCTTCAAGATATAATTGCTTTTATCTAATCTTGGCAAGTGTTGGGGTTTTCATTTGCGGGACTAGGGTTTCACATCAAGGGAATTCTTCCGTGATTCAGACTTTATCATCCATCTGTAAGATGTTCCTTATGACACTAATTTCAAGTTGAAATAACCAATCACTAAGGGCTGGGGATTGAATTGTGAAGCTTGGTTCATGACCTAAGATATGAATTCATGGACTTCTCCTTAAACAAGGCAATTATTGTCCTCATCATTGTCATTTGTCATCTGCGATGCAAGTAGATTTGGATTGAAGTAGGCTTCTCGTGGAAGATTTCATGCAAAATAATTCAAGGTTCAAGGCATTCAAGGCAGGGTTTTGTTCAACATGGCACATCTAGGTGTTGGGCTTACAAGCTCTTATGAGGCCTTGAGATGCATAATCATGGGCCAAGTTCAAAGATACGAGGATAAGATATGTTGACTTCGGTTAAAGTAAGCTTTGAACAATTAACTTTTGGACCAAGGTCTCCCTCGAACTTTCATCTAATATGTGTTAGGAATTCAAGTTACATTTAAAGATTGGTATGGAAAAAGGAAAAGAAATATTGGTTCAGAAAAGGAAATTTCATTAGAAATCAGGGTTCCTATTCGTTGATAAATGTTCAAGTAATCGAAGATCAGGGGAAATAAGGTTTCATGTTAATCTTAATCATGTTCTTTCATTATCATTTATGTACATCTTTGATGATTAAAGGTCGTCAATTAGGTAAGGACCTCATCGAGATAAGAGACTTGTAGATTGAAACGTGGAATATAAGGCATGATACAAAAGGGCAAGGTTGTGAATTTTTTAGGATCAAGATCTTATTGACTATTCAAATTATTTGTCATTCAAGTTGATTTGGATTCAAGATTAAAGTTAGGAGTTCATTGAGAATGCAAGTGTGATTTGGATTTGAAGTTTGATTTGAGTTCAAGATGTTCGAAAGTGTTTGATTGGATTAAAGTTGGCAAAGAGCCTTAAGTATTGGTCATATGAGTTTCTTGGAAAGTAAAGTACAGACTGCGAGGTCTTGTTTCAAGTTGGAGTTCATCCGCATTACAAAGATGTTCATCGTTATTCCAGATTCAAGTTCACATGTGTTCAAAGTTTATTAAAACCCTTTCATTCATGATTCAAGAAAATACTATCCAATTCCATTCAATTTCATTCAAGTGTAACAATACCTTATAAGAAAATTTGATGCTTTCATGTCTTCAAGCATTTTTTAAATACTTTGTCATTTAAACTCCGTCCTTAAAATTCATCACCCAACATTTGAAGCTCAAGGTCATTTACAATTCACACTATAAATTTCAAGTTCATCCAAACCAAACATTCATTATAAAATAATTACAATCCCATTACACCAATATTCTACAAAGAAAAAAAAACTGTTACAAAATACACTTGAACAAAATTCTTTAGTCCTAAAGGTGCTAAAGTTCCATGAGTAAACTTCCAATTCCATGCCATGCCAAAGTTCGCCATCGTCATGTATTCTTCAATCGTCATGCCCCAAGCGAACCGACTTGTTGCATTCTTCAAACAATCATTACCATCCATATCAACCAGCGTTAATGCATTTCCAGCTCACCACTATGCTGCTATGTCAGATCAAACTAACCTAAATGATGGAACTTCAGTTTCTAGACAAGATATTCAAGGAAAAAATATGTTTGGTTCAGTTGCTCCTGGTATTAATAACGGGCTAAATATGGAGAACTTGCAGCAAATGAATTCTGAGCAAAGAGATGTACCAATGGAAGATTTTCACGTGAGGCAAGAACTGGCTGGATCTTCCGAGACTTCACAAGACAAGTTGATAGTGCAGGCTCCTCCACATAATGTGGCTACACTAGATCCAACTGAAGAAAAAAATTTGTTTGGTTCTGATGACAACCCTTGGGATGGATTTGGCAGGAATTCTGCTTTAAATATGCTGGATGGTTCATATAGTTTTAGTGGATTTCCTTCTCTTCAGAGTGGGAGTTGGAGTGCACTGATGCAGTCTACTGTAGCTGAAACTTCTAGTAGTGAAGTGTGTATACAAGAGGAATGGAGTGGTCTAAGTTCTCAGAATACTGAACGGTCATTTCCAAAAGAAGGACCTTCACCCATTAATAGCAACAAACAACAATCAGTTTGGCCCGATAATAATTTGCAGTCAGCCCCCAATATAAGCTCAAGGCCTTTAATTCGTCAAGATGATCTTAGCAGGCCTAGTTCTACTGTAACCTTTTCTGGTCGTCCTGGATTTCATCAGCCAGGTGCTGATACTGCACAAAAACAAAAACCAGATACAATAACATGCAGATGCATATGTGGGGAAATGGATCACAATACAAAATTTCTAACTTTCCTAACTGTCGAACAATTTTTTTCTAACAGCCCTCTAAACCTCTAACAGAATTCTTAACAACTTCTACTAACTGTCAAACAAAGTAACAAACTCCTCTAACAGTTTCTAACTCCTAACCGTCATAACCAATTTCTAACAGAATGCCAACTTTTCTAACTAACTCTACAACTCCTAATTGCTAACAAACTCAACAGAAAAAAAGAGACTATAAAAGAAAGGTCCATAACAGATTGCAGGATAGATTCATTTTTTTAATTCTACATAGTTGATAAAAATATAAATTTTTTTTACCAATTCAGATTGATTCTGCAATTCTGCAGAAGAGTCTCCATAAACCTCTTCCTTCTTCCCTTCCCTTCATCTTCATCTTCATCTTTCAATACATTCACTCTCTTCATCTTCATCTTCCTCGTTTCTCAATCCACCATTCTCTCTCCATTTTCATAGAACTGCAACAACTTTCTGCAAACTTCAATCATCATCTTCTAAGCAACAACGCTTCAACAACAATCTTCGTCTTCAATCCGCACCAAGAAATCTTCATAGGAATTCTCCCTCCCTCTGAAATTCTCGCCAATCTCTTGCTTCACTCTAATCATCATCTTCATACATTCATCGTATCATCATTAATCTTCTTCAAACTACTACATTGGTCTTCAACAAACTTCAATATGCTTCTGCAATATCACAACAACAACTAATTCATCGCATCAATGATCCGCAACAACTTCACACAAGGATTAAAAAATAATCACACAGAGTAATAACATGCAGACAGATACACACAAGTCAGAAAGCGAAGTAGAATATTAAGAGGAAAAGAAAATGAAATCACATACCTGATTCGTTTCCTTGAAGAAGCATCAGATGTTCTCTGGAAATTAAGGTTCTTGTATTCATTTTCTTCTCATCGCCTTTTACTGTGTGTGCTAGTTGGTTTGAAATGAATGATTAGAGACGGAGCAAACCGAATGTGAATCGAAGAAGATGAGAGGGAGAAATCGCGCCGCGAGAGAGGAAGGGAAGCGAGGAGGAAATGTCATGTTCTGTAACCTAATCCCTCTTAAAATATTATTTATTTTTTTTATTTTTTTATTTTTATTGTTTATTCTTTTTAATATTTGCTGGAAACTTGATGATAAAAAAAACAAAAAAATATTTCTAATGGGCTTCATTGGGAACGGGCCAGCGCCTAATTTACTAAGCCACACTCCCTGGACTCAAATCATCACCCCCTAAGTTTATTAGTTATTCATTAGATTTAGGATTCCCTTTTTCTTTCTTTCTTTGTTTCGCTTTTTGTTAATTTTTGTCAATATAAAACATGATAAAAAAAACTCAAATATTAGAATAGAATCTTAATTTTTTTACTAATTTGGTTTGTCGTTATCTTAGCCATGTTTTAGTATATTTTGACGTCAATTTTATGTGAAACTTTGAAATAAAAAAAGGGACTTGGGCTTGAGAAATTTCGAAGCTAAGTAAGAAAACGATCTCCATCAAGGGAAATTCAAGGAAGCACTCGATAGAGTGTTCTTATCACTTGCATGGCTTTGAAAAGGCAACGGACCTCCTCCGTTCGGTATCACTGCAACTCTATTTTATTCTTCATTTTCGCACTTTATCGCGTTTCTTTATTGCTTTTTTCTAGAAATCATGAGAAGTAGGGGCTTTATTGCAAACCATATGCATGCTAACATTAGGTGGACGTTTCCCTTTCGTCCATCCCTGACTTAGGACTACTAATTCATGATAACTTTAGGTTTAGAAATAGGCTAGTCTTCCTGTGACTTTTCTTCCCCTTTCGCATATGCATTAAAACGAAATTAGTTTTTACAAACTTCAAAATATTAAAAACTTACTAAAAAGAATCATATCTTCGTTAAGTATGTGAGACGATAAGCGGGTCTCTTCTCGACCTTATTGTTCTCTTATTCTAAGCCTTGGCATGATTCAAGTCCCAAATAATCATTTCATGAATAAGTAGAGAAATTGCTAAAATCTCTCTCTTGAGATCAACTAGCTGTTACCTACAAGCAAAAACACCGACAAATACAAAACTCTTTTTGCCTTCGGGCCTTTCTTCCAAATCTTTCAAAAGAACATGTTGATTCACTTCTGTTCTGACGCGTAACTATCCAAAGGTCGAGTTGTGGCAGAAGGCGAGATTAATATTTTTCATTAAAGAAAATACAAACAAACAAAAACATATAAGCCGAACTACGGCTGCTCTAATTCCTTAAAAGGGATACGTAGACATTAGGGTAGGACCCAAGCGAGCACAAATTTTATTTTCCCTACATTCTTTCCCCCCTTATTTTGCATGCATTCTCCCCTTAACAGTAATAAACAGTAAACATATATTAAACACACCCATAAAATAGATAACAAGAGTGGATACCATAGAGTACTACGGGCGTGTGGGGTGCTAATACCTTCCCCTCGCGTAACAGACTCCCTTACCCTTATCTCTTGGTCGTTCGACCTTGATTTCACCCTTCTTAGGTTTTCTCGATGTTTACCTTTCCTTTCCTGTGGAATAAAAGACGTTCAATGGCGACTTCATTTTTTTGATGATTTTCAGCCGGTTGTTTCAGCTGGCGACTTCACTAGGGAATAGGTCGACCAAATGCTGGTCCATCCCAGAGTCGCTCCTAGCTCTTTCTTTCTTTTCTTTGGGTGTTTATTTTTACACTTTCAATTTACTCATTTTACATGTTTATCTGAGCATAAGTTTGCATTGCATTTTATTGCTTTCCCTATTTGTTATCTATTATGCTGGACTCTGTTTTCCATGTTGGGTGGGGATGTAACTATTGAGGTAAAAGGCCCAGTACCCAGGCCAGAGTGCACTAGGACACTACGAATAGAGTGGGGGCATGACGACTATAGGACGTGGTCTGATTAGTGCAGTCATGTCATATACCATGCTCGGATGAGGTTCAAATGAATTACTATCGGCACCCACGTCTGTGGGTAAGCCCATAACACTTTCAGGCGGACCCGTGATTTTCGAGTTACCATTGTCTTACCCTGGCCTAGTCTTCACCCGTGAGTGGGGAGGGAATTTTATCACAGGTACAATTGGTGACTATGTCCAAATGGTTACTCATGCTCAGATGGAGAAGGTGATCATACAACGACTATTGGTTCTAATGATCATGTTCTGGACTTCTGTCAATGACTTATGCATATGGTATTCTGTTGCTGACTATTTCGTTCTCAGATTTATTTTCTGAACTCCTGACTTGTATACTTGGAGGTTCATTCAGGCCTTTGATCTTGGCATTCCCAGCATATTCAAAAAATGCTCAACAGTATCCAGTTCCAAAAGCCTTGATCCCGTACAATCAGTGATCTACATAATACTTGGTTCCTATATGTGCGGAAACTACGCCAAACCTTTGACCTGATGATACTTGCATAGTTCAGAAGCAGTGCAACAATCATATTCGGGGATGATGGAACCTTGATCCCATTTGATCTCATTCCATTGGATACATAACATGGTTAACCACATGCTTAACATACATGTCCTGTGATTTCCAAGGAATCATATTTGTAAGCCTTGTGCCAAACTTTTCCACCCTTACTTACGTAAAATCAAAATCAAAGCACGTAAATTCCTTGGAAATGACGGAACATGATATGACATCCGTTCATGCATTCCATGTATATTCATTCATCCATAACATGTACTCAAAGATTGGGGATTCTTATTCAGACATGGTTCTCCTTGGAGTTTTAGCTTTGATTTCTTACTGCACTTGTTCAGGGATCGGTTATGGAATAGCTCTGAGTGGTATAACTACAAGCTTTGGCCCGTGGTCAGAAATTTCTTCGAACAGGAAGATAATTGATTAAAGACTCAAGATGAACAGGTCATGGAAGCTCTAATGATGATGAATAAACTTATGGCTGCAGCAAGTTCTCTCTTCACCTCATCTTCTTTTGGGAATTGCTTCAAACTATTGAGTGCTACGCAATCCTGAGTTCTTGAAACATCTCATCAGCAGATGCTTCCCATTTACTGTAGGATCTTATATCAGTGCTTCGTTTTTGTTAACCAACGTCAGATGTGGTTACCACGCCGGGGCATCATACCTTTTAATCAGGGACATCCTCCATAACTTTGTGTTCCCTAATTTGTTCAACAAGAGCCAATCTTTATTCCCCAAGTGAATTCATGGGGAAAGCTTTTAAGCCAAGACACAAGAACCCTGATGAGCATGCTAATGCGAGCCCAATGAATTACATCCTATTATTCCCAGCTCTTCCTAGCTCTGATCTTTGAGGTATTCCTCCCACAAACGTCTCTTCTGATTACAATATGTATGCTAGATGCATCCCCTATTCTGGGGTACCCGGTTTTGATATTGAAGACTACAAAGGGGTTGAAATATAAAGCCCAACACCTATTTGGCGTCTCTTCCAAAGGTCCAATTCTTATTTGTCCAATTACCACACTCTCTTTCACCAGGTGGATGTCTCTTTTGTTTTGATAGAAGACAGACTGTATTAGTTTTTATGGCGTAGTATGCCTGATGATGCAGTTTTCACTTGAAAAA
Source organism: Vicia faba (assembly GCA_948472305.1). Taxonomy (NCBI): domain Eukaryota; kingdom Viridiplantae; phylum Streptophyta; class Magnoliopsida; order Fabales; family Fabaceae; genus Vicia; species Vicia faba. The sequence continues at coordinate 1,517,827,094 of OX451738.1, forward strand.
GCATTCGTTTGTTCTCCTGAAAGAATCCTATACGCATATTATTCTGGGGCAATTGATCATTTGATTGAAGAGAGTACATCATCCAGAGACGAGGTCTAAAACAAGATCAATTCGGAGACTGTGGTGTCCAAATCTGGAATTCTCTCACTCACCTCATGCATCTTCATGAACCTTCATGTATCCATAGCAGGTACTCAGAAGATTCAAGTTATGAAAAGAATTAGATGGGGATGTTTATTAGGGATATGCAAACAATGGCCTGTAGTCAGAAATCCTTAAGGGAGAAAGGATAACTAGTTGAAGACTCGTTTGAGTCGGGTATGGAATTTATGAAGGCAGTGTCGGCAAAGAAAAGTGATATTGTATACGTTGTCGCAATAGGAGCTGTCATTCATCCCCAGCCTATGGGACATTTTTCAAATCATGAGATACTTTGTGGGTCTGGTCTCACCCAGAGCTTCGTGTTCTCGGATTTTATTGCTAGCAGCTAGTTCTTGGTCTCCAAGTGAACCCATGGGGTAAAGCTTACCAGCAGAGACAAAGAAAGCTTGAGAGGCAGGTTGATAAAATCTCTATACCTTGTATCCAGTTACTTCCTTGTGTGTTGGAAGCTCAGTTGATTAAGCTTCGTGCTTTGGGCCATCCTCCAACAAATTTCTCTCCTTATTTCAATACAAATGCTAAATGTGTCTCCCATTCTGGGGAACTTAGTTAGGATATTGAATACTGCAAGGGGTTGAAGTATGAAGTTTGGTACTTGTTTGGATTCTTTTCCAAGGTTCAGTCCAGGTTTGGAGAACCATTTTAGGCTCTCTTTTTTTTCCTCAGTTGGATGCTTCTTATGTATAAGTATAAGATGGGGTGATGCTTCTATGATGAAGAAGTATAAGACGTCGAGTTCTTAGATATTTGCTGTTTTGTAGAAGAAAAATACCTCAAAGGTCGAATGCTATATTCAAAGTTTAGTTTCTTCTGTGTAGTAGAAGATTCTTTGTTACAGTTTCTGAACTTTGATTCTGTGTAGTAGAAGACGGAGACTCTTTTGTGAAGTAGGAGATTCTTCGTGATTCGGTTGCTAAAACTTCTCTCTTGTGAAGTAGGAGATGAAGCTTCCTTTCTTCTGTGTAGTAGAAGATTCTTTGTTACAGTTTCTGAACTTTGCTTCTATGTAGTAGAAGACGGATTCTCTTTTGTGAAGTAGGAGATTCTTCGTGATTCGGTTGCTAAAACTTCTCTCTTGTGAAGTAGGAGATGAAGCTTCCTTTCTTCTGTGTAGTAGAAGATTCTTTGGTATGGTTGCTGAATGTCGCTTCTATGTAATAGAAGACGTCGCTTCTTTTGTGTAATGGGACATGCTCTGAAATTCAGTGGCTGGATTCCTCTTCTGTGTGATAGAAGATGGTTGGTATTTCTTCTTTATGGTAGAAGATACTTTGTGATGCAATTTATTCAAGTTCGCTTGATAAAGTCCTCATCACATATGGTGAAGGAATTCAATGTGATCACCATACTGGGGCACTAGGTCATTCCATTAAAGACTGCAGGCCATCAAAGAAAATGTGCAAGACCTGTTGGATGCAAAGGCTATTAATTTCAGGCTAGCCAGACAGATTTGAAGTCTCCGTCGACCCAGTGAATGTTAAGACTGGCAGATCATCGTTTGAAGCAACAAGTCCATACAGAGACAGGTCTCCTTAACATGGCATTTTCAAATTACATTTGCATTCTCATTCATAATCTTGCTTGTTTTGGTTCAGTACTTTCTTGCATGCAAAATTTTCTTATTGTTGAATACTAATCGTAATGCATTGAGTATGTCTGTTTTGAATTAATCCATTCGTATTCACTCATTAATGTTTTTCTTTGTTTCTTTTGGTACTTAGCTCTTGTTAAATAAAGCAAAAAAAAAAACCTCTTGAGGGAGGATGATGAGTAATATACCAAAAATTTCAAACGGTGTGCTTTTGAGTAGGACCATGCTGATGATGTACAAGCCTTGTTTCAAATTCCCAAATACCGGAGATATAAGGGAGATAGACCCTCGTCAACCCCTTTGATCCTTGAAGTAGGAGTTTCTTTTCTTTTCAGAAAAACCCTCACATTTAACCCGGGGCAGGGTAGATTTCAGTTAATCTGATTGGGCGTTCAAAACTCATTAAGAGTGCGCATCAAAGGATACAACAAAGGTTATCCTTCAGAAGGTTGAGAAAGAACAATACCGCAATGTTTAACTCTCATCTATCAGCAGCATGCATCAATGAGAATGATATCCCAATAGATATCTCTCGCACATCAAGATGTCAAAAAATGACGATACCACAATGGGTATTCCTCGTCAATCAAACAACAAGGCAGTCACACCTTTTCAGCAAGTCAAAAAACGAATCAAAATCACATGACTGGTTCAAACCAAAAGAAATAATAAAAGAAAGAGACAAAACTCCCCGCTAAGCCGAAACTTGGAAAACACGTCGCTTAGGCAAAAGTCAGGGCATCCTGCTGGACTTCAAAGTCAAATTCAAAAGGAATTTGTCCAGGCAAAAATTAGGGAATACAAAAAGAAAGGGAAAAGCGCGAAAAGAGAAAAAGGGGATCACCAAATAAAGATCCCCCACAAAGAATAATGTCATGTGATCAAATACCAAGAATGAAAGAGGGGAGTGACTGCCATATCCTCCTCAACCATGGTAAACTCCTTTTGAGGGATGAGTGCTCGTATTAGTTTAACTGAATTTAGGACTGGAGAACATCACGGAGAATGGGTGAGCACCAAATATTTTGAGCCTTAAATCTTTTTCCTAAAACCATGAACCAGGCCACGTTATAACCCTGAAAATTCCTAACTGAAGCAAGGGTTAATTCGAAAAGCGCACTGTAACAAGAATACGGCAATCTGACTCCTATGAGGCTTGCTAATTTTTTGAGTTAGTATCACACTATCTTTTGTACAATTTTTTTCTTTTTTCAATATGAGTTTTTTTTTTAAATAAAAAAAAAACTTCAAGACAAACATGAGCTTTGCATTACAATTATCATTCTTAGAATAAACATTCTTTGCATATGAACAAGCGCTTAAACACCAAGTAAGTTTGCATAATGAGCATCAGATGAAAATTTGATCATCTCAAGGGACAAGTTGCTTCAGGATACCGTTTACAGGTGAATCATTTGTGAGAATCGTCTTAAACCTGAGGCAAAACTTCTATTGACTCTGTTAAGAAAAAGAATGCCGGTTTGAGAAATGATCTGAAGTAGAGTGCAAAAGTTGGTCACCCAGACTCTCTGTCAAGCAGCGGTGTATTACTTCCAGTTGGTCCTGAGGGGTAGACCTCGTCAAGTAGTTGATTAGAGATTGAAGCAGTTCAAATCGAGAGGTTTTTCATCCCTCCGTGAGCATAAGGTAAAGGAAAAGATCTATCAAGACTCTGTTGAGCAGGGGAAAGCATGTCAAGTACTCCATCGAGTAGGTATATAGCCAATCTGAGGCACTCATGTCGGGATTTCATCCCTCAAAGTGCAGTCAAACTGGGGCAGTTATGTCGAGATTTGACAAATCTCTCTAAGAATGCATTGATCAGAGGAGAATCTTCCCATAATTTGAAGGTGTATGGGCATTCACTCAAGCATAGTTGGAATCCTCTCCAATTTTGGTTATCTAAACATCATGTTCCAAAGTTCATAACACTGGGGCAGTTTATCTTAGTGGTACATATATCAGAAAGCCCTCTCGAGGCATGTTTTCTGCAAAATCCTTACAGACTGGGGCAAGAATTTATGCAGGGGCACTTTCTCTCTCCTTCAGGGGTTGATTAGATTACGTCCATATGCAGGCTAAATGACCTATAAATTTTTAAAATCATGCCAAGAAGTTAGGATTGTTATCTTCGACTTATCAAGGACTCAAGTCCATTTACTGGTATCCTTTGTCTTAAGTCAAGGATATTATCCCCAGTTAAAGTTGGGATTGTTATCCTCAGTAGGATATGAGCAGTAATGCAATGATTATTTGGGTTTGTTTATTCGTACAAGACGCGATGGGAATATCACTTCCTAGGGGGATGCCTCCTCCCAGTAAAAGACTTGTTGCTACTTAACATACACCTATCTGCCAAGGGGTTTCTCTTCTGAGATAGTTTCTCCCCAGTAAAGCATCCTCACTTCTCTGTAGAAGGAGAATGTTCTTTCTGTGTGGAAATGTAGAAGTCGTTTAAAGTCTAGATGATTCCTTTTCATTGGATTGCAATTTATTTTTGCAGCATCTTCTCTAAAGTCCACCCTTTAGTGGCATTTCTCGTCGGAGTCAACATATTGAAGTTGCAATCTTGCATCACAGTTCTTACCCGATAATTGATAGTTCAAGATTGTCTATTCTTTAGTAAGGTTTTTCATTCCAAACAGGGGCATGTCGCCCCAATTTCTATTTTTCAAGTACTGTTGGTCTTTTATGACAAGTTGTATACCAACAAATGAATCAAGAAGGGTAACATGAGGATGTTCATATAATGAGACCCAATTTCCCCAGTGGAATTATTCTTCTTTCCCTAATGGAGCAAGTGTCCTATCTCTCAGGTGAGATGTACCGGAGAATTCCAGTTATGACTCTTTCAGTGGTAGAAGTTTCTGTTGCGATATCCCCAATGGAGTTTTTGTCCCGAGATGTTGTTTCTTCCCCAAGTGAGGATCTTTTACTTCCCAGTAATGTTATCCCCAGTGCGGCCTGAGTAGAATTCTTTTTATTTAAGAATTCCTATACTCCCCAATGGAAGTGATCTTCGTCAAAGATTTCTATGCCAGAAGTTTCCATTCCCAGCAAAGCTTTTCTCTTTCCAATAGAGGATAAAGAATTTTTCCCCGTGAAGTGGGGAGTTTGATCAGAATTCAAGATTTTCTCTGAACTACAATTTTATTTTTGTAGTGTTCTCCCCAGGAAGTTACTTCCCTAGTGATATCAATCTTTAGGGTTTGGCGGTTCCGAGTCTCGGTGCCCCATTGAAGTTCATTTTTCCTTTTCTCTACAAAAGATCAGATGTACAAGAATAATTGTCCAGAAGTTCACTGACTTCTCAGCAGCCGATTATTGATATGTTTTCATAATGCATTACTAAACATTGCATCATTACATTGCATCTACCAAAACGTGTAGCATTTCCATTGTATAGAGCATTACGCTATAAATAAAAAATTCTAACATGCATGAGTATAAGCTAATTGTGTCCACCTGTGGTAACCAGATTGTTATGCGCTCAGATTTGATTTTTCTCTATAAACAAGCCTATGGTAATTCTATGATGTTTCCCCATCAGAGTTTGTTTTGATTCACCACCAGTAGGGTCTTTGGTATTTCTCCATTCCCCCAGTAAGTTTGTGGTTTGCGCTTGCCTTTGCAAGCCTTTGGTTATTTTACCTGCGTTTGCTTTGCCCTTAGAGTGTGAGTAAGAGTTGGCTTATAACCTTTCTTGCTTCTCAAATGTTTGAGTATCCGTACATGGTGTGCGGTAATTCAGACAATTCCACTATTGAACAATTAACACCCCGCCTCTGGCCTGAGGGATTTTTAGTTCTTGCACATTTGCAACCTATCGAAAGCCTAGCATGTTTTTCTTTGTTAAAGTTTGCTTTGACCAGTCCCTTTCTCTTGCAGAGTTCACCTTCGATCGGTGCTCTTCGAAGGTCCTGCTTAGTCGGTTCCTTGTTTGGTTTATCCGTGTTAGTCGGGTCCTCCTTTCGTTAGCCTAGCTAACTTTTTATGATTAAGAGTCTTTCAATGTCTCTTCAAAGTCCAGTTGTCTGGCGCCCTTGTTTAGGCGAATGCGTCCTTTTTTTTATTGGGGCTTTCTTCGGTTAGTCTCATTCCTGTGTTTTCTAGCAATTCTAAACATTTGTTTCTTGATGATCAACTTCGCTCTTGTGTATCTAAATCTGACTAGATATGCATACCTTTATCATTTGTTGAGAGTCCCCTTCGGCTGGTCTCTTTGCAGTTGTAAGTTCGCCTTCGACCGGCATTCTTTTCTTAGGAATCTACCTTCGGCATAGTATTCCTGGATGAAGATTCCCCTTCGGATGGGTTCTTTATCCTAAACTCCACCTTCGGCTGGCATCCTTTAAAATCCACCTTCGGCTGGTATCATTTGTTTAGAGTCCCCTTCGGCTGGTCTCTTTGCAGTTGTAAGTTCGCCTTCGACCGACGTTCTTTTCTTAGGAATCTACCTTCGGCATAGTATTCCTCGATGAAGATTCCCCTTTGGATGGTCTCTTTATCCTAAAATCCACCTTCAGCTGGTATCATTTGTTGAGAGTCCCCTTCGGCTGGTCTCTTTGCAGTTATAAGTTCTCCTTTGACCAACGTCCTTTTATTAGGAATCTACCTTCGACATAGTATTCCTGGATGAAGATTCCCCTTCGGATGGTTTCTTTATCCTAAAGTCCACCTTCGGCTGGCATCCTTTAAAATCTACCTTCGGCATAGTATTCCTCGATGAATATTCCCCTTCGGCTGGTCTCTTTATCCTAAAGTCCACCTTCGGCTGGCATCCCTTAAAATCCCGCTTCGGCTGGTATCCTTCTTTAAAATCCCGCTTCGGCTGGTATCATTTGTTAAAATCCCGCTTCGGCTGGTATCTTTCAAAATCCCGCTTCGGCTGGTATCTTTCAAAATCCCGCTTCGGCTGGTATCTTTCAAAATCCCGCTTCAGCTGGTATCTTTCAAAATCCCGCTTCGGCTGGTATCATTTGTTAAAATCCAGCTCCGGCTGGTATCTTTCAAAATCCCGCTTCGGCTGGTATCTTTCAAAATCCCGCTTTGGCCGATATCATTTTTCAAAATCCCGCTTCGGCTGGTATCTTTCAAAATCCCGCTTCGGTTGGTATCAGTTGTTAAAAAACCCCGCTTCGGCTGGTATCTTTTGTTAAAACCCCGCTTCGGCTGGTATCCTTTAAAACTCCGCTTCAGCTGGTATCTTTTGTCAAAATCCCGCTTCGGCTGGTATCTTTCAAAATCCCGCTTCGGCTGGAATCAGTTGTTAAAAAACCCCGCTTCGGCTGGTATCTTTTGTTAAAACCCCGCTTCGGCTGGTATCCTTTAAAACCCCGCTTCGGCTGGTATCTTTTATCAAAATCCCGCTTTCGATGGTGTCATTTCTTTTAAATCCACCTTCGACTGGTATCATTTATCAGGAGTCTCATTCGTTTGGTCTCTTCCCGCGGTAAGTACGCCTTCGATTGATGTTCCTTCGTAAGAGCTTTCTCTGGTCTGTCTCTTTCTTACATATCCGATACCGACCATAGATATGTATTTTTGATACCTGTTTTATATGTCTGCTACCAACCCCAGACATATGTTCTTGTATCTTTGATATCTCTTTCGTACGTATCTGATACCGACCACGGATATGTATCTTTGATGTCTCTTTTGTGCGTATCTGATCCCGACCACGGATATGTATCTTTTCTATATCTTTTGTGCGTATCCGATACCGACCACGGATATGTATCTTTGATATCTCTTTTGTGCGTATCCGATACCGACCACAGATATGTATCTTTTCTATATCTTTTGTGCGTCTCTGATACCGACCACGGATATGTATCTTTTCTATCTCTTTCTTACGTATCTGATACCGACCACGGATATGTATCTTTTCTATCTCTTTCTTATGTGTCCGATACCGACCACGGATATGTATTTTTGATGTCTCTTTGTTGTATATCCGCTACCAACGCCGGATATGTGTCTCTGATACTCTTTTTCTTATGTCTGCTACATACTTCAGGCATATACCTTTTGATATCTTTCTTACAGGTGTTTGTTACTAAATCCCAACAAGAGTTCCCCGATAACCAAGTTATCCTTCGGTGTGTCAAACTCTGGTTAAACATACATCTAACCCTGATAATCCTTTTTAACTAAAAAATAATAATAAATAAATATAGAAATTACAGAAAACCAAAAATATAGTGTATACCTGACTGACTCCGAAGCGCAAATTTTCGGGTTCTTTTAGTATTTAATCTTCTTCTACCTTGAAAGTTCGAAAGGCTGGCACCAATATCACCTTCAGGTTGAAGGCGATTAAATAGGGGCAGCTGTTGCACCCCAAAATTTGCCCTCCTAATTGCACTTTTATGGCTTAGACTTTTTGCATTCATCTGCATCATTCCAATGGGTCATGTGCATAGCACGCATTTTCATAAAATAGATCACCTGAGGCCCAAAAGACCAACAGTTAGGGATCTACGGTTTACAACTGGTTTGAGGTGTATGTGTTGAATAAATTTGATTATCTTGGGTCTTCCTGGTGTATAAGACCGTGGAACTAGGGTTTTTGAGCATGCTCGTTTTTGGACTTCTTCTCCACCAAGTTACAAGGCTAATATCTTCTGATGAACAACTGGTTGTAGGTCATTCTGGTCAAGAACTCCAGGGTGTGACCTGGCATATGTAGGCTTTGAATCATGGCGTATCTTCCTAAAAGTATGATTATAATTTGATTAGGATTAATGACTATGACATGACATTCATCTACTCTTCAGTTAATTAACTTAGGTTTTGTTGAATCATGGTTCAAAGATGTTTCATCTAGATATTTCTCTGTGCATCTAAATCAAGGAATCAAAATTGTGAGGTGTGGTTAACAGGATTTCTTTCTCTTCAAGATATAATTGCTTTTATCTAATCTTGGCAAGTGCTGGGGTTTTCATTTGCACGACTAGGGTTTCACATCAAGGGAATTCTTCTGTGATTCAGACTTTATCATCCATCTGTAAGATGTTACTTATGACACTAATTTAAAGTTGAAATAACCAATCACTAAGGGCTGGGGATTGAATTGTGAAGTGTGGTTCATTACCTAAGATATGAATTCATGGACTTATCCTTAAACAAGGCAATTATTGTCCTCATCATTGTCATTTGTCATCTGCGATGCAAGTAGATTTGGATTGAAGTAGGCTTCTCGTGGAAGATTTCATGCAAAATAATTCAAGGTTCAAGGCATTCAAGGAAGGGTTTTATTCAACATGGCACACCTAGGTGTTGGGCTTACAAGCTCTTATGAGGCCTTGAGATGCATAATCATGGGCCGAGTTCAATGATACGAGGATAAGATCTGTTGACTTCGGCTAAAGTAAGCTTTGAACAATTAACTTTTGGACCAAGGTCTCCCTCGAACTTTCATCTAATATGTGTTAGGCATTCAAGTTACATTTAAAGAATGGTGTGGAAAAAGGAAAAGAAATATTGGTTCAGAAAAGGAAATTTCATTAGAAATCAGGGTTTTTATTCGTTGATAAATGTTCAAGTAATCGAAGATCAGCGGAAATAAGGTTTCATGTTAATCTTAATCATGTTCTTTAATTATCATTTATGTACATCTTTGATGATTAAAGGTCGTCAATTAGGGAAGGACCTCGTCGAGATAAGAGACTCGTGGATTGAATCGTGGAATATATGGCATGATACAAAAGGGCAAGGTTGTGAATTTTTTAGGATCAAGATCTTATTGACTATTCAAATTATTTGTCATTCAGGTTGATTTGGAATCAAGATTAAAGTTAGGAGTTCATTGAGAATGCAAGTGTGATTTGGATTTGAAGTTTGATTTGAGTTCAAGATGTTCGAAAGTGTTTGATTGGTTTAAAGTTGGCAAAGAGCCTTAAGTATTGGTCATATGAGTTTCTTGGAAGGTAAAGTACAGACTGCGAGGTCTTGTTTCAAGTCGGAGTTCATCCGCATTACAAAGATGTTCATCGTTATTCCAGATTCAAGTTCACATGTGTTCAAAGTTTATTCAAACCCTTTCATTCATGATTCAAGAAAATACTATCCAATTCCATTCAATTTCATTCAAGTGTAACAATACCTTATAAGAAAATTTGATGCTTTCATGTCTTCAAGCATTTTTTCAAGACTTTGTCATTTAAACTCCGTCCTTAAAATTCATCACCTGACATTTCAAGCTCAAGGTCATTTACAATTCACACTATAAATTTCAAGTTCATCCAAACCAAACATTCATTATAAAATCATTACAATCCCATTACACCAATATTCTAAAATAAAAAAAAAATTGTTACAAAATACACTTGAACAAAATTCTTTAGTCCTAAAGGTGCTAAAATTCCATGAGTAAACTTCCAATTCCATGCCATGCCAAAGTTCGCCATCGTCATGTATTCTTCAATCCTCATGCCCCAAGCAAACCGACTTGTTGCATTCTTCAAACAATCATTACCATCCATATCAACCAGCGTTAATGCATTTCCAGCTCACCACTATGCTGCTATGTCAAATCAAACTAACCTAAATGATGGAACTTCAGTTTCTAGACAAGATATTCAAGGAAAAAAAATGTTTGGTTCAGTTGCTCCTGGTATTAATAGCGGGCTAAATATGGAGAACTTGCAGCAAATGAATTCTGAGCAAAGAGATGTACCAATGGAAGATTTTCAAGCGAGGCAAGAACTGGCTGGATCTTCCGAGACTTCACAAGACAAGTTGATAATGCAGGCTCCTCCACATAATGTGGCTACACTAGATCCAACTGAAGAAAAAATTTTGTTTGGTTCTGATGACAACCCTTGGGATGGATTTGGCAAGAATTCTGCTTTAAATATGCTGGATGGTTCAGATAGTTTTAGTGGATTTCCTTCTCTTCAGAGTGGGAGTTGGAGTGCACTGATGCAGTCTGCTGTAGCTGAAACTTCTAGTAGTGAAGAGGGTATACAAGAGGAATGGAGTGGTCTAAGTTCTCAGAATACTGAACGGTCATTGCTAAAAGAAGGACCTTCACCCATTAATAGCAACAAACAACAATCAGTTTGGCTGGATAATAATTTGCAGTCAGCCCCCAATATAAACTCAAGGCCTTTAATTCGTCAAGATGATCTTAGCAGGCCCAGTTCTACTGTAAACTTTTCTGGTCTTCCTGGATTTCATCAGCCAGGTGCTGATACTGCACAAAAACAAAACCCAGATACAATAACATGCAGATGCATATGTGGGGATATGGATCACAATACATAATTTCTAACTTTCCTAACCGTCGAACAAATTTTTTCTAACAGCCCTCTAAACCTCTAACAGAATTCTTAACAACTTCTACTAACTATCAAACAGAGTAACAAACTCCTCTAACAGTTTCTAACTCCTAACCGTCATAACCAATTTCTAACAAAATGCCAACTTTTCTAACTAACTCTACAACTCCTAATTGCTAACAAACTCAACAAAAAAAAAGAGACTATAAAAGAAAGGTCCATAACAGATGGCAAGACATATTCATTTTTTTAATTCTACAGAATAGATAAAAATATAATTTTCTTTACCAATTCAGATTGATTCTGCAATTCTGCAGAAGAGTCTCCATAAACCTCTTCCTTCTTCCCTTCCCTTCATCTTCATATTCATCTTTCAATACATTCACTCTCTTCATCTTCATCTTCCTCGTTTCTCAATACACCATTCTCTCTCCATTTTCATAGAACTGCAACAACTTTCTGCAAACTTCAATCATCATCTTCTAAGCAACAACGCTTCAACAACAATCTTCGTCTTCAATCCGCACCAAGAAATCTTCACAAGAATTCTCCCTCCCTCTGAAATTCTCGCCAATCTCCTGCTTCACTCTAATCATCATCTTCATACATTCATCGTATCATCATTAATCTTCTTTAAACTACTACATTGGTCTTCAATAAACTTCAATATGCTTCTGCAATATCACAACAACAACGAATTCATCGTATCAATGATCCACAACAGCTTCACACAAGGATTCAAAAAAAATTGCACTGAGTAATAACATGCAGACAGATACGCACAAGTCAGAAAGCGAAGTAGAATATGAAGAGGAAAAGAAAATGAAATCGCATATCTGATTCGTCGCCTTGAAGAAGCATCAGACGTTCTCTTGAAAGTAAGGTTCTTGTATTCATTTTCTTCTCATCGCCTTTTACTGTGTGTGCTTATTGGTTTGAAACGAATGATCATAGATGGAGCAAACCGAATGTGAATCGAAGAAGATGAGAGGGAGAAATCGCTCCGCGAGAGAGGAAGGGAAGCGAGGAGGAAATGTCACGTTCTGTAAGCTAATCCCTCTTAAAATTTTATTTATTTTTTTATTTTTATTATTTATTCTTTTTATTATTTTCTGGAAACTTGATGATAAAAAAAACAAAAAAATATTTCTAATGGGCTTCATTGGGAACGGGCCAGCGCCCAATTTACTAAGCCACACTCCCTGGACTCAAATCATCACCCCCTGAGTTTATTAGTTCTTCATTAGATTTAGGATTCCCTTTTTCTTTCTTTCTTTGTTTCGCTTTTTGTTAATTTTTGTCAATATAATACATGATAAAAAAAACTCAAAAATATTAGAATAGAATCTTAATTTTTTTACTAATTTGGTTTGTTGTTATCTTAGCCATGTTTTAGTATATTTTGACGTCAATTTTATGTGAAACTTTGAAATAAAAAAAGGGACTTGGGCTTGAGAAATTTCGAAGCTAAGTAAGAACACGATCTCCATCAAGGGAAATTCGAGGAAGCACTCGATAGAGTTTTCTTATCACTTGCGTGGCTTTGAAAAGGCAACGGACCTCCTCCGTTTGGTATCACTGCAACTCTATTTTATTCTTCACTTTCGGACTTTATCGCGTTTCTTTGTTGCTTTTTTCTAGAAATCATGAGAAGTAGGGGCTTTATTGCAAACCATATGCATGCTAACATTAGGTGAATGTTTCCCTTTCGTCCATCCCTTACTTAGGGATACTAATGCACGATAACTTTAGGTTTAGAAATAGGCTAGTCTCCCTGTGACTTTTCTTCCCCTTTCGCATATGCATTAAAACGAAATTAGTTTTTACAAACTTCAAAATATTAAAAACTTAATGACAAGAATCATATCTTCGTTAAGCATGTGAGACGATAAGCGGGTCTCTTCTCGACCTTATTGTTCTCTTATTCTAAGCCTTGGCATGATTCAAGTCCCAAATAATCATTTCATGAATAAGTAGAGAAATGGCTAAAATCTCTCTCTTGAGATCAACTAGCTGTTCCCTACAAGCATAAACACCGACAAATACAAAACTCTTTTTGCCTTCGGGCCTTTCTTCCAAATCTTTCAAAAGAACATGTTGATTTACTTTTGTGCTGATGCGTAAGTCTCCAAAGGTCGAGTTGCGGCAGAAGGCGAGATTAATACTGTTCATTAAAGAAAATACAAACAAACAAAAACATATAAGCCTAACTACAGCTGCTCTGATTCCTTAAAAGGGATACGTAGGCATTGGGGTAGGGCCCAAGCGAGCACAACTTTTATTTTCCCTACATTCTTTCCCCCCTTCTTTTGCATGCATTCTCCCCTTAGCAGTAATAAACAGTAAGCATATATTAAACACACCCATAAAATAGATAACAAGAGTGCATACCGTAGAGTACTACGGCTGTGTGGGGTGCTAATACCTTCCCCTCGTGTAACATACTCCCTTACCCTTATCTCTTGGTCCTTCGACCATGACTTCACCCTTCTTAGTTTTTCTTGATGTTTACCTTTCCCTTCCTGTGGGATAAAAGACGTTCGATGGCGACTTCATTGTTTTGATGATTTTCAGCCGATTGTTTCACCCGTGCATGATTGTAACGGTCAGTCTCCATGGTGGACCAATAATAACCTGCTCGTAAAATATTTTTAGCCATGGTATGCCCGTTGGAATGGGTCCCGAAATAACCTTCATGTATCTCCTCAATGATTCTAGCTGTTTCTTTCTTGTCAACACATCTGAGCAGTAAGTCGTCATGATGCCTTCTATACAACACACCACCACTGAGAAAGAACTTGGCTGAAAATCTTCTCAAGAACTTCTTATCTGTGACAGATTCCTCTTCAGGGTACTCTTGTGTTTCAAGATATCGTTTAACATCATAAAACCAAGGATTACCATCTGATTCCAAACTGTCCTCAAAACAGAAAGCTGGCTCACTCAAACTTCTGATAGTAGTGGAAGGTGCCTCATTATCCCACTTAACCTTGAACATGGAGGACAAAGTTGCCAGTGCATCAGCTAGATTGTTTTCTTCTCTGGGAATATGCTCAAACGTGATCTCTTCGAAGTACGGAATCAACTTCATAACATGCTCACGATAGGGAATTAAGTTTTGATGGCGAGTCTCCCAATCTCCATTAATCTGGCTGATGACAAGATTGGAATCCCCGTAAACTTTCAAAAACTTGATGCCCAGATCGATCGCCGCTTCAATGCCATAAATGCAAGCCTCATATTCAGCCATGTTGTTAGTGTAATCAAAACAAATACGAGTCGTGAAAGGAATGTGGTATCCCTCAGGGGAAGTGATAATAGCTCCAACGTCGTTGCCCATGGCATTGGAGGCATCATCAAAAATAAGCGTCTAACATGATCCCGGATCGGGTCCTTCGTCTGGGTATGGCATATTACAATCCCGAATATACATAATTTCCTCATTTGGAAAATCAAAATTCATCGGTTCATAATCGTTCAAGGGCTGATGAGCAAGATGGTCGTCCAATACACTACCCTTAATTGCTTTTTGATTAGTATATTGGATATCATATTCGGTGAGTATCATCTGCCAATGGGCTACCCTGCTTGTAAGAGATGGCTTCTCGAAAATGTACTTGATTGGATCCATTTTGGATATCAAGTAGGTGGTATGAGTTAGCATGTATTGCCTCAAACGTTTAGCGGCCCAGGCAAGCGCACAACAAGTCTTTTCCAACAATGAGTACCTCGACTCACATTCTGTAAACTTCTTACTCAAGTAGTAAATAGCCTGCTCTTTCTTCCCCGTCTCATCGTGCTGATCGAGGACACAACCCATTGAGCTCTCCAACACAGTTAGATATATGATTAGTGGCCTTCCTTCCACTGGAGGCATGAGTATCCGAGGTTCCTGCAAATACTCCTTTATTTTGTCAAAGGCCTTCGGAAAATCCTCATTCCATTTCACTGTCTGACTTTTCTTCAACAACTTGAACAAAGGTTCATAGGTGGCTGTGAGATGAGAAATAAATCTAGAAATGTAGTTTAACCTTCCCAAGAAACCACGTACTTCCTTCTCTGTCCTTGGTTCAGGCATTTCCTGTATCGCTTTTACCTTGGTCGGGTCCACCTCGATACCTTTTTCACTTACAATAAAACCCAACAGCTTGCCGGATCTCACCCCGAAGGTGCACTTATTCGGATTCAACCTCAGCACGAATTGCCTCAGTTGTTCGAACAATTTTTCCAGATGAACAAGATGTTCCTCTTCTGTGTCAGACTTAGCAATCATATCGTCCACATATACCTCAATCTCTTTGTGAATCAAATCATGAAAGAGAGTGACCATGGCGCGCTGATATGTTGCCCCGGCATTTTTCAAACCAAACGACATCCCTTTATAGCAGAAGGTTCCCCAAGGCGTGATGAATGTTGTCTTCTCCATATCCTCTAGAGCCATCTTAATTTGATTGTAACCCGAAAAACCATCCATGAACGAAAACACCTTGGAATGAGTAGTATTATCGACCAACACATTAATATGCGGAAGAGGGAAATCATATTTAGGGTTGGCCCTGTTCAAATCCCTATAATCCACACACATCCTGACCTTACCATCCTTCTTGGGAACAGGCACAATATTTGCAATCTATGGCGGATAATTGATGACTTTTAAGAAATTCGCGTCCAACTGCTTCTGGACCTCCTCCTTGATCTTCTTGGACATCTCAGGATGAGTTCTTCGGAGCTTTTGCTTGACAGGGGAACAACCTTCTTTGAGCTGTAGTCGATGCACCATTATGTCTGTATCCAAACCAGGCATATCCTCATAAGACCAAGCAAAGATATCTGAATACTCACGGAGTAGCTCAATCAACCTGACCTTTATACTTTCTTCGAGATCTTCCCCTATCTTGACTTTTCTTCTTACCTCTTATGTGCCAATATTCACCACCTCAATCGAATCCTGATTCGGCTAGATAACCTTCTCCTCTTGTTTTAGCAATCTTGCTAATTCCTCAAGAAGATCACAATCCTCATATGCTTCTTCTTCAGCTTGATAAATAGGAGTATCAAAGTCATAATGAACCATAGCAGAGTCGTTATCAATATGATTGGTGGTGGAAGTGCATCTGCATGAATGACATTTTGGCGCTTTTTTAGTGATAGTGTGTGAAAAGAGAAACATTGCCATTCAAAAAATAAAAAAAGAAATGGAGCAAAGTTTTGAATGCAAAAACGTCCTTTATTTCACGATAAACTTTTGAAAATAAACATGGTGGCCCTACACAAATGATTCACCACGCCTTGGGTAGAGCGTAGGAATTATGATATGATAATAAAAGAAACAAGAAAATTACTCCTTAGTGCTTGAAACTTGGATAACATCCACAAAAGTCCAATTGTTGAGTGTCTGGCCTGGAATACTCGGACGAATCCAATCTTCGATATTGTAGCCATCAACCTTATCATCGCCAACTGCATTGACGTGTCCTTCTTGAGTAGCACAAGGGTGAGAAAACTTCACATGAGTAGATAAACTAGATGCCCTGGGAGTTGCACTCTGCTGACCTGGGCTAAAACCAAGACTGAATTTATCAAATTTTGGGGTAACGTCCAGCACCTGAACCCAACCTTCAGGGTTACCACCTTCCACCACAGCTTTCACATCCTTGAGAGAAGACATAACAGTTTCAGGTTTCCTTTTCTGCTCTGGAGGAGGAAAATTGACAGCATGAACTGTCTCAAACGCCTGAAATGGAGTCTCGTGTATCTCACCTTCAACTTCAACATAGCATAATGATGTCAAATGACTCACGATGTACTCTTCCTCGCCGCACATAGTTATCACCTTTCCCTCCGCAGGATATTTGAGTTTCTGATGAAGAGTAGAAGTGACTTCCCCTGCTTTATGAATCCACGGCCGCCCCAACAAACAACAATATGCTGGCTGTATATCCATCACAAAAATTGTAGCCGTGAAGGTGCGAGGACCAACCTTGATTGGTAACTCCACTTCCCCAAACACTGACCTTCGAGACCTATCGAATGCCTTCACCATCAAATCACTAGGGCGCAGCTCCAGTCCAGAATAATCAAACTTCATCAATGCTGACTTAGGTAATACATTCAAAGACGATCCTGTATCCACCAAAACCCGGGATAAAGTAGTGCCCCTGCACTCCATTGAAATATGCAACGCTTTATTATGGTCTCGCCCTTCCGAAGGAAGATCAAAATCTGTGAAGCCCAGACCATTCCCGGCAGATATGTTAGCACAAACATTCTCAAACTAATTGACTGTTAGCTCATGTGGCACGAATGCATTCTTTAACAACTTCATAAAAGCATTTCTGTGAGGTTCTGAATAAATCAACAGAGATAAGATATACATCTTAGAAGGAGTATGGCTCAGATGATCAATTATGCTATAATCACTCTTTCTGATAATTTGCATTAACTCTTCAACCTCATCGGGAACTGAAAAAGCTTCTGGTGTCGGAATTGGTTGAGTCACGTTGGCTGGTGTAACCCCTGGATTACCAATCATCGCCTGCTGTTTTCCTTTTTCTCTTGCAGAAGCATCTTCCGCATCTTGCACATTGGAAGGACCAAATACTCTCCCGCTTCTAGTCATTCGATCCACACCAGAAAAGTTATGAACTTCCTCTTCATTACCTTCAGCACGTTCTTCCTCAGACGAACGGGTACTTACTTCCTTCTTCACCCCATGGTAATAAACATCGGCACCATAATATCATGGGATGGCCTTCTCACTGGTATACGACATGGGACCAGGTACCATAATCATCAAAGGAGGCGCCCTAGATGGGGTAGGAATACGCACATGGGTGTAGGGAATAGATACCAGAACAACATCTTCTTCGGTAACCTTATGGTAGCTCGGTTTTCTATCGAACTGCAGGGAACCCTCATTTATCATCAACTGGATACCGACTTTTAAATCATCACAGCCCTTCGGTTGCTCTCTACACTTGGCACACTCTGAAGTACAACCCGGGAAAATAGAATTGTCAAGCAAATACCTCTTAACATACCACAATGGAGTAGTTACTTGTTCCACATTCATGATCAAGTTCAAAACTTCACCATTATCATCAATTATATTAACAACACCCCCTCCATGCCTAGGGATTGGGTTCTGAGTAACATTCGGACCAGTCATTGGAGTAAACTCAATTGCCTTAGCATCCAACAAGTCTTGTACCTTGCACTTTAATGCAAAGCAATTGTCAGTAGAATGACCAACTCTGCCTGAATGGAATTCACATCTTGCGTTAGCATCATAGTTAGGAGGAAGTCTTGCGGGAGGTGGTGGCATATTTCTCAAACTGATCAACTTCAAATCGAGCAAATGGTGGAGTGCTTCAGTAAGAGATACTGGCAAGGGATCGAATTTTTTGGGCTGTCTCTGCTGTTGATTATTATACTGACGGGGAGCATCTTGCTGTCTTTGTTGTTGAGGCACTGTATTCGGTCTCTACTGCGGAGGAGCATTAACAGGAATGTAAACAACATTGATTTGTTGGTGCTGACGATCCTCTCTTCTTCCTCTATAAGAGTAAACCGCGCTTGTTTCACCTTCCCTTTTCTTAGGGTAAGTGTTGAATGGTTTCTTACATCCCCCTGATAAGCCACTAGAACCTCCAATCTGAATTTTCCCCAATTTCAAACCTACCTCAATTCTTTCACCAGCCATAACCAAGTCTGCAAATCCTTCTGAAGTACTTCCTATCATGTGCTCATAGAATGGCCCTTGCAGGGTACTCATAAACATATCAATGAGTTCTCTCTCCATGAGTGGAGGTTGAACCCTCGCAGCCAACTCACGCCACTTCTGAGCGTATTCCATGAAAGATTCTCTTGGTCCCTGTGACAAATTCTGTAACTGAGTGCGATTGGGTGCCATATCAACATTGTACTGATAATGTTTGACAAAAGCCCGAGCAAGATCATTTCAGCAACGAATATGGGTTTTCTCCAACTTCATGTACCACTCCAAGGATGCCCCAAATAGGCTATACTGGAAAAAGTGAATCAAAAGCCCCTGATCCTCAGTATGCACCGACATCTTTCTGAAATAAGCAGTTGCATGGGTAACAGGACATGACGTTCTGTTGTACTTTTAAAATATATGAGGCTTGAACTTTGGAGGAACCTTCACCCCAGACACCAATCTGAGATCATTATCATCCATACCAAGGCCTCCTTCCTCTTCCAAGGCCTTCAAATGTTCTTCCAACAACCGATACTTCCTATCCTCAACCTGAACTTCCGACTCTGAACGCCGAACAGAAAACTGATCTTCATCCAGGTCAAAGTCATAATCCTGCTCTTGATAGCCCCTTATATCGCCCTGATTATCTCTTATGTTCCCCACAAGTCGAGGTCCAGGAGACGGGGGAAACTGTCATACGTTGCGCACAAAAGGGTTTCCAGGCATTCCGTGAAAATTTCCAGCAGGCTGATCTTGCACATCTCCCAATCCTACAGAAATGTCCTGATAGAGCCCTTTATTTCCACCATCCCCTGGATAGTGGCGCTGGTTGTTGACAATGGCAGCCAGTTCCTCCTGTCGACGATTCACATTAGTGATGACCTCCATGAACTGGGTCATCTGAGTGACCACCTGGGCCCTTATTTCAGCGAGTTCAGCTTGAACTTGTTCCGTCTGTCTTGGCAAATTGTTTCTGGTGGAATACCGATGAGTAGTCGTCTTGAATTCTGAATAAGCAAAGCAGAAGATTAAGAATATCGTCTTGAGATAACCTGCAATGTTATAATATGCATGATGTGCATGATATGTTTGTCATTTCCCGGTATTCAAGAGTCCTTTTATTCATCAATCACGGCGTGCAACCAAAGATCAAACATATAATCAAAGGAAAAAAGGACAAAAAGACAAACACTTCAATTATTTACAAACAAAAGAAACGATGTTCGCGTGACTTCGTACATTTAAGAGTGTAACGATAAACAACAAAATATGTGTTTCAAAGTAAACTTAACAAAAAAAACTGAATAATAAAAACAAACAATGGTCCCTTCCAACAATCCTGTGGGTGACCAAATACACCAAAGGTAAGTAACAGAAACTAAATCTCCGTAACAAGACACGCTTCAAGGTGTTGACAATACTCTTCAAGCTTGGCTTTCTCCTTCAAAAGTTGTGATGCGACTACTTTACTTTCTTGAAACCGATCCTCTGCGACACGCTTCTGGGCTACTTCCTTCTTAAGCTGAGCATCTTTGTCTTTGAGTTGTTTCTCCAAGTTTTGAACCTTCTTCCTGTAGCTATTCTCAGATACCTGAAGCTTACGGCACTGTTGCTGGGTCTTACTCAACTCTTCTTCCATTTCAGCATGAGATCTCTTCCTAAAACTGGTTGCATCTGAAGTTTCCCCTTGAACTTCTCTGAGTTTGCGAACTAAGTCGGCCCTTTATTGATCTAACAAATAAATTTTCATCCCTGCCTCATAGCCTTTTGCACGAAGTTGAATGTTCTCAACATGAACCTGGGTGAACACCTCGGTAGGAACCATGTTATTCAGAACAGTAAGAGGTTGCTCACATATAGGAGCCTACCTTGCAAATGGTAACCGTAAATCTTGACCATGGCTTTAATCCATTCTAAGTAAGGAAACCTAGCAATAGGAACCTTCTTGCCCAAAGTAGTTCTATCCTTCTTGTGAATTATCTTCCAAGCACTTGTCACTCTTTTCAACATCACATGATCACTTCCTTTAACAAAATACACTGATTCAGAAACCTCTTCAACCTTTGGCGGTCCATCCATTGCATATCCCAATTGACGATAAGCAAACACAGGATTATATTTGATACATCCTTTAGTTCCTATGAGGGGAACATTAGGGAAATCTCCGCAGCTAGTGATAATACTTCGTACTTCCCCCATGTCATAATTCCACCGGATATCAAATGAAGTAAGGTTGACAAGTCTTGATGACCATCAGAGAGAATGCCTGGTATCCACGAAAGGGCCACTTACTGGTAGGTGAAACTTAAACCATTGATACAACATTGAGTGACATAAACTTACATTACCTCCTTTTCCATGCCTGAAATGAATGGTGTAAAGAGTATCTGCCCAGAGTGTCGGTACCGGATTCTTATTTCTAAAAACACAAATAACTTCCAAATCCACAAAATTTCTCTTGCGAGGGAATAGGATGATCCCGTATATCATGATAGAAAACAGAGAGTTGAAGTCATTCCAATTCCCTTTCTTTGCCCATTCTTCAGCTTTCTTCACTAAGAAATCCAAATAAAACCCTGTAGTATCCTCACTTGATTTCCAATTGTCTTTCACCTCTTTACAACTCAAATGAAGAATTTCAGCAATAACTTCGAACTTCGGCTTCTCCGGCAGTTGGACAAAAGGAATTTCATCGGACAACTTGATATTAAGTAGGTACACGTACTCTTTTAGTGTGGTAACCAGTTGATAATCTTGAAAAGTAAAACACCGTAATTCCTTATCATAGAACTGGAAGAGGGTGATCAAAGCCATTGGGTCAACTGGAGTGTTAAGGATTAGTAACAAATTGCCATAATTTTTGTTGAAATTATTCAAAACATCACCCTTCAGATAAGAACTCAACCTCTTCAATTCAGACACATCAATAGTAGGAATCTGATAAGCAAATGTATGCATGTTGGGCTCTTTAACACGAACTGAATCAAACTCATCTGACGTGAGGCCAGCCATTTTTGATGGAAAGAAGACTCTCGAATGTCCCTGGAAGATGACGTGCGCATGCTAGTTATTTTTTATACATCATTTTTTTTAGAAATAAATATGCTATGATGCAACATGGTAGGATCAAATTTTCACACAGGATAATGGCTGGACCATTATAGAACAACACCACTCAAGATCAAAAGAAAATCCCAAAGCTTCAAAACTATCATGGGAACCTGAGTCACCTTCATAACACAAAGTCACCAACAATACCTGTACCTGTAAGAAAAGTTTTCCCACCCCTCTTACGGGTGTATTCTAGGTTAAGGTAAGGTTAAAAGCCAAATCATAGTACAAGGGCTCGATTGTCGGTATCATCATACGATAACACATATCCGAACTACCTCTGAAGTCATGGGTCTCATGGTCAGATCTATAAAGCATCCGCCTCATAGCTGCCATGGCCACTATATTCCTAGTTCCTATGGAATTCACTCATAGCCTGGGTATGAGGCCTTTTACCTCATGGAACAACCCACCCACCAAGAAATCCATAATCCAAACAGTCCAGCCAAATCCAGTATGCATAAAGTAAAGCGCACATAGGATGCAATGCAAACAGATAAATATGCAAAGTGGTAAAGTAAACACCCAAAGAGAAAACAAACAAGAGCTAGGATCGACTCCAGGATGGACCAGCAAGAGGTCAATCTATCCCCAGTGAAGTCGCCAGTTGAAACCACCCGGCCAAACCTGTCATCTGGATGTAATGAAACATCAACGAAGTTGCCACCGAACGTCTTTTATCCCGCCGAAAGGGAAAGGTAAACATCGAGAAAACCTGAAAAGGGAGAAATCACAGTCTTTCAACCAAGAGATCGGGTAAGGGAGTCTATTACGCGAGGGTAAGGTATTAGAACCCCACACGCCCGTAGTACTCTACGGTATCCACTCTTCTAATCTAATGGGTGTGGTAAAAACCTATGTCTATGGCTTAAAGATGAAAAGGGAATGCATGCGAGAAAAAAAGAAAACAATGTAGGGAAAATAAAAGTTATGCTCGATTGGGCCCTACCCCAATGCCTACATATCCCTTTTAAGGAATCAGAGCAGCTGTAGTTCGGCTTACATATTTTGGTTGGTTTGTGTTTTTTAGTTAAGACAACAAAAATAATCAAGATGGCAAAACATCAAATAAAACAACAAACATATGAGATGGTAAAACATTGACTAAATAATAGCAAAGTGACATGTCAAAGATGGCGAAACATTAAATGATAAAACATAACACCTAACAAATGACATTGAGAGTCAAAGTAGGATAACTAACATGCACGATGGCGAAACATCATCTTTAAACAAATGTGTGATGGCGAGACATCGGCTAAAAGATAACAAAGCATCATGGAAAAGATGGCGAAACATCAATAAAATGGATGACAAAACATCACACCTAACAATGATATTGAGAATCAAAGTAGGATAACAAACATGTGCGATGGCGAAACATTGGTCTTCAAGATAACAAGATATCATGGAAAAGATGGCGAAACATCAATAAAACGGATGGCAAAGCATCAAACCTATCAATGATATTGAGAATCAAAGCAAGATAACAAACATGTGCGATGGCGAATCATCGGCTTCAAGATAACAAGATATCATGGCAAATATGGCGAGACATCAATATAAAGGATTGCAAAGCATCACACCTATCAATGATATTGAGAATCAAAGTAGGATAACAAACATGTGCAATGGAGAAACATCGGCTTCAAACAAATATGCGATGGCGAAACATCAGCTTCAAACAAATATACGATGGCGAAACATCGGCTACAAGGTAACAAGGTATCATGGCAAAGATGGCGAAACATCAATAAATCGGATGGTAAAATATCACACCTAACAATGATATTAAGAATCAAAGTAGGATAACAAACATGTGCGATGGCGAAACATCAGCTTCAAACAAATATGCGATGGCGAAACATCGACTATAAGATAACAAGGTATCATGGCAAAGATGGCAAAACATCAATAAAATGGATGGAAAAGCATCACACCTATAAATGATATTGAGAATCAAAGTAGGATAACATACATGTGCGATAGAGAAACATCGGCTTCAAGCAAATATGCGATGGCGAAACATCGGCTACAAGGTTTAAAAACAAAGCCAAGAGGCGCACAAACAAATAAGATTGATTTGTATCTTTTACCTTGAAGTAGGGTTTGAGTTTATTAGAGGTGTTTTATGATTTGCGAAGAAATTTTTTTTTCTTTAAGATGCAAAATACAAAGGAAGGAAAAACAACTAAGGGAAACTAGCCTAGCACTATCCCTAGTGTTATCATACAATGGTTGACCCTAAGGTTGAGGATAAAGGAAATTCCTATCCTATTTTAGCATACATGGATTCCTACCTTAATTAACATGTTAAAGGAAGCTTAACAAAACTATCCTATAGGGAACATGCAATGAGAGCGAAGTCGTGATCTCAATTTCTAAATTGAGTGACTCATCGATCAATAATTAAAGAAGAAAAACAATAAATATCCTATAGGGAACATGCACTGAGAGCAAAGTCGTGATCTCAATTTCTAAATTGAGTGACTCATCGATCAATAATTAAAGAAACAAACAATAAACATCCT
The DNA here is from genome assembly GCA_948472305.1 of Vicia faba. Taxonomy (NCBI): domain Eukaryota; kingdom Viridiplantae; phylum Streptophyta; class Magnoliopsida; order Fabales; family Fabaceae; genus Vicia; species Vicia faba. The sequence continues at coordinate 1,517,851,493 of OX451738.1, forward strand.
ATAGGGAACATGCACTGAGAGCGAAGTCGTGATCTCAAATTCTAAATTGAGTGACTCATCGATCAACAAATGAAAGAAACAAACAAAACAGATGTATCAAACAAAAACAGAGGGTCTCCTGACATATATCAGCAACAGAGATCCCATCATGGAACATGGAACTATACAACATGAAAATAGAAGAAAGGAAATAGTGCGATACCAAACGAATAATTATCCGTAGCAACTGAAAAAGAATAAAAGAAACCCAGAGAACTTCAAGCAAGGGGGCATCAGCAGACAAATCAAGTTAGAAATTACGCCATCAGGATGTAAGTATTGAGATTTTCAGATATGAACAGATCCCGTGGGCAATGTATGGCATTCATGATCACATATATATCCTGCATAGACTATCAAATATGCCAAGCACAAGAGCAGTGCCAATATAATAAGTTGTGCTCCACAAATAAAGTGAAACACAGTAGCCTCAAGTCAAAAATGGAAAACTTTTCTCAAAGTACCTCGCACACTCAACAACCAAGTTAATATTCCCATAAATTGAATGATGACTCACATGAGGGATGGATGATGACACCATGATGAAATGAGAAAACATGATAGCAACTATCAAACATTAGTCATGATAGACAAAAGGAAACAGGCATGTGCACAATTTGGTCAAAAGAATTAGAGGAATGTTGCTCCTTTCTATCACCATGTTGAGTTGACAATTGAATATCAATCAAGGATCATGGGATCTTGAGAAGAATACAATCAAAGACTATGAAGGTCAGTAGCAAACACAATTCAATCATACTCAATTATTTCAACACATCTCACAAGCATAATAGAAGAGAAATCTCACACAATGCATCAAAAGGCTCAATCATTCAAACATAGGGCATTAAGTGAAATTACTTGAGTTTATTTGGATGAACATATCCAAAATGATCATTAGGTGCCAATTTATAGGCCTCACTCAAGTTCATTGGCCATCAAACAAATTGCAACAAGATATGCAACATTAATTGGGTACCTTTACTTCAAAAATACATCAAAAATAGAAACAAGGATCAATAATTTAAACCAAAAATTTCTTAGTATCTTTGAAGTGTGTAGAAGTAAGAAAGCAAGTCTTAAGTTCATGAATAGTTGAGGTGGGGATCAAATGAAGCCAAAACTTCACAACTAGTTGGCAAAACTACCAAACTAGACAAGTTCTCAAAATAATTCATGGAAAAATATCAAACCAAGTCAAATAATTCAAGAAAAATGGTTTTTAGATCCTCAATATATTCATGAACCATAAACAAGACCTAAATTCCTTTGAAAATCCAGGGCATAATGGTTTTGAAAATGAAACTTACAATGTAAGGAACAAAACCCTAATTATTTGACTTTTAATCTTAAATATGACTTAGATAAGATCAAAATTCAAACAATTCAAACCAAGATCATGTAAACCACAAGGAAACCCTAAATGTCAGAATACATATTTTTTCACATTTTTTTGAATTAAAGAAAAGTCAAAATAAAATCAAATTCAGACAATTAATCAATTAAACAAATATTCACATCTCAAAATAAAACTCTAATAAAAAATCAGAAAAATATTCAACCAAAATTATATTCAAATATTAGAATTAAAAACACACATCCTTGATTTTTTTGTGGACTTTTTGAATTAGAGGAAATATTAAAATAAAAATCAAACAAACAATTAACAAATAAACTATTATTTAAAGGCAAAAATGCAAACCCTAGCCAAAATCACAAAAAGGTCAAAATAAAATTATATTCATATTCTATGATTAAAAAAAACTCATATGATTTTTTTTAGGATTTTTGAATTAAAGGAAGTATTAAAACAAAAATTATAAAACAAAAATTTCAAATAAACTTCTCAAATTAAATTTCTAATAAAAAATAGAAAACATGTTAAACAAAAATAAAAATCAATTTTTAAATTATTTTATGATTCCAAAACATTTTTTGTGGAATTTTTAGATCAAAAGAACTATTAAAATAAAAATAATCATTGAACAAACAATTAATTAAACTCATGAATTTTTAAACCAATCAAAACATTTTAAAAAATTCTTAAACAAATATGAAAAATACTAGAAATTAATATTGGCATATGGTAAATTTTTCATGATTTTTGAAAATGTTTTAGTCAGAAAATAAAAATCAGAGAAAACAGATAAAACAAATAATATGAAAATTGCATTTAAAATTGAATGATCCAATCACGCACCGCCACCTCACTTCACCCCTAACCTCATGACGCCCTAACTATCACGTAATCAAACAGTTCATGAACAAAGATTCCAGATCTCATCACTCATCCATTTCTCAACCAAATTCTGCGATTCAAAGTGCATTCTCAAGATTAACTAACAAATTACATCGTGATAATCATAGATTCACGGGTCCACCACTATAGAATGAGAAATCAAGCCAGAAAGTTTATGAAAACACAAAATGCACAAAAATTCAGAAGATCATATCATGCTATAAAACTCCAATCAAATCAAGATAAAGCCTAAAACACGAAGTATAAACATGTATAAACACAATTACAAGCTTAGAAACCAAAGATTTAAGCTATAATTTGAAGGATCTAGATCTGAAGATACCTCTTATGAGTGAGAAATAAACTCAACTCAATGCCTCTGATCAACAAGAAAGCCTTGAATCCTTGTTCTGAAACTTCAATGAACACGAAGAGAGGAAGAAATCGCGACTGGAATGGAGGAGAATGAAGCTTCGAAGAGAAGGAAAATTTGAAAGTGATGAGAAATTTTCAGATCTAATCTTTGTATATCTCTTGCGTCCTGCAAAATGAGTGATGGAGTGTGCTTATATAGAAACTCAAGAGTAAGGGCAAGTGTGTGAAAACAGTTGATATCCGTTGGAGGGAAAGTGTGGCATTTCTGATTTTTTTTAGAACAAACAAAAACAGGTCGCGTTTTACCTTACTTTTGCCTACAACCTGGTGCATTTTGGTGAGTGTAAAAGGTGATGGAATCAGAGGGAATATGGTGAAAATGGTGAGGTGGCAAGAGTGTGCCTTTGGGCCAAAAATCAGATGAGATGATCTTGCTATTTTTTGGCAAAATTTGAGAGGATATGGTCATGCTTCATGCGTGCCTTGCTTGGACTCATTTGACAAGAAAAGAATGCAACAAAACGTTCTAGACACATGCTAAATGTAACTTGACATCAATCAAAACCGGACTTATGAAAATTATGCAACATGGCCATGCTTGTCCATAATTATGGCCAGCTGACTTTATGCTTAGGCCAATTGAAATTCCTTCGTGCATTTTGGGCCAAACAAAGGCCTTTCAAAAGACCTCTTGATAAAGAACAAGACGTGCCTTGAATTTTTAAAAATGACCATGAAATGAGTAAGATGTGATAACACCAAGTTAGGGAAAAGGAACTGGTTAGCCTGTAGGGCGCGTGCGTGCATGGGCATGCATGGTGTGCATGAAGCCAGCTTTGAGATACCAAATTTGAAGCATTATAACTCACTCAATCCTTGGCCATATTGAAAGATTCAAAGCTCAAAGAGAAGCTCTTATGGAAAACAACAAAATGCTCTTTTTAGTTTTTCAAGTTAAGGCTTAAGTCACAAGAAATTGATTCCACAAAATGGCATGCCAAGTGTTTGATGAAATTATGTGCGTGACTTGCTCAAGAGAAGTCATCTTGACACTTAGAATATTTTTAATTTTTAAGTTACTTCTTGAACAAGTTACACTCAAATTCACCATTTCTCATGATTCAAAGATAAATTTGGGTATGGAATATGAAAAGAGGATGCTTAAAGGTTAACCAAAAGTCCAACTTGGTCAACTCCTGATTTTGACCAAAATGACCATTTTGCCCCTTTGAATCAATTGATCCATTTCCCTTCAAAATTGATGATCAAGACTTCAAACATATGATCTTCCAAATATATAGAGGCCATGTACAAAGTTTCACTTCAAAATTCTCAAGAAAACCTGACGAAATCCCAAACCCTAGTTTTGGTTAACACCTTAGGAGACTGTTGAATCACCTCCAAAATTTCAAATCCTCTGGGCATCTTGGCCAATTTCTTGTATAAAGACTTTACAAATACCAATGAGATGTTGTAGCTTCCAAATCAAGATTTTTACATTGATCAATAGCCTTGCTCAAACAAAACCCTAATTTGACTGGTGAATCAAAAGAGTGATTCTTCTTATAATCACACACAAACTTCAATCCTCTGATGATCCAAAGATATGGATAAAACATCTTGAGATATGCAATAACTTTTAAACTTGAAAGATCTAGAGGTTTAGATGACAAGGTTCTACTTGAGCAACTTGTCAATGCAATCATAATGTATGAATGCAATGCAATATGATATTCATGATGAAACATAAGCCTAAATCAAGAGGGTAAATTTTGGGGTGCAACAAGATGGAGATCGTGTTTTGAGTTTGAGCAACTCCAAGGTGTTGTGATGATCAGAATAGCTTCAGTGACCCTCCAAGAAGCTAATGCAATTCTTATTTTGTACCGATGATGGATGAATCGTGCTGGAGAAGTCCAGTTGCAGAACTCTGTTTTTGAGTTTGAAAGGTGATGAAGATGGAGTTATAGTTGTGGAACAATGGTAGGTATGGACTATAATTGATGTATGGAAGCTTTAAAATTGGTTTAAAGAGGAAACGTGCGAGGGAAATATGAGTTTGAGGTTCTTGGGCAGAAATTACAAGTTATGGAGGTTGAAATGCAATTCTGAGTTTTAGAGAGTTTGGGGGAGTTTTCAGGCTTCTAATTTCGTGTTATGGCTTTAAAAATGAATCTCTATTTATAGAGAAAAGGTTAGAATGATTTAGAACATAAATTCAGATGTTCTGAAGTTTTTGGCTTGTTTTGAAAATACAAAGATTTTGTTGCTTCATGATGAAGAAAGTGAGTGATTCAAGGTATTTGCCATGATTTTAATGACTTCTTAAGATTGATTTTGATTTTGAGATTGTATAGGATCTTATTAGGAGTAAATTACAATTTTAAGCAAAGAGTTGTTAGCATAAAGCTTGCTTTACCAAAATGGTAAAGTGACTTTATGCAAATTATCCAAAAATGATATCAAGACTTGGACAATGCTTCTAATCTTTGTGTAATACATTTAGAACTTGTGTAAAGTTATGAACATGGTGAGATTTAGAATTAAAATGTACTAAAAAGTTGGATTATGTAGGATAGGTTTGAGAATTTTCTATGAGTTCGTCACAAAAATGGTTTAAAATTTAAGTTTATCATGCCATCTTCATCTCTTCGAATATCTTAGCTCAAAAATGATCTCTTCAAATTCTTAGAAATTTTGTAATGCTTGAAACATTCTATACAAATTTAATGTTTTCCATTTTTTTTAAATCAAATTGGTGCTAGGTGAAAATTGGCCAAGAAGTTAGGGAAAAATTCTGACCAAATTGATCAAAATTTTCACTGTGTTTTTTAGAAAAAGTGCATGATTTCATGAATTTGCAACTCAAAATCCAAGCACTTCTAGGACTTGATCAGAAAAGAAAAGTTATAGATATCATCAAGATTTACAACTTTCATGTTGAAAGTTTCCTATGAATCATCTTGCATCTTGGTGAAAAATTGGCATGAAGTAGTGAAATCATCATGTACAAAACACTTAGAAAAATTTTAAGTCTTGAAAAGATTGACTTTTCAAATTGATTTTTTAACTTTCTTGATCTCTTGATGATCAAGCTTCACATTTTTGAATGTCTTGATTAATTTTGATCTTTGAGACTCAAATTTGACCCAAAAAAGTCAAAGTTTGACTTTTGGTGTATCAGTTGACTTTTCATGAGTTGATTCAAAACTCAACTATCAATCCATTGATCTTGAGAGATGATTTGAGCCATGTAACTAGGTCAATATATTATATTTGAATCCTTGAGATTGTGTTTCAAACCATTGGATCATGTATTATGTAAAAAATCAATGATCAGTCAATTATAATCAAAACTCTAATCTTGACCATTTTACCCTTTTGGTGAATTGAGTGCTTTTCTTGAGGAATTGTGATCAAAACTTGATCAATTGATAAATATGACTTAAAAATGCTGATGGGAACTAAAAGTCATGAAGTTTGACTATAGGTTGACCACAATTGACTTTTTAACTAATACAATTGATTTTCAGTCATCTGATCAATTGACTGAGAAAAATTGTGATCTAAGACTTGAAACATGGCATGAGTATTCTTGGAGACCCATAATGAACCATGAAAATATTTTGAGGTATTATAAGTCCAATTGTCCTTGTGAAAATCAAAACCCTAATTTGGGGTTTCAGTATTTAAGAGGTGATTTGACCTAGTCAACACTTGTGCAATCTTGAGCTATTGAAGATATTTGTGAGAAGTGTATTAAGAAAAGAGATGGAAAATTTTGAGGTACAACAAAATGATCTTAGAAACCCAGTTCTTCAGTACGTATGTTTGTACGCTGTTCCTTCAACCTTCCTTATGATTTGAACGGTTGCTAACACTTCATCTATCTACAGAGTCAAAATCGTTCGATAGATTTGACTGCTCCCTCCAACAAATCCAAAAGGTCCAAGAATGACAAACATCATTCTACTACGGGGATAGAGGTATTTCTTGTCTGTTTAGCCACCATTTATTACAAATAGCTTATATTTTCTTCTATTGTCTTCAGCCATCTCCTGATACTCAGTCGCCTCAACATTCCCAAAAATCCTAAGGCCATAAAAGGAAGAAAGATTCTCCTGCCAAGAGATGAGTAGAAAAGAGGAAAAAGAAAACCAAGGTGCCTTTGGCCAAAGACTTTGAGGCTAACTATGATTCAGCTACTAATGCCATAATCGTGGACACAATAATTGTCGACCCACTTCCTCCCCCAAGATTGTTGAGCTTCAAGGCCAACTAGGACCATCGTTGTTGTCCCTGTGGAAGAGCATCTAAATGCTAATCTTGGCTTGTAAGAACATGTAGTCACCTATTCCACTCTTATTCAACTTGTTGGACTCATCTCATTAATATATTTTCTCTTTTTAGGCTGAGACTTCTAATCGACAGCCCTAAAGTATAGCCGAATACAACCCATTATCCATGGGTTCTTCTCCTCATAATCAAGGAATTCCTGTCTACAAGGCTGGTAAGTTCATTGATCTTACTATTCAGGCTACTCATAGTGATTCTGACTCAATCACTAGTCCTGCCATGCATAAGTATTCTAGCTCGACTAGTTCTGACTCTAGTCTTTTAGATTCACTGCAGGGTTCAGGGGCGAAAAAAGATGCCACCGCCTCTGAAACTGCACCCTCAAAATCTAATGAGCGAGAAAATGCTTATTCACCTGCATCATCAAAGAAAGTTATGATAAAACCTTTTGCTGCTCTGGAGGAAATGGATAGACTACGTAGCTTAATAAGCTCTCGTGAGCTCTCTTCTGGATCCGACCAATCTCAACTTCACAGTGGAAAAATGGTACCTAAGGAAACAAAATCCAAGATTTTGACGGATAAGATTCATACTTATGCGTTGAATCCAGATTTTCCTCATTTGCTTCTTATTGAGCCAATTGTTGGTCCAGAGATTTTGGACGCGCTTGCTCAGTTGAAAGAGCTCAATATTTCCGAAGTTTCTCGAGCCATGATGACTACATTTGACAAATTGTTTGCCCCTATGCTCCACAATATTGAGAATATCAGAAAAAATAAGCAATTGGTCGAGTCGAAGGAGACTTTTGTAAAGGAGAGTTGGGAGGTGGTAGTAAAATCCAACGAAGAGGTCACTAAAATGTTGGCAATTATTGAGGATAAAAAAACAGAGTTGATTCCCAAACAACAATGGTGTGCTGAAATACGCCTTCAGATTGCTGCCTTACATAAAGAATTGGAATCTATTGCTGAGCAAGAGGGAGAAATCATTGACACGATTATCAAACCGACTCAAGAGCAAGTCGACCAGACTGCACTGGATGTTGTGGCCATAGGTGAAGAAATATATTATGTCGAAACAGAGATACAAATACTTAAAGCTCAAACAGAAGATTTCAAATCCCAGGCCGTATACTTCAACGCCGAACTGAAAGCATTCCAGACCAAATTCCGGAACTTCTTATCATTGTATTAGTTTTAGGATTTTTAACGTAGTATTTGAACAATGGCCTTGAGCCACCTTTTACTTTAACACTCTTTTTTTTATTTATTGCACGCACCATATATGCCTTTTAGTTGATTTCAAATGCAGTTTTCTCCAACTTATTTACTTGACATATGTTTATTCTGTCGAAATTTTTACCTCTTGAAGAATAGGCCTATATTTCTTCAAGTACTTCCCATTCACCCTTAAGATCCTTCGATCTAAGGCCAAATCTTCAATTTCATAAGCATTGTTGGAAAAAACGTGCACTACATTAAAAGTTCCTTCCTAATTTGGGGACCATTTTCCTAAAACCCTATAATTTCTATACATAGGCAATACGACTTTCCAAACTAAATCATCGACAGAAAATACCTTATATTTTACCTTGTTATCGTAAGCTTTGGCAATTTTTTCCTTCTGTCTTCTTAACGAGTCTAGGGCCAACATTCTTTCTTCGTCTAAGTCAACAAGTTCATCTACCATCATACTCCAATAGTATTCATATGGTATTTTGTGTTGTCTTTGAATCCTCATTGACTTGACATGGATCTCTACTGGTAGCACTGCACATGTCCATAAGTTATTCGAAATGGCATAGTCCCTGTTGCCTCCTTTAGTGATGTCCTACATGCCCATAAAGCTTGATCTAGCGTTTTATGCCAATTTTTTGGTTTCATTCCCACATGCTTCTTGATCAGGCTAATTATGACTTTATTAGCTGCTTCGACCTGACCATTTGCCTGGGCATAGTAAAGAGTAGACGTTAACAGTTTAATCCCAACTTCTTTTGTGAAATCTTGCATTTTTCGTCCAGTAAAGAATGACCCTTGGTCGGTTGTAATTGTCTCTGGAATCCCAAACCGACACATGATGTGATATTGGATGAATTCTATAACAGCTTCTTGGTCGACATTCACCAAACCTATGGCTTCAATCCATTTTTTAAATAATCAATGCCGACTAAAATATACTTTTGTTGTTTTGATGAAGCTGGTATTATTTCTCCAATCACATCCAATGCCCATCCTCTAAAAGTCCAAGGTTTTATCACTGCATGCAATTCACTTGCAGGAACATGTTGTACACCCCCATGCAATTGGCATTCTTGGCAATATTTAGCGAATTCAATGCAATCTTTCAACATTGATGGCTAATAGATACCCATATGCACCAAGAGCCACTTCATTTTTTGTCCATCCTGATACGCACCACAAGCTCCACTATGCATATTCGACAGAGCTATATATGCCTCACTTTCTCTAAGGCATTTAAGCAACACTCCTTCAGCTGTCTTTTTTGAATAACTCATTGTCTATTAAGACGTAACTAAGAGCATGATATTTGATTTTACGATCTTTCGAACCCGTAGGGGATCGTAGATAGTCGACCAGTGGCTTTCACGAATCATTTCCTGACAAATTGTTAATGGTCAGGATCTCAAAATTTTCGGCATCCACGACCCCTAATTTTATAATCGACAAGTCTGAAGGCGACAGCAAAGTTGCTCCCACCTTCTCCCTTACTTGAATTGGTTCTTCATTTTAGTCTTTCAAAACCTTATAACCTGAAGCTTCTTGTGCTAGATCATTAGCTTCTTGATTCTCCCATCGGGGTATATGTTGAATACTCACTTGTTCAAAATGTCTAAGCAATCTGACGATGATCACAAAATACATGATTAAGTTTTCTTTAACACATTTATATTCTTTCAATACTTGTTTAATTACCAGTTCAAAATCTCCCATAATTTCGACATTCATTGCCCCTAATTCTAGCAGAAGTTCAAGTCCTGTTATCAAAGACTCATATTTTACTATTATTTATACGCACGCTGTCGATTCTATACTTGAATTCTTCTTGAATTCCATTTGGAGAAATCATAATTCCTCCTATACCAACTCCATTTTTATGGCTAGAACCATTGAAATATAACTTCCATGGCCTTATTTCCAAATAATTCTGGGGAATTCCGACCAATGAATGCTCGACAAGGAAATCAGCCACTATTTTCCCTTTCATTTCATTCAATGACATATATGTTAGAGAATATTCAGTCAATGCTAGAGCCTGTTTACCAATTTGACTATGCAGAATTGGTTTGGACAACATATGTTTAATAATATCAAAATGAGAAGACACATACACATCTACTAGTTTGATATATTGTTTTAATTTGAGACAAGAGAATTACAAGCATATGCATATTTTTTATATATCACTATACCTAGTGTCAAGGTCATTAAGCATTCGAGTAAGATAATATATAGGTCTTTCGACACTTTTTTTATCCTCTTGGACTAACATGCTTCCTATAGTCGATTCTAAAACTGAGATATATAACCTCATTGGCATATCTCTAACTAGAGGTGCTAATATTGGCGGCTTTATCAAGTACTCTTTGATTATTTCGAAAGCATCTTGATGTTCTTCCTTCAAGACAAACTCATCATTCTTCAGTCGAAGTAATGGTGAAAATGCTTTAATTTTACCACTTAAGTTGGATATGAATCTTCTAAGGAAATTTGTTTTGCCCAACAATGAATGGAGCTCCTTTTTAGTCGATGGAGGATTTACATCCATAATGGCTTTGGTTTTACTTTGATTTACTTTAATTCCTTTTTTATGCACCACAAGGCCAAGGAAGTCGCCTACTTGCACACAAAAAGCACATTTTAATGGATTCATTTTCAACCCATATTTTCTCATTCTCTCAAAGGCCTTTCGAAGATGTTTTACATGAGTTGGCCTACTATTCAATTTTATCACAATGTCATCAATGTATACTTGCATAAAATATTCAATAAAATCATGAAACATTGAATTTATTGCCCTTTGGTACGTCACTCTGGCACTCTTCATGCCGAATGGCATGACAACCCATTCATGGGTACCCAAGGCTCCTAGACAATGAAACACCATTTTCGGCACATCTTCATCTGCAATAAAAATTTGGTTATATCCAGAATAACCATCAAGCATACCTAAATATTCAAAAACAGCAGCATAATCGACTAACATTTCTACTACAGGAATTGCATATTCATCTTTAGGAGTAGCAACATTTAAATCTCTAAAATCAATGCATACTCTTAAAGTTCCTTTTTTTTAATTACTGGCACTATATTTGCTAACCATTCGACATACCTTGCAGTTCTTATGAACTTGCTTTTGAGGAGTCTTTCTATCTCCTCTTTTATTTTTGACATTGTGATACGGTGGCAGAACCGACTGTTAATACTGGTTTTCATTTTGTATTCGCAAATGTTACGGTAAGCAAGAGTCGCCACCGACTTTTATTTCATCCAACAAAGGAAAAGAAAAAAGAACAGAAAAAACCTTTTTCGAGATGTTTTTGAGTACGGGGAGTAGATTCTAGAAAGGGAAGGTGTTAGCACCCTTTCTATCCATGGTTTTCCATGGGCTCTTAGGTACTTGCTCATTTTGAAATTGCTTGTTTGTGTTTTAAAAAGTTTTTGTTTAACTTCATGATAACCCATGTATCTGTCCTTAAGAATGTGACAAAGTTGTTTTTGAAAACTGTTTTGAAAGTGTTTGAGTAAAAGTTTTTGTTGTTTTGAGCAAGTACTTACGATTTTCTACCTACTCGAAAAAGACTGTTCAATTTTCGTTTCCTTTAGACAGCGCTATCCTACTATTGAGGAGTAGGTAGCCCCATCTGAAGAAGTGAAAAACACAAGAAGGGGGGTTGAATTGTAAAACTTGAAATCAAATGCAGACAACACGTTATTTTTATCCTGGTTCGTTTGATCTCAAACTACTCCAGTCCACCCGTCAATGTGATTTCGCCTCTCTCCAACGAGGTCTTAATCCACTATATTCAACTGAATATTACAACTGCTTTAACAACTGCTAAAGCCTTCTTGAGTCTAAACCACAAACCGGTTTCTCAAGGAATTTCTTTCTTATAGATAACTGAATACTATGTGTGTTGAATGTTTTCTACAAAAACTTTATATCACAACTGTGATAATACACAAATTAAGCTTATGTGAAACTGGGATGCTATAACTATGGAGTAAGCAATTTGAGAGATATAGCAAGCTGTATGAGTGAGGATGAAGATGATTTTCTTTTGGCGTGTAAAGAGTTGTAGAGCATTAGCCAATTCATTTCTCACTGAGTTGTTTATATAGCCTTGGAAAAGATACGTTGTAGTCAATTATTCGATTTCAATGCCCATTACGTTCTTTCCATATTGAGAAGATCTTTGTCTTGGAATACAGTCGTTAGTAATAAAGTGTCTTGAATGCACAGTACCGTTGTCAATTAAGCGTGTCATTGGCTTTGGTTTATTCTGACGCTTCTAGGTGCTGATGATATTGCTTTGGTCTTGATCAGAGTTTAGAGATGTTAAGCGCAAATCTGTTCATCAAGCTTCAGCGTAAGCACATGCTTTGATCTTCTGATGCTGGCATATGATATTTCATCTTCTGATACTGATGTTGACATTCTTATGCTGATATCCATCAGAGTTTCTGTAAAATGCACAATGTAATTTTTAGGTAGCATATATGTCTCATATGAATTATACAATTTATTTAATCTAGCATTTTGTTATCATCAAAACTTTAACTTAGGGTAGTAGATTCAAACTTTGTTCTAACAATCTCCCCCTTTTTGATGATGACAAAAACCAGATATTTTCAATTGAAATTTAAAGAAATTTATCAAAGATAACCGAATAATAAATTTGTATCAGCGATAAACAGAAAGGTATCAGAGTTAAGAAGTTAAAAACTTGTCAGAGTTATGATCATAAAAACTCCCCCTGAGTTTATTACTTCCCTTTAATTCCATGATTCCTTTAGCATCAGATCTTTATTGAACTTTCTTTGAGCATCAGATCTTTCCTTTTCCAGAGCAGAACTTCAGTGTATTAGAGATAATCAAATTCTTGTACCTGTAAGCTTATGCAGAACAAAGAAACATTCAAGTATATCAGGGTGTTAGAATGTTTGAGACTTTTGTCTCAGTAATCCGTTATTGAAAAATATCATTCTTTCTCCCCCTTTTTGTCAGCAATCAAAAAGTGCAAATAATTGAAGTAAAAAACGATCAGTGCAGAAAAACAATTGTATTCAGTTCAGAGCTCAGAAAATATTACAGATAACATGTAAAGAAAACAATGAAAACATCAAGAGACAAAATCTAAGGTTGGGGAGGAAGGCGTGTGAACAGAGCTTCTAGCATGTTCTTAATCTGATCAGTGGTTTCCTTCTGCTGATGCACCATGCTGACTACTGAGTCAATCTTACTATCCTGAACATCCATCCTTTCCTTCATTCATTGATCATTATCATCCATTCTCTCCTGCAGTCGAAGATCATTTTGCTTCACCTCTTCAAGAGTCTGCCTATCTAATGCAGCTTGAGAGATGTCAGAATCGGGATGCTTCTAAGAGCTTTCTGCAACAACTTCTTCTTGACTTAAATCTTCAGCTGGAATCGTCTGTTCTTCTGCTGGTTGAACTGTTGAAGCTGGACGCTTTTCAGACCAAGGCTCACTGTCCAGATGAAGCACTTCCTCCTTCAGCAGCTGACTCAAAACAGGACCTTCAATTTCTTTCAGCAAATTGCTGAAGTTCTATTGAGCCTGTTCATAGCTTAGGTCTTACAGCTTGAAGGTTTCAGCACATACCCATCCTCTGAATTGTGTCCAGAGTTGTTCTGAAACAGCAGGATCAATCACTCCCGTTCTAGCCTGTTTTAGAGAAGAAATCCACTTCTGCATGTCTGTTTCAAAATTCAAGATGCTAGAACCAACATCTGGTTGTTTGGGTTTTGGAATGGCAGTTTTATTGATAATGGCAGCAAAGCGTTCAAGGACTGTTAGATCAATGAAGGTCTTGCTGTGGTCATTTGGATTTTGCTTGGGTGAGGGAGTAGGAGAATCAGGAATGATTATTGGAGTGGATGGGGTATTAGGTGGAGTAATTTCTGGTGAGGATGGTAGTTGAGGGATATTAACAGTGGTACCACTAGGAAATTGAATGGCTAAGGGTTGTGGTTCACAGGATTCAGATGATTGAGGTTCATGGGTTTGAGCCTCGGAGTGTTGAGACTCAAAGTGTTGAGACTCAGGTTGTGGAGATGATTCGTGTTGAGGTGAAGGTGGATTAAGTTCTGGTTGTGGAGATGGAGGTTGTGGAATTTCTGGTTGTGGTGAATGTGGATCTTCTGGTATTGGTGAGAGTGTAGTTTCTGGTTGAGGTGAGTAGGGAGTCTCTGGTTGAAGATTTGTATTTTCTGTATGGGGAGCAGAAGAGTGTTGATCTATTTCTGAAAGAACTTTTTCAAGTTCTGGTTCTATTGTGGTTGTAGGTTTGGCGCGATCTTCTGAGGGTTAATGACTCAGAAGGGTCAAACTCAGGTTCAGTATCATCAATGGTTGGAATTGGGATTTCAAATGAAGCTGGGATTGGAATAAATGTTGGAACAAATGTTGGAACAACAGATGAATTTAAAACATTAACAAAAGACAGATTACCTCTCTTCTTTGGGGTCTGCTGAGACGGTCCTTCTGATGCAGCCTTTCTCTTCTTAGTTTTCTTCACAGTAACCTCTGGTGTTTGCTGGTGCATATCTTTAATGTTCAGATCAGGATCTGTGCCATCAGCTTTACAAGCATCCAAGTATCTAAGAACAATGACTGGTTTAGAGTCAATCTCAGAGAACATAGGAAAGTCGTCCAGAGGGACTCTTCTGCCGGTGATTTCAGCATGAGAATTGATGTTGGGCTCCTTCCTTATATTCTATATCAGCTTCATCTTCTTCAGATTCTTGGCATTCAGCTGCTTGCCAACAGAAGGTTCTAGAGAGCTTATTTCCTGTGCCTCTGTCAGGTGTTCAATCAGCCTATTCTCCGTTATAATATCTGATATCAATCTGCCGAAGGGTATCCAATCCCTTTTAGTCCTTTCTTCTTCTCTCGTTTCCTTGACGCTTGTCTTCAGATGATTGAACAGAAGGTGAGCTAGGTTGATCTTGGACTTCTTTGCAATAAAATAAATTAGAAATTGCTGATCTATGTTTATATAGTCAGGAGAGCTTGTAGGCTTCCTGTGGTTGAAGCAGCCCAGAATAATCTTCGCCCAAATTCTGTGATGGTCTTTCAAATCTCTGATTTTTCTAGAGGGAACCCCATGTGTGAAAATATCTCTTGCAATTAGGGCAGAGTTTGCACATCTATCTGCCATGTCAATACATCGGATATCACCACCAGTGTATCCAATCAGCCTTGCAATGTGATCTTCAGTAATCACTATCTTCTTTCCCATGATATACGAAGTAACCTGATGAGTTGAGGAAGACGCATGAATCCAGAATTCTTTAACCAAGATGGGGAACGTTGGACCCACCAACCTATCAAAGTACCTTTCCCAACCTTGTGCCTTAATTTCTTCAGACAAATCAAAGCCATTTTCCTTCAAACTGTTGAAATCTACTATCAATTATGACAGAACTTCCAAGTTCTTGACCGGAGTTAGGAGCGTTCTGAAAGGAATCTGATATTGTTCAGAAGAAGCATCTTTCTTGGAACCTGCAGAAGGAGTGCTAGAGGATGCCATGTTCACACAAGGGTTTTTGAGAAAAAGCTTGAAAAAGGGTTTCTTTGAGAAAAAGCTTGAAAACACAGTAAGAACACAGAAAATATTTTGAAGATTGTAAGTGACGGTAAAAAGTGAATGAATGATGTTTAAGGCGTTTAAATAGGTTTCAAAAAGTGTTTTGAAAATATAAACGTTTTAAGAGAGAGAATTAAATCATGATTACTAGCATTTAATGTTGGCTGATTTTGGGGGATTTAGAAAGATATTTGGAACGGTTACCCATGACATGTGTCTCAAAGCATCCAATCAGCGTTTTGCCTTCTTAGAAGCGTGCACGCGTGTTCTGCCTCAGGAATTAGCTGATGACTGGATGACACTTGTTTGATTTAGTGAACAACACGTCTATCCTTGAACTTGAAATGAAACACTCAGATCTTTATGGATAGACTCTGATACAATCTGCATGTCTAAATTTCTGAAAGAAGATTGATCAGAAGTTCATAGTAAAATAAAACAAATTCTGAAGGTTAATATATAAAATTAAAACATTTTCACTCTGGGCAGAGCTTCATGCTGAGATGTTTCAGAATGAAGCTGAACCTATCTTCAGAAAGTGGTTTTGTGAAGATATCAGCCCATTGATGGTCTGTATCAATAAATTTTAAGTTTAAAAGGCCTTTCTGAATGTAGTCCCTAATGAAATGATGTTTTATTTCTATATGCTTAGCCCTAGAATGCAAAATTGGATTTTTACCTAAGAAAATGGCAGAAGTGTTGTCACAGAGTATATGAATGTTACTCTCAAATATCTGGAAGTCTTCAAGCTGACTTTTCATCCAGAGCATTTGTGTGCTGCATCCTGCTGCTGCTATGTATTCAACTTCTGCTGTTGATAGTGCAATTATGGATTGCCTTTTGCTGGACCAAGAGATCAGATTTTCTCCCAGAAACTGGAAGCTTCCAGAAGTACTTTTACACTCTACTCTGTCTCCAGCAAAGTCAGCATCATAGTAACCTACTAAGCTGTAATCACTAGATTTTCTATAAAATAAACCCAGATTAGTAGTACCTTTCAGATACTTGAAAATTCGCTTAACAGCTGTTAAGTGAGATTCTCTAGGATCTGATTGGAATCTTGCACAAATGCATACACTAAATAAAATATCAGGCCTTGAAGCTGTCAGATAAAGAAGAGAACCAATCACACCTCTGTAGACCTTCTGTTCTACCTTTTTGCTTACCTCTTCTCTTTCCAGAATGCACGTGGGATGCATTGGAATCTTTGATGACTTACATTATGAGAGATCAAATTTCTTCAGAAGTTCTATGACATATTTGCTCTGATGAATGTAAGTTCCCTCTGGAGTTTGATTGATCTGAATTTCCAGAAAGAATTTCAGTTCCCCGATGAGGCTCATCTCAAATTTTGCCTGCATACACTTAGCAAATTTTCTTCCAAGAGAAGGATTAGTAGATCCAAATATAATATCGTCAACATAAATCTAACACACTAAGATGTCATTCTTAACTGTCTTACAGAATAAGGTTGTGTCCACTTTCCCTCTGGTGAATTCTTTTTCTAACAGAAAGTTACTTAGTCTTTCATACCAAGCTCCGGGAGCTTGTTTCAGACCATACAGTGACTTCTTTAGTTTGAAAATATATTCTGGATTTTTTGTACTTTCAAAACCAGGGGGTTGGTGCACATAAACCTCTTCTTCTATATAGCCATTTAATAATGCACTCTTGACATCCATCTGATAAAGAGTGATGCCTTTATTAACAGCAAAGGAAATTAAAAGTCTGATAGATTCTAACCTGGTGACTGGAGCAAAGGTTTATGTATAGTCTATCCCATCATGTTGACTATAACCTTGTGCTCCCAGTCGTGCCTTGTTTCTGATGACTTCACCTTGTTCGTTCAGTTTGTTTCTGAACACCCATTTTGTTCCAATGACGTTGAATCCTTTTGGTCTAGGAACTAGATCCCACGCGTCATTTCTGGTGAATTGATTCAGCTCTTCTTGCATTTTTAGAATCCAGACGTTGTCCAAAAGTGCTTCATCAATTGAAGAAGGTTAAATCAGAGAAACAAGTCCCATGAGGGATTCTTCATAGTTTCTGAAGCTGGCTCTTGTTCTGATTGGATCTTCCTTTCTTCCTAAGATTGTTTCTTCTGGGTGATCCATGCTGCTTCTAGATATTCTTTTCTGAGGTTGATCAACATATGTTGCTGGATTGCTCGTAGTGCCTCTTTCTGATGTTGAAGGAGTATCTTTGTTGAGAGCTTCTGATGACTTGTCTTCAGAACCTGTGAATTCAACTTCCATACCTGCAAAGACTTCATTCTACTTTGACTTTTCAGAGTCAAGCTTGTCATCAAAATGAACACTAATTGATTCTTCCATAATCTGTGTTTCTGTATTGTATACTCTGTACCCTCTTGAGCATTCATAGTATCCGAACATAATACACTTCTGTGCTTTAGAGTCAAACTTGTTCAAATAATTTTTTGTGTTTATCATAAAGCAAGTACATCCAAATGGATGACAATATGAAATGTTGGGCTTTCTGTTCTTCCACAATTCATATGGAGTCTTTTCTAGAATAGGTCTTATAGAGATTCTATTTTGAATGTAGCACGCTGTGTTTATTGCCTCTGCCCAGAAGATCTTAGCAACGTTTGTCTCATTGATCATGGTTCTGGCCATTTCTTGCAATGTTTTGTTCTTTCGTTCTACAACTCCATTTTGCTGGGGAGTTCTGGGACAAGAGAAATCATGCAGAATGCCTCTGTCATTAAAGAATGACTCAAAATCTTTGATTTCAAATTCTCCACCATGATCACTTCTGACTTTAACGATTCTAAGATCCTTTTCATTCTGAACTTGGTTACAGAAGGTGACAAACACAGAGTGTGACTCGTCCTTGTGTCTTAAGAACTTTACCCATGTCCATCTGCTATAGTCATCTACGATTACTAACCCGTACTTCTTGCCACTGACTGAAGCAGTTTTAACTGGTCCAAATAAGTCAATGTGCAGAAGTTCTAATGGCTTAGAGGTGGAAACAACGTTTTTAGATTTGAAAGCAGGTTTTGCAAACTTGCTTTTCTGACATGCTTCACACAGAGCATCTGAATTGAACTTCAAATTATGAAGTCCTCTTACCAGATTGAGTTTGTTAATCTGAGATATTCTTCTCATACTAACATGCCCCAATCTTCTGTGCTAGATCCATTGCTCGTTGTTAACAGACAGAAGACACTTTACATTTTGACTTTTCAGTTCAAAAAGTTTGATTTTATAAATGTTGTTTTTCCTCTTTCCATTTTAATAGGATAGTCCCATCTTTCTGACTAACATCTTTACATGATTTTTGATTAAAGATTATATCATAACCGTTATTACTTAATTGACTTATGGATAACAGATTATGCATTAATCCTTCTACTAATAGAACATTATTTATAGAGGGAAGATTTCCACTACCTACTGTTCCAGAGCCAATGATCTTTCCCCTATGATTGCCTCCAAAGCCTACGTGGCCTCCAGGCTTAAGTTCCAGGCTTTGGAACATATGCCTTCTTCCCGTCATGTGTCGTGAGCAGCCAGAGTCCAGGTACCATGACTGGTGTTTCTGATTTGCTGCTAAAGATATCTGCAACATATATTATTTTATCCTTAGGTACCCATATTTTCTTGGGTCCTGATTTGTTAGCTTTACCAAAACTCTAGTTGAATTTTGGTTTCACAGAATAATTATTACTAGTATATTTAATGTCATGTGTGTGACCATACACAAAGTGTGAATTCAGAGGAGTGCGTTTAATAACTAGATCCATGGCGTTCTTTTGTGTAGGTACCTTACCTTGGTATCCTACTCCTTTTCTGTCGTTTCTGCTAACTCCATAGATCATTGAAGCCATTTTGCTTCTATCTATGCTTTTAGCAAGGAACTTCTGAAAGTTGTGATCATACTCCTTGATGATCTCATCAGCGCTGCTGGGAGTTTCAGAAATTGTTTCCTTCTGAGAGTATTGTAAAATATTTTCTAATTTTGAAATTTTATTTTTTAACTCAGAATTTTCCAATTTAAGACTCTCAGTTTTATCAGAGTCAGAATCAAGATTCCTTTTCAGGTTTCTGAATTTAACTCTGATCTGCTGATATCTTTCCAGAATTTCGTTAAGGCTTTCAGCAAGTTCAGCCTTAGTAAAATTAATTGCAAAGTCAGGGAATACCTCTTCGGTGTCTGATTCAGAGTCTGATTCAGAAGCTTCACTGTCTTCTGATATGTTAGCCATGAGAGCTATGTTTGCTCTCTCATCATCTGATTCTGAGTCAGCTTCAGACGAGTCAGAGTCATCCCATGTAGCCATGAGACTGTTCTTCTTTTCCCTTCCAAACTTATTTTTGGGCTTTTCCCTCTGAAGCTTTGGACAGTCACTCTTGTAGTGTCCTTGCTCGTTGCACTCATAGAAGATGATGTCCTTGGTGTTTGGCTTTCTGCTTCCTGAGGAGCCTTCAGATCTTCTGAATCCAGAGGAGGAGTTTAATCTTCTGTATCTGGAGGAGGACTCATTCTGATCGGATCTTCTGGTATTCCTGAACTTTCTTTGCCTCTGCTTCCATAGTTGATTCACTCTTCTGGAGAGGAGGGAAAGTTCGTCTTCTTCTGATGAGGACCCATCAGAGGTTTCTTCAACAGCCTGCAAAACTTTAGAGTCAGATTTTCTGTTAGATTTTAACGCTAAAGGCTTACCTTGCTTCTGAGGTTCATTAGCTTCTAGCTCTATCTCGTGATTTCTGAGGGAGATGATAAGCTCAAACAGAAGATTTTAAATCCCAGGTCGTATACTTCAATGCCGAACTGAAAGCATTCCAGACCAAATTTTGGAACTTCTTATCATTGTATCAGTTTTAGGATTTTTAACGTAGTATTTGAACAATGGCCTTGAGCCACCTTTTACTTTAACACTCTTTTTTTTATTTATTGCACGCACCATATATGCCTTTTAGTTGGTTTCAAATGCAGTTTTCTCCAACTTATTTACTTGACATATGTTTATTCTGTCGAAATTTTTACCTCTTGAAGAATAGGCCTATATTTCTTCAAGTACTTCCCGTTCACCCTTAAGATCCTTCGATCTAAGGCCAAATCTTCAATTTCATAAGCATTGTTGGAAAAAATGTGCACTACCTTAAAAGTTCCTTCCTAATTTGGGGACCATTTTCCTAAAACCCTATAATTTCTATACATAGGCAATACGACTTTCCAAACTAAATCATCGACAAAAAATATCTTATATTTTACCTTGTTATCGTAAGCTTTGGAAATTTTTTCCTTTTGTCTTCTTAACGAGTCTAGGGCCAACATTCTTTCTTCGTCTAAGTCAACAAGTTCATCCGCCATCATACTCCAATAGTATTCATATGGTATTTTGTGTTGTCTTTGAATCCTCACTGACTTGACATGGATCTCTACTGGTAGCACTGCACATGTCCATAAGTTATTCGAAATGGCATAGTCTCTGTTGCCTCCTTTAGTGACGTCCTACATGCCCATAAAGCTTGATCTAGCGTTTTATGCCAATTTTTTGGTTTCTTTCCCACATGCTTCTTGATCAGACTAATTATGACTTTATTAGCTGCTTTGACCTGACCATTTGCCTGGGCATAGTAAAGAGTAGACGTTAATAGTTTAATCCCAACTTCTTTTGTGAAATCTTGCATTTTTCGTCCAGTAAAGAATGACCCTTGGTCGGTTGTAATTGTCTCTAGAATCCCAAACCGACACATGATGTGATATTGGATGAATTCTATAACAGCTTCTTGGTCGACATTCACCAAATTTATGGCTTCAATCCATTTTTTAAATAATCAATGCCGACTAAAATATACTTTTGTTGTTTTGATGAAGCTGGTCTTATTTCTCCAATCACATCCAATGCCCATCCTCTAAAAGTCCAAGGTTTTATCACTGCATGCAATTCACTTGCAGGAACATGTTGTACACCCCCATGCAATTGGAATTCTTGGCAATATTTAGCGAATTCAATGCAATCTTTTAACATTGATAGCTAATAGATACCCATACGCACCAAGAGCCACTTCATTTTTTGTCCATCCTGATACGCACCACAAGCTCCACTATGCATATTCGACAGAGCTATATATGCCTCACTTTCTCTAAGGCATTTAAGTAACACTCCTTCAGCTGTCTTTTTTGAATAACTCATTCTCTATTAAGACGTAACTGAGAGCATGATATTTGATTTTACGATCTGTCGAACCCGTAGGGGATCGTAGATAGTCAACCAGTGGCTTTCGCGAATCATTTCCTGACAAATTGTTAATGGTCAGGATCTCAAAATTTTCGGCATCCACGACCCCTAATTTTATAATCGACAAGTCTGAAGGCGACAACAAAGTTTCTCCCACCTTCTCCCTTACATGAATTGGTTCTTCATTTTAGTCTTTCAAAACCTTATACCCTGAAGCTTCTTGTGTTAGATCATTAGCTTCTTGATTCTCCCATCGGGGTATATGTTGAATACTCACTTGTTCAAACTGTCTAAGAAATCTGACGGTGATCATAAAATACATGATTAAGTTTTCTTTAACACATTTATATTCTTTCAATACTTGTTTAATTACCAGTTCAAAATCTCCCATAATTTCGACATTCATTGCCCCTAATTCTAGCAGAAGTTCAAGTCCTGTTATCAAAGACTCATATTTTACTATTATTTATACGCACGCTGTCGATTCTATACTTGAATTATTCTTGAATTCCATTTGGAGAAATTATAATTCCTCCTATACCAACTCCATTTTTATGGCTAGAACCATTGAAATATAACTTCCATGGCCTTATTTCCAAATAATTCTGGGGAATTCCGACCAATGAATGCTCGACAAGGAAATCAGCCACTATTTTCCCTTTCATTTCATTCAATGACATATATGTTAGAGAATAATCAGTCAATGCTAGAGCCTGTTTACCAATTTGACTATGCAGAATTGGTTTGGACAACATATGTTTAATAATATCAAAATGAGAAGACACATACACATCTACTAGTTTGATATATTGTTTTAATTTGAGACAAGAGAATTACAAGCATATGCATATTTTTTATATATCACTATACCTAGTGTCAAGGTCATTAAGCATTCGACTAAGATAATATATAGGTCTTTCGACACTTTTTTTATCCTCTTGGACTAACATGCTTCCTATAGTCGATTCTGACACTGAGATATATAACCTCATTGGCATATCTCTAACTGGAGGTGCTAATATTGGAGGCTTTATCAAGTACTCTTTTATTATTTCGAAAGCATCTTGATGTTCTTCCTGCCAGACAAACTCATCATTCTTCAGTCGAAGTAATGGTGAAAATGCTTTAATTTTACCACTTAAGTTGGATATGAATCTTCTAAGGAAATTTGTTTTGCCCAACAATGAATGGAGCTCCTTTTTAGTCGATGGAGGATTTACATCCATAATGGCTTTGGTTTTACTTTGATTTACTTTAATTCCTTTTTTATGCACCACAAGGCCAAGGAAGTCGCCTGCTTGCAAACAAAAAGCACATTTTAATGGATTCATTTTCAACCCATATTTTCTCATTCTCTCAAAGGCCTTTCGAAGATGTTTTACATGAGTTGGCCTACTATTCAATTTTATCACAATGTCATCAATGTATACTTACATAAAATATTCAATAAAATCATGAAACATTGAATTTATTGCCCTTTGGTACGTCACTTTAGCACTCTTCATGCCGAATGGAATGACAACCCATTCATGGGTACCCAAGGCTCCTAGACAGCGAAACACCATTTTCGGCACATCTTCATCTGCAATAAAAGTTTGGTTATATCCAGAATAACCATCAAGCATACGTAAATATTCAAAAACAGCAGCATAATCGACTAACATTTCTACTACAGGCATTGCATATTCATCTTTAGGAGTAGCATCATTTAAATCTCTAAAATCAATGCATACTCTTAAAGTTCCTTTTTTTTAATTACTGGCACTATATTTGCTAACCATTCGACATACCTTGCAGTTCTTATGAACTTGCTTTTGAGGAGTCTTTCTATCTCCTCTTTTATTTTTGACATTGTGATACGGTGGCAGAACCGACTGTTAATACTGGTTTGCATTTTGTATTCGCAAATGTCACGGTAAGCAAGAGTCGCCACCGACTTTTATTTCATCCAACAAAGGAAAAGGAAAAAGAACAGAAAAAACCTTTTTCGAGATGTTTTTGAGTACGGGGGGGGGGGGGGGGGGGGTAGATTATAGAAAGGGAAGGTGTTAGCACCCTTTCTATCCATGGTTTTCCATGGGCTCTTAGGTACTTGCTCATTTTGAAATTGCTTGTGTGTGTTTTAAAAAGTTTTTGTTTAACTTCATGATAACCCCTGTATCTGTCCTTAAGAATGTGACAAAGTTGTTTTTGAAAACTGTTTTGAAAGTGTTTGAGTAAAAGTTTATGTTGTTTTGAGCAAGTACTTACGATTTTCTACCTACTCGAAAAAGACTGTTCAATTTTCGTTTCCTTTAGACAACGCTATCCTACTATTGAGGAGTAGGTAGCCCCATCTGAAGAAGTGAAAAACACAAGAAGGGGGGTTGAATTGTAAAACTTGAAATCAAATGCAGACAACACGTTATTTTTATCCTGGTTCGTTTGATCTCAAACTACTCCAGTCCACCCGTCAAGGTGATTTCGCCTCTCTCCAACGAGGTCTTAATCCACTATATTCACCTGAATATTACAACTGCTTTAACAACTGCTAAAGCCTTCTTGAGTCTAAACCACAGAGCGGTTTCTCAAGGAATTTCTTTCTTACAGATAACTGAATACTATGTGCGTTGAATGTTTTCTACAAAAACTCTATATCACAACTGTGATAATACACAAATTAAGCTTATGTGAAACTGGGATGCTATAACTATGGAGTAAGCAATTTGAGAGATATAGCAAGCTGTATGAGTGAGGATGGAGATGATTTGCTTTTGGCGTGTAAAGAGTTGTAGAGCATTAGCCAATTCATTTCTCACTGACTTGTTTATATAGCCTTGGAAAAGATACGTTGTAGTCAATTATTCCATTTCAATGCCCATTACGTTCTTTCCATATTGAGAAGATCTTTGTCTTGGAATACAGTCGTTGGTAATAAAGTGTCTTGAATGCACAGTACCGTTTTCAATTAAGCGTGTCATTGGCTTTGGTTTATTCTGACGCTTCTAGGTGCTGATGATATTGCTTTGGTCTTGATCAGAGTTTAGAGATGTTAAGCGCAAATCTGTTCATCAAGCTTCAGCGTAAGCACATGCTTTGATCTTCTGATGCTGGCATGTGATATTTCATCTTCTGATGCTGATGTTGACATTCTTATGCTGATATCCATCAGAGTTTCTGTAAAATGCACAATGTAATTTTTAGGTAGCATATATGTATCATATGAATTATACAATTTATTTAATCTAGCATTTTGTTATCATCAAAACTTTAACTTAGGGTAGTAGATTCAAACTTTGTTCTAACAATCTCCCCCTTTTTGATGATGACAAAAACCGGATATTTTCAATTGAAATTTAAAGAAAATTATCAGAGATAAGCGAATAATAAATTTGTATCTGCGATAAACAGAAAGGTATAAGAGTTAAGAAGATAAAAACTTGTCACAGTTATGATCAGAAAAACTCCCCCTGAGTTTATTACTTCCCTTTAATTCCATGATTCCTTTAGCATCAGATCTTTATTGAACTTTCTTTGAGCATCAGATCTTTCCTTTTCCAGAGTAGAACTTCAATGTATCAGAGATAATCAAATTCTTGTACATGTAAGCTTATGCAGAACAAAGAAACATTCAAGTATATCAGGGTGTTAGAATGTTTGAGACTTTTGTCTCAGTAATCCGTTATTGAAAAATATCATTCCTTCTCCCCCTTTTTGTCGGCAATCAAAAAGTGCAAATAATTGAAGTTAAAAACGATCAGTGCAGAAAAACAATTGTATTCAGTTCAGAGCTCAGAAAATATTACAGATAACATGTAAAGAAAACAATGAAAACATCAAGAGACAAAATCTAAGGTTGGGGAGGAAGGCGTGTGAACAGAGCTTCTAGCATGTTCTTAATCTGATAAGTGGTTTCCTTCTGCTGATGCACCATGCTGACTACTGAGTCAATCTTACTATCCTGAACATCCATCCTTTCCTTCATTCGTTGATCATTCTCATCCATCCTCTCCTGCAGTCGAAGATCATTTTGCTTCAGCTCTTCAAGAGTCTTCCTGTCCAATGCAGCTTGAGAGATGTCAGAATCAGGATGATTCTGAGAGCTTTCTGAAACAACTTCTTCTTGACTTAAATCTTCAGCTGGAATCGTCTGTTCTTCTGCTGGTTGAACTGTTGAAGCTGGACTCTTTTCAGACCAAGGCTCACTGTCCAGATGAAGCACTTCCTCCTTCAGCAGCTGACTCAAAACAGGACCTTCAATTTCTTTCAGCAAATTGCTGAAGTTCTGTTGAGCCTATTCATAGCTTCGGTCTTACAACTTGAAGGTTTCAACACATACCCATCCTCTGAATTGTTTCCAGAGTTGGTCTGAAACAGCAGGATCAATCACTCCCGGACTAGCCTGTTTTAGAGAAGAAATCCACCTTTGCATGTCTGTTTCAAAATTCAAGATGCTAGAACCAACATCTGGTTGTTTGGGTTTGGGAATGGAAGTTTTATTGATAATGGCAGCAAAGCGTTCAAGGACTGTTAGATTAATGAAGGTCTTGCTGTGGTCATTTGGATTTTGCTTGGGTGAGGGAGTAGGAGAATCAGGAATGATTATTAGAGTGGATGGGGTATTAGGTGGAGTAATTTCTGGTGAGGATAGTAGTTGAGGGATATTAACAGTGGTACCACCAGGAAATTGAATGGCTAAGGGTTGTGGGTCAGAGGATTCAGATGATTGAGGTTCAGGGGTTTGAGCCTCAGAGTGTTGAGACTCAGAGTGTTGAGACTCAGGTTGTGGAGATGATTTATGTTGAGGTGAAGGTGGATTAAGTTCTGGTTGTGGAGATGGAGGTTGTGGAATTTCTGGTTGTGGTGAATGTGGATCTTCTGGTATTGGTGAGAGTGTAGTTTCTGGTTGAGGTGAGTGGGGAGTCTCTGGTTGAAGATTTGGATTTTCTGTATGGAGAGCGGAAGAGTGTTGATCTATTTTTGAAAGAACTTTTTCAAGTTCTGGTTCTGTTGTGGTTGTAGGTTTGGCGCGGGATCTTCTGAGGGTTAATGACTCAGAAGGGTCAAACTCAGGTTCAGTATCATCAATGGTTGGAATTGGGATTTCAAATGAAGCTGGGATTGGAATAAATGTTGGAACAAATGTTAGAACAACAGATGAATTTAAAACATTAACAGAAGACAGATTACCTCTCTTCTTTGGGGTATGCTGAGACGGTCCTTCTGATGCAGCCTTTCTCTTCTTAGTTTTATTCAGAGTAACCTCTGGTGTTTGCTGGTGCAGATCTTTAATGTTCAAATCAGGATCTGTGCCATCAGCTTTACAAGCATCCAAGTATCTGAGAACAATGACTGGTTTAGAGTCAATCTCAGAGAACATAGGAAAGTCGTCCAGAGGGACTCTTCTGCTGGTGATTTCAGCATGAGAATTGACGCTGGGCTCCTTCCTTATATTCTCTATCAGCTTCATCTTCTTCAGATTCTTGGCATTCAGCTGCTTGCCAACAGAAGGTTCTAGAGAGCTTATTTCCTATGCCTCTGTCAGGTGTTCAATCAGCCTATTCTCCGTTAGAATATCTGATATCAATCTGCCGAAGGTTATCCAATCCCTTTTAGCCCTTTCTTCTTCTCTCGTTTCCTTGACGCTTGTCTTCAGATGATTGAATAGAAGGTGAGTTAGGTTGATCTTGGACTTCTTTGCAATAAAATAAATCAGAAATTGTTGATCTATGTTTATATAGTCAGGAGAGCTTGTAGGCTTCATGTGGTTGAAGCAGCCCAGAATAATCTTCGCCCAAATTCTGTGCTGGTCTTTCAAATCTCTGATTTTGCTAGAGGGAACCCCATGTGTGAAAATCTCTCTTGCAATTAGGGCAGAGTTTGCACATCTATCTGCCATGTCAATACATCGGATATCACCACCAGTGTATCCAATCAGCCTTGCAATGTGATCTTCAGTAATCACTATCTTCTTTCCCATGATATACGAAGTAACCTGATGAGTTGAGGAAGACGCATGAATCCAGAATTCTTTAACCAAGATGGGGAACGTTGGACCCACCAACCTATCAAAGTACCTTTCCCAACCTTGTGCCTTAATTTTTTCAGACAAATCAAAGCCATTTTCCTTCAAACTGTTGAAATCTACTATCAATTATGACAGAACTTCCAAGTTCTTGACTGGAGTTAGGAGCATTCTGAAAGGAATCTGATACTGTTCAGAAGAAGCATCTTGCTTGGAACCTGCAGAAGGTGTGCTAGAGGATGCCATGTTCACACAAGGGTTTTTGAGAAAAAGCTTGAAAAAGGGTTTCTTTGAGAAAAAGCTTGAAAACACAGAAAATATTTTGAAGATTGTAAGTGACGGTAAAAAGTGAATGAATGATGTTTAAGGCGTTTAAATAGGTTTCAAAAAGTGTTTTGAAAATATAAACATTTTAAGAGAGAGAATTAAATCATGATTACTAGCATTTAATGTTGGCTGATTTTGGGGGATTTAGAAAGATATTTGGAACGGTTACCCATGACATGTGTCTCAATGCATCCAATCAGCGTTTTGCCTTCTCAGAAGCGTGCACGCATGTTCTGCCTCAGGAATTAGCTGATGACTGGATGACACTTGTTTGATTTAGTGAACAGGACGTTTATCCTTGAAATGAAACGCTCAGATCTTTATGGATAGACTCTGATACAATCTGCATGTCTAAATTTCTGAAAGAAGATTGATCAGAAGTTCATAGTAAAATAAAACAAATTCTAAAGGTTAATATATAAAATTAAAACATTTTCACTCTGGGCAGAGCTTCATGCTGAGATGTTTCAGAATGAAGTTGAACCTATCTTCAGAAAGTGGTTTTGTGAAGATATCAGCCCATTGATGGTCTGTATCAATAAATTTTAAGTTTAAAATGCCTTTCAGAATGTAGTCCCTAATGAAATGATGTTTTATTTCTAAATGCTTAGCCCTAGAATGAAAAATTGGATTTTTACTTAAGCAAATGGCAGAAGTGTTGTCACAGAGTATAGGAATGTTACTCTCAAATATCTGGAAGTCTTCAAGCTAACTTTTCATCCAGAGCATTTGTGTGCTGCATCCTGCTGCTGCTATGTATTCAGCTTATGCTGTTCATAGCGCAATTGTGGATTGCCTTTTGCTGGACCAAGAGATCAGATTTTCTCCCAGAAACTGGCAGCTTCCAGAAGTACTTTTACGCTCTACTCTGTCTCCACCAAAGTCAGCATCACAGTAACCTACTAAGCTATAATCACTAGATTTTCTATAAAATAAACCCAGATTAGTAGTACCTTTCAGATACTTGAAAATTCGCTTAACAACTGTTAAGTGACATTCTCTAAGATCTGATTGGAATCTTGCACAAATCCATACACTAAATAAAATATCAGGCCTTGAAGCCGTCAGATAAAGAAGAGAACCAATCATATCTCTGTAGACCTTCTGTTCTACCTTTTTGCTTACCTCTTCTCTTTCCAGAATGCACATGGGATGCATTGGAATCTTTGATGACTTACATTCTGAGAGATCAAATTTCTTCAGAAGTTCTCTGACATATTTGCTCTGATGAATGTAAGTTCCCTCTGGA
This sequence comes from Vicia faba, assembly GCA_948472305.1. Lineage (NCBI taxonomy): Eukaryota > Viridiplantae > Streptophyta > Magnoliopsida > Fabales > Fabaceae > Vicia > Vicia faba. The sequence goes on from OX451738.1 coordinate 1,517,881,084, forward strand.
GTTTGATTGATCTGAATTTCCAGAAAGAATTTCAGTTCCCCCATGAGGCTCATCTCAAATTCTGCCTGCATACACTTAGCAAATTTTCTTCCAAGAGAAGGATTAGTAGATCCAAATATAATATCGTCAACATAAATCTAACACACTAAGATGTCATTCTTAACTGTCTTACAGAATAAGGTTGTGTCCACTTTCCCTCTGGTGATTTCTTTTTCTAACAGAAAGTTACTTAGTTTTTCATACCAAGCTCCGGGAGCTTGTTTCAGACCATACAGTGACTTCTTTAGTTTGAAAACATATTTTGGATTTTTTGTACTTTCAAAACCAGGGGGTTGGTGCACATAAACCTCTTCTTCTATATAGCCATTTAATAATGCACTCTTGACATCCATCTGATAAAGAGTGATGCCTTTATTAACAGCAAAAGAAATTAAAAGTCTGATAGATTCTAACCTGGCGACTGGAGCAAAGGTTTCTGTATAGTCTATCCCATCTTGTTGACTATAACCTTGTGCTACCATTCGTGCCTTGTTTCTGATGACTTCACCTTGTTCGTTCAGTTTGTTTCTGAACACCCATTTTGTTCCAATGACGTTGAATCCTTTTGGTCTGGGAACTAGATCCCACACGTCATTTCTGGTGAATTGATTCAGCTCTTCTTGCATTGCTAGAATCCAGTCGTTGTCCAGAAGTGCTTCATCAATTGAAGAAGGTTCAATCAGAGAAACAAGTCCCATGAGGGATTCTTCATAGTTTATGAAGCTGGCTCTTGTTCTGATTGGATCTTCCTTTCTTCCTAAGATTATTTCTTTTGGGTGATCCATACTGCTTCTGGATAGTCTTTTCTGAGGTTGATCAACAGATGTTGCTGGATTACTCGCAGTGCCTCTTTCTGATGTTGAAGGAGTATCTTTGTTGAGAGCTTCTGATGACTTGTCTTTAGAACCTTTGAATTCAACTTCCATATCTGCAAAGACTTCATTCTGCTTTGACTTTTCAGAGTCAAGCTTGTCATCAAAATGAGCACTGATTGATTCTTCCATAATCTGTGTTTCTGTATTGTATACTCTGTACCCTCTTGAGCATTCAGAGTATCCTAACATAATACACTTCCGTGCTTTAGAGTTAAACTTGTTCAAACAATTTTTTGTGTTTAACATAAAGCAAGTACATCCAAATGGATGAAAATATGAAATGTTGGGCTTTCTGTTCTTCCACAATTCATATGGAGTCTTTTTCAGAATAGGTCTTATAGAGATTCTATTCTGAATGTAGCACGCTGTGTTTATTGCCTCTGCCCAGAAGATCTTAGCAACGTTTGTCTCATTGATCATGGTTCTGGCCATTTCTTGCAATGTTTTGTTCTTTCGTTCTACAACTCCATTTTTCTGGGGATTTCTAGGACAAGAGAAATCATGCAGAATGCCTCTGTCATTAAAGAATGATTCAAAATCTTTGTTTTCAAATTCTCCACCATGATCACTTCTGACTTTAACGATTCTAAGATCCTTTTCATTCTGAACTTGGTTACAGAATGTGACAAACACAGAGTGTGACTCGTCCTTGTGTCTTAAGAACTTTACCCATGTCCATCTGCTATAGTCATCTACGATTACTAACCCGTACTTCTTGCCACTGACTGAAGTAGTTTTAACTGGTCCAAATAAGTCAATGTGCAGAAGTTCTAATGGGTTAGAGGTGGAAACAACGTTTTTAGATTTGAAAGCAGGTTTTGCAAACTTGCCTTTCTGACACGCTTCACACAGAGCATCTGAATTGAACTTCAAATTATGAAGTCCTCTTACCAGATTGAGTTTGTTAATCTGAGATATTCTTCTCATACTAACATGCCCCAATCTTCTGTGCCAGATCCATTGCTCGTTGTTAACAGACAGAAGACACTTTACATTTTGACTTTTCAGTTCATAAAGTTTGATTTTATAAATGTTGTTTTTCCTCTTTCCATTTTAATAGGATAGTCCCATCTTTCTGACTAACATCTTTACATGATTTTTGATTAAAGATTATATCATAACCGTTATTACTTAATTGACTTATGGATAACAGATTATGCATTAATCCTTCTACTAATAGAACATTATTTATAGAGGGAAGATTTCCACTACCTACTGTTCCAGAGCCAATGATCTTTCCCCTCTGATTGCCTCCAAAGCCTACGTGGCCTCCAGGCTTAAGTTCCAGGCTTTGGAACATATGCCTTCTTCCCGTCATGTGTCGTGAGCAGCCAGAGTCCAGGTACCATGACTGGTGTTTCTGATTTGCTGCTAAAGATATATGCAACATGTATTATTTTATCCTTAGGTACCCATATTTTCTTGGGTCCTGATTTGTTAGCTTTACCAAAACTCTGGTTGAATTTTGGTTTCACAGAATAATTATTACTAGTATATTTAATGTCATGTGTGTGACCATACACAAAGTGTGAATTCAGAGGAGTGCGTTTAATAACTAGATCCATGGAATTCTTTGGTGTAGGTACCTTACCTTGGTATCCTATTCCCTTTCTTCCGTTTCTGCTAACTCCATAGATCATTGAAGCCATTTTGCTTCTATCTATGCTTTTAGCAAGGAACTTCTGAAAGCTGTGATCATAATCCTTGATGATCTCATCAGCGCTGCTGGGAGTTTCAGAAATTGTTTCCTTCTGAGAGTTTTGTAAAAGATTTTCTAATTTTCTAATTTTATTTTTTAACTCAAAATTTTCCAATTTAAGACTCTCAGTTTTATCAGAGTCAGAATCAAGATTCCTTTTCAGGTTTCTGAATTTAACTCTGATCTGCTAATATCTTTCCATAATTTTGTTAAGGCTTTCAGCAAGTTCAGCCTTAGTAAAATTAATTTCAAAGTCAGGGAATACCTCTTCGGTGTCTGATTCAGAGTCTGATTCAGAAGCTTCACTGTCTTCTGATATGTTAGCCATGAGAGCTATGTTTGCTCTCTCATCATTTGATTCTGATTCAGCTTCAGACGAGTCAGAGTCATCCCATGTAGCCATGAGACTCTTCTTCTTTTCCCTTCCAAACTTATTTTTGGGCTTTTCCCTCTGAAGCTTTGGACAGTCACTCTTGTAGTGTCCTTGCTCGTTGCACTCATAGCAGATGATGTCCTTGGTGTTTTCCTTTCTGCTTCCTAAGGAGCCTTCAGATCTTCTGAATCCAGAGGAGGAGTATGATCTTCTGTATCTGGAGGAGGACTCATTCTGATCGGATCTTCTGGTATTCCTGAACTTTCTTTGCCTCTGCTTCCATAGCTGATTCACTCTTCTGGAGAGGAGGGAAAGTTCGTCTTCTTCTGATGAGGACCCATCAGAGGTTTCTTCAACAGCCTGCAAAACTTTAGAGTCAGATTTTCTGTTATATTTTAACGCTAAAGGCTTACCTTGCTTCTGAGGTTCATTAGCTTCTAGCTCTATCTCGTGATTTCAGAGGGAGCTGATAAGTTCCTCCAGAGAGATTTTGTTGAGATCTTTAGCTAGCTTCAGCGTTGTAACCATTGGCCTCCACTGTTTTGGCAAGCTTCTGATGATCTTCTTGCCATGATCAGCAGTAGAATACCCTTTGTCCAGAACTTTGAGACTAACCACCATAATTAGAAATCTTGAGAACATAGTTTCAATAGATTCACTTTCTTCCATTTTGAATGCCTCATACTTCTGAATTAGCGCAAGAGCTTTAGTTTCTTTGACCTGAATGTTGTCTTCATGCGTCATTCTGAGAGAGTCAAACATACTCTTTGTAGTGTCTCTGTTAGATATCTTTTCATATTCAGCGTAAGAGATGGCACTGAGAAGAATAGTTATGGCCTTGTGGTGATTTTTGAAGTCACACTTTTGTTGATCAGACATTGCCTTCCTGTCAATATTCTGACCACTTGCATTCACTGGGTGCGTGTATCCATCTGTCACCATGTCCCACAGATCAGCATCATGTGCCAAAAAGAAGCTTTTTATTCTGTCTTTCCAGTAATCAAAATTCTCTCCATCAAAGACTGGAGGTTTGCCGCTGAATCTGTCTCTATCTTCATTGTTGTCATTGCTGGTGTGTTGATATGTTCCTGCCATTGTGTTTTTCTGACGCTGGATCTTGTACTGACACGGTTAAGTGTTTTAGCTCAGAACCAGGCGCTCTGATGCCAATTGAAGAAGTGAAAAACACAAGAAGGGGGGTTGAATTGTAAAACTTGAAATCAAATGTAGACAACACGTTATTTTTATCCTGGTTCATTTGATCTCAAACTACTCCAGTCCACCCGTCAAGGTGATTTCGCCTCTCTCCAACGAGGTCTTAATCCACTATATTCAACTGAATATTACAACTGCTTTAACAACTGCTAAAGCCTTCTTGAGTCTAAACCACAGACCGGTTTCTCAAGGAATTTCTTTCTTACAGATAACTGAATACTATGTGTGTTGAATGTTTTCTACAAAAACTCTATATCACAACTGTGATAATACACAAATTAAGCTTATGTGAAACTGGGATGCTATAACTATGGAGTAAGCAATTTGAGAGATATAGCAAGCTGTATGAGTGAGGATGAAGATGATTTGCTCTTGGCGTGTAAAGAGTTGTAGAGCATTAGCCAATTCATTTCTCACTGACTTGTTTATATAGCCTTGGAAAAGATACGTTGTAGTCAATTATTCCATTTCAAAGCCCATTACGTTCTTTCCATATTGAGAAGATCTTTGTCTTGGAATACAGCTGTTGGTAATAAAGTGTCTTGAATGCACAATGCCGTTGTCAAATAAGCGTGTCATTGGCTTTGGTTTATTCTGACGCTTCTAGGTGCTGATGATATTGCTTTGGTCTTGATCAGAGTTTAGAGATGTTAAGCGCAGATCTGTTCATCAAGCTTCAGCGTAAGCACATGCTTTGATCTTCTGATGCTGGCATATGATATTTCATCTTCTGATGCTGATGTTGACATTCTTATGCTGATATCCATCAGAGTTTCTGTAAAATGCACAATGTAATTTTTAGGTAGCATATATGTCTCATATGAATTATACAATTTATTTAATCTAGCATTTTGTTATCATCAAAACTTTAACTTAGGGTAGTAGATTCAAACTTTGTTCTAACACCATCGTTGGAATTTGAGGGACTATCGAAAGGGACGAAATGGTCATTGAAGGAAATATGTAAGGATACCTTAACATTTTGAAGGGATTATCATCATAGGATCATTTCTCGTAGGCAACTCGAGGGACAGTAAGGGACTATGATCTCTATGACGACTTTCAATTACGGGTCTTTGCTAAGATAACCCTACATTCGAGGGACATGACCATTGTTTCCGAGGTAACCAAGTGAGGTATACCCTAAGGGTGCAAGTGTGCAGCAGTGTTTGTTTTTAGATATTTATCTTGTAATTAAATGATTTATTTAATTGGCTAAGCATACAAGCCTAGGTTGCTAACAATTATATACAAGCATATAAAATAAAAGCGAGAAAATAAAAGAGTCCTGCGCTATTACAAGGCTTTTGGGAATATACATAAATATTTGACTGAAAATAAAAATGCGGAAATTAAAACCCTAATTAAACTATTACAAACCGGGCGCAGTTACATCAATTAATCGTACGGCAAAAATAATTAAGCACGAGAATTAAAAACTGGAGAAAAGTTTAAAATCCTAAAAAAACCTAATTTGATCATTAAAATATTTTTGGACTTTTTTGTGAAAAAGATTTGAATTTAACATAATTTCTAATTGATTTTAATTAAAAATAAATTAAAGTTTAAGAAATTAATTTATTTACAAAAATTAAATTTATTAAAAGAAAAGAACTAAATCCTATTTTTTGTGACCTTTTTGATTTTATGATTTTATAAAAAAATTATTAATGAAAATAACTAAACTAATTTAAACAAAATAAAATAATAGAATTAAAGGAGAAAGAAAAAAATAAGCCTGAGGGGGTGTAGGCCCAAACGGGGGTTGTATTGCAGAAATTCTGTCAAGGCCCAGTCTGGTTGGCCCAATACAGTGTTGGATTTAGTGTGTTGCGCTTGGAGCGTTCACCATGCGCCTGCATGCTTGAGGCGTTGGATCTGGTTGCATCTTGATCCAATGATGTTGACTTGGAGGCCCTATGGTGTGCGCGCATATGATGAAAGCATGGGCCTGTAATGAAATATTAAGAAAAATATTATGTAGGAGGCAGGGATCGAACCCCTGTCCTCCTACACACGTGCGTCCTGAAGTACTTACTACTTGCCACCGGGCCAACTGGCCTTTTGATAAAAATAATGAAAAACAGGTAATATATTCAGCAATGAGTTAGTGTTATAAAAAAACCCGTGAGATTCAAACTATCCAACCACGCCTTCATCTTCTTCAAGGAAACTGTTGTTTTAGGTAAGGACCTTTACCTACGGATACAAGTTGTAACTATAACCCTTCAAATCTTAAAAATCAATAACAGGCAAGATAAATCAAATCCAAACATACATATCAAATCTTTTTGATCTCGTGAGTATGATGGTATCAATCTTTTGCCCTGATTTTACCTGTATCAAAAAGCCCTAAAACACAACCTTAAACCCTAACAATGGAAGTTATCCATACATGCGTCAAAACTCATAATTAATCATACAAATGCATTCTAAATGATGATACAAACATGAAGGTATGCTTAAAAATTGTTTATAATGCATAAATTTGCAGAACCAAATTCAAGAAAAGTAGCAAACCGTGAAACTCATGTAGAACATTTCTGGGTGTGCTGAGGTTTGATAATGGTCCCAATAGCTCCCAAATATTTCCAGGAGTTGATTGCTAGCCTTGAAGCACCTTGAATTTCCCTCTAACGCAAAATCCGATTACCTCTTTCTTTGTCAAAAGTTAAATTATCTTCTCTCAATCCACAAGGCAAAACCTTCTTTTTTAGATCTGGGAATGTTGTGCATATATAGTATGATCAATTAGGTCAATAAAATTGGATTCAATCTTTGCAAATTTGTGAAAAGGATTGGATTTGTTTCTTGTATGATTTATTTCTAAAATAAGCCAAATTATGATCTTTTTTAATCCAATTAGCCCTTGCTCGAATTTTCCTGATTTGCTAGTTGTTCATGGACTCCTAATATGCTCATAAAAACAAATCTTGGATTTTATTTCATTATTCTACTATTTAAATTGATTTATTTTGATTTAAATGGATAAAAAATCAAAATAAATAATGAAAATAATAAAGTAATAGGTGGATAAGCTCAGGGGTCATGGGTCCTCTTAGGAATAAGTTTCAAACAAGAAAACATGGGCCCATTTGGAAGAAAAGTCATTTTGATCAATGTTGACTTCATGCAAATTTCCAAAAATTGGTCAACTTTGACAATACATATCTCCTTCAATTTTAACCCTAAGAGGGTGTTCTTGTACTGTTTATAAAGCTTAGGATGTCCCCTAAGCAACCTCTTTGGTTTCATCTCAATTGGATCTTCCATGTTCATGTAAGAAGCTCTGACCCAAAAGGTGTTTTTGTTGACTTTTTGAAATGACCTATAATGTATGAATTTATATATTTTCGTGAGGGCATTTTTTGAACTTGAGGATTGAAGATGAGTTGTAGGGAATTTAATCCTCTTCAAAATGAGCCTTGGATGAGAAATTTCTGATAAAGTATGAGAAGGTTATGCATAGTAAAAGTTTGGTTGACTTTTCCTATAGAAACCCTAATTTAGCAACTTTTGAGTTGTGATGAATTTGGGGCATTCCTTGAGGAATCATGATCAACCCTTGATAAAATGATGAATATCAATTCAAGATATTGATGTTGACCAAAAATCTTGAAGTTTGACTGCATGTGGGCCACAATTGTCTTTTGACCTAATATAGTTGATTTCCAGGAATTTGAGCAGTTGACTGAGCAAACTCCTTGTGCAAGGCTTGAAACACGGCATGGATAATCTTGAGGACATATTAAGACCATGGAAAAGATTTGAGTCCTTTGGAGCTCACCCATCTTGATGAAAATGGAAACCCTGGTTTAAGGCTCATTACCCTATGAGAGAATTTGTCTGGTTAATTATTGGGCATCCTTGAGCAAGTTGAGGACTTCAATGAGCATGTGTTGAGTAAAATTGATAGGGAAAATTTTGGGGTACAACATACATTATGGCTGGGGCGAAACTCCTAGGAGTTTTCTTTACTGGCTTTTTTCCAGTTTTTATTGGCAATCTCAACTCTACCAAGTCCCTGCTTAAACTAGGCATTTTATTATAGTCCCAGACAAGACAATCTTTAAATTCTTTAATTAAAGATATTACCTCAGATTTCAGCTCTTTGTCGATATTGGCGCTGATATATGTTGGTCTTTTATCCCCATCTTTGCCAAGATTCACTTCTTCTAATGGGTCATGTGGGTGCATCTTTTTTGGCACCATTGAGTCCTTTTCAAAACCTAGGGGTTCATCGTCATAAATGCAGTCCAGATGCTGCTTGTCGATGCTTTCCTCAACCATTTTTGGCTTGTCTGGTGGTTTTGGCTCAATAGCCAAAATGATTCCCTCTCTTGGTATTTGAGATTTATTGGATTTTATAGCCATATCTTCTTCAGCTTCTAAAACCGAATTCAACTTGTTTTCAGAAATATATGCAAAATATTATTTAGAGCTTCTAGCTCAGACATCATCATCTGTGATGTATCCCCAGCCTATCGGTCGGATTCCTCCATAGTATTTTTCTTCTAAGGGCTCTACATCCCAAATGAAACCATGAGTCTCATGTAACTTAAAAGAAACAAATGCCTCATCCAAATTAGGATAGACATCTTCAGCTGGGTTGGAAGGAGAGATGTTAGCTAACTTTCTCTCAAATTTCCTTTTCCCAACATTATTCACATCAATCATGAAATATCCTTGATCCTCTTCGATATTTTCTACTATTCCATCCTCCCTCCAGATCACCAGAAGCTGGTACATAGAAGATGGCACAACCCTTACGCCATGTATCCATTCTCTTCCCACCAGAAGGTTGTAGCTTGGTTTGGCGCTGATTACCATAAATATAGTTGGCCTGATAATGGTGCTGACAGTTATGTCTACTTGGATCACACCCATGGTGCCTCCAGATTTCCCCCCGTAGTCTGATAAGACCACGTTGTGAGATCTTATATCAGTGTCATACTTTCTGATTTTCTTAAACAGGTGGTGTCGCATAATATTTATCGTAGCACCACAATTTATCAAGACTTTGTTGATAGCTATCCCTTCAACTTTAGCTCGGATTAAAAGAGGTTTTAGATGGATTTTCATAGCCATGCTTGGTTTTTCAAAAAACCCATCTTGGTTCTCTACAAAACCATTATTCATCACAAAATAACATGTAGGCTCATGTAAAGACATTTTCTCGGCGTCGGCATCTGCCGAATCTTCTACTTCAAGGAGACAATCAGATTCAGCCAGCAAGATTGACACCATATGAACCAAGATATTCAGGCTCTCCTCAGAATCTGACTTGAAGTCATCAGTGACTTCTTTAGAGTATTTGACATTTGGTAGGCTGATGAACTCTCTTACCCGTTCCTTTGCAGCGGTATCTGTAGCGGTAGAAATGTTCAAGACTAAGCCATTGGATTGACTAGACTTTATATAAATCAAAAATAAAAATCGCCACTGTGCTTTATTGTTTCCAAAGGAATGGGAAAATAGCGAATAACCCAGAAAAGGGGGAAAGATTCAAGGTAAGGGGGTTGGTTATGCAAAGGGAAGGTATTAGCACCCTAAACATCTACGGTACTCCACAGGAACCTCTTTGTAAAATCTATATATTTTGGCTATAAAATGTGTTCTATATAAAATGGATGGTGGAGGTGAGAAAAGAAATGTATTTTTTATGATTTTTGCACCTGCCGCGGTTGTGAACCTTTAGTGCCTACGTACCACCTTTCGTGCAATAGGGGATCAGGGTACACGTAGTTCCTCTTTTAAAAAATTTGAAACACAAGTGTGTTGGTTAATTTTATGAGATAAGACATCATCGTCATTGTCCGTGTGGAAAACATAATTACTACCCACAATCATGAGAAAGGAGAATTTGCATCATCTAAAAGTGGAGGATATGGCTTGGATTTTAAAATCAATAATGCCTCACTCAACACCCAAGTGGAAAATATCTGTCTTCACTACATGTTGTATAAGTATAGTTGTTTGCATCACTACAAGGATTGACAAGAGTCTAATATTTTAAGAAAAGTTTAAAGGTAAAAGCCAAAGTGGCAAAATGGTTTTAAATGAGATTGGTTGACTTTTAGTCTTCTCACAAAAATGTCAGGGTATTATTAAATTGATTGAAGTTTTTTTTTGTGAAAATATTTTGAAAATGCATGGACCTAAATCCAAGTTTATTATGAAAGTGTTTAAGTTTCAAAACAAGAAGAGTTTAAAAAGGAGGGAGAAGATTTTTGAAATTAAAGAAGATGGGAGGAGTAGAAGAGGCTATCCTAAAGCATAAGGTAAAAGTTAAGGATAAGGACCATCTAACCAACAAGAAGCCAGAACTTGACATTATGAGGCAAGATAGAATTCCGATTCTTTGGATTGGAACCAAGAAAGCAAAGATACTAGACCTCTTCAAATGTATTAAGTCTTCACAAAAATTGGGCAGAGTAACGGCTGTATACGGGTGAATTCTAGATTACAAACAAAGGATGTAATCACAAAAACCTGCACACAAAAACAAACAAGCAACCCAATGTCTTGAGGTAAACCTCAAGAGCTCCAGACAAAATAATCAGATAGGATCACAAGGTCTCCAAGATAGGCCAAGGTTTCTAATCCTAAGTCCAAGAAAATGTCTCATTCTCCATAATGTCAAGGATAGTAACCAAATAGTCCAAGTATCATTAAATATTTTTTAGGGTTTATGTTGATTATTAAGTATCTTAAGAAAAGAAAAAGAAAAGCTCAAGTGAGCAAAATAAAAATGGCAAGAAGATAAATGCTCAAATGAGCAAAGATGAAAATGGCATGAAATGAAAAATGCTAAAAAATAAATAAGACATAAAGCATAAAAGAATAAGAGAATAAAATAAACAAGTCAATAATTAGTGGTTAGTTGGATGACCATCTTGAAACTTGCATTTGGAACTCATTAGAGGATTGGTAGAACCAAAGCCTCCACACAACAAGTTGCATTTACTTTTTGTCAAGTATATCATCCATTTGGAATTCTCATAAGCACCATTTACTGATCAACGATGTTTAAGTGATCCGCGTTGACCAAAGGTGTTGTAGATCCATCAGAGGATTGATAGAACCAAAGCCTCCACACAATGAATCTCAAGGTTATTGGATCAAAGAGATCAAATTAACATACTTGGGCTTGCAATCATAAGTTTGGGCCACGAATGATCATTTATTCGAATCAGGACAAAATTTAGCGCTATGTTAAGCAATCGTAAGTGGACTTGTATAGAAGTCACACCTATTTTGAGGCCGGTCAATAGCAATCTATGCACCATTTGTTTTGAGACATGATATAGAGATCATGCTCCAACAACATTTAGTGCAATGAGAAGGGGATGAGATGAAGAGGAATTAGGGTAAAAGAGAAACCACATTTGAATTAATATTTAATCAAACTATTATTAAAATCATTCATCCATTTTTTGTGGAGTTAAACTCAACACCATGGATCCAATGATGTTAATAAAGTCATGATAAAAAAAATCAACCCAAGACAGCCAGAAAATAATCACAAAATAATAATATAATTAATATATACATAAAAAGATTAAAAAATGTTTAAAAGAAAGGAAAATAATGAGGAAAATATCAATTATATTCAAATTAATCAAGAAATGAAAAATGAGACCATAGAAAAATCAGAAAAGAGGTCAAGTAATTTTATAAAACTTTTGGTAATTTTTAAAAGTCAGAAACTATTTTTAAAAATTAAAATAAATGGGTAAAATAAACAAAAATAGTAAAAAATAGTAAAGTCAGAAACAAAAATAAAATAAGGTCACCAATATTTGTCACAATATCATTGGATCATTCCATAATATTTTCAGAATTAAAAATGTATAAAAATATTTTTAAACATTTAAAACAAATTAAATAAGTGTAAAATTCATAAAAAAATACCAAAACACATAATTATATTGTGAAAAAATAAAAATTAAAAACAACCACACCCTCGCACCAAATTTATATAAACTGTAGGTCAAGCAATTTGGAAAGAAAGTTTTGAAAATGGATTTGAAAATTCATAGTCAAAACGATTTTCCAGATGAAAGTAAGTGTTGCGACTAGAACCAAGGAAATGAGAGCATCACAGTGATATCAAAGTTTTGAAGAATTGATGAAGGAATCTACCTATTGAAGTTGAGTTGCAGAGCTCTGAAACTGGACTTCTATGGAGCAATATAGGGCACGATTCTTGAATGTAATTATATGGTTAGCTTCAGGGAAGATCAAGGAAGGTGAATTGAGGGAAAAATGGATTGAAAAAGGCTTGATAATTGATTTTGAAGTTGCTAAATTCTGGGTTGTGAAGCAAGTTTGGCAGGGTGATTCTGGCTATCTAAGCTTGGGAAATTGAATAGGGGATGACCCTATATTTATAGGGAAGCAAATGGGATCAAAAGGAATAGCAAATGATGCGTTTTGGAAGGAATTCGTGTGGGTTTGCATCATGAAGAAAGTGTGACTCAAACTTGATTAAAACTCAGACAAATCGTGCGTTTCATGATGCTAATCACTTCTGGCAAATTGCTAAACATGATTAGAACCAAAACAAAGATTTCAAAATCCCGACTTTGTGAAAAATTCAGTTTCAACCTACCAAATTCAAATCCATGGCATTTCCTCCTCAAGGGGTCTTAGGGCATAATTCTTGATTCTTTGGAAAGATGAGGTTACAAGCTTTGCAACGGAAAAGGAATGGAATCAAATGGATGCTTGAGTTGAAAGTTACATGGAAATATTTCAAATTCTTCTTTAAAAATGACCTATAATCCTTTGTATCCAAACATGGCCTTCCACTTAGAATTTGCTCTTGACCAAAAAAGATGGAATGTAGTAGATCTCTTGAATGACATTTTGCAATTTGAACCACTCAAAATCTCCAAAAATTCAGCAAGTTATGACCTGTTGAAGTTGGCCAAAAATCATGAAATGACCTATAAATTTTGCATTCTTAAGGAAACTTCCATCCATTTTCTTACTTTGAACATAAAATAAGGCACGAAGTACACATCCTTAAGATCATCATGGAAAAATAATGGGCTCAAGGTGATAAAAATTGACCAAGTTATGACCATTTGAAATCACATATGGAAAATTGGGGATTCATCTGGATGACTTGTAATCTTTCTTCTTCACCAAGTTCCTTCCACATGAAAACTCCTTGGAAATTTTGAAGTGATTTGTTGGTAACTCTTTGAAGAGAAGTATGTTTTTGGAATCACTCAAAAATACCAAAAGATGAGAAAGATATGCTCCTTTGAAGTTCAAAAACCCTAGCTTTTAGATCAAGAAAATGCTTTAAGGATCTTTGACAAGTTTGAACAAACTTCTTGTGCCAATATTCTTCCTTTGTGATAATAAGTTGTTGAGGATGATGATGAGAACTCATAGCCACCAAAACCACTTCCATATCTTGAAATTAGAGAGAAATATGCTCTTGCGACCAATAGGAACAAGACCTTGTCCAATCATGACAACTCCTTCCCTTAACCCTTTGCACTTTTGAATCAATTTTGATAACTTTGAAATATGTTGAACCAAAATGAGCTTTGTCATTCCATTTCTTCCAAAATCACTCCAATAGTGAGGTTTGGATTTCTCAAGCTATTGACTAGGGCATGGAAATAAACTCATGAACCCATGAAGCAACTTGCTAAACCTCATTGCCTTTACCTACATTATTAACAAGTAAGACAAACCAAAATTGCATTTTATTAATTAGAGAGAAAATCAAAGCAAAATATTCATAATCACAAAAGAAAATAAGTCAAGGTGCTTGGTAACTCCTCAAAAGAGCAAGGCTAAAGATAGGGACAAGAACCAAAAGCCCTAATGTGACCTTGTTGTGATTGAAACAATATGGTATGATGAAGGAATCTTAGGGGCAAATTTTGGGGTACAACAGTATCAACTTTGACCATGTATTTCTTTCCAACACCTGTTTTGTTTGCAGTATTCTGCTCAGCATCTTTCCTTCCGGCCTTCCTTCGACGCTGGAAACGCCTCCATTGAGTCCTAGTCATGTGATTCTTACCCATGTAGTTCTCAGAGACATGACTCTTTTTCTTAGACCTGAAATCACGCCTATAAGGGACAACCGACTTTCCTTTATCTCTAGCAGTGGAAATACTTTTTTGTGTCTCCATTTTTCCTTAAGGCTTAATCCATATGCCTCTATGGGCACTGACAGATGGAATGAAACTCCTTGGTTTGGATTGGAATTTTCTCACAGAATTTCTTGAAGTCCACTCTTTCTTCTGATGGAACCTTTTGTTAGAGAATTTGTTTTTGGTTTTCTCTAGATGTAGCCTCTGAAAGTTTTCAGCTGCAATTTTTTCAGTAAGAGCACCATATCTAGGGAATAAACAAGCTTGTGAGCCCTTGTTATTGCATCAGTATAAAAAATCTAGTAGATATTATTCAGGCTTGGGTACACTTCATCCAAGCTGATGTCAGGAATTTCATCAGTTCCTTCGACCATATCTGCATCCTCAAATTCAGTGATTTTTTCCGTATGGATATCGACAGGATCTACAAACAACTCTTCTTCTTGTTGAAGAGGATCAACATCAATTTTCATTTTTCGGTTAGAAAACTTCAATCTCCCTTCCTGCAGTGATTTCTTCAAAAGATCCCTGAAAAGAAAACATTGAGAGGTTGTGTGACCAAGATAATTATGATACTTGCAAATACCTTTTTTTTGTCGTTGTTCTAATGATGGTAACTTAGCACCCGGAGGTACTAAAATTTGACCATCTTTGACCAGCAAATCAAAAATTTCTTTACCTTTAGTGACATCAAAAGTATAAGTTTTCGCCGGAAATTTTGGATTATTCTCTATAAGTTTTTTTTTCCTTTAGAGGGGAATAAAAATTTACATTCATAAGAAGGTACTGGCTTCATCTCAGCCACATCAACCTCTACCTCAGTTGGTGAGATATAATCAGCTTCATAAATAGGATTTGTATCATCAAAGTTTACAAAGGCCACTTTTTCTTTTTTAGCCTTGGCATGTTTGACTTTTTCTAATCTCAGACGTTCAAGATGTCGAACTCTATCAGCTAACTGTGCCATACTTTTCATAAAAGTTGGGTCTATTTTCTTCCTAATGGAATAGTCCAAACCCCCAGCTTCCATTTGAACAAGTTCATGTTCAGGCACCTATGTAAAGCACCTTGCCTTCAACGAGCGAAACCTATTTAAATAATCATCAATACTTTCAGCAAATCTTCTTTTTATGTTTGTGTAGCGGTATAAATGTTTAAGACTAAGCCATTGGATTGCCTAGACTTTATACAAATCAAAATAAAAATCGCCATCGTGCTTTATTGTTTCCAAAGGAATGGGAAAAGAGAGAATAACCCAAAAAGAGGGGGAAAGATTCAAGGTAAGGGGGTTGGTTATGCAAAGGGAAAGTATTAGCACCGTAAACATCTAGGATACTCCGTTGGAGCCTCTTTATAAAATCTGTATATTTTGGCTATGAAAAATGTTGTATATAAAAAAATGGATGGATGAGGTGAGAAAATAAATATATTTATTTTATAATTTTTGCACCCGCCGCAGTTGTGAACCTTTAGTGCCTACGTACCACCTTTTCGTGCAATAGGGGATCAGGGTACACGTAGTTCCTCTTTTAAGGATTTAAAATACAAATGTGTTGGTTAATTTTATGAGATAAAACATCATCGTCATTACCCGTGTGGAAAACATACCTACTACCCACAATTATGAGAAAGGACAATTTGTATCATCTCAAAGTGGAGGACATGGCTTGGATTTTAAAATCAACAATGCCTCACTCAACACCTAAGTGGAGAACATCTCTCT
Source organism: Vicia faba (assembly GCA_948472305.1). Classification (NCBI taxonomy): domain Eukaryota; kingdom Viridiplantae; phylum Streptophyta; class Magnoliopsida; order Fabales; family Fabaceae; genus Vicia; species Vicia faba. Next base: position 1,517,897,132 of record OX451738.1, read on the forward strand.
TCACTACATATTGTAGAATTATAGTTGTTTGCATCACTACAAGGATTTGACAAGAGTTCAATTTTTTTGAGAAAAAGTTTAAAGATAAAAGCCAAAATGGCAAAATGGTTTGAAATGAGATTGATTGGCTTTTAGTCTTCTCACAAAATGTCAAAGTATTATTAAGTTGATTAGGGTTTATTTATGAAAATGTTTGAAAATGCATGGACCTAAGTCCAAGTTTATTATGAAAGTGTTTCAAGTTTAAAGACAAGAAGAGTTTTCAAAAGGAGGAAGAAGATTTTTGAAATTAAAGAAGATGGGAGGAGAAGAAGGGACTATCCTAAAGCATAAGGTAAAAGCTAGAAATAAGAACCATCTAACCAACAAGAAGCCAAAACTTGGCATTATGAGCCAAGATAGAATTCCCATTCCTTGGATTGAAACCAATCAGGCAAAAGAAATATTGGACCTCTTGAGAGAACCAAACTTAAAGTGTATAAATCTTCACAAAAATTGGGCAGAGTAACGGCTGTATACGGGTGAATTCCAGATCACAAATAAGGAGTGTAATCACAAAGAAAAAAAAACCTGCACACAAAAACAAACAAGCAACCCAATGCCTTGAGGTAAACCTCAAGAACTCTAGACAAAATAATCAGATAAGATCACAAGGTCTCCAAGATAGGTCAAGGTTTCTAATCATAAGTCCAAGAAAAGTCCCATGCTCCATGTTTTACCCCAAAATTTTCTCTCTCATTTTACTCAATACATACTCCTAGAGATCCTTAATTTGCTCTTACTTGCCCAAGAGTGGACCAGACAACCTCTCTCCTGAGGCAATATACTTCAAATTAGGGTTTCCATTTTCATCAAGATGGGTGAACCACAAAGGCCTCATATGCTCTCCATGGTCTTAATATGTTCTTAAGACCCTACATGTCAAGTTGCATCCCTTTCACAAGAGGTCTGCTCAGTCAACTGCTCAGATGCTAATGAATCGACTGTATTAGGTCAAAAGTCAACCGTGACCTACATATAGTAAAACTTCAAGATTTTTGGTCAAAATCCACATTTTTAAGTGACTTTAATCATTTGATCAAGGATTGACCATGATTCCCCAAGGAATGCTTCAAATTCATCAAAACCTAAAAGTTGCTAAATTAGGGTTTCTCAGTAACAGTCAACCAAACTTTGACCAAGCATAACTTCTACATGCTTTGTCAAAAATTTCCATCAAAAGCTTATTTTTAATAGGATGCAATTCCCTATAACTCATATTCAGCCCACAAGTTCAAAATATGCACTCATAAAAAGATATGAATTTCTACATTATGGGTCCTTTTGTAAAGTCAACAAAAACACCTTTTGGGTCAAAGCTTCATACATAAACATGGAAGATCCAATTGAGATGAAACCAAAAGGGTTGGTTAGGGGACATCCTAAGCTTTCTAAAAAGTCAAAGAACACCTCTCTAGGGTCAAAATTGAGAGAGTTGTGCATTGTTAAAGTTGGAAATTTTTGGAAAATTGTCAAAATTCAACATTGATCAAATTGGCATTTCTTCCAAAGGGGCCCATGTTTTCTTGCTTGAAACATGTTTCTAATAGGACCCACGACACCTGAGCTTTTCCACCTATTATTTTATTACTTTTATCATTTATTTTGATTTTTTATTCATTTAAATCAATAAATCAAATTAAATGGTAAAATAATGAAATTAAATCAAATCATGGATTTTTTGTGCATCTTTTGAGTCCATGTACAGCTAGCACGATGACCAATTCGTGCAAGATTCATTTGGATTGGAAAAGATTGGATTGAAGCTTATTTTGGGAAGATATCATACAAATTGCAAATCAAATCACTTTTTCATTATTGCTCAAGATATGATGCAATTTTATTGACCTAATTCGTTCTCTTATATGTATTGAACAATTCCGAATAAAAAAAAATAAGGGTTGGCGAGCGTGAGAAGGAAAAAAAAAAGTTCCAATTTTTCAAAGAAAAGTGTTGATCCAATCTTTCTCCATAGGTTGTTTCAAGCGTTCCTAAAGATCAATTTATATCCATGGGCATTCACTGAACCTGTAGCAAGCATTTGCAAGGCCTGAAGCGTCCAGAATCGCGCCCATCATCAACCATGGTTTGCACAAATTTTCAATACTGATTTCTTTGATTTTGGCATCATAAGCATGTTTTGATTATACCATTGTGTTTGTATTAATGTTTGCAAGCTACCTATGTCCTTGAATTGGATTTATAGTGCATGAATTATAATACACCATTGTCAGGGTTTATGAACTCGTTTTGGGGTTTTTGATTACAGGAACAATTGGCTCTTAAGATGGGTACCATGATGATTAGGGCTTCAAGACAAGTTGATTCATGGTCTCCAATTTAATTTATCTTGCCTGTACATGATTTTTGAGATGCACAGGGTTATAGCCATGGCCAAAATCCGTAGGTAAAAGTTGTTACCTAAGACAACAGTCCCAACAAAGAAGACAATGGCGTGGCAAGGCGTGACTGGTCCATTCAAACTTCGCGCGTTTTTTCTAGCAGGACACTTGATTTTTCTTTTGTTTTTATTTGTTTATTATATTTACGACTAATAATTCTAGCGCAAATGGTAAGGGTCAAAGTATGCAAAACAGACGTCCTGAGTTCGATCCAAGGCATGTGCATTTTGCATTTTCTCAATTTGTTATTCCAGATCCCATGCGCTCCCTTGCCAGATGTCCATTATACGCTCCCCAGATCCAGCCATTGGATCATCTCCAACCTAGATACGACGCCCTACAAAATGCATCACATGGTAGACCCCCAGAAAGCAGCAACACTGGATCTGGCGCAGGGATTTGGGCTCAGCAGCTTTGGGCCTTGCAAATTGCATTTCACACCCTCCAAATTGCCAACAACAACAGGCCCAATCTCTTTTCTTTTTATTATTTCAATTTTCTTTATTTTTTTTTAGTTTATTTATTTATTTGTTTTAAAAAATCACTTTTAATTAAATCATAAAATCAAAAAGTCACAAAAATTAGAATTAGGGTTTTTATTACTAAATTTAGTTTTTGTTAATTAAATATATTAATGTAATTTAGGGCAATTTAATTCCTCTTTTCACAATTAAAATCAATTATAAAATTAGGTTTAAATTCTTGATTTAATTATTTTCTTTTCAAATTAAAAAAACATAAAAATAGGTTAATTATCTTTTCTTAGTTAGTTTAATTATTTTCCATAAATTAAAATTAATTAGTAATTAGAACATTTGTGCAATTTAATTCTATTCCTTATTTCCTTAAATAAAAAATAATAAAAATTATTCTTTCTTTAATTAATCCAAATAGGTAGTCAAGGGTCAAAACCCTAATTCTCGTGTTTAATTTTATCGCGCACATTATTTTTTGATTAATTTTGTAAGTGCTCCGAGTTTGTAATACTCAATTAGTTTACTATTTCGTATTTACTATTCTCCCCCCAAGTTTTGGTTATGTAATCCCCATTCCCTGAAGCCTTGTAATATCTAGGTTTATCTTCTCGCATTTTTAATTCCTGCAAATATGTAACTGTCTAGATGTATGCTAATAGGACTGTATGGCAAAAGTGTTTGGAAATTTAAAACGGTAGATCACCTAATGTGCTAAGATTAAATAACTGAAACAACTCATATGCACATATTCACCCCTAGGGTTTACCTCACTTCGGTTGCCTTCGGTAAACAATCATTAAGCATAGGAGATTTTAGTGGTTGCCCTCCAGTCTAAAAGATCAAATTATCCCATTCAAATGTTGCCTCGGAAATGTTGCCTCAGAAATGTTGCCTCAGAAATGTTGCCTCGGAAATGTTGCCTCAAAAAGATCTTAAGACTCTAGGGTTACTATTATAGTTTTCTAACTATTGCTTAGTGATTGTACTCGTCCCTTTTGAATGTCCCTTACAACTCCAACGACGGTGTTACCTACTCCTTAATAGTAGCATAGTGCTGTCTAAAGGAAATAGAACGAACAATCTTTTTTTGAGTAGGTAGAATCTTAAGTACTTGCTCAATAAAAAAACTTTTCACACAAATACCTTTCAAAACAAATTTTCAAAATAACTTTGTCACATCCTTGAGGACTGATACAAGGGCTATCACGAAGTAAAACATTTTCAAGACAAACACACACAAGCAATTTGAAAAAATGAGCAAGTACCTAAGAGCCCATGGAAAACCATGGATAGAAAGGGTGCTAACACCTTCCCTTTCTATAATATACCCCCCGTACTCAGAATATCTCGAAAAAAGGTTTTTTCTGTTCTTTTTCCTTTTCCATGATTGAATGAAATAAAAGTCGGTGGCGACTCTTGCTTATCGCGACATTTTGCAAACAAAAAACGCAAAACACAAACCAGTAAAAACAGTCGGTTCTGCCACCGTATCCCACTCCATAATGCCAAGGATAGTAACCAAATAGTCCAAGTACCATTAAATATTTTTTAGGGTTTATGTTGATTATTAAGTATCTTAAGAAAGGAAAATAAAAGCTCAAGTGAGCAAAGTAAAAATGACAAGAAAGTAAATGCTCAAATGAGCAAAGATGAAAATTCCATGAAATGTAAATGCTAAAAGTAAATGGTACATAAAGCAAAAAAAAAAGAAGAATAAAAGCATAAAGTAAAACAAGTAAATAATCAGTGGTTAGTTGGATGACCATCTTGAAGCTTGCATTTGGAACTCATTAGAGGATTGGTAGAACCAAAGCCTCCACACAACAAGTTGCATTTGCTTTTTGTCAAGTATATCATCCATTTGGAATTCTCACAAGTGCCATTTAATGATCAACGATGTTTAAGTCATCCGCATTGACCAAAGGTGTTGTAGATCCATTAGAGGATTGGTAGAACCAAAGCCTCCATAAAATGAATCTCAAAGTTATTGGATCAAAGAGATCAAATTAACATACTTGGGCTTGCAAACATAAGTTTGGGCCCGAATGATCATTTATTCGAATCGGGACAAAATTTAGCACTATGTTAAGCAATCGTAAGTGGACTTATATAGAAGTCGCACCTATTGTGAGGCCGGTCAATAGCAATCTATGCACCATTTGTTTTGAGACATGACATACAGATCATGCTCCAACAACATTTAGTGCAATAAGAAGGGGATGAGATGAAGAGGGATGCAGAAAAAAATATACAAACCACATTTGAATTAAATTTTAATCAAACTATTATTAAAAACATTCATCCATTTTTGTGGTGTTAAACTCAACACCATGGATCCAATGATGTTAATAAAGTTCATGACCCAAAATCTAATTCAAGATCAGACAGAAAATAGTCACAAAATAATATCATATTTTAATATATACAAAAGGGTTAAACATGATGTTTAAAAATAGAAAATAAAGAGAAAAATACCAACTATGTTCAAATTTCTTAAGAAATAAAAAGTAAGACCATAGAAATATCAGAAAAGGGCTCAAATAATTTTACAATTTTTTTGGTAATTTTTAAAGTCAGAAACTATTTTTAAAATTAAAATAAATGGGAACAATAAACCAAAAATGATTAAAAAAATAGTAAAGTTAGAAACAAAAATAAAATAAGGTCACCAATATTTGTCATAATATCATTGGATCATTCCATAAGTTTTTCAGAATTTAAAAATATATAAAAGTATTTTTAAACATTTAAAACAAATCAAATAAAGTGTAAATTTGTAAAAAATACCAAAACACAAAATTAAATTATGAAAAACTAAAAATCAAAAAGAGAATAATCCAAAATATTTTTCACAATTTTTTCAGATTTTTTGGACTAAAAATGAATTTTCTATGATTTTTTTGAAATTTAAAACAATTAAAATACAAAAATCATAAAAAGAAAATAAAAGCAAAATATGTGGACCATTGGATGAGAGTCAAAACGAGTTAGTAATCAAATCCAATGGATCTGGCGCGTTGTGCATATCATGGTCATTAGTGAATAATGTACATAATCATTAATTAAATCAGATTTCAAAAAAATACAGATGGTGCGCCTTCATTGGTTGGAAGATGACACGTTGGTCATCTTCAACCTCCAGCCAACACGAATTGCAGGTCTCTCAAACTGTAAAGTCAGAAGCTCAGACCTATGCCATTCGCTTCGTCTCTTCAAGACGAAGACAACCACACCCTCGCGCCAAATTTATATAAATTGTAGCTCAAGCAATTTGGAAAGAAAGTTTTGAAAAGGGATTTGAAAATTCATGGTCAAAACGATTTTCTAGATGAAAGTAAGTGTTGCGACTAGAACCAGGGCAATGAGAGCATCACAGTGATATCAAAGTTTTGAAGAATTGATGAAGGAATCTACCTATTGAAGTTGAGTTGCATAGCTCTGAAACTGGACTTCTATGGAGCAATATAGGGCACGATTCTTGAATGTAATTATATGGTTAGTTTCAGGGAAGATAGAGGAAGGTGAATTGAGGGAAAAATGGATTGAAAAAGGCTTGATAATAGATTTCGAAGTTTCTGAATTCTGAGTTGTGGAACAAGTTTGGCAGGGTGATTATGGCTATCCAAGCATGAGAAAATGAATGGGATAGTTCAAGTAATTATAGGAGAAGCAAATGGGATCAAAAGGAAGAGTGAATGATGCATTTTGGAGGGAATTCGTGCAAACCTGATGCACGAGTGAAGTGTGATCTAAAATTCATCAAAACTCATCCAATTCTTGCATTTTGATGCGCTAATCCACTTGGGAAAGTTGGCTAATCATGTTTTGACCCAAAACGCGTGCTAAATTGAGGTTTAGAGGTAACATGAAATTCAAATTTTGACTTGCAATGAAACTTCAATTCCAAGTTACCACTTTTGAAACAATGGTATTCTCAGCTCAAGGGGTCTTAGGGCATGATTCTTGATGCTTTATAAAGATGAGGTTACAAGCTTTGCAATGGAAAAAGAATGGAGTTAAATGGATGCTTGAGCTGAAAGTTGTATTGAGTCAAAGTTGAAGAAAAAGGGTTGACTTTCCATACTTAGAAATATTTCAAATTCTTCCTCAAAAATGACCTATAATGTCTTGCATCCAAACATGGCTTGCCACTTGGAATTTTTTCTTGACCAAAAAAGATGGCATGAAGTAGATCTCTTGAATGACATTTTGAAACTTGAACCATTCAAAATATCCAAAATTTGAGAGAGTTATGAATTGTTGAAGTAGGTAAAAAATTATGAAATGACCTATAATCTTTTGTATCCTTAAGGCAACTTCCATCCATTTTCTCACTTTGCACATAAAAGAAGGCATACAAAATTCACATCTTCAAGATCATTGTGGAAAAATAATGGACTCAAGGTGATAAAAATTGACCAAGTTATGATCATTTGAAGTCACACATGGAAAATTGGGGATTCATATGGAGGACTTGTAATCATTCTTCCTTATCAAGTCTCTTCCTCATGAAAACTCCTTGGAACTTTTGAAGTGATTTGTTAATAACCCTTTAAAGAGAAGGATGTCTTTGGAATCACTCAAAATTAACAAAAGATGAGCAAGATATATTCCTTTGAAATTCAAAACCCTAGCTCCTAGATCAAGAAAAATGCCTTGAGGAACTTTGACAAGCTTGAACAAACTTCTTCTACCAACATTCTTGCTTTGTGAATAGAAGTTGTTGAAGATGATAATGAGAACTCATAGCCACCAAAACAACTTCCATATCTTGAAAATTGAGAGAAATATGCTCTTGTGACCAATAGGAACAAGGCCTTGTCCAAACATGACAACTTCTCCAATCAACCCGTTGTACTTTTCAACCAAATTTGATAATCATGGAATATGGTGAACCAAAATAACCTTGCCATGCCATGTCTTCCAAAACAAGTCCAATGGTGAGATTTGAACTTCTCAAGCTTTATTGACTAGGGCATGGAAATAAACTCAGGAACCCATGGGGTAACTTGTTGAATCTCATGGCCTTTACCTACATGGATAACAAGCAAGACAAACCAACATTGCCTTTTATTTAGTTAAAAGAAGAAATCAAGACAAAGATATTCATGATCACAAAATAACATAAGTCAAGGAACTTGGTGATTCCTCAAAAGGGAAAAGCTAAATATAGGGAGGGGAACCAAGAATCCTTGTGTGATCTTGTTGTGAATGAATCAACATGGTATGATGAAGGGGTCTTAGGGGAAAAATTGAGGTACAACAGCTGCCCTTATTTATGTTTCTTCTATCCGGAGATACGAAGGTTAAAAATCTTCGTGTCGACGCGATCGAAGATACTTAAATATAAAACAAACCCTATTTTTTAGCCCTAAGATGCCATGAAAATGTTTATGATCATGAATGCATATGAACAAGACCAAAGAGACGCAAAACTCCATTGGGGATGTAATAATAACAAAGAAACAAGAGAGCGACCAAACTAGGAAAATAAATCACCAGCGGATCAAAAGACCTGAGTCAAAGAGGATGGTAGAATGGTCAAAGGATACACAAACTTCTACCGAAGGCGAAACTACCGACGTTCACTGAAGGCAGAGAGAAAGATAGAAGACATCGACGTTCACTGTCGATGTCCTACCAACTTTTACTGAAGGTAGAAAGAGAAAGAAATATCATAACATCTCCGTTCATTGACGACAAACTACCAACGTTCATTGAGGGTAGCAAAAAGATAACAAACATCGACGTTCATTGCCGATGTCCTACCAACTTCTACTGAAGGTAGAAAGAGAAAGAAATATCATAGCATCATCGTTCACTGACGATGAACTACCAACGTTCACTGAGAGTAGCAAAAAGATATCAAACATTGACGTTCACTTCCGATGTCCTACCAACTTTCACTGAAGGTAGAAAGAGAATATATCATATCACCGTCGTTCACTGACGATGAACTACCAACGTTCACTGAGGGTAGAAAAATATAACAAACATCGACGTTCGCTGCCGATGTCCTACCAACTTTCACTGAAGGTAGAAAGAGAAAGAAATATCATATCACCGCCATTCACTGACGGTGAATTACCAACATTCACTAAGGGTATCAAAAAGATTACAAACATCGACGTTCACTGCCGATGTCCTACCAACTTTTACTGAAGGTAGAAAGAGAAAGAAATATCATATCACCGTTGTTCACTGACGATGAACTACCAACATTCACTGAGGGTAGAAAAAAGATAACAAACATAGACATTCACTGCCGATGTCCTACCAACTTTTACTAAAGGTAGAAAGAGAGAAATATCATATCACCGCCGTTCACTTACGATGAACTACCAACATTCACTGATTGCAGCAAAAAGATAACAAACATCGACGTTCACTTCCGATGTCCTACCAACTTTCACTGAAGGTAGAAAGAGAATATATCATATCACCGCCATTCACTGACGATGAACTACCAACATTCACTGAGGGTAGCAAAAAGATAAAAAACATCGACGTTCATTGCCGATGTCCTACCAACTTTTACTGAAGGTAGAAAGAGAAAGAAATATCATATCACAGCCGTTCACTGACGATGAACTGCCAACGTTCACTGAGGGTAGCAAAAAGATAACAAACATCGACATTCACTACTGATGTCCTACCGACTTTCACTGAAGGTAGAAAGAGAATGAAATATCATATCACTGTTGTTCACTGACGATGAACTACCAAAGTTCACCGAGGGTAGCAAAAAGATAACAAGTTTCCCCAATATTCTAACGTTTCACCTAGAACGGGTCTCCACTTCTTCTTTAACCAAGGCACTCCACCTGGAAAGGATAATACATAAGCTTTCTCAAATAAAGAGATTTCTACTTGCAAAGATTTCACAACGAGTTGTTTCTGTGATATTGAAAGTCTTTCCATCCGTTGGCATAATCTAACGATAAACTGCGAACTATTCACTCATAGAGGATATAGTAAAAAAAGTTACGTCGACTTTTACAGGGAAGCTCAAGTTGCTCAAATAAAGAGTCTTTCTACTTCTTGTCATGGAAGATAAAAAAGGAATGACTTTTGGGGAAAGAGGTATGACTTCTTGTGGAGATGCCATGATATTCTTGCTGAGGAGATAAAGCCTTCTTGTGAAAAATAAATGCACCAACCAAAACTTGAAGTTTTCATAAATCCAAAGTAAATTTTATTGTCGTGGAACCATAGATTCGAACCAGAAATAAACTGGAACGAAACAATCAACCAGAATACATCCTTTGGGAAATAAACTCAAGATGGAAAACCAAATACATTCAAACAAGGAGTTGTACCGGAAGGCTAAAGCAAAAATCTTCCATGAGGGACAACTCAGTTGGGAAATTGAAAGAATATACGCTTTCTGCTTAAGGCCAACACTCTATTGAAAAGAGGACAACGTAACTCTACAAAACAGGGTAATATGTCAACAAAAATGTTATCAAATGTCAATGAACAATGATTTGCCAATTTTAGCCATGCATGATGTATGTATGAATGTATAAGTGTTATTGTGTGTATGTTGACAAAACAGACATACAACATTGGGAATAACCAGGAAAAACCGCCTCGGTCACTAACAACACTCTGCTAAACTTCATCCAAGATGATCATTCCAAGAAAAAGTAAATGCCAGCTGTGGAAACAAAACCTACTGCCTGCTTTAACTTTACTAGGGAGAAACATAATCCGGAGGTAGACAAATCAAAGTGATAAAATAGTACAGATACATGGATAGAACATCCTTCTTCAGGCTTCACCGGGGAAACAAGTGTTATTCAAAATTAACATTCCTACTGGAGATTGCAAAACCAGTCTCAAGTAAAGCAGACTGACACCAAAACATCCAAACATTCACTGGGGAATTCGGGCCTACTTCATTGGCGATGTTAACACCATATTCACAATATGTCCTTCACTTAGAGAAACCATGGACCTGTGTTCTTCAAGAGTGATTATGATACCAACTTCTCTGGAAAAAGAACTTCTATTAGGCCAAACGAAAAATTCACTGGAGAAATCTCGAACTGAAACATCACATCATGAAAAATATAAAAAAGAGGAGAAATGAATCCAAACTTGGCCGAGGATACCAGAGTCATAAACCCAATACGGAGAATTATCCTGAGTAAACTTTCTGAGGGGAACAACAAAAAAAACTTCTCAAAACAGTTGGAGTTTGTCCATTCTTGGGATCACCATTTTTGTTGTCATTGTTTCATCACAAATACCAAAGCAAAAGAAAATTGTAAATTATTTTTGAAAAATCGATTTTGTTATTTAATCTTTTTTTTCTTTGAAAGTTATTATCAATAATAAATGAAGTCTTTCCAAGCTAAATAAAAAAAAAAATACGAAAAATTGGGTGAAAGCTCAAATTTCATTAATAGAATGGTAGTTTGCGAATGGCGAGACTCCATAGATGATTACAAAGTTTGGAGAATGGTAATATATATAATGGGAAAGATACATTGAGATACAATGACCACTATCCCCTCTAAAACTTTTGAAATCCTGAGCAGAAGCTTCTGTTGAAGTATGGTGAGGATCCGGGAAGATTGTTGCTTCATCAATCAAGTCTTGTCTGACGTAGTTACTTGCCAAGAAAGTCCCTTACTTTTGCCTAAGCTGCCCTTACGGGTTTTCAACTTAGTGGAAAATTTATTCTGTTTATGTCTCTAATTTTTGCCTAGACCGCCCTTTCGTGTTTTCGGCCTACCGAGACACTCCTTTTTGCCTAAGCCGCCCTTTCGGGTTTTCAACTTAGCGAGTTGTTCTTTTATTTCTTTAGGCAAAGTATTTCTTGACTACGTCAGCATTCATCGGACGTGGGAACTCCTTGCCATCCATAGTTTCAAGAATTAATGCACCGCCAGAGAAGGCTTTCTTGACAATATATGGTCCTTCAAAATTGGGAGTCCACTTGCCCCTAGAATCAGCGTTGAAAGACATGATCTTCCTGAGCACGAGGTCGCCTTCTCCGAATTCACGAGGTTTAACCTTTTTATCAAAAGCTAACTTTATTATTTTCTTATATAACTGCCCATGACATAAAGCGGTCATCCTCTTCTCCTCAATCAAATTCAATTGGTCAAACCTGTTCTGGACCCATTCAGCCTCTGTCAACTTGGTTTCCATTATCACGTGCAACGATGGAATCTCTACTTCAACTGGGAGCATAACTTCCATTCCATACACTAGGGATAACAAGGTGGCTCCTGGTGAAGTGCAGACAGATGCTCGATATCCATGTAGAGCAAAAGGGAGAATTTCATGCCAATCCTTATAAGTAACAACCATTTTCTGGATAATTCTCTTGATATTATTATTAGCGGCTTCAATAGCCCCATTCATCTTTGGCCTGTATGGAGATGAATTGTGATGGACAATCTTGAATTCCTCACAAAGTTCAGTCATCATCTTGTTGTTCAGATTTGAGCCATTGTCAATGATAATTCTGCTCGGCACACCATACCGACATATAAGGTTATTCTTAATGAAGCGCACAACCACCTGCTTAGTAACATTGGCATATGAAGCATCCTCCACCCATATGGTGAAGTAGTCAATTGCTACCAAGATAAAACGGTGCCCATTCAAAGCTTTGGGTTCTATCATCCCAATCATGTCAATATCCCACATAGAGAAAGGCCACGGGGAGGAAATCACATTGATAAGTGTCGGAGGCACATGGACCTTGTCTGCATGAATCTGGCATTTATGGCACTTCTTTGAAAATATGTAACAGTCGGACTCCATTGTCATCCAATAGTAACCTTCCCTTAGCATCTTTTTAGCCATCGAATGTCCATTAGCATTAGTGCCAAATGAACCTTCATGAATCTCATGCATCAACATGTCTGCTTCGTGTCTATCCACGCATCTGAGCAAGACCATGTCATAATTTCTCTCGTATAACACATTTTCACTGAGGAAGAAACTGCCTGCCAATCTTCTCAATGTCTTTCTATCTTTCTTCGGTGCACCAATCGGGTATTCCTGAGTCTGAAGAAAATGCTTGATATCATAATACCAAGGTTTTTCATCTGCTACCTCCTCTGTTGTAAACACATGAGCGGGCCTATCCAAACTTCGAACCATAATTCGGGGTATATCGTTCCAAGTATTCACTTGGTACATAGAAGCCAGAGTTGCCAGAGCATCCTCCATTTGATTTTCATCTCTAGGAATGTGATGGAATTCAACTTTATTGAAGAAGGGTAACAATATTCTAGCATAATATTTGTAAGTGATCAAGCCGGAGTGACGAGTATCCCATTCTCCTTTAATCTGATTTATTACCAAAGTTGAATCACCATACACATCTAGAATTTTAATGCTGAGATGAATAGCTTCTCCAAGACCCATGATGCAAGCCTCGTATTCTTCCATATTATTAGTATAATCAAATGTTAACCTTGCAGTAAAAGGAATGTGCGATCCACAAGGTGTGACAATCACAACACCAATTCCTTTACCATAAGCATTCACAGCTCCATCGAATATCATACTCCAACTAGATTCAGAGTCAGGACCTTCCTCAGGAAATGGTTTATCACAATCTTTCAATTTTAGGAACATCACATCCTCATCGGGGAATTCTTATTCTACATACTGGTGATCCTCCACTGGTTGGTGAGCAAGATAATCTGCCAACACACTGCTTTTAATAGCCTTTAGAGTGCGGTATTCGATATCATATTCAGATAACAACATCTGCCAGCGAGAAATTCTCCCAGTAAGAGCGGGCTTTTCAAAAATGTACTTAATTGGATCCATTTTGGAGATCAACCAAGTAGTGTGATTCAACATATACTGCCGCAACCGCTTTGCCACCCAGGCCAAATCACAACATGTCTTTTCTAGCATGGAATACCATGACTCACAATCAGTTAATTTTTTACTGAGATAATAAATGGCGAACTCCTTCTTCCCTGTTTCATCCCGTTGTTCCAGAATACAACCCATGGATTTATCTAACACTGTTAGATACATAATCAATGATCTTCCTTCTATAGGAGGGAGCAAGATAGGAGGTTCAAGCAGATATTCTTTAATAATTTCAAATTCCCTTTGGCAGTCATCCGTCCATACACAACCTTGATCATTCTTTAACAAATTAAAGATCAATTCACATGTTGCAGTCATGTGGGAAATGAATCTAGAAATATAATTTAAACGCCCGAGGAAACCTCTGACTTGCTTTTCAGTTCTTGGCGCTGGTATTTCTTGAATTACTTTGACTTTATCAGGGTCAACTTCAATTCCTTTCTGGATAACAATGAAACCCAACAATTTCCCTGATCAAACACCGAAGGTGCGTTTATTTGGATTCAAGCGGAGATGATACTTCTTCAAACGCTAAAACAACTTCAACAAATCTTCTACATGCCCTTCTTCAGTCTAGGATTTGGCGATCATATCATTAACATATACTTCAATTTCCTTGTGAATCAGATCGTGGAATAGGGTTGTCATAGCCCTCTGGTACATTGCACCAGCGTTCTTCAACCCGAAGGGCATCACTCTGTAACCGAATGTTCCCCAGGGTGTAATAAACATTGTTTTTTCCATGTCCCCTAGAGCCATCCTTATTTGATTATACCCAGAAAATCCGTCCATGAACGAGAATACTTTGATTTTTGTTGTGCTATCAACTAACATATCAATGTGTGGCAATGGAAAATCATCTTTTGGACTAGCTTTATTTAGATCTCTTTAATCTACGCACATGCAGACTTTTCCGTATTTTTTCGGTACTGGGACAATATTGGCAATCCATTGAGGATACACTGATGTCACAAGAAAACCAGCATCAATCTGCTTTAGAACCTCCTCTTTGATTTTTACTGCTATATCTGGGTGAGTTCTTCTTAACTTCTGTTTGATTGGCGGACATTCTGGCTTCAACGGCAAACGATGTTCTACGATATATGTATCTAGACCAGGCATATCTTTGTAAGAACAAGCAAAAATATCCATATACTCTTTCAACAGTTTAATCAACCTACTCTTCACATCAGGATGCAACAATGCTCCAACCTTGACTTCCTTCGGATCTTCTTCTTAACCCAAATTGATCACTTCCAATGGCTCTTTATATGGATGAATGGAATTTTCCTCGTGCTCAAGAAACCGTGAGACCTCTTCTGGAATCTCATCATAATCTTCTTCTTCATACCCAAACACAGGACATTCAAAGTTGGAAGAGGGTGCAGGGTCATTGTATTAAACGGGTTTTTTAATTAATCTGCACATATGATTTATGATTGCTTTTAGAAACTGACACATATAACAAGTGATCATGCAGATTGAATTTCAGTTATTATTTATTTTGAAAGTTTTTATTTATTTATTACCTTTTTCCAAGAAAAAACAGAAAATAAAGACACAATTTGGGAAACAAAGACAACTTTTATTATTGATTTTAAAATCACAGCAAACAGATAAGCCCTACAACATTAATACTTCCACCTTGGGCAAAGTGAAAGCTTTTTCAAAAAGATTAACAAATCGAATTACTATGAAACATGTATGCAAGAGGGAACATCAATGGTGATCCAGTTCTGAACCCTAACTCTGTGCGTCACATAATTCGGCATTTCCTACTCTGCTTCATCTTCCACAACGGCATTAACCCCGGAAATAGTTGGATGAAGATAACCCCCGCTACGGAAAATGTCTTGATATTTTCTTGCAGCAGACTTCGGCTTCATGCTCTTACCTTTGTCATTCTTAAAAGAGAACCCTAAGCCGGCTTTTTTCTTGTTCACAGGTGGTTCCCCAATTTGTCCCCATATCTCACTGTGACCATTACGCACAACCTGCTGCGCATCCTTCAGCGAAACCATGGAGTTCTCATTTCCTCTTATGTTGTCAATGGATAAGGCTTGGAACTGGGTTCCAACAGCAGCTTCATCTGCTTCTACAATGCTGAAAGAGGAAAAATGAGATATCAACAATGCATTTTCCCCATTTATGATCACTACTTTCCCCTCACGTACAAACTTTAGCTTCTGGTGTAAAGTTGAAGTGACAGCCCCTGCTTCATGTATCCACGGCTGTCCCAACAAACAACTATAAGCGGGAACAATGTCCATGACCTAGAAAGTTATCTAAAACAAATGTGGTCCTATATGAATAGGCAAGTCCACTTCAC
The DNA here is from genome assembly GCA_948472305.1 of Vicia faba. Taxonomy (NCBI): domain Eukaryota; kingdom Viridiplantae; phylum Streptophyta; class Magnoliopsida; order Fabales; family Fabaceae; genus Vicia; species Vicia faba. The sequence goes on from OX451738.1 coordinate 1,517,913,232, forward strand.
CGATAACAGATTTCTTCGACCCATCAAATGCTTTCATAATGATGCCACTCAGGCACATAGGTGTTCCTTGATATTTCAACTTCATAAGCGTACTCTTCGGTATAACATTCAACGCGGATCCATTATCAATCAACACATTGGATAGTGAATTATTCTTACAGTTCATAGAGATGCTCCACTAACGCTTGGTCTAGTACCTTCATCAAGGATTCTCTATGAGCAGATGAGTTCATCAATAAAGCCAAGATAGATATTTTTGAAGGAGTATGCAGTAGCTAATCTACAATTCTGTAGTCGCTCATCTTGATTATCTTCAAAATATCGTCCACTTCTTTCTCTAACGTAGCTCCGCTAGTCCCACCCGAAGCCTTCTTGGGTTCAACGTTCTCAACAATTTTCTTTCCAACACCAACATCTCTTCGAACAACTGGCACAAACACACGACCATTGCGGGTCCCTTCTATTTTCAGTTATATTTCCAACATCATGCATTGGCTGGATGGGAACTTCCACTCCATCCTCTAAGATTGTAGCGTTATATTTGTAAGGCACGTGCTTATCTGACTTGTAGGCGATAGGACCCGGAAAACAAATCACCAATGGGGTAATAGCTAGCTTGTTGTGATACTCAACTTCAAAATGGGCGGGTACACCAAAACAAGGCACAATGACGCTTACCCCCTCTTCAACACAACCAGTCATTAATAAGTCATTTATCAAAAATAAATCTTTGTCTGAAGAGAAATACTCATCTGCAGAGGCATACTCTTCATTGGACTCTTCTTCAGTCAAATAAACCTCAACCATATCAACTTAATGGTAATCATCCCTTTGACTTGGGACCTTGATAGTTCCATTGTCTAACAACAACTGAAAACCCTTCTTCACGACTGAACATCCTCGAGAATCTCGACATCAAACTAGGCAGGATGCATACTGGTGTTCCACTTGACCAGCCGTATGGCAGAAGGTAGCATGTAACTGCACGAGGTCTTCATTCATATACTCTACATCAAAAATTCGAAATTCTCCAGGACATCCAGAAACCATATTCACTTCCTCTTCATACTCTTCCCTAGGTCTGATTATGTGGATGAGGCCCTCATCCATCATCTCCTGCAAATCAACCTTTATCTTATCGCAACCCTGTATGTCTGTACTGCAAATAGCACAACCAGAATGGTCATGTGTATAGTAGCTAAATCCACAGAGGTATGCATGCATTTTCACCAAATCTCCTCTAACCTGATTAACATCAAAAATCGGGAAATCGGCTGGACAACTGGCCACCATATTCACAGCATTTACTCGCCCATGCTCGGGTAGAGGGTTATCTTTCATATTAGGTCCCACATCCTTGAAAGATAGAACACCAGACTTTACCAATTTTTGTACCTCAGTTTTCAAAGGATAACAATTCTCAACATTATGCCATGGTGCTCCCTGATGAAAAGCACGTGTTTGGTCTGCCTTGTAATACCAAGGCAATGGTGACGGTATGGCGGGAGGTGGTCGGATATGAACCAACTTCTTCTGGATCAATGCCGGTAGTAACTTTGTATAGCTCATGGGAATGGGGTCATAACTCTCCCTTCTATGATTATACCCTTGATTCCCCTGCTGGGACGGTCTCTGATAAGCAACAGTAATTGGAGTGATATTCATAACGGGAGTAACTGAAGCAACTTGCTGATGACGCTGATAATTCCTTCTAGGAGTGTTTACCCTCCTCTCTTGTATAATAGAATTTGCATCTCCTTCTTTCTTCTTGGTAAACCCATAAGATGGCTTCTTCACACCTCCAGATCCTTCACTCTTCGTTAAATGACCTTCTCTTACAGCATCTTCTAAGCGGATACCCATTCCTACCATTTCATTAAAGTCACTTGGCGCACTTGCTACCATCCTCTCGTAGTAGAAAGCACCCAGCTTCTTCAAGAAAATCTTAGTCATCTCCTTCTCTTCCATGGGAGGAATCACTTGGGCGGCTACCTCATGCCACCTTTGTGCATACTCTTTGAATGATTCACTGTCTTTATGAACCATGGCCCTGAGTTAATCACGTCCAGGCGCCATGTCCACGTTGTACTTGTATTGTTTGATGAATGCTTCTACCAAATCATTAAAAGTATGGATATTGGCGCTGTCCAAATTCATATACCACTTCAGTGCAGCACCGGTCAAACTATCCTGAAAAAAGTGAATTAGCAGACGTTGATCATCAATATGGGTAGACATTCTCCTCACGTACATCACCAGATGAGCACGAGGGCAAGTGTTTCCCTTGTACTTCTCAAACTCTGGGACCTTAAACTTAGCATGTATCTTAACATTCGGGATAAAACATAGCTCATTCACATTCTGCCCAAATAGCTCTTTTCCCCTGAGGGCTTTCATCTCTCTTTGTATCTTGTCAAACTGCTCTTGAAAATAATCCGTTCTATCATAAAGACCCAAGTCTTCACTCGATGGAGGGAAAGGACGACACATATCATCACTAACAAATGGAACCAAATTCATCGACGGAGGTGCAGCAGGAACATGCACTGCAAGAGGTGCAAGAGTAACAATAGTATGGACCATTGGAGTATCTTGGGGACCAAGACCGAAATCTTCCGGTGAAAAATTCTCTGGCATTCCCCATGGATAACTTTGGGGAATGTGATTCTGAACAACAGCTGGAGTAGCAGATACGGGAGCAGTCAGAGCTTTAGTAGTTGCCCTTGTTGGTTGAGGTTTAACACTCGGTGGCTGATTCTGAGCAGCCACTAGAGCTTCCATCAGAGTAGTCAGATTGGCCATGCCGTCCTTCAAAGCAGAAACTTCCTCGCGCAGCTCGCGATTCTCTTATTCTAAGTTGTCCATCTTCTTTTTGAAATTAGCCCGAGTGTTGTAGTGATGAGTCAGCTTGCTGAACGAAGTAAAGAAGCTTGGTAAGACACCTGGATATGCATAAAATATGCAAGAAATATATGCAATATGATGCATGATATGCAATGCACATGATTATTTTTAATTCAATATTTCAAGGGATGTATAGATTTATAGACATATTGCAAACATCAAAGTAATAACGCATTTGAAATACAATTTTTTTTTATTATAATAACTCCAAAATGGATTACAAGTTTCAATGATCCCAAGTACAAGATGAAAATAAAATCTGAAACCCTGACAAATAGAACTGATGGAGATCACTCTCTATGCTGGCGCTTCCATGTGAGCCTGGCAATCTGAGCCTTCAACCTCTGGTTTTCTTCCGCATATCTGGCGGCAACCTCCTTCCAATCATCTGAATTAGGAAGTGAGTAATCAACACCTGATTGAGGCTTAGGAGAAAATAAATCCCCTTACCTCTCCATAGACTCTACCACTTGACTCTCAAGGATCTCAATCAAGTCGTCTTTCTCCTTCAAGTCTGCTTTATAGGAACTCTCTAAAGTTTGGAACTTGTTCTTCCAAGCATCCTTTTCCTGTTGCATCCTAACCAAAGTAAGTTGCAGCTCTTCTAGATCATCTAATAAGGGAAGAGTGGTCTTCACAAATAGATCAGGCATGGGTGTCTCCCGGGTATACGGCATCTTTAACAGAATAGCTCTCAATCAGACCCACTGAAGATATGGCTCCAAAGACACAGCACCCCTAGGTCCCAAATCCTTCCTACTCTTCTTATGAATGTGACGCCATGCCTTCGCAATCTTCTCCTAGCTTCCCTATGGTCTTATCCTTCCTTCATAAATAAACTACTCAAATGAATACTATTTGGTTTATCCCTCATCGGATAACCAAGTTGTCGCCGTGCAAGAACAGGGTTATAGTTAATTCCTCCCCTTGTACCAAGAAGAGGTACATTGGGGAAACTACCACAACTGTCAATAATATCTATATCCTGATGTTGTACCCAAAAATTTTCCCTCTCATATTTCTCAAGACATTGCAAGAAAAATCTCCAAGTGGCTCAAGGTTGCTCAAGAGTGGGTCAGACAAGTCATCTCCTAAGGCAGTCAACCCCAAATTAGGGTTTTATGTTGCATCCAGATATTTGAATCCATATGACCTCAAGTGCTCCCCAAATGTCCTAATATGCTCTCAAGATCATCCATGACAAATTTCAAGCCTTGCAGAGGAAGTTTGCTCAGTCAATTGCTCAAAGGTCCAAAAATCGACTGTGTTACGGCAAAAGTCAACTGTGACCTACAAACAGTCAAACTTCAAGATTTTTTGTCAACATTATCATTTTTAAGGATATTTCATCATTTGATAAAGGGTTGATCATGATTCATCAAGGATTTCTCAAAATTCATCAAGACTCAAAAGTTGCTAAATTAGGGTTTTGTAGGAAAAGTCAACCCAACTTTGACCAAGCATAACTTTCTCATACTTTATGAGAAATGACCCATCCAAATCTCATTTTGAATAGGATGCAATTTACTACAATCTATATTCATAAGCAAAGATCAAAAAATTCACTCACAAGAAGTTATTAATTTGGACATTATAGGTCATTTTTGAAAGCAACAAAAACACCTTTTTTGCCAAGAGCTGAGACCTGTCCCAATCGCTTCCTGGGCATTCATTCAAGCTACATGGATCCAAATCAAGCTTGTTCAAACGTCATAACGCGTTGTAAGTGTCACGATAACCACCCCTGTTCTTGAAATCGAAACTCACCATTCTTGCATCTATAACGAAAACTAACTGCATATTTGTAATCCTCACAACATTTCCAAGCTATTTGCATCATTTAATTTCGTTTATATAACCTGTAATGCAAAACACCATAGCTAGGGTTCTTGGAGATTTTTTGGGCGTTTTTATTTCAGGAACAATTGACCACCAAGAAGGGTATGGTTATGACCGGGAGGGTGAGACGAAAATAGCCATGCCCTTGGAGTTCATTTTTGTGGCCTGAGAAGAATTTTTGAGATGAACGACTTTGTAGCTACGGACTTTTGTCCGTTGGTATAGGTTTGTGCATTTTTTAGCCACAGACATGAGGTTCAAGATGATGCGTGGCGCCCCATCATTGGGCCATTCAAACCAAGCGCGCGTTTTTGTTATTTTTCTGGCAATTATTTTGTTTTTATATAATATTATTTGTTTGCATTATAATAACAATTGAGTCAATATGGTGTAGTGGCAAGGCAAGCGTGCATTATCCTTCAGGACCTGGGTTCGAGTCCCAGGTTCCCCACTTTCTTATTAATTTTGTCTTTCGGGTATTCCTGTGCATATATTTACTTGCAACTCACCATGCATCCTCGTGCATCCAAGAGACAGATGGTCAATGGTCAGATCTGATGGTTAGAGATGGAAGGACCACCAAGGCATTGGTCAAGGCATGCACACCAGATCCAAAAAGTCAACAAAGGCCAGCCACTAATGGGCCTTCCAATTGCTACTCACACCACCTATTCAGGCCCATACTCCCTCTTCTTATTTATTTTGTTTATTTATTTTAATTGTTTTATTATTTTTATATAACTTCTAACCAATCACAAATTTGTTTTTATAAAATAAAATCACAAAAAATTTTTTTTATTCAATCAAATTTTAACTTTCATTTTTTTAATAAATACTAATTAATTAATTTAGGTTTTAATTCTAGAATAATTTTGACTTATTTTGTAAATAAATAATTAATCAGATTTAATTAGGTATTAACCATTAATTTAATTAATTCCATTTTTCTTTCTTAAAATAATCAAAAATCCCAAATATAATTTATTTTTATTAATTTATTTATTTAGTTTAATTTAGCAATTAATTTAGGATTTATTTATTTCTTAAAATAAAAACAAAAAAAAGATATTTTTCTTTAACCAAAAGGGTCAAAACCCTAATCATGCGCTCAATTTAATTTCCCGCACGCGTTACTTATTTTTTTATCATATTAATGTACCTGTTTCCGGAATGTAATAGATTATTAGGACCATTTAATTATTTTTACTGCTTTACTTTATTTTTCAAAGGGTTTGTCTTTGGCGATGTAAATACCCGAGGCCTTGTAATTTAAATTCCGCATTTTATTTCCGCAAATTATAACTGCTAGATGTTTGATAATAGGGTTTGCATGACAAGACTGGATGTTAATCTTAAAATCAAATTAGATCACCCTTAACATGTACAAAGATAAAAATAAATGAAAACGACACACTCGCACATGCGCACTCTTAGGGTACACCCCACTTGGTTGCCTTCGTACGCGATCATTGAGTATAGATAGTTTTAGAGGTCGCCCTCTTGTCTAAAGATCATAGTAACCTCGAAATGGTTGCCTCAGATATTTTTGCCTCAAACAAATGATCTAAGACATTAGGGTTACCGCTAAAGCGTCCTAACATTGTGTTAGTGACCGTATGTCCCTCATTCAAATTGACCCTCAAACTCCAACGACGGTGCTACCTACTCATTAATAGTGGGATAGCATTGTCTAAAGGAAATTAGCATAGAACGATTCCTTTTTCGAGTAGGTAGATGGTTCTTAGATACTTGCTCTTTCAAAAAGCAAAATCTTTTTCACACTTACACTCCTTTTCAAACAAAGTTTTCAAAAACACTTCATACGCTCTTGAGGATAGAAGCAAGAGTTAAATCGAAGTTTCAAACAAAAACTTTTTTTCAAACCCACAAGCACAAAGAAAGCAATTTTTGAAAACAATTGAGCAAGTACCTAAGAGCCCGTGGATAACCACGGATAGAAAGGGTTCTATTACCTTCCCTTTCTATAATCTACCCCCCGAACCCGAGAAATATCTCGAAAAAGGAATTTTTCTGTGCTTTTTTCCTTTCCTTGTTGGATAAAATAAAAGTCGGTGGCGACTCTTGCTTACCGCGACATTTTGCAAAAAGCAAAACACAAACCAACATTCCAAAAAACAGTCAGTTCTTCCCACTGTATCACACTGGTAAGCTCGATGATACCAATCAATATCCGAGTGAGTAAGTGCCATGATCTTAGGAGCCCAACGGGTTTCCTTCTTGACATCCCAAAAAGCATCAGACTGAGGCATATGAGAGATAAACCACTGGTACAACATAGGCGTGCAATAGATAATCATCCCCCCATGATAAGAATTCCGAATAAGAATAGAGTAATAAGCATCACCCAACAATGTAGGAACTAGATTTCTAATCATGAAGATCTTGATATAATTAATTTCAACAAACTTGTCCATATTAGGAAATAAGAACAACTCGTAAGCAAGTAGAGCAAAGATGGCCTCAAAGGCAATTGTACTCTTCATTCTGGAAAAGTAACGAGCTTTCTCCAGTATGAACTGAGCTGGTAATCCTCTAACCCCTCCTTTAGTAGTTGTTGTACCCTAAAATTTTCCCTCCCATATTCCTCAATACATGTCAAGTGAGGTCCTCAAATTGCTCAAGGAAGTTCAAGAGTTGACCAGACAAACTCTCTTCTAAGGCAGTATACCCAAATTAGGGTTTCCATTTTCATCAAGATGTGTGAACCACAAAGGAATAAAATGCTCACTATTGTCCTAATATGTTCTCAAGATCACCCATGTCAAGTATCAAGCCTTTCAGAGGAAGTTGGCTCAGTCAATTGCTCAAAGGCCTGAAAATCGACTATGTTAGGTCAAAAGTCAACTATGGCCCACATACAGTCAAATCTCAAGATTTTTGGTCAACTTCTTCATTTTAAATTACCATTCATCATTTGATCAAGGGTTTATCATGATTCATCAAGGATTGCTCACAATTCATCAAAACCCAAAAGTTGTTAAATTAGGGTTTTGTAGGAAAAGTCAACTCAACTTTGACCAAGAATAACTTTCGCATACTTTATCAGAAATGACCCATCCAAAGCTCATTTTGAATAGGATTCAAATAACTACAATTAATCTTCATCTATCAAGCTCAAAAAATGCACTCACAAAAAGATATAAATTTTGACATTATAGGTCATTTTCAAAAGTCAACAAAAACTCCTTTTGGGTCAAAGCTTCATACATGAACATGGAAGACTCAATTGAGATGAGACAAAACGGGTTGCTTAGAGGACATCCTAAGCTTTCCAAAAAGTCAAAGAACACATTTCTAGGGTCAAAATTGAGAGAGTTGTGCATTTCCCAAGTTGACCTTTTTTGCAAAATTGCCAAAAGTCAAATGTGTCCAAAATTGTATTTTTTGCTAAATGGGCCCAACTTTTTATGCTTTCACTGAGTTTGTAATGTGATCCACGACCCATGAGCCCTTCCACTTGGCATTCTCTTATTTTTGTTATTTATTTTGATTTTATTTTATTTAAATCAAATAAAATCAATATAAAATAATGGAAATATCAAAAATCTTTTAAACCTTGAGATTTTGTGCATGATTAGAGTCATTACACAGCTGGAAACAAGATCAAATCGTGCAAGGCTTCATATGGACAAAAAAAGATTGAAAATGCTTGTTTTGGAAAGCTTTGGTGCAAGGAATAAACCATTGATCAATCTTCATAAATGGAAACGATTTGATACAAACTTTAACCATAATGCACTCTATTATACGTAAGGAACAAAGGCAAACCAAAGGAGGAGGATGAGAAATCGTGAAAGAGGCAGAACCAGTTGCAAGGTCAATTCAGATTCTTTGATCATCCCTGAAGCCAACAAGATCGTTTGTAAGGTCTGGGACGCTCCGAATCACCATGTAACGTTCACACGGTTTTCCTATTTTCTTGAATTCGAATATGTTAATTATGGCATATTTAGCATGATTGATTGGTATATTTACAATCCTTAAGATGTTTGCAAGCTAACCACTATATTAAATTGCATTTTTATTGACTGTATGTGAAATTGCCATGGCTAGGGTTTGCTCTTTATTTTTAGGGGTTTCTTATACAGGAAAAATTGGGCATTGATAATGGTACCATGATGCTCGTGAGGTTGAAACGAGTTGATTGGTACCATTAGTTTTCATTTATCATACGCATACAGGATTTTGGAATGAATAGGGTTGTACCTACGCTTGATGTCCGTAGGTAAAAACCTCCAGGGCTAACACGAAGGTTGGGAGGAAGATGACAATACGTGGCGCTCCCTGAATTGCCAGTTTGAATTTTGCTCGTTTTAAAGTTTAACATTTTGCTTTTATCATATTATAATTGTTTTTGATCATATGTACAACTGAATCAGCCAGCTCAGATGGGAAGCGTACAAGGGAAGAATGCATAAGGACTTGGGTTCGATCCCCAGGTCCCAACTTTTATTCATGCTTTTCTTGAACAGGAAATCCAGCGTAGTACATGTCAAAGGATCCACCATGTGCCATCCAAATCTGACCGTTTAATCCACCAAGGCTTCAGATCTAACGCCTTCTCCCTAGAGGACCACCATGTGCCCCAGTCAAATGCGCACATGGGATTGGACGAAGTCAAAAAGGGCCAGGAGTTTATTGGGCCAAGAATTCAGATATTCACCCCCCCCCCCCCCCCAAATTACTAGCACAGGCCCATTCTCACTTTCTGTTATTATTTTCTTTACTTCTTTTTAATTTATAAATTTATTTTATTTTCAAAACAAAAATAATTTATTTTAATAAAATCATAAAATTAAGAGTTCACAAAATTACAATTAATTTTTTTTAATCAAATTTAATTTAATTTAGTATAATTTAACTTAGGGTAATTTTAACTTTTTTTTTACAATTAAAATTAATTAGCAAGATTAGGTTTAATTCTTGGTTTTAATTATTTTCTTTTGCAAATAACATAAAAATTCAAAAAATTAGGTTTTAGAATAAATTAATTTAATTCTTTCTTAAAGTTAAAATTAATTAGAATTAGGCTTTTCTCTTTAATTTAATATAACAATTTCTCTATTTTTTTCTTAAATTAACAAAACAAAGCGGGAACCATTTTTTAACTAATCGCAATTAGGTTTAAGTCCAGGGTCAAAACCCTAATCATTTTGTATTCGACTCATCGCGCGTGTTTATTATTTTTTACAATATTGATGTAACTGTTCATGGTATGTAATAGTTTAATCTAGGATTTTCTCTTATTTATCGTCTTTTATGGGTTTTTGGCTATGTAATTAATCCCCCTCCCCGAAGCCTTGTAATAGCGTAGATTCACTTTCTCGCATTTTAATTCTTGCAAATATTTGACTGTTTAGATGTATGTTAATAGGATTGTGTGACAAGAATGCATGACAACTTAATCCAGTTAGAAAACCCTAATGTGCAAAGATAAATAATTGAAACAAATCACCTTCACATGCCACTCTTAGGGTATACTCACACTTCGGTTGCCTTCAGTAAACACTCATTAAGTATAGAATGTCTTAGTGGTTGCCCTTCTGTCTAAAAAGATCAAACGTTGCCTCGGAAATGTTGCCTCGAATATGATCTTAAGACTCTAGGGTTATTACTAAGGTGTCCTAACATTGCTTTACTGATTGTACGTCCCTTTCGAATTGACCCTTAAAACTCCAACGACGTTGCTACCTATTTCTCAATAGTAGGATAGTGCTGTCTAAAGGAATGAGAATATAAACGATCTTTTTTTCAAGTAAGTAGATGCTAGTAGGTACTTGCTCAAATCAAATCTTTTTCACACTTACAGATTTTAAAACAATTTTCAAAAACAACTTCGTTACACCTTTAAGGACTGATACAAAGGTTATCACGAAGTCTAACTTTTTCAAAATAAACACATACACAAGCAATTTTAAAAGATGAGCAAGTACCTAAGAGCCCATCGAAAACCATGGATAGAAAGGGTGCTAACACCTTCCCTTTCTATAATCTACCCCCGTACTCAAAATATCTCAAAAAAGTATTTTTTATGTACTTTTTTCCTTCCAGGTTGGATGAAATAAAAGTCGGTGGCAACTCTTGCTTACCGCGACATTTTGCAAACAAAAAACGCAAAACACAAACCAATATAAAACAGCCAGTTCTGCCACCGTATCACAGAACTGGCGACTCTGCTGGGGACGTAATAAGTGAGGTATACCTTAGGATCTAGTACATCATAATTGCTTCTCTTATTTGTTTTGTTTGCTTTACTTTTAAGGGTTTCTTCTTGGGGTTACTATAGATCCTAACCCGGATCTGGGGGATACCTTTTAGGTAAGTAGCAATAGACTGTGAGGGAACTGTACAGCATAGACCGATACGGTTGAAGCAGTGGCTACATTGGTGTGGCACTTTGGTTACTACCGGTATCCCTTGTGGAGAAACAAGGAGAATACGGGTCTGCCGCGTGGCGTCATTAAGGATCAACTGACCCTAGAACCTTTAATCGTCCGACATGGCCATTAGAAAGTAGTGAGATAGTCGGCCTCGGTCTAAAGCTGAGAACTGGTTGATACTCCATGCTACACTCATTGAGACCATACTCTCGAGATAGTTCCGGCCACAAGAAAATATTGCGTGAGCTGAAACCATGACCGATGGAGGATGGTCAGTGATATTGAGATCCCCTAGAACCCGGTTACTTTTTCTAGGATAGGTTGAAACCAACTTAACTTCATGAGGGTATTACATTTGACCTCATGCAAGCCTTAAACCTAAGGGTTTGTGTGACTTGTTTGCCATTGGCGTGCTTGTTTTCTGCTATACCTGTTGTTTTTATCATCACATCATGCATCAAACCATAGCATACATGCTTCATTACACTAACCATTTCAAAGACCGAGGGAATTTATCTTTGTTCTATTTTGTAGATCATGACTTTCGCACTTAGAAAGACTATCTGAGTCAACTTTGTGGAGATACTATCCCAACTCAAAGAGCTAGTGTCAGAGATTTTTGAAACCTCTATGTTCATCAAGAGACATGGTCAACTTCTTAGCTTGGTTAATTCAAACTCTGACGAACAGATGATGAGTGTACTGTTCCAGTTCTTCGACCGCGAGCATCACTGTTTCACCTTTCTAGATTATCAGTTGGTACCCACCTTTTGAAGATGTTTTGGCTCTTCTTATCTATGGGTTGGTTCTCTTCCCTAATCCGGATTCCTTTATAGATGTGAATGCTATCAAGATTTTCCTTTCTCGTAATCATGTGCCTACCTTGCTTGGAGATATCTTGCACGCCCTCTATACTCATACCACAAGGAGAAGAGGAACTCTTATGTGCTGCATGCCATTGTTGTCTAGGGGGTTTATTTCTCACCTCCCTAAGTCTGTGCTGAAGAACAAAGAGGGTTTGGGTTGGTCACACAGAATAATGTCACTTGCTCATACATATATTATTTGGTGTTCCTGAGCTATGGAGGACGTTGCTGTTATTGACCGCTGTGGGGGGTACCCTAATGTCCCATTACTTGGTATCAGGGGACGTATAACTTACAATCCTTGTCTAGCTTTACGACAATTTGGTCGTTCTCGGAGAGATGGGCTTCATAGGTTACTTCTTGAGGATATTGCATTCGACTATGAAGAGGATGCTGAAGGGCATCGCCGAAGATTCGTACGAGCTTAGGGCATGGTAAATAGATCAGACCCCCATGAGTTGGGACCAAAGACTTCCCTTCCTATGCAGCCTTATCTCCAATGGGTCCGAGCTCGTGCACAGAAGCTTGTGATGCCATATGCAGCAGTGTTACCAGTGATTGTAGAACCCACTACTGAAGACGGTATTCCTTACACAATTCTCTATCCTTACATGCCTACTGACCTTGGGGAGCTACAAAGGTCTTGGATTCAGCTGAAGAATGAGTGAGATACTTACAGGGAGCAGTTCCATGAGCGAGAGAGGAAGGTTTTGAAGCTCACCAGACAACTCGAAGAGGAAAGAGTGCTCAATGACTACATCAACACAAAGAGAAAGCGTTCATGGGACTTATGATTATGCTTTTCTAGTTTTAGATTTGTTTTTATTTACTTCTTTGTATCGCCTTAAGGGAATTGTTGAACATTGCAAAGTTAAACTAATAAAGTTTGTTTATTTTTGGTTGCAAATTTAAATCTCCCAAAGTCTTTGAAATCATTACATATGCATCCCATTATCATGCACATCATCACAGGTACCACTACAGGTTTCTTATCTTCTCCGTTGTTTATCACATGCAAAAATGTCTTCTGATCAAGCCATCAAAGAGCTTCAGGCACAGAATGCCCAGTTCCAACAGATGTTCATAAGTTTGGCTAAGGGACAAGAGGATCTAAAAACTCTCATTCTGAAAGAAAAGAATAATAATAATAATAATAATAATAATAAGAAGAAGAAGAAGAAGAAGAAGGTCGGGTTTCGGAATATGGGCAGAAGCTTTGGAGAAAGGTTGAGGCACCAAGCTGATCTGACCTCTTCATCCAAAGAAGGGGAGAACCAAGAGGAAGAAAAGGGCCCCAGTTCTGCAGTCTCTGATAATGATACTGATTTTGATGATGAGAAATATCCTCCTGCCGAGGATAAGTACAAGCATCTAAAAGACCGTCTGAGTGCTATGGAAATCCAGAACTTACCTGGTTTGGATTTCGGAGAACTAGGAATGGTATCTGGAGTAGTCATCCCTCAAAAATTCAAGGCTCCCGTTTTTGCTAAGTATGATGGAGTGTCTTGCCCGAAACTCCATCTCCGCTCTTATGTTAGGAAAATTCAACCCCACACAGCTGATAGAAATTTATGGGTGAATTTCTTTCAAGATAGTCTGTCAGGGACTCAGCTTTGAATGGTTCTACTAGTTGGAAGGGGCCAATGTTCGAAACTGGGAAGATCTTGCTGCCGCTTTCTACAAGCAGTACCAGTATAATGCCGACCTTGCTTCCACTCGTACTCAACTTCAGAGTATGTCCATGGGTGAAGGCGAAGGTTTCAAAGATTATGCTCAGAAATGGAGATATTTGGCTGGAAGAGTTCAACCCCCTTTATCTAATTGGGAGTTAGTTGATATGTTCTTGGGGATGCTGTCTGGTCGATTTTTCAATCACTTGATCGACAATTCATTGTCTGGTTTCACCTAGTTGATTTTAATCGGGGAAAGAGTGGAGGCTGGAATTCGAAGTGGCAAAATAAAGAAGGATGCCTCTTCGAGTTCCATAAAGAAACCTTTTACGGGTAAGAAGGAAGCCAGTGCAGTTTATAGCCCGAGGGGCCAAAACAGATCTGAACATCGTCCAACGGTAAACAATGGGGTGATACCAAGACCCGTTGTTGCTCCACAATGCAACAATCAACAGAGGGTGGAAAGACCACAATGGAAGTTTACCCGCATTAGCATGACATTGGCTGAAGTGTTACCTCACCTGTTGAAATCTAACTTGACCACATTGAGGGAGGTTCCCAAAAATACCAACACTACCTCTCCTAGATACAATCCCAACGCGCGGTGCGCCTACCATTCTGAAAGCCTTGGCCATGATACCAATGACTGTTGGTCTTTGAGAAACAAAGTACAATATTTTCTGGAAGCTAAGGAGATAGAGTTTGATGCTCCAGAAAAGCCAAATGTAATAACTGCTCCAATGCCCAAGCATGGTCGTGGGGTTAATGTTGTTGACAACAATTTGTTTGTGACCTCTGTTGAGGAAATTTCAACTCCTCTTGTGACTGATAAGAGAAATCTGCTATTGGTCGGTGTATTCCCGGGTTATGGTGAAGGTTGCCACATGTGCTCGATTCTGCCTACTGGTTGCCATTTATTGAAATCAGGTGTTCAACGCCTGATGGATAATAAAGAGATTTTGTTCGAGAAGACTGTGACCCCTGTTGTTCCCAATGAAGATGTTGCCATCATAACCATTTCCGCCGATCCTTCCAAGGTTTCCTCGAGAAAACCTGTTAGGATTACATTTGTTCCAAGAATTTCCCCGCTAATAATCACTGTTCCCAGTCCCATCCCATACACTTCAGACAAGGCCGTCCCATGGCACTATGGTGCTAATGTGTATCATCATGGCATTAAGTAAGAGTTGAAGAATGAAGAAGCTGATACCGATGTCAGTAATATTGTCGGGGCTAGCAAAGTCACCAGAAGTGGAAGACTCTTTTCAACCGAGATTTCCCCTCCGACTATCCACAAACCTATTGTTATTCCATCTGCTAGTACATCAACCACTATTCTAGTTCCTACTCCAGTTATCACCCCTGTCACTGAGCCATCTGAGACTCGGGGCAAAAAAGTCATAGGTGAGCCTGCCCGGACGGAGGCGCCGAGAAAAATTATGTTGGAAGCCTTTAAACAAGAAATAGAGGAAATACTGAAAATTATCAAGAAAAGCGACTACAATATGGTCGAACAGCTGGGGCAGACCCCGTCAAAGATCTCCACATTGTCTCTGCTATTGTGTTCTGAAGCCCATGCAAAGGCTTTGATTGCATTTCTTAAGACTGCGCATGTGCCGCAGGAAACTTCTGCAGATCAGTTCAAAGATTGCATGGCTAGCCTGACTGCTGACAATAGGCTAGGATTTTCAGATGCGGATCTGACCGCTAAGGGGAGGAATCATAATGATGTGTTGCATGTCTCGATTGAATGGAGGGGCACCACTATGGCTCATGTGCTGGTTGACATCGGATCTTCGCTAAATGTGCTTCCAAAGAAAGCGTTGGACCGTTTGGACTGTGAGGGTTTGACTTTGAAGTCGAGTAACATTGTGGTCAGGGCTTTTGATGGATCAAAAAGGATGGTGCACGGGGAGGTGGACATCCCTGTCAAAGTGGGTTCTCATACCTTTGGATCCACCTTCTATGTAATGGACGTCAGACCATCGTATTCCTGTTTGCTGGGTCGTCCTTGGATCCATAGGGCTGGGGAAGTCACTTCCACACTCCATCAGATGCTGAAGTACCCGGTATAAGGGAAAATTGTCACTGTACAAGGTGAAGAAGAGTATATGGTAAGTCATCTCAATTCTTTCCATTATGTGGAAATGGATGGGGAGTTCATAGAGACTCCTTGTCAGAATTTCGAAGAGGTCCCCCTGACTTTGGCGTCAACTGAAGTTACTAACAACAAACCTCAGCTGAAGATGGCTTCTCTCAAGGATGCTAGGGCTGTTATTGAAGAAGGTGGGTGTACCAATTAGGGTTGGCTCCCTGATTTCACTCACAAAACTGACAAATTTGGTTTGGGCTTTAGTATAGGGGCTCAAAGGGCTGTTAGGAGCGCACGGATTGGAAGACCTCCTCTTCATATCAGCAACCGGGGAGTTAATTCAATTGAGGCAGTGAAGAAGATTCAGACATCGACAGCTGGATCTACCCAACAACCAATGGTGGAGTGAATAACTGGACGGCAAAGGACTTCATACCCGTTTCTTTTATTTCACAGTAATTGACTTTTGTTTTAAGATTTGTAATAAACAGTTTGAAAATTTATAGCCTGGTGCCTTGCCTGAGGCACCTTGTCTTCGCTTATGAGGGCTTATTATTATTTGTCATTTTCATATATCATTAATAAAACATTGGACGTTTCTTGCATTACAAATTTTGCGCTCCTTTCTTTTCTTTTCTGTCTCCCATTTTATCAAAACAGCTATTCTCTTACACACACTCACGTATCATACTGCAGATCCATATCCACTCTGGATCCCATTGGTAACAGTTCTGCTACTGTCGGTTATGACTTTGAAAATCCGATAAACCAAGTTGAGGGTGAAGGTGAGGATGATTGTGAGGTGCCATGGGAGCTTGCTAGACTATTACAGTAGGAAGAAAGGTCCATACAACCTCATGAAGGGCCAGTCGAGTCAGTAAATTTGGGTACAGAGGAAGACAAGAAAGAGGTTAAAATAGGTGCAAATCTGGAGCCTAGTGTCAAACAACGGCTAATACAGATGCTGCACGATTATGTTGAGATCTTCGCATGGTCCTATGAAGATATGCCTGGGTTGGACACTGACATTGTGGTAGATCGCCTACCAACCAAAGAAGAATGCCCTCCGGTAAAGCAGAAAGTTCGCCGTATGCGCCCTGAAATGTCAGAGAATATCAAGGCAGAAGTCATGAAGCAGTTCGATGCAGGATTCCTAGCCGTCACTTCTTATCTGTAGTGGGTTTCCAACTTCGTTCTGGTACCTAAGAAGGATGGTAAGGTACGGATGTGTGTGGACTTTAGAGATCTGAACAGGGAAAGCCCCAAGGAAGACTTCCCACTTCCTCACATTGATGTTCTAGTCGACAACACCGTGCAACACAAGATCTTCTCCTTCATGGATGGTTTTTCTGGATACAACCAGATCAAGCTGGCCCCTGAGGACATGGAGAAGACAACCTTCGTTACGCAGTGGGGCACCTTCTGTTACAAGGTAATGCCTTTTGGGTTGAAGAATGCTGGGGCAACTTATCAGCGCACCATGGTTGCTTTGTTCCACGATATGATTCACCACGAGATTGAGGTTTATGTTGATGACATGATAGCCAGGTCTCAGACCAAAGAAGAGCATCTTGATCATCTCCAGAAACTTTTTAACAGGTTGAAGACATACAAGCTAAGGTTGAATCCGAACAAGTGTACCTTCGGGGTAAGATCTGGTAAGCTTCTGGGTTTCGTCGTCAGTGATAAAGGTATTCAGGTGGACCCTGCAAAGGTAAATGCCATACAAGAGATGCCGGTACCCTGCACAGAAAAAGAAGTCAGAGGTTTCTAGGGACATCTGAATTATATCGCCAACTTCATTTCACATTTGACTGCTACTTATGAGCCAATCATCAAGCTGCTGAAGAAAGATCAAGTGGTAAAGTGGAATGATGAATGCCAGGACGCTTTCGAAAGAATCAAGGAATACCTTCATGAACCACCAATTCTGATGCCTCCAGTAGAAGGAAAACCTTTGATATTACACTTGACAGTGCTAGATAACTCAAAGGGGTATGTGTTGGGGCAGCATGACGAGTTTGGCCGAAAATAGCACGCTATTTACTACCTTAGCAAAAAGTTTACCGACTGTGAGACTCGATACTCATTGCTCGAGAAAACTTGATGCGCTTTGGCATGGGCTGCTCTCCGGCTGAGACAGTATATGCTGACTCACACTACCCTGTTGATATCAAAGATGCATCCAATCAAGTATATCTTCGAGAAGCCCGCTCTCTCCGGAAGGATAGCAAGATGGCAGATGATCCTAACTGAGTAAGATATCCAATACACAACCCAAAAAGCAATCAAGGGGAGTTTATTGGCAGATCATTTGGCACATCAGGCCGTGGATGACTACCAATCCATGAGTTTCGAGTTCCCGGATGAGAATATCAAGTTAGTAACCGACTGCGAAGAACCTGGACCGGATGAAGGACCTGAGGCAGGATCCTGATGGTCTATGTATTTTGATGGAGCATCAAACGCTTTGGGTGACGCCATCGGCACTGTAATTATATCTTCTGAGGGCTGTCATACTCCGTTCACGGTCCGATTATGTTTCAACTGCACCAACAATATGGCGGAGTATGAAGCATGCATCATGGGGCTCCGAGCTGCTATTGACCTAAGGATCAAGTTCTTGAGTGTATTTGGAGATTCCTCTGTGGTGATAAGTCAAATCAACGGCGAGTGGGATACAAAGCACCCAAATCTTATTCCTTACAAAGAGTATGTACTGACATTTCTCCCTCACTTTGAGGAGATAACCTTTGAACATTTCCCAAGAAAGGAGAACCAGTTAGCGGACGTGCTATATACCATGTCTTCTATGTTCAAAGTCAGGTGGGACAATGAAGCTCCCCAGATTACCATTGAGAGGTTGGACGAACCCGCACATTGTTGTGACATTGAGATTGAGGAGGTAGCAGATAAACCCTGGTTTCACGAGGTAAAGAGGTATCTTGAGGCTCAAGAATACCCTGAGGGGGCATCTGTTAATGATAAAAAGTTTCAGAGAAGGTTCTCTGCGAAGTTCTTCATCAGTAATGGTACCCTCTATAAGCGTAACCATGATTCAGCTTTACTACGATGTATGCACAAGAGCGAGGCAGAAAGGATCATGGAAGAGTTAAATGAAGGAACTTTCGGAACTCATTCCAATAGACACACCATGGCGAAGAAAATCCTAGGGGCGGGATATTACTGGTCCACCATGGAAGCCGATTATTATCAGTACTCTCGAACCTGTCATAAATGCCAAGTATATGCTGACAAGGTGCATGTACCTCTGGTTCCCTTAAATGTTTTGACAACTCCCTGGCCCTTCTCAATGTGGGGCATCGACATGATCGGCGAGATCAGGCCCACCGCATCTAACAGACATCGTTTCATTCTGGTAGCAATTGATTACTTTACAAAGTGGGTTGAGGCAGCTTCCTTTGCTACAGTGACCAAGAATGTCGTGGCGCGGTTCATCCGGCACAATCTGATCTGCCAATACGGTGTCCCCGAGAGGATCATTACTGACAACGGTACAAATCTCAATAACACAATGATCACCGAGCTTTGTAAACAATTCAAGATACATCATCATATTTCTTCTCCCTACCGGCCGAAGATGAATGGGGCTGTTGAGGCAGCTAATAAGAACATCAAGAAAATTGTGCAGAAGATGGAAGTGACATACAAAGACTGGCACGAGATGTTACCGTTTGCTCTTCATGGGTACCAAACCTCAGCACGAACGTCAACAGGGGCAACACCCTACTCTCTGTTATATGGCATGGAGGCAGTCCTGCTTATCGAGGTCCAGATACCCTCTCTCTGGATTATGAAGGATACGGGTTTGAACGAAGACGACTGGATCCAAACACGACTTGATCAGCTGAATCTGATTGATGAAAAGAGACTTACTGCTATCTGTCATGGTCAGACGTATCAAAAGCGAATGATCAATGCTTTTAACAAAAAGGTCAGACGTCAAGAATATCAAGTCGGGGATCTAGTGATCAAGCGCATTATACAACCACAAGGTGATCCCAGGGGCAAATGGACCCCCACACACGAAGGGTCATTTGTGGTTAAGAACATTTTCTCGGGAGGAGCTATGATTCTAACCACCATGGATGGTGACGACCTTCCTCACCCCATCAATGGAGACATAGTGAAAAGATACTACACATAATCAAAGACCCGCTAGGTTGACTGGTCTAGGCAAAAATAAGGGCTTCCCGGTGAACCAAAAGGGTTCGGGAAAAATTAAGGGATGAAAATATAAAAAAAGGTACACCCGGCAAGTCGAAAACCTGAAAAGGCGACTTGAGCAAAAAAGGGTATCCCGGTGAACTGAAAACCCGAAAGGGTGGTCCAGGCAAAAGTTAGGGATTGAAGCGTAACACTGTCTCATTGGATCATCTTGCAATCAGACCTCGATATCAACTATCAACTATCAAGCTCAGATGGCGCCAATCAATCTGATCCACGTTCTACCAAGCACCAAAGTGATGAGATGCTTGAAGGCATAAAGGCAATAGCATTTTTGGAACCCAATGGGATTATTTCACATAGTTGTTTTTTCTTTTAAGTGTAATTTCCATCTTTCAGTGGCTTTCTCTTACTAGAGCATCAACCTCTTTGTACAAAACGCCTATTAAAGGCCAACTTCAGAAATCAATACAATTCATTTTCACAAGAAATTTCAATTTGCTTTTCTTTTTCGGTTTTGTTTTGCAAGAACATCCAAGCATTCATTTTTGATATATACATTTGAAAATAATTGCTGCTCATAAATATTTACATGAAAAAACAAAAGACAATTACTCGTAATTCCAGGAGCAAGGGAAACAAGAAGTGCCCACACCTTACATTTACTCTATCCATCAAATACTAGGAGAGAGCCAGCTCGAGAACATGAGTAGTGGTACATACACTCCCCACAGAGTAAAATGTATCCAAGAACGGTAATGTTAGTTTCCCGAGTAGGACATGACTCTCCCCAGCCGAGGTTCAAAATCGCAAGTGAGTCGGTGAATTTTTCCCCAAGCAGAGTTTATTTCTCTCACAGGCTGGAATTCAATCCAGAATCTATTTTCACCAGCAACGGTAATTCATCCCCATTTGAGTTATTTCTCCAAGTCAGCATATCTATCAACAGAGTATCTCCTCTCCAACAGAGTTGTTCCCCATAGGGTTATCCTCAGGCGGAGTCTCATTCGGCAGAATATCTACCAGCCAAGGGGCAAACCTCCAGCTCCTCACCTCTGGTCTTTGTCCTCCAAACAGTAGTCAAGGATTTATTTTCCCGGATTCAGATTATTACGTCAGCATTTCATGTTCATACACCATGACATGTGCATACATCCCATATCACATAGTCTCATTGATTTCGAGAAAGTCATCATACAATGCATCTCATGCATCACACATAACTAACCCTGTATTTATTTCAAGAAAAAAGACAGCTATTATCAATAATTTCCAGCAGGTACATGATCAACACTCGAAGCTAAATAGAGTAATCATTAGCACAACAAATGCAACCTTCTACAGGTCTCTCACAGCCCTACTACCCAGGCTTTCATATCAAAGTAACCCTACTATCCAGGTTCCTTCTCACAACCCTACTACCCAGGCTTTAATATCGAAGTAACCATACTACCCAGGTTCCTTCTCACAGCCCTACTATCAATGCTTTCATGTCGAAGTAACCCTACTATCCAGGTTCCTTATTACAGCCCTACTACCCAAGTTTTCATCTCGAAGTAACCCTATTATCCAGGTTCCTTCTCACAGCACTACTATCCAGGTTTTCATCTCGAAGTAACCCTACTATCCAGGTTCCTTCTCACAGCCCTACTATCCAGGCTTTCATATCAAAGTAACCCTACTATCCAGGTTCCTTCTCGCATCCCCATTACCCAGGCTTTCATCTCGAAGTAACCCTACTATCCCGGTTCCTTCTCAAGCCCTACTACCCGGGCTTTCATATCGAAGTAATCCTACTATCCAGATTCCTTCTCACAACCCTACTATCCATGCTTTCATGTCGAAGTAACACTACTATCCAGGTTCCTTCTCAAGCCCTACTATCCAGGCTTTCATATCGAAGTAATCCTACTATCCAGATTCCTTCTCACAACCCTACTATCCAGGCTTTCATGTTGAAGTAACCCTACTATCCAGGTTCCTTCTCAAGCCCTACTATCCAGGCTTTCATAACGAAGTAATCCTACTATACAGGTTCCTTCTCCCAACCTTACTATCCGGGTTTGGCCTCCCTTATCCTCGGACAACAGTCCACAACACTGTAAGACTAGGACCCGATCAAACACAAATTGATTTCACATTTCCCCAGTAAGTCGCGGTGCAACATATACCCCGACCAAACACAAGATCACCTTCGCTTCCCAAAATAGAATTATTCCCCCAGTAGATTAATGGACAACTGAAGCTCCTAAAACTTTATTTCTCTCTTAGGACAGAGACCAACATTCCCCAGCAAAATCCTCCTCAACAACAGGTATACAGGTTCTCGCGAAAGAATCTCTTATGCGATCAACATCTCTTCGTATGGCATATTTAAGCCCATCTTCCTTCATTGACTTCCAAATGTCATCTATAAGCCCATTCCCGATATCACAAATCAAGCACCACTTCATGCGAGTGCAAATTTCTGGGCATTCTAGTGTTCAATTATCTTCTACCTTCAGATCACGAAAGGCAGACAAGCCAATCTACATCCTCAGGTTTAAGAAGATTGAACAGGGGAAGTTGTTGCACCCCAAAATTTTCCCTCCCATATTCCTCAATACATGTCAAGTGAGGTCCTCAAATTTCTCAAGGAAGTTCAAGAGTTGACTAGACAAACTCTCTCCTAAGGCAGTATACCCAAATTAGGGTTTCCATTTTCATCAAGATGTGTGAACCACAAAGGACTCAAATGCTCACTATTGTCCTAATATGTTCTCAAGATCATCAATGTCAAGTATCAAGCCTTGCAGAGGAAGTTTGCTCATTCAATTGCTCAAAGGGCTGAAAATCGACTATGTTAGGTCAAAAGTCAATTGTGGCCGACATATAGTCAAATCTCAAGATTTTTGGTCAACCTCCTCATTTTGAAGTACCATAAATCATTTTATCAAGGTTTGATCATGATTCATCAAGGATTTCTCACAATTCATCAAAACCCAAAAGTTGCTAAATTATTGTTTTGTAGGAAAAGTCAACTCAACTTTAGCCAAGCATAACTTTCTCATACTTTATCAGAAATTACCCATCCAAAGTGCATTTTTAAGAGGATGCAATTACATACAATTCATATTCAGCTCCAAAGCTCAAAAAATTCACTCACAAAAAGATATAAATTTTGACATTATAGGTCATTTTGAAAAGTCAACAAAAACACCTTTTGGTTCAAAGCTTCATAAATGAACATGGAATACTCAATTGAGATGAGACCAAAAGGGTTGCTTAGAGGACATTCTAAGCTTTCTAAAAAGTCCAAGAACATATTTCTAGCGTCAAAATTGAGAGAGTTATGCATTGGCCAAGTTGACCTTTTTTGCAAAATTGCGAAAATCAATTGTGTCCAAAATTGAATTTTTTTGCTAAATGGGCCCAACATTTTATGCTTGCACTGAGTTCATAATGTGATCCACGACCCATGAGCCCTTCCACTTGGCATTCTCTTATTTTTGTTATTTATTTTGATTTTATTTCATTTAAATCAAATAAAATCAATATAAAATAATGAAAATATCAAAAATTATTTAAACCTTGAGATTTTGTGCATGATTAGAGTCATTATACAGCTGGAGACAAGATCAAATCGTGCAAGGCTTCATATGGACAAAAAAAGATTGAAAATGCTTGTTTTGGAAAGATTTGGTGCAAGGAATAAATCATTGATCAATCTTCATAAATGGAAAAGATTGGATACAAACTTTAACCCTAATGCACTCTATTATACATAAGGATCAAAGGCAAACCAAAGGAGGAGGAGGAGAAATCGTGAAAGAGGCAGAACCAGTTGCAAAAATTTAAGGAAAAAGTGTCGATCGAATTGTGATCCACAGGCCGTTTCAAAGGTTCCAAAAGGTAAATTCAGATTCTTGGATCATCCTTGAAGCCAACAAGATCGTTTGCAAGGCCTGGGACGCTCATAATCACCCTGTAACGTTTACACGGTTTGCCTATTTTCTTGAATTCGAATATGTAAATTCTGGCATATTTAGCATGATTGATTGGCATATTTATAATCCTTGAGATGTTTGCAAGCTAACCACTATATTCGATTGCATTTTTATTGAATGTACGTAAAACTGCCATGGCTAGGGTTTGCTCTTTGTTTTTAGGGGTTTCTCATACAGGAAAAATTGGGCATTGATAATGGTACCATGATGCTCGTGAGGTTGAAACGAGTTGATTGGTACCATTAGTTTTCATTTATCATGCGCATACATGATTTTGGAATGAACAGGGGTTGTACCTACGCTTGATGTCCGTAGGTAAAAACCTCCAGGGCTAACACGGTGGTTGGGAGGAAGATGACAATACGTGGCGCTTCCTGAATTGCCAGTTTAAATTTCGCATGTTTTAAAGTTTAACATTTTGCTTTTATCGTATTATAATTGTTTTTGATCATATGTACAACTGAATCAGCCAGCTCAGATGGCAAGCGTGCAAGGGAAGAATGCATAAGGATCTGGGTTCGATCCCCAGGTCCCAACTTTTATTCATGCTTTTCTTGAACAGGCAATCCAATGTAGTACATGGCAAAGGATCCACCATGTGCCATCCAGATATGACCGTTCAATCCACCAAGGCTTCAGATCTAACGCCTTCTCCCTAGAAGACCATCATGCGCCCCAGTCAAACGCGCACATGGGATTGGACGAAGTCAAAAAGGGCCAGGAGTTTATTTGGCCAAGAATTCAGATATTCACCCCCCCAAATTGCTAGCAAAGGCCCATTCTAACTTTCTTTTATTATTTTCTTTACTTCTTTTTAATTAATTATTTTATTTTATTTTTAAAACAAAAATAATTTATTTTAATAAAAGCATAAAATCAAGAGTTCAAAAATTACAATTAATTTTTTTAATCTAATTTAATTTAATTTAGTATAATTTAACTTAGGGTAATTTTTAAATTTTTTTTACAATTAAAATTAATTAGCAAGATTAGGTTTAATTCTTGGTTTTAATTGTTTTCTTTTGCAAATAAAATAAAAATGCAAAAAAATAGGTTTTAGAATAAATTAATTCAATTATTTCTTAAAGTTAAAATTAATTAGAATTAGGCTTTTCTCTTTAATTTAATATAACAATTTCTCTATTTTTTACTTAAATAAACAAAACAAAGCGGAAACAATTTTTTAACTAATCGCAATTAGGTTTAAGTCCAGGGTCAAAATCCTAATCATTTTGTATTCGATTCACCGCGCGTGTTTATTATTTTTTACAATATTGATGTTACTGTTCATGGTATGTAATAGTTTAATCTAGGATTTTCTTTTATTTATCGTCTTTTATGGGTTTTTGGCTATGTAATTAATCCCCTCCCAAAAGCCTTGTAATAGCGTAGATTCACTTTCTCGCATTTTAATTCTTGCAAATATTTGACTGTTTAGATGTATGTTAATAGGATTGTATGACAAGAATGCATGACAACTTAATCCAGTTAGAAAACCCTAATGTGCAAAGATAAATAATTAAAACAAAGCACCCGCACATGCCACTCTTAGGGTATACTCACACTTCGGTTGCCTTTGGTAAACAGTCATTAAGTATAGAACGTCTTAGTGGTTACCCTCTTGTCTAAAAAGATCAAACGTTGCCTCGGAAATGTTTCCTCGCAAATGTTGCCTCGAATATGATCTTAAGACTCTAGGGTTATTACTAAGGTGTCCTAACATTGCTTTAGTGATCGTACGTCCCTTTCGAATTGACCCTTCAAACTCCAATGACGTTGCTACCTATTTCTCAATAGTAGGATAACGCTGTCTAAAGGAATGAGAATAGAAATGATCTTTTTTTTTGAGTAAGTAGATGCTAGTAGGTACTTTCTCAAATCAAATCTTTTTCACACTTACACATTTCAAAACAATTTTCAAAAACAACTTCGTCACACCTTTGAGGACTGATACAAAGGTTATCACGAAGTCAAACTTTTTCAAAACAAACACATACACAAGCAATTTTAAAAGATGAGCAAGTACCTAAGAGCCCATGGAAAACCATGGATAGAAAGGGTGCTAACACCTTCCCTTTCTATAATCTACCCCCCGTACTCAGAATATCTAGAAAAAGGATTTTTTCTGTACTTTTTTCCTTTCCGGTTGAATGAAATAAAAGTCTGTGGCGACTCTTGCTTACCGCGACATTTTGCGAACAAAAAACGCAAAACGTAAACCAGTATAAAACAGTCAGTTCTGCCACCATATCACAGTAGTCATAAGGGCTTCCACCTCAGATTTCCCCATATGAATCAAAGCAGCAATCTCATGTGGTTTTGGCTCACCCTCCAAACTAGTAAAAGGAACACGATCAATAACATGTAAATCCAATAGATAAAAATACTCCTCCAGTGTAGGGATCAACTGATAGTCGGGAAAAGTAAAGCAATGATACATCAGATCATAGAAAGAAACCAAGGTCGAGAGAATACCCTCCTTCATCTTTAGCTTCATGAGAGGAATAATGGATCCATACTTCTTCCGAAAGTCTGTAGAATACTCGATCTCGTGAATTAGACTGGTCAACTCATCTATCTTGGGATCCTTGAAACTGTACTTCTCAGTCTTTCTCTTTCCAGAATCCATGGTTAGAAAGTACCTGAGATATTCACAAATAGTCAACCTTTAAATCCCTTGAAATATGGTTTCTTCAAAAGATGCTTATAAGTGCATGGATGCATGATGCAGCAATCACACACAAGATCTCATATATAGGGTTCATAGGTTCAACGCCACGAGCATGAGTTCGGAGGTACTACCCATTAGGTGTTGGTCTAAAAGTTATCACCTGCCGAACAAGGTTCTAGAGGTTCCCAGAGTCTACATCCTTCCTTCGGATATTACTAACTTCCCGATTAACTCGGTAATTACTAATATTCTCAAGAAAGACTCGTCCGAGCGAAGTATCGCGTGAAAACTATTTCCGGATTATTCTGTGATAGCTTCCGCACTACACCTAAAAGGCCAAGATGGGTTTGGTATTATACGTTCCTCAGTTTCAGCAGGCTCCCAGGTGGAAAGCAGTACGTCTTCCCGATTACTCGGTAAACGAAACTACAGTCAAAGAGGTCTCCACTGAGTGGGGGATCTCATGCCTCCTTTTTTGGTATTAATCCCTCAAAGTTAACATGACTATACCGCCCGTCCTATCTTAAATTTTGCCTAAGTCCGGGTATAGGACTTATGAGTAATCACCAAGCACCCTAAAAACCAAGTAAATCCAAACAAACATACATACAATATATAAGACAAAACAATAGTAACACATATACAAATATAAACAAAGATAGGCTTAACCCACTTAGGGATGGACCAGCAAGAGGTCAATCTGTCCCAGTGAAGTCGCCATTTTTCTGTAGCGGTAGAAATGTTTAAGACTAAGCCATTGGATTGACTACACTTTATACAAATCAAAATCAAAATTGTCACCGCGCTTTATTGTCTCCAAAGGAATGGGAAAAGAGTGAATAACCCAAAAAGAGGGGGAAAGATTCAAGGTAAGGGGGTTGGTTATACAAAGGGAAGGTATTAGCACCCAAACCATCTACGGTACTCCGCAGGAGCCTCTTTGTAAAATCTGTATATTTTGGCTATGAAAAATGTTGTATATAAAAAAATGGATGGTGGAGGTGAGAAAAGAAATATATTTATTTTATAATTTTTACACCTGCCGCGGTTGCGAATCTTTTGTGCCTACGTACCACCTTTTCGTGCAATAGGGGATCAGGGTACACGTATTTCCTCTTTTAAGGATTTAAAACACAAATGTGTTGGTTAATTTTATGAGATAAAACATCATCGTCATTACCCGTGTGGAAAACATACCTACTACCCACAATTATGAGAAAGGAGAATTTGCATCATCTCAAAGTGGAGGATATGGCTTGGATTTTAAAATCAACAATGCCTCACTCAACACTCAAGTGTAAAATATCTCTCTTCACTATATATTGTAGAAGTATAGTTGTTTACATCATTACAAGGATTTGACAAGAGTTCAATTTTTTTGAGAAAAAGTTTAAAGATAAAAGCCAAAATGGCAAAATGGTTTGAAATGAGATTGATTGGCTTTTAGTCTTCTCACAAAATGTCAAAGTATTATTAAGTTGATGAGGGTTTATTTATGAAAATGTTTAAAAATGCATGGACATAAGTCCACCTTTATTATGAAAGTGGTTCAAGTTTAAAGACATGAAGAGTTTTCAAAAGGAGGAAGAAGATTTTTGAAATTAAAGAAGATGGGAGGAGAAGAAGGGACTATCTTAAAGCATAAGGTAAAAGCTAGAGATAAGAACCATTTAACCAAGTAGAAGCCAAAACTTGACATTATGAGCCAAGATAGAATTCCTATTCCTTGGATTTAAACCAATCAGGCAATAGAAATATTGGACCTCTCGAGAGAACCAAACTTCAAGTGTATTAAGTCTTCACAAAAATTGGGCAGAGTAACAGTTGTATACGGGTGAATTCCAGATCACAAACAAGGAGTGTAATCACAAAAAAAATACCTGCACACAAAACCAAACAAGAAACCCAATGCCTTGAGGTAAACCTCAAGAACTCCAGACAAAATAATAAGATAAGATCACAAGGTCTCCAAGATAGGCCAAGGTTTCTAATCCTAAGTCCAAGAAAAGTCCCATGCTTCATAATGCCAAGGATAGTAACCAAATAGTCCAAGTACCATTAAAGAATTTTTAGGGTTTATGTTGATTATTAAGTATCTTAAGAAAGGAAAAGAAAAGCTCAAGTGAGCAAAGTAAAAATGACAAGAAAGTAAATGCTCAAATGAGCAAAGATGAAAATTGCATGAAATGTAAATGCTAAAAGTAAATGGTACATAAAGCATAAAAAAAGAATAAAAACATAAAGTAAAACAAGTCAATAATCAGTGGTTAGTTGGATGACCATCTTGAAGCTTGCATTTGGAACTCATTAGAGGATTGGTAGAACCAAAGCCTCCAAACAACAAGTTGCATTTTCTTTTTGTCAAGTATATCATCCATTTGGAATTCTCACAAGTGCCATTTAATGATCAACGATGTTTAAGCGATCCGCATTGACCAAAGGTATTGTAGAACCAAAGCCTTCACACAATGAATCTCTAATTTATTATATCAAAGAGATCAAATTAACATACTTGGGCTTGCAAACCTAAGTTTGGGCCATGAATGATCATTTTTTCGAATCGGGATAAAATTTAGCGTTATGTTAAGCAATCGTAAGTGGACTTATATAGAAGTCGCACCTATTTTGAGGCCGGTCAATAGCAATCTATGCACCATTTGTTTTGAGACATGATATAGAGATTATACTCCAACAACATTTAGTGTATTAAGAAGGGGATGAGATGAAGAGGGATGGGGAAAAATATACAAACCACATTTTAATTAAATTTTAATCAAACTATTATTAAAATCATTCATCCAGTTTTGTGGAGTTAAACTCAACACCATGGAACCAATGATATTAATAAAGTTCATGACCCAAAATCTAACCCAAGATCAGCCAGAAAATAGTCACAAAATAATATCATATTTTAATATATACAAAAGCGTTAAAAAATGATGTTTAAAAATAGAAAATAAAGAGAAAAGTACCAACTATGTTCAAATTTCTCAAGAAATAAAAAGTAAGACCATAGAAATATCAGAAAAGGGCTCAAATAATTTTACAATTTTTTTGGTAATTTTTTAAAGTCAGAACCTATTTTTAAAATTAAAATAAATGGGGAAAAAAAACCAAAAATGATAAAAAATAGTAAAGTCAGAAACAAAAACAAAATAAGGTTACCAATATTTGTCACATTACCATTGAATCATTCCATAATTTTTTTAGAATTTAAAAATGTATAAAAGTATTTTTAAACATTTATAACAAATCAAATAAAGTGTAAATTTGTAAAAAAATACCAAAACACAATTAAATTGTGAAAAAATAAAAATCAGAAAGAGAATAATCCAAAATATTTTTCACAATTTTTCAGATTTTTTGGACTAAAACTGAATTTTCTATGATTTTTTAAAAATTTAAAACAATTAAAATACAAAAATCAGAAAAAGAAAATAAAAGCGAAATATGTGGACCATTGGATGAGAGTCAAAACGCGTTAGTAATCAAATCCAAGGGATCTGGCGCGCTGTGCATATCACGGTCATTAGTGAATAATGTACAGAATCATTAATTAAATCAGATTTAAAAAAAAATAGATGGCGCGTGTTGTACCACAAAATTTTCCCTCCCATATTTCTCAACACATGGCAAGTGAGGTCCCTAAATTGCTCAAGGAGGTTCAAGAGTTGATCATACAAACTCTCTCCTAAGGCAGTCTATCTCAAATTAGGGTTTCTATTTTCATCAGGATGTGTGAACCACAAAGGACTCAGATGCTCACCATTGTCCTAATATGTTCTCAAGATCATCCATGTCAAGTTTCAAGCCTTGCAGAAGAAGTTTGCTCAGTCGACTGCTCAAATGCCTGAAAATCAACCATACTAGGTCAAAAGTCAATTGTGGCCCACATACAGTCAAACTTCAAGATTTTTTGTCAACATCCTCATTTAGAATTATTATCCATCATTTGATCAAGAGTTGATCATGATTCCTCAAGGATTTCTCACAATTCATCAAAACCCAAAAGTTGCTAAATTAGGGTTTTGTAGGAAAAGTCAACTCAACTTTGACCAAGCATAACTTTCTCATACTTTATCGAAAATGACCCACCCAAAGCCCATTTTGAATAGTATTAAATTCCCTATAATGAATCTTCATCTCCCAAGTTCAGAATATGCACTCACAAAAAGATATGAATTTTGACATTATAGGTCCTTTTGAAAAGTCAACAAAAACACCTTTTGTGTCAAAGCTTCATACATGAACATGGAAGAATCAATTGAGATGATACAAAAAGGGTTGCCTAGAGGACATCCTAAGATTTCTAAAAAGTCAAAGAACACCTCCCTAGGATCAAAATTGAGAGAGTTATGCATTGGACAAGTTGACCATTTTTGCAAAATTGCCAAAAGTCAAATGTGCTCAAATTTGCATTTTTTTCTAAATGGGCCCAAGGTTTTATGCTTTCACCTTAATTATAATGTGGTCCACGACTCAAATACTTATCCACAATTTATTTGCTTCATTTTTCATTTTATTTTGATTGTTCATTAATTAAAAAGTGAATTAAATCAAATAAATGATGAAAATTATCAAAGATAGGATTTGATTTGTTTTTTTGACAGGTTAGCAACCAAGATATGCTGAGCTTGCAAGATCAATTCGAATCAATGGCAATTGGTACAAAAAGAGCATGATTAGGCCAAATTTTTAAGGATATCATACACCATGAAAACCAAATCAAATCTTCAAAATTTGTAAAGATACTAGTGGTTTTTACAACCCTAATTCACTCTAGTACATATAGAGGACGCAACCAAGGCAATAAAAAGAGGTTGGAAGACGTGAAAACACCAAAAGAAAACTAAAAAATTTGCAAGAAAGTGGGTGGTCGTTCTTGGACTTAGAGAGTGATTGAAACCATTCTAATGCTTCCAATAGACTCTTGGACATCTCCAGAAGGGATCTCAATCAATTGCAAGCATTTTCACGTCTAGAATCGTAAGCTACAGGCACCATGGTTTGCCTAAAAACTTGATTTCGATTTCATTGATTTACTCATTATAAGCATGTTTTAATTATATATTCATGTTCATCATTGAGTTTGCAAGCTATTGGTACCACTTAATTGTATTTACAGTGCAGGAATCACGATATGCCATTGTTAGGGTTCCTTTGCTCGTTTTAGGGGTTTTTAGTATAGGCAAAATTAGGCATGGATTCTGGTACCATAATGCTCGTGAGGATGAGACGAGTTGATTGGTACCCTCACATTTCATTTATATTGCTTGTATAGGATTTTTGAATGTCACAGGTTTGTAGCTACAACAAGATGTCCTTAGGTAAAAGTCATGTTGCATAAAACGACAGTCTAGGGAAGAAGAAGCTTGCATGGCAGCGTGTGACTCGTCCATTTGAATTTTCGCGCATTTTTGGAATACATTATTTGTTTTGATTATATTGTTTTACTTCTATTATGTGAATAACAAAAGTGCGTAGCATAGATGGCACGAAGGCACTATGGGCGAGCATGAGGACCTGGGTTCGATCCCCAGGTCCCAACCTTTGTTTGTATTATTTTGCTTCATGTGATCAGGTACACTACAATCTCAAGCGCCCACCATATGCCATCAATATCCAACCATCAGATTCATCAGCAGGCTAGATCTAATGTGCCAGCATTGAAGGACCATGATATGCACTCAAGTCAACACATCACCAAACCAAGCGTGGTCAAACAGGATTGGGTTATTTGGGCCCATAAATCATATTGGCACCCCCTCCAGCAATGTTATCAGGCCCACTTATTTCTTTTTCTTTTTTATTTTTTTATTTTTTTTAATTCTTTTAATATTTCTTTTAATCATTTTAATTAACAAATTAATCATTTTTTTATAAAATCATAAAATCAAGAATTCATAAAAAAATAGAATTAGTTTTTTTTTTATTATCAAAATTAATTTAATTTAGTTTAACTTTGGGAAATTTTAATTTATTTTCACAAATAAAATCAAATACAAATTAGGTTAAGTTCTAGATTTAATTCTTTTATTTTTCTCAAATAAACCAAAACACAAAAATAGGTTTTTAGAATGAATTAATTTATTTGTCTTAATTTAAAATTAACTAGAACTTAGGATCTTCTTTTTAATTCAATTATTCACTATTTTCTCAAATGACAAAACCATTCTTTTAATCAAAAGCAAGTAGGATTAGTTTAAGGGTCAAAACCCTAATCGCCTCTCATTTAATTCGCCGCGTGCTTATTATTTTATTTTGACAATATTTTTGTAACTGTTCATGGTTTGTAATAGTTAATTTAGGGTTTATTTACTGTTAAATCCCCGGGTTTTTTGCTATGTAATTAATCCCCTCTCCGAAGCCTTGTAATAGCGTAGATTTATTTTCTCGCATTTTTAATTCCTGCAAATATTTAACTGTCTAGATGTATGCTAATAGGATTGTATGGAAAGAATGCATGACAAATTAATACAGTTAGAAAACCCTAATGTGAAAAGATAAATAACTGAAAACAAATCACTCGCACATATCACTCTTAAGGTATACTCTCACTTCAGTTGTGTTCGGTAAATGGTCATTAAGAATAGGTGTCTTAGTGGTTTCTCTTCTGTCTAAAAGATCTAATGTCCCGTTCAAATGTTGCCTCAGAAATGTTGCCTCGAGAAAGATCTTAAGACTCTAGGGTTATTACTAAGGTATCCTAATATTGCTTTAGTGATCGTACGTCCCTTTCGAATTGACCCTTATAAACTCCAACGACGGTGCTACCTATTTCTCAATAGTAGGATAGCGCTGTCTAAAGGAAACAAGAATAGACACGATCTGTTTTCGAGTAAGTAGATGCTAGTAGGTACTTGCTCAAATCAAAACTTTTCACACTTACACTTTCCAAACCAAATTTCAAGACAACTTCGTCACACCTTTGAGGACTGATACAAGGGTTATCACAAAGTAAAACATTTTCAAAAACAAAGCACACACACAAGCAATTTAAAAAGATGAGCAAGTACCTAAGAGCCCATGGAAAACCATGGATAGAAAGGGTGCTAACACCTTCCCTTTCTATAATCTACCCCCCGTACTCAGAAAATCTCGAAAAAGGATTTTTCTGTACTGTTTTCCTTTTCGATTGGATAAAATAAAAGTCGGTGGCGACTTTTGCTTACTGCGACATTTTGCAAACAAAAAACGCAAAATGCAAACCAGTATTAAACAATCGGTTCTGCCACAGTATCACAGAACTGGCGACTCTGCTGAGGACTTATAAGTGGGGTATATCTTAGGATCTAGGTCACCATAATTGCTTCGCTTGATTTCTTTGTTTGCTTTACTTTTAAGGGTTTTGTTTGGGGTTAGTATAGATCCTACATCCGGATCTGGGGAACGCCTTTTAGGTAAGTAGCAATAGACTATAAGAGAACTGTACGGCGTAGACCGATACGGTTGAAGCAGTAGCTACGTTGGTGTGGCACTTTGGTTGGTACCGGTATCCCTTGTTGAGAAACGGGGAAAATATAGGGCCACCGCATTGTGTCGTTAAGCATCAACTGACCTTAGAACCTTTAATCGCCCAACTTGGCCATTAGAAAGTAGTGAGATAGAAGGCCTCGGTGTAGAGCTGAGAACTGGTTGATACTCGATGCTACACTCATTGAGACCATACTCTCGTAATAATTTCGGCCGCAAGAAAAGATTGCGTGAGCTGAAACCATGACCGATGGAGGATGGTCAGTGATATTGAGATCCTTTAAAACCCGGTTACTTTTCTAGGACAGGTTTGAAACCAACTTAACTTCAAGAGGGTATTACCTTTGACCTCATGCAAGCCTTAAACCTAAGGGCTTTGTGTGATTTGATTGTGTTTGCAATACCTGTTGTTTGCTATACCTGTGGTTTATTATGACATCATGCATCATAACATATCATTCGTGCTTCATTACACTAACCATTTCAAAGACCAATGGAATTTATCTTTGTTCTGTTTTGTAGATCATGGCTTCCGTGCGTAGAAAAACTATCTGAATCAGCTTTGTGGAGATACCATCCCAACTCAAAGAGCTAGTATCAAGAGTTTCTGAAACTTCTATGTTCATTAAGAGACACGGTCAACTTCTCAGCCTGGTTACTTCAAACCCTGATGAGCAGATGATGAGCATACTTTTTCAGTTCTTCGATCCCAAGCATCACTGCTTCACCTTTCCAGATTATAAGTTGGTACCCACCTTGGAAGAATTCTCTCATCTATTGGGCATCGCCATTCTTGAACAGGTACCCTTCACATGTATAGAAGAAGTTCCTAAGCCAAAAGTCATTGCCTCATCTTTGCATTTGAAATGGGCCGATGTGGTATCCAATTGGGAAACTTGAAGCGAAGTCGAAGGTTTTTTAGCCAAATTTCTGATAGACCAGGCTCAACTATTTTGGGATGATATGAAGTTTCAGGCTTTTGAGGATGTTTTGGATCTTCTTATCTATGGTTTAGTTCTCTTCCCTAATCCGGACTCTTTTGTAGATGTGAATGCTATCAAGATTTTCCTTTCTCGCAACCCTGTGCCTACCTTGCTTGGAGATATTTTGCACGCTCTCTATACTCGTACCACGAGGAGAAGAGGGACTCTTATGTGTTGCATGTCGTTGTTGTCGAGGTGGTTTATTTCTCACCTCCCTAGGTCTTTACTGAAGAACGAAGAAGGTTTGGGTTGGTCGCAAAGGATAATGTCACTCGCTCATACGGATATTCTTTGGTGTTCCCGAGCTATGGAAGAAATTGCTATTATTCACCGCTGTGGGGAGTACCCTAATGTCACATTACTTGGTATCAGAGGGGGTATAACTTACAATCCTTGTCTAGCTTTGCGACAATTTGGTCGTGCTCGAAGGGATGGTTCCCATGAGTTACTTATCGAGGACATTATATTCGACTATGAGGATGATGTTAAGGGGCGTCATTGGAGGTTCATACAAGCTTGGGGCATGGTAAACATATCTTACCCCAAAGAGTTAGGACCGAAGACTTTCCTTCCTATGCAGCCTTACCTCCAATGGGTACGAGCTCGTGCCCAGAAGCTTATGATTCCTTATGCGGCAGTATTACCAGTGATTGTGGAACCCACTACTGAAGACGGCATTCCTTACACGATTCTCTATCCTTACATGCCCACTAATCTTGGGGAGTTACAAAGGTCTTGGATTCAGCTGAAGAATGAGAGGGATACATACAGGGAAAAATTCCAGCAAGAGAGGAAGGTTTTGAAGCTCACCAGGCAGCTCGAGGAAGAAAGAGTGCTCAATGATTACATCAGCATAAAGAGAAAGTGTCCATGGGACTTTTGATTTTTCTTTTCTAGTTTTAGATTTGTTTTATTTACTTCTTTGTAACACCTTAAGGGCATTGTTGATCATTGCAAAGTTAAACTAATAAAGTTTGTTTATTTTGGTTTGCAAATTTAAATCTCCCAAAGTCTTTAAACTCATTACATGCGCATCCCATTATCATACACATCATTACAGGTACCAGTACAGGTTTCTCATCTTCTTCGCTATTTATTTCAGCAGAAATGTGTTCCGATCAAGTCATCAAAGATCTTCAGGCACAAAACGCCCAGTTCCAACATATGTTCATTAGTCTGGAAATGGGGCAAGAGGATCTGAAAGCCCTCATTCTGAAAGAGAAGAAGAAAAAGAAGAAGGCCAGTATTCTGAATATGGGCAGAAGGTTTGGAGAAAGGTTGAAGCATCAAACTGATCTGACCTCTT
Organism: Vicia faba; assembly: GCA_948472305.1. NCBI lineage: Eukaryota > Viridiplantae > Streptophyta > Magnoliopsida > Fabales > Fabaceae > Vicia > Vicia faba. The sequence goes on from OX451738.1 coordinate 1,517,949,611, forward strand.
CATCAAAAGACGGGGAGAACCAAGACAGCGAAAAGAACCCTAGTCCTACAGTCTCTTAAAATGATACTGATTTTGATGATGAGCAATATCCTCATGCTGAGGATAGATACAAGCAGTTAGAAGACCGTTTGAGTGCTATGGAAGTTCAGAAGATACCTGATTTGGATTTCGAAGAACTGAGACTGGTATCGGGAGTGGTCATCCCTCAAAAGTTCAAAGCTCCAGTTTTTGCTAAGTATGATGGGGTGTCCTACCCAAAACTCCATCTTCGCTCATATGTCAGGTAAATCAAACCTCACACTGCTGATAGAAATTTTTGGGTGCACTTATTTCAAGATAGTCTGTAAGGGACTTAACTTGAATGGTTCTACCAGTTAGAGGGAGCAAGTGTCCGAAACTGGGAAGATCTTGTTGCTGCTTTCTACAAGCAGTATCAGTATAATGCCTACCTTGCTCCCACTCGTAGTCAGCTCCAGATTATGTCCATGGGTGCAAGCGAAGGTTTCAAAGATTATGCCCAAAAATGGAGGGATTTGGCTGGCAGAGTTCAACCCCCTTTGTCTGATAGGGAGTTGTTTGATATGTTTCTGGGGACGCTATCTGGTCCATTTTTCAATCACTTAATCGGCAGCTCGTCATCTGGTTTCATCGAGTTGATTTCAACTGGAGAAAGAGTAGAAGCTGGAATTTGAAGTGGAAAAATATAGAAGGATGCTTCTTCGAGTTCGGTAAAGAAACCTTTTACTGGTAAGAAGGAAGCCAGTGCAGTTTATAGCCCGAGGGGCCAAAGCAGATCTGAACATCGTCAGACAATAAATGTTGTAGTGATACCAAGACCTGCAGTTGCTCCATAACACAACAAGCAACAAAGGATGGAAAGACCACAACAGTAGTTTACCTGCATTAGCATGACGTTGGCTAAAGTGTTACCTCCCCTGCTGAGATCCAACTTGGCGACCTTGAGAGAGGCTCCCAAAAATCCAAACACTACCTCTCCCAGATACAATCCCAACGCACGGTGCGCCTACCATTCGGAGAGTCCTGGCCACGATACCAATGATTGTTGGGCTCTGAGAAACAAAGTACAAGACTTGCTTGAAGCCAAGGAGATAGAGCTCGATGCTCCAGAAAAGCTGAATGTTATAACTGATCTTATGCCCAAACATGGTCGTGGAGTCAATGTTATTGACACTGATTTATTTATGACCTCTATTGAAGAAATTTCTACTCCTCTTATGACTGTTAAGAAGAATTTTCTATTGGCCGGTTTATTTCCTGGTTGTGGTGAAGGTTGCCATACATGTTCAATTCTACCTTCTGGTTGTCGTTTGTTGAGGTCAGGTGTCCAGCGCCTGATGGATAACAAAGAAATTTTGTTTGAAAAGACTATGATTATTGTTGTTCCAAATGAAGACGTTGCCATTATAACCATTTCTTCCAATCCTTCCAAGGTTTCCTCGAGAAGACCTGTTAGGATTACACCTATTCAAAGAATTGCTCCGCTAATAATCATTATTCCTGGTCCCATCCCGTACACTTCAGACAAGGCTGTTCCATGGCATTATGGTGATGATGTGTGTTATCATGGCATTAAGCAAGATTTGAGAAATGAAGAAGCTGATACTGATGTCAGTAATATTGTCGGAGCTAGTAAGGTTACCAGAAGCGGAAGGATCTCCTCTCTCGAGATTTCCCCTCTGACTGTCAACAAACCTATTGTCATTCCATCTGTTGTTCCCGCTAGTACATCAACTACTATTCTTGTGCTTACTCTAGTTATCACCCCTACTGCTGAGCCATTTGGGACTCGGGGAAAGGAAAATATAGGTGAGCCTGCCCGGACGGAGGCGCCTAGGAAAATTGTTAAGGAAGCCTCTAAACAAGAAATAGAGGAAATACTGAAAATTATAAAGAAAGCAACTACAATATGGTCGAACAGCTGGGGCAGACCCCGTCAAAGATCTCCATGTTGTCTCTACTGTTGTGTTTTGAAGCCCATGCGAAGGCTTTGATTGCATTTCTTAAGACTGCGCATGTGCCGCAGGAAACTTCAGCAGATCAGTTCAAAGATTGTGTGGCCAGCCTGACTGCTGACAATGGGCTAGGTTTTTCAGATGTGGATCTGACCCCTAAGGGGAGGAATCATAATGATGCTCTACATGTCTCGATTGAGTGCAGGGGCACCACTATGGCTCATGTGCTGGTAGATACCAGATCTTCACTGAATGTTCTGCCGAAGAAAGCGTTGGACCGTTTGAATTGCGAGGGGTTGACTCTAAAGCCTTGTAACATTGTGATACGGGCTTTTAACGGATCAAAGAGAATGGTGCACGGGGAGGTGGACATCCCTGTCAAAGTGGGTTCTCAGACCATTGGGTCCACCTTCTACGTAATGGACATCAGGCCATCGTATTCTTGATTTCTGGGTCGTCCTTGGATCCATAGGGTTGGGCAGTTACTTCCACACTCCATCAAATGCTGAAGTATCCGGTGAAGGGGAAGATTGGCATAGTGTAAGGTGAAGAAGAATATATGGTGAGTTACCTCAATTCCTTTTGATACATAGAGATGGACGAGGAATTCATAGAAACTCCTTGTTAAAACTTCGAAGAGGTCCCTCAGACTTTGGTGTCAACTGAAGTTACTATCAACAAACCTCCGCTGAAGATGGATTCTCTCAAGGACGCCAGGGCTATAGTTAAAGAAGGTGGTTGTATCAATTGGGGTCGGCTCCCTGATTTAACTCACAAAATTGACAAATTTGGTTTGGTCTTTACTACAGGGGCTCAAAGGGCTGTTAGGCGCACACGGATTGGAAGACCTCCTCTACACATCAGCAATCGGGGAGTTAATGCAATTGAGGACAGTGAAGAAGATTCAGACATCGACAGTTGGATCTACCTAACAACCAACGGTGGACTGAATAACTGGACGGCTAGGGACTTCATACCTGTTTCTTTTATTCCGCAGTAATTGACTTTTGTTTTAAGATTTATAATAAACAGTTTGAAACTTTACGGCCCGGTGCCTTGCCCGAGGCACATTGGCTTTGCTTGTGAGGCCTTATTATTTGTCATTTCATATATCATGAATAAAGAATTGGACGTTTCTTGCATTACAAATTTTGCGCTCCTTGTTTTTTCTTTTCTGTCTCCCACTTTATCAAAACAGCTATTCTCTTACACACACTCACGTATTGTTGTACCCCAAATTTTGACCTAAGATACCATCTCCCCTCTGCATCATTACATTGCAAAGGTTTTGACCTATTTTTATCAATTTTCAAAGAAGTTTTAAAATTCATAACTTTTTCAAGTCGAGAGCTGTTTATTTTTTGAACGCTAAGTTTATTAATTGATCAGACAATGTTTATTAATTATTTATTATCTTAAATTTAAATATTGGAATTTATTTTCAGTTATTATATAATTTAAAGATTTATAAATAATAAAGTAAATATTTGAAAAGAGGTATATTAATTGATCAGACAATGTTTATTAATTATTTATATCTTAAATTTAAATAATTGGAATTTTCTTTTCAGTTATTATATAATTTAAAGATTTATAAATAATAAAATAAATATTTGAAAAGAAGGTTATTAATTGATCAAACGATGTTATTTAATTATTTATTTTTCTAGGTTTAAATAATTGAAATTTTATTTTCAGTTATTATAATTTAGAAGAATTATAAATAATGAAATAATTAATTGAAGAGAAGTTAATTGGTCAATGATGTTTGTTTAATTATTTATCATTCTAAATTTAAATAATTAGAATTGATTTTTCAGTTATTATATAATTTAAAGAATTATAAATGATAAAACAAATAATTGCAAAGAAGAAAAGAATTAATTGGTAAAATATTGGAGTTTTTATTCATGTTATTCTAATTGTTACAATTATTGTTTAAATACTGTATTTATTTACAACGTATTTACAATGATAATTTTTACAATGTTTAAAATGAAATAAAAACTATCCTAATTTTTTTTCCTAAGTTCTAAATCTTCATCTTCTATCCAATGCTCATTTGATTTTACCTGCAAAGAATTAAAAGAAAAAAGTCAGAAATAAATAGATAATTAAAAGCAAAAAAAATTAATTTTAGTGTTCATCATTAAAAGAAAACGGCTGGAATCAGTTTTAACCTTTTTGCAAATCACGGGATTTCTCCCGGTTCACAAAAAGGGATGAATTTTTATTGATAAAAATGAATGCACAAATTAAAACATGCACAAATTCATTCTTTTGTCAAAAATTGCACATTTTATTTGAAAACTGCATAATCCAAAAACAATTACACAAATTCTTTTTTTTTGTCAAAGCTGCATTGTCAAAGCATAGCAAAACAGCATATGCACATTTTCAACACAAGCAAAATGCAACGTAAACATGCCAAAATATAGGAAGAAGTCAAAACATAAGGCTCCTTACTGTTACATTGCAAAGACAAAGAGATGTGCAGTTTTGAAACCATGTGCAAGCAATATATTTTCTTTTTTCATCATTTTCCAGCATTATACTTTTTCAGAACCAAGTACAGTATATATCATTTTAATGTCAATCTGTACTAAGAGAGAGAAGAGAGGAAGAGAGTGTGGTTTACAGGTTTTTGGATTAGGCAGAAAATGGATACAAAACAAACTGCAGCAGCATACAGTAAGAAAAGAGAAAGCATGAAATAGAATAGAGACAAACTGATGTAGCAGCCTAATGTGCAGAGAGAAGGCAGAAATATAGTAAAATATACAACCTGTAACGTAAACCTCGAGGGAGGAAGGCCAGCAAACTGTTATAACACAACAAAACCCTCTTCAAAAATTCAGAGAGTTCAATCTGTCTTCAAGTTTCAAACACTGAAAACTGTCAAAAATATCAAGCCAATTCTCAAAACCATAAAACCCATAGAACCTACGGTATCAAGACAGCAAAAACCATAACCATGGCCTAAACCTGTATAAACCATAAAATAGGCCAAACCTGAAGCAGAACTTACATAAACCAAAAACATACAACCTGTATAAACCACAAACTAGGCCAAACCTGAAAGAGAACTTACATAAACCAAAAACATACAACCTGCACAAACCTGAAACCAATATGGCCTAAACCCACAAACCTGAAACCAACATGGCCTAAACAATAAAACCTGTACCAAGACCAAGCCTGAAGCGAAACCAGTAAAACCTGTTGCCATAACCTGCTATCTCCAATAAAACCTTATGGCCTAAACCATAAAACCTCTAAACTGTCCAGCAAAACAATAGCCATTTTCAAAACCTCATGGCCTAAAAAACCAGTAAAACCAGTAAACTCAAAAGGCCAAACCTGTTGAAACCATAACCAGTTCTAAAGCCAAAAACCAGAATACTATAGCCACTCAAACCTTAAAACAATGTTCAAGGCAACCATCAAGCCTCAGAGATAGTCATCACAGGCTAATGCGAAAAAAGGCAACTGAAAGCAACGGTAGCAAGGCGAGAAGAAGAAGAGGAAAAGCATACAACGAAGGCAACAGTCAAGCATCGATATTGGGAAGCTAGTCAAAACAAAATTTTTTCAACAATAGCATTCAAGCATCAAGCCTCAAACATTCATCATAGGCCAATAACAAGGCAACAAAATCATAGCAAAAGAAGAAGAAGATAAAAGTTTTGTTTTCAAGTTTCTCATCACTAAACAAAAGGGACAAAGGAACGAAATACCGGGAGCAAGCCACAACATCGCGCTTCTTTCCTCCGCCATCGAGCCTCCGTAACACCTCTCCCTCCTCCATAAAGGTAGCCTCGTTTTTCCCTTTTCCTTTTTACCATCTCAACAAAAATCATGTAAGAAAAACGAAGTCAGAATCAAAATGAACATCAAATCATAACATGCAAAAAATCATAAAACTTAATGCTAATCATCATCTTCACCGTATCGCGGAGCAACACACGGGGAAGAAGAGACGTTGGTGGCTCGGGCAAAGGCAAGTCAGAGGCGGACATGAGAGCAACGCGTGGGAGCAGCGGAGAAGAAAGACGAAGAAAACGAAGTGAGGATGAATGAGCGCCGTTGCTGTTAAACCAAAACCCTAATCCCTTTCTCTCAAAATTAAAACAATGTTTAACCCTAAAAAAAAACAAATTATGAGATATGAATGGGCCTCACCCCATTTTCTGCCTAAAGCCCCAGCGAATTGCTTATACACCCCCCCTGTTTCTGTTCTTGATTGGGCCTCTTTGAAACCTTTTCGCCCATGCAATGTTTTGTTTATCTACCCTTTATTTCTAATACACCTCTTTCACTTCTTTTTCTTTTAGTTTTTTAGAACTTTATTAATTTAGTTTTATTAGTAATTTAACCAAATAGAGGATTTAATTAAACAAATTTTAATAATTGACCAATTTTATTAGTTTAACTTTTAGGATTTAATTTGGTAATTTTAGTATCCCTTTTTTTAATTAGACTTAAGTTAGTAGCTTTTAAGTTTTAACTTAGTTTAATTATTTAACAACTCTTAAAAATAATTCCTTTTATTAATATTAAAAAAACATATAAAAAATAGGAACATATAAAATAAAAACCTTAAAAAAATATTTTATTTTCTTTAATTAATTCCCTCGCTTTTAATTAATATTAAATAAAGTAAAAAATGCATAAAGCTGAAAACTATTAAAATATTTTATTTTCCTTAATTAATTCTCTTGCGTTATTAATGTTAAACAAAAAATACAAAATGCATGTTCACATCATTTAATCTGTTATTTAATCATTGTTATGGTTGTATATCATTTATCTATCTAATTTCCTGTTTAATTATTTTATATTTACATGGTTATTCTGTTTACCTCTAAATCCAAGAGAAAAATGATTAAACTGGTCGACTTCATGTCCTCGAGTCCAATCATGCGAATAGTTTCATTTCATTAAAACTTAAGACAATTTTTCCTCAAACATTCAATCTTTTCAAAACTTATACCTTTTAAGCCAAAACTTCGACATTAGGTCGTCGTATCTTCAAAAAAACCTGTCCGTACCCCTTTTTCGGCCAAAACAATTTATTTCGATCAAACGAACAATTTTAATAAACAGATATTTCAAAAGGTTCATATAGAGTACTATAGATGCATTGGGTGCTAATACCTTCCCATTGTATAACCAACCCCCGAACCATAGATCTCTTTTCAAAAACGCCTTGTATTTTTATTACTTTTAAAAAGTATTATTTTACATCGCATATTTAGGGTTTTATTTCGCTCTTTCCCCTTTTCCCTTGGAAATAATAAAGCGCGGTGGCGACTCTTGCTTTTGCGAGACGAATTAATCAATAATTCGATCTCCGATTTACCCCGCTACATTTTTTATCGCTACAGAATTGGCGACTCTGCTGGGGACAGATTGACCTCTTGCTGGTCCATCCTTAAGTGGGTTAAGCCTAGTTTGTTTTATCTGTTTTATTATTATTTGATTTGTTTGATTATGTGTTTAAATTAGGGTTGTTTGGGGTTTTTGCAAAGGACGAATCCTATACCCGGATTAAGTTACACTTAAGGAATAGAACGGGTGGTACAGTCATGTTAACTTTGAGGGAGTAATCCCGAAGAAGGAGGCATGAGATCCCTCACTCGATGGAAGGCCCTCTTGAACTTAATATTTGTTTACCGAGTAATCGGGAAGACATTATTATTTTCGACCTAGGAGCCAGAGAAATTGAGAACCGTAGAACCCTAACCCATCTTGGCCTTTTTAGGTGTAGCGCAGAGACTATAACGGAGTAATTCGGAAGTAGTTGTTACGCGATGCTACGCTCGGATGAGTTTCTCTTAAGAATATTGCTAATTATTGAGTAATCAAGACGTTGGCAATATCTGAAGGAGGAATGTAGGCTCTGGGAACTCCTAGAACCTTGTCTTGCAGGTGTGATTGAACCGTTAGTACATGCCTTGGGGTGGGCTTTACCCTTTACTCCATGCTGAAACGTTGAACCTTTAAACCCCATGTTTGTGAACTTGTGTGTAGCTGTTGCATTATCATTCATTCATGCATTCATCAACATTTTTGTAAAAAACTTGTTTTTCAAGGAACTTAGGAATGATTTTTGCAGACATCTTAGGTACTATTATTATGGAGTTTGTAAGAAGAAACACTCAAAGTTGATTCTGAGTGATCTTTAGTTCTTAATTTTATTTTACTGATGTCATTTTGTAAAACTCTGTAAAAGGGCTTCATGTTTCGAAGTTGTAATTTACTGCTTTTATTATGGGCTTCATGTACCAAAGTTGTAATTTACTGCTTTTATTATGGGCTTCATGTTCCAAAGTTGTAATTGACTGCTTTTATTATTGGGCTTCATGTTCCAAAATTATAGTTTACTGCTTTTATTATTGGGTTGTTATCCCAAAGTTGTAATCTATTGTTTTGTTGTTCCAAAGTTGTAAGTTGTAATTTACCGCTTTTGATTAATGGAGTGAGTTTTTGTTGTTCCAAATTCCTTTACCATTGACGTGTGCAAAATTATTGAAGTTCCTTGAAAAACTATTAAAATGAATTATCATTTGCATCACATGTCATGCATCATCCAACATTCCACTTCACATGTTTTCTAGAGTCTCATCCTTGTTTCTTTTTCCACTCTAAAGGGGTTGTCAAGCTGTCTCATCGATACGATACTCGAGCCAATCGTCATAGAAAGATGGAAGATCTGGAACAGGAAAACCACGAGCTTCGTGAGGAGGTCGCTACCCTTCGTGTCGGTATGGAAAAGTTAACTGCGCTAGTGGAAAGTTTGATGGCTGTTCAGAATCAGCCATCGACTACGGCTGCTGAGATTCAGACTTCAACTACTGTGGTTTCCGAGATTTTCACCGTTCCAACATATGTGACTCAAATCAACTCTCCGCTTCAACATCAGATGCCGAAAGGTTTTCCATGGGGAATGCCTTACAACTTTGTGCCAGAGGGGTATCAGCCTGTCGTACAACCTTTGTTTCAACCTACTTTGTCTCTTCCTCAACCAGAGACAACTGCCATGCCGCCGGTAATCCCGTCTGTAACACCTTTCCCGCAACCAGTAATGACAACTGTCGCTCCTGTGGTTCACTCCGTGCCATACTTGAATGAACCTACTTATCCTGCCGAGCCTACTTAAAGTTTGGGTCTTTTTGATAGAATGGAAGAATTTCAAGACCAATTCCAAGAAATGCAGAAAGAGCTCAGAGCGTTAAAGGGGAAGGATTTATTTGGAAAGAACACGCATGACCTTTGTTTAGTTCCGAATGTCAAGATTCCAGCAAAATTCAAAGTGCCAGACTTTGAAAGATATAAGGGTGATTCGTGTCCTCGAAGTCATTTGACTATGTACGTGAGAAAGATGTCTACGTATTCTGATGATCATGACTTGTTGATTCACTATTTTCAAGACAGTTTGACGGGTGCTGCTCTAAAGTGGTATATGGGTTTAGACAGCATTCGGATCCGCAACTTCAACGATCTTAGCGAAGCTTTTGTCCATTAGTATAAGTACAACGTTGACATGGCACCGGACTTGGATCAACTCCGGGCGATGTCCCAAAGAGACAGAGAATCTTTTAAGGAATACGCCCAGAGGTGGCGTGAAATAGCTTCTCAAATTTATCCACCTCTTAAGGAGAAAGAGATGACGAATATATTCTTGAAGACTTTAGGTTCCTTTTACTATGAAAGAATGATTGCCAGCGCACCTAGTGACTTCACCGAAATGGTAAGCATGGGCATGCGGTTGGAGGAAGGGATTCGTGAAGGGCGTTTGGTTGTAGAAGGAAGTCCGTCTAGCAGTACTAAGAAGTTTGGAAGTGTTTTCCCGAAAAGAAAAGAACAGGATGTCAGCGTGATCTTCCCAGGGAGACCGAGGAGAGGTTACTCACACGTTGCGGCAGTCACTCCGGCTGTCCGCCCAGCTTTGATGACCCCAGCTCATCAAACCCCACCAACTCAACAACGGCCATTTCAGCAGCAGCCTCTACAACAGGCTTATCCATTCAACAATCAGAACCGTTCACCTAGAAAACCGCATTTCGATGCCATCCCGATGACTTATACTGAATTGTTCCCTGCTCTTATCAGAAAGAATCTCATAACGACAAAACCTCCTCCGGTCGCACCGAATAGTACTTCTCCGTGGTACAAGGCGGATCAGTTTTGTGAATATCATCAAGGGTCGCCGGGGCACAACCTTGAAAGTAGTTTTTCTCTAAAGGCGGACGTGCAGAGGTTGATTAAGAATGGTATCTTGTCTTTCAAGGATGTTAACCCGAATGTTAGAGATAATCCTTTTCCTCGACATGGGGCAGCATCAGTGAATATGGTGGAAGGTTGTCCGGGAAAGTTTCGAGTTTTTCAAGTTGAACACATAAGAGAGTCGTTGATCAGGTTACATCAGAGTTTGAGAAGACTTGCCTTTGTTAGGCATCAGCATGATTATGATGTTTGTGAATTTTGTTCAAGAGAGGTTGATTGCCCTATTGTGAAGGAGGATATTCAAAAGTTGTTAGACCAGAGAGTTATCACTATTACCTATGACAAAAATTCAGAGGATGAAGTGAATGTTATAATACCATAATTCAATTTTCCTGAATCAGTAGAGATCGTTTACGACAGTCAGACTGCACCTGTTGCTCCTTTAACCATTTACCCACCTGGTCCTGTGCCTTACAACTCAGACCAAGCTATACCGTATAAGTATAATGCCACAATGATTGAGAATGGGGTAGAAGTCCTTATACCGACAAGGCCGTCTTTTGTTAACATTGCTGATGTGAGTAGAGTTACGAGAAGTGGACGTGTCTTTGCAGCAGTACCTTTGAAGAGACCAGAAGTTCAAGTCAGGAGGCCCATACCGGCAAAAATTCCAGTGAGAAATGTTGAACCAAGGGTTGAGATAGGCCGATCCAATGAACCTATCCCACATCCTGAGGATGATGAGATTCTGAAGCTTATCAAGAGAAGTGAATATAAGATTGTGGACCAACTATTGCAAACTCCTTCCAAGATTTCTTTGCTTGCTTTACTGAGAGATTCTGGTGCCCATAGAGAAGCTTTGATGAAGGTCTTGGACCAGGCGTTCGTGGATCATGATGTGACGGTTGATCAATTTGATGGAATTGTGGGAAATATTACTTCGTGTAACAATCTTGGTTTCAGTGATGAAGAGCTTCCGGAGGAGGGAAGGAACCACAATATGGCTTTGCATATCTCAGTAAGTTGTGGAAATGATACCTTATCAAGTGTGTTGGTAGATACAGGTTCGTCGTTAAATGTAATGCCCAAAACTACATTAGCTCGACTCTCATATCAAGGTGCTCCCATGAGACCTAGTGGAGTAATTGTTAAAGCGTTTGATGGTTCTAGGAAGACTGTCATTGGTGAAGTGGATCTTCCTATAGTAATTGGCCCTCATACTTTTCAGATCACTTTTCAAGTAATGGATATTCGTGCTGCCTACAGTTGCCTTTTGGGTCGCCCATGGATCCATGATGCAGGGGCAGTCACTTCCACGCTCCATCAGAGATTGAAGTTTGTGAGGCATGGAAAGTTGGTGATGATTAGTGGAGAGCAGGCTATGGTGGTAAGCCATTTGTCATCTTTCTCTTTTATTGATGCTGGTGAGGATGTTGGAACCCAATTCCAAGCTCTATCTGTTGCTAACAGTGAAGTGAAGAAGCAAGGGACGTCTATTTCTTCTTTTGAGGATGTGCGACGAGTGGTTGAAAGTGGTTCGGCTGAAGGTTGGGGCCAGGTGTTGACTTTGCCTGGGAACAAGTCTAGAGAAGGTCTTGGTTTTTGTCCCGTGTCTGCAAGAGTCAAGCAGGAAGTGGTTACTCGTCCGATACAAGAGGTTTTCCGAAGCGCAGGTTTTATCCATCCGACTCCTCCTGAGGTTGATGCTATAATAGGAGACGATTCTGAAGAGGATTTACCCGATTTTGTAATGCATGGAGTGGCTTGCCAGAACTGGATTGCTGTTAATGTTCCTGTTGTGATGCACATTTCTGAGTAATATTTTGTTTTATTTTCGAAAAAACTTTCGCTCTGCCCAAGGCGAAAAGTATTTGTGTCGGGCTATGTTAAAAATAAATCCTTTTGCTCTGCCCAAGGCAAAAGAGAAATGTCTGGGCTCTTTGTTTCAAGTATTTCCCTTCAATAAATAAAAATGTTATTTTGTCCACTACTGTTTTATTTTTCATTTCTCTGGGAAATAGTAATGAAAATTAATTGGTAGTAATAGGAAAATATAATAATATTTTGTTTCATTTGTACAACATTCATATTAATCGATTTCTAAAAAGCATAATCATATGTGCAGATTAATCCATGACTTAACCATTGAAAACAATGATCCTATGCCCTCTCCCAACTTTGAATTCCCTGTGTTCAGAGCCGAAGAAGAGGATAGTGAAGAGATTCCTGATGAAATTTCCCGTTTGCTTGAGCACGATGAAAATATTATTCAGCCGTTTGAAGAACCTTTAGAGTTGATCAATTTGGGTGATGAAGAAGATAAAAAGGAGGTTAAGGTCGGAGCATTGCTTATCCTAGAGGTCAAAGAGAAAATGTTGGAGCTTCTCAAAGAGTATGTTGATGTGTTTTCTTGGTCCTACCAAGATATGCCAGGATTGGACAACAATATTGTGGAGCATCGTTTACCGTTGAGACCTGAATGTCCGCCGATTAAGCAGAAGTTGAGAAGGACTCATCCCGATATGGCTGACAAGATCAAGGAAGAAGTTCAAAAGCAAATTAATGCAGGTTTCCTGGTTACATCGGTCTATCCTCAGTGGTTAGCAAACATAGTGCCTGTTGCTAAGAAGGATGGCAAAGTTCGAATGTGTGTAGACTATAGAGATCTGAATAGAGCTAGCCCAAAGGATGACTTCCCGTTACCGCATATTGACGTATTGGTCGACAGTACCGCAAAGTTCAAAGTCTTTTCTTTCATGGATGGTTTCTCTGGTTACAATCAAATCAAGATGGCACCAGAAGATATGGAGAAGACAACTTTCATTACACCTTGGGGAACATTTTGTTATCGGGTTATGCCGTTTGGTTTGAGGAATGCTGGTGCAACATACCAAAGGGCCATGACTGCTTTGTTCCATGATATGATGCATAAAGAGATAGAAGTGTATGTAGATGACATGATTGCCAAATCGCAAACTGAAGAAGATCATTTGGAACATTTATTGAAGTTATTCCAGCGTTTGAGAAAGTATAAACTCCGTCTGAATCCCAACAAGTGCACTTTTGGTGTTCGTTCTGGAAGACTTCTGGGTTTCATTGTCAGTCAAAAAGGTATTGTGGTAGATCCTGATAAAGTCAAAGCTATTCGGGAAATGCCCGCACCCAAGACGGAAAAACAAGTAAGAGGATTCCTTGGGAGACTGAATTATATTTCTAGATTTATATCTCATATGACTGCTACCTGTGGGCCGATTTTCAAGCTTCTCAGAAAGAACCAAGGATGTGTGTGGACAGAAGATTGTCAGAGAGCTTTTGATAGCATCAAAGAATATTTACTTGAACCTCCCATATTGATTCCTCCAGTGGAAGGAAGACCTTTGATTATGTACCTGACTATATTGGAAGATTCCATGGGATGTGTGCTTGGTCAATAAGATGAGCCTGGAAGAAAGGAACATGCCGTATATTATCTGAGTAAGAAATTCACAGACTGTGAGTCTCGGTACTCAATGCTTGAGAAAACCTGTTGTGCTTTAGCTTGGGCTGCTCGCCGTCTGCGCCAGTATATGATTAACCACACCACTTGGTTGATCTCCAAAATGGATCCGATCAAGTATATCTTTGAGAAGCCCGCCTTATCTGGAAGAATAGCCCGTTGGCAGATGTTGTTGTCCGAATATGACATTGAGTATCACACTCAGAAGGCAATCAAAGGGAGTATTTTAGCCAACCATTTGGCTCACCAACCAATTGACGATTATCAATCCATCAAGTTTGATTTCCCAGATGAAGATGTTATGTACTTGAAAGCTAAAGATTGTGAAGAGCCGTTACCTGAAGAAGGACCTGATCCCGAATCCCATTGGGGTCTGATATTTGATGGAGCTGTGAACTCTTATGGAAATGGAATTGGGGCAATCATCGTCACTCCCCGAGGTACTCATATCCCGTTCACGGCGAGATTGAAGTTTGACTGCACGAACAACATGGCTGAATATGAGGCATGTATTATGGGTCTCGAAGAAGCAGTGGATCTAAGGATTAAGATTCTTGATATTTACAGAGATTCGGCATTGGTAATTAATCAAATCAAAGGAGAATGGGAGACTCGTCATCCTGGTTTGATCCCTTACAGAGATTATGCTAGAAGATTGTTAACTTTCTTCAACAAAGTGGAATTACATCATATCCCTAGAGATGAGAACCAAATGGCTGATGCTTTAGCTACTCTGTCTTCAATGTTTCAAGTGAATGGTTGGAACGATGTGCCTACAATCCCGGTTATGCGCCTCGACAGACCTGCTCATGTGTTCTCAGTAGAAGAGGTCACCGACGACAAACCGTGGTTCTATGACATTAAACGTGTTCTTCAAACTCAAGAGTACCCGCCTGGGGCATCCAATAAAGATAGGAAGACGTTGAGAAGATTGGCAAGCAGTTTCTTCCTCAATGAAGAAGTATTATATAAGAGGAATTATGACATGGTCTTGCTCAGATGTGTAGACAGACGTGAAGCAGGCATGCTGATGCAAGAAGTACATGAAGGATCCTTTGGCACTCATGCCAACGGACATGCGATGGCTAGAAAGATGTTGAGAGCTGGTTACTATTGGATGACAATGGAATCCGATTGCTGCAAATATGTGAAGAAATGTCATAAATGCCAGATTTATGCGGACAAGATGCATGTGCCACCGACTCTCCTCAATGTTATCTCTTCACCTTGGCCTTTCTCTATGTGGGGAATTGATATGATTGGAATGATTGAACCCAAAGCTTCAAATGATCATCGTTTCATCTTGGTAGCGATTGATTATTTTACTAAATGGGTGGAAGCGGCATCTTATGCTAATGTAACCAGACAGGTGGTAGTCAGATTTATCAAGAATCAGATCATTTGTCGATACGGTATCCCGAGCAAGATCATCACTGATAATGGTTCGAATTTGAATAACAAGATGATGAGAGAGCTTTGTGAAGAGTTCAAAATCGAACATCATAATTCTTCTCCTTACAGACCGAAGATGAATGGGGCTGTTGAAGCTGCTAACAAGAACATTAAGAAGATTGTCCAGAAGATGGTGGTAACTTATAAAGATTGGCATGAAATGCTTCCGTTTGCTTTACATGGATACCGTACTTCAGTTCGAACTTCAACGGGCGCAACCCCATTTTCCCTGGTTTATGGTATGGAAGCAGTACTCCCCGTGGAGGTTGAGATTCCGTCTTTGAGAGTGTTGATGGAAGCTAAACTTTCTGAGGCTGAATGGTGTCAAAGTAGATATGATCAGTTGAATTTAATTGAGGAAAAGAGATTGACAGCTTTGTGTCACGGTCAATTATATCAGCAGAGAATGAAGAAGGCTTTTGATAAGAAGGTTCGACCACGCGAGTTCAGAGAAGGTGACCTTGTGCTCAGGAAGATATTATCTTTCCAACCTGATTCTAGGGGCAAGTGGGCTCCGAATTATGAAGGACCGTTTGTCGTTAAGAAAGTTCTCTCTGGAGGTGCCTTGATTCTCACCAATATGGACGGTGAAGAGCTCCCGCGTCCCATGAACGCCGACGCAGTCAAGAAGTATTTCGCTTAGGTTTGAGTTGACAGTTTGCTGAGTTGAAAACCCGAAGGAGCGGCTTAGGAAAGCTTTTGGTCAGACCAGTCTTGACATTTGAACACATTTTGGAATCCGAAGTTGTTAGGGAGAATAGTGATCATTGTTTTTTGTGTAACCCTTTCTTTCATGTACTATTTCCCAAACTTTTGTAAACCGTTGGAGTCGCATTGTTAGCGAACTACCATATTATTAATGAAATTTGAGTATTTACCTTTTGTGGGCAAAATTTTAATTTTTACAGGAAAATTTGAAACAAAGTTATTTAAAGTATTTTTATTTTTAAAATGCGTCATAAATAATGAAAGGAATATTAACAGTTGTTCCGAGGATGGTCAAGCCATGAAATGCAACAATACAGTATTTTATCCTTGCATGATGAACATGTTTTCTTTCAAAATCGTCATGAGGTGTTGGTTGTGTAAACTTGTGTTTCTGGTGGTACTAAGTTTGGTGACTCCCCAGTTGTTCCGGTTAAGCGTCGTTTTGGTCACCTTTATTTGGGAAATTTCTGAAGTGTGGTACGCTTTGTCTCATGCCAGTGGTCTATGGGTATTAGAAGATTGGATTTGAATACTTTTCTCCTCAGAAGACTTGAACCTTGTGGCGTGTTACGCTCTGACGTTGCTTTGTGTTTCCAGTTCCAGTTATCTTCCGTCTTTTTAAGATTGGCCGAGTATCTATTATGTCGTGACATCTTATTGTCTTCAAGATATTCCATCTGTTTATTTTGTCAGCATAACATTCATTTACTCATTTACACTTACATCAGTATGCATATTCACATTTGCCGTTGAGTTTGGGTTGTACTTTGTTTATTCAAACAACGTACATGTTTCTTTCCAAGTAGAAGGTTAGCTTAAGAAGAAAATGTGCTTCCTTTCTAAATTCCCCAAATGAGCTAATCCTCGTGGATGATTTTTGATTTAGCCTACCCTGTCCATTTCTGGATAGGATGAATCCCCAATCAAGTTACTTTCTCATTGTGTGGAGTCTTGTTTGATTGTTTTCTCTCTAGTTATTCCTGGTTGAAGTTGTTGTCTCTTGCGTAGGCTATCCCATGATTTTCCCCAATGAAGTCGCGACCTAGACGAATGGTGCATTTATTTTGCACATTTAAGTATGTGATCTCCTCGGGAAGGATTGATTCATGATTCTCTTTGACGAAGATTTTATTCTCTGCCAGTGTCATCGCAATTTCCTTATGAATTATTTTTTATAAAACGACAAGCGGCAGCTCTTCACGAGCAACTTGTACGTTATTATCTTGTGGAAAACGACAAGCGGCAGCTCTTCACGAGCAACTTGTGCGTTATTATTATTGGAAAACGACAAGCGGCGGTCTCTTCATGAGCAACTTGTACGTTATAGACATCGTTGGTAAACGACAAGCGGCAGCTCTTCACGAGTAACTTGTGCGTTATTATTATTTTCGGAAAACGACAAGAGGCAGCTCTTCACGAGCAACTTGTGCGTTATTATTATTTTCGGAAAACGACAAGCGGCAGCTCTTCACGAGAAACTTGTGCGTTATTATTATTTTCGGAAAACGATAAGCGGCAGCTCTTCATGAGCAACTTGTGCGTTATTATTATTTTCGGAAAACGACAAGCGGCAGCTCTTCACGAGCAACTTGTGCGTTATTATTATTTTCGGAAAACGACAAGCGGCAGCTCTTCACGAGCAACTTGTGTGTTATTATTATTTTTGGAAAACGACAAGCGGCAGCTCTTCACGAGCAACTTGTGCGTTATTATTTTGGAAAATGGCAAGCGGCGGTCTCTTTATTTGAGCAACTTGTGCGTTATTATTTTTCTGGAATACAGCAAGTGGCAGCTTCTTTATTTGAGCAGCTTGTATGTTATTGGTATTTTCTTTGGAAAACAGCAAGCGACGGCTTCTTTATTTGAGAAGCTTGTGTGTTATTGATATCCCTGGACGACAGCAAGTGGCAGCCTCTTTATTTGAGCAGCTTGTATGTCATAATATTTTTGGAAGACAGCAAGTGGCAGCTTCTTTATTTGAGCAGCTTGTGTATCTACAATCTTATTATCTCAGCTTTAATGAGTATATCTCCGGAAATCTCGCAGAGAAGTTTGTTATGAATCTTTACCTTCAGAAGTTGGTAGTCCATCATCAGCAAATTTGATACTCTCTGTCTATCATTAACCTTGAGTTGTGAACTCACTGTTATTTTGGGTCAATAATCTGTTTTATGGCCTATGCAAGATGCCTTCTTTGTTAGGGTCAGAGGTCGTATTCCTGCGATTTTATTCGCTATCAAGAGTCTGTCATTTGAAGTCGATGGCTCGTTTCCCCAGTAGTGTATAATCTACGTCTTTGTGTTTTGTTGGTGTTTGATTCCTCCAGCATTGTCTTGTTTCATACAATATCTTCCTCTGCGAATTCAATCACTACATTCATATCAAACATAATGGCGGTATCTTAGGGCAAAAATTTGCGTATTATGTATTTAAGTACCTTCAATCTCGTCGAAGCGAAGATTTTAATCTTCATATCTCTGGATAGAAGAAACTTAAATAGGGGCAGCTGTTGTACCCCAAATTTTGACCTAAGATACCATCTCCCCTCTGCATCATTACATTGCAAAGGTTTTGACCTATTTTTATCAATTTTCAAAGCAGTTTTAAAATTCATAACTTTTTCAAGTCGAGAGCTGTTTATTTTTTGAACGCTAAGTTTATTAATTGATCAGACAATGTTTATTAATTATTTATTATCTTAAATTTAAATAATTGGAATTTATTTTCAGTTATTATATAATTTAAAGATTTATAAATAATAAAGTAAATATTTGAAAAGAGGTATATTAATTGATCAGACAATATTTATTAATTATTTATATCTTAAATTTAAATAATTGGAATTTTCTTTTCAGTTATTATATAATTTAAAGATTTATAAATAATAAAATAAATATTTGAAAAGAAGGTTATTAATTGATCAAACGATGTTATTTAATTATTTATTGTTCTAGGTTTAAATAATTGAAATTTTATTTTCAGTTATTATAATTTAGAAGAATTATAAATAATGAAATAATTAATTGAAGAGAAGTTAATTGGTCAATGATGTTTGTTTAATTATTTATCATTCTAAATTTAAATAATTGGAATTGATTTTTCAGTTATTATATAATTTAAAGAATTATAAATGATAAAACAAATAATTGCAAAGAAGAAAAGAATTAATTGGTAAAATATTGGAGTTTTTATTCATGTTATTCTAATTGTTACAATTATTGTTTAAATACCGTATTTATTTATAACATATTTACAATGATAATTTTTACAATGTTTAAAATGAAATAAAAACTATCCTAATTTTTTTTCCTAAGTTCTAAATCTTCATCTTCTATCCAATGCTCATTTGATTTTACCTGCAAAGAATTAAAAGAAAAAAGTCAGAAATAAATAGATAATTAAAAGCAAAAAAAATTAGTTTTAGTGTTCATCATTAAAAGCAAACGGCTGGAATCAGTTTTACCCTTTTTGCAAATCACGGGATTGCTCCCGGTTCACAAAAAGGGATGAATTTTTATTGATAAAAATAAATTCACAAATTAAAAACATGCACAAATTCATTCTTTTGTCAAAAATTGCACATTTTATTTGAAAACTGCATAATCCAAAAACAATTACACAAATTCTTTTTTTTTTGTCAAAGCTGCATTGTCAAAGCATAGCAAAACAGCATATGCACATTTTCAACACAAGCAAAATGCAACGTAAACATGCCAAAATATAGGAAGAAGTCAAAACATAAGGCTCCTTACTGTTACATTGCAAAGACAAAGAGATGTGCAAATTTGAAACCATGTGCAAGCAATATATTTTCTTTTTTCATCATTTTCCAGCATTATACTTTTTCAGAACCAAGTACAATATATATCATTTTAATGTCAATCTGTACTAAGAGAGAGAAGAGAGGAAGAGAGTGTGGTTTACAGGTTTTTGGCTTAGGCAGAAAATGGATACAAAACAAACTGCAGCAGCATACAGTAAGAAAAGAGAAAGCATGAAATAAAATAGAGACAAACTGATGTAGCAGCCTAATGTGCAGAGAGAAGGTAGAAATATAGTAAAATATACAACCTGTAACGTAAACCTCAAGGGAGGAAGGCCAGCAAACTGTTATAACACAACAAAACCCTCTTCAAAAATTCAGAGAGTTCAACCTGTCTTCAAGTTTCAAACACTGAAAACTGTCAAAAATATCAAGCCAATTCTCAAAACCATAAAACCCATAGAACCTACGGTATCAAGACAGAAAAAACCATAACCATGGCCTAAACCTGTATAAACCACAAACTAGGCCAAACCTGAAGCAGAACTTACATAAACCAAAAACATACAACCTGTATAAACCACAAACTAGGCCAAACCTGAAGCAGAACTTACATAAACCAAAAACATACAACCTGCACAAACCTGAAACCAATATGGCCTAAACCCACAAACCTGAAACCAACATGGCCTAAACAATAAAACCTGTACCAAGACCAAGCCTGAAGTGAAACCAGTAAAACCTTTTGCCATAACCTGCTATCTCCAATCAAACCTTATGGCCTAAACCATAAAACCTCTAAACTGTCCAGCAAAACCATAGCCATTTTCAAAACCTAATGGCCTAAAAAACCAGTAAAACCAGTAAACTCAAAAGGCCAAACCTGTTGAAACCATAACCAATTCTAAAGCCAAAAACCAGAATACTATAGCCACTCAAACCTTAAAACAATGTTCAAGGCAACCATCAAGCCTCAGAGATAGTCATCACAGGCTAATGCGAAAAAAGGCAACTGAAAGCAACGGTAGCAAGGCGAGAAGAAGAAGAGGAAAAGCATACAACGAAGGCAACAGTCAAGCATCGATATTGGGAAGCTAGTCAAAACAAAATTTTTTCAACAATAGCATTCAAGCATCAAGCCTCAAACATTCATCATAGGCCAATAACAAGGCAACAAAATCATAGCAAAAGAAGAAGAAGATAAAAGTTTTGTTTTCAAGTTTCTCATCACTAAACAAAAGGGACAAAGGAACGAAATACCGGGAGCAAGCCACAACATCGCGCTTCTTTCCTCCGCCATCGAGCCTCCATAACACCTCTCCCTCCTCCATAAAGGTAGCCTCGTTTTTCCCTTTTCCTTTTTACCATCTCAACAAAAATCATGTAAGAAAAACGAAGTCAGAATCAAAATGAACATCAAATCATAACATGCAAAAAATCATAAAACTTAATGCGAATCATCACCTTCACCGTATCCCGGAGCAACACACGGGGAAGAAGAGACGTTGGTGGCTCGGGCAAAGGCAAGTCAGAGGCGGACATGAGAGCAACGCGTGGGAGCAGCGGAGAAGAAAGACGAAGAAGACAAAGTGAGGATGAATGAGCGCCGTTGCTGTTAAACCAAAACCCTAATCCCTTTCTCTCAAAATTAAAACAATGTTTAACCCTAAAAAAAACAAATTATGAGATATGAATGGGCCTCACCCCATTTTCTGCCTAAAGCCCCAGCGAATTTCTTATACACCCCCCCTGTTTCTGTTCTTGATTGGGCCTCTTTGAAACCTTTTAGCCCATGCAATGTTTTGTTTATCTACCCTTTATTTCTAATACACCTCTTTCACTTATTTTTCTTTTAGTTTTTTAGAACTTTATTAATTTAGTTTTATTAGTAATTTAACCAAATAGAGGATTTAATTAAACAAATTTTAATAATTGACCAATTTTATTAGTTTAACTTTTAGGATTTAATTTGGTAATTTTAGTATCCCTTTTTTAATTAGACTTAAGTTAGTAGCTTTTAAGTTTTAACTTAGTTTAATTATTTAACAACTCTTAAAAATAATACCTTTTATTAATATTAAAAAAACATATAAAAAATAGGAACATATAAAATAAAAACCTTAAAAAAAATATTTTATTTTCTTTAATTAATTCCCTCGCTTTTAATTAATATTAAATAAAGTAAAAAATGCATAAAGCTGAAAACTATTAAAATATTTTATTTTCCTTAATTAATTCTCTTGTGTTATTAATGTTAAACAAAAAATACAAAATGCATGTTCACATCATTTAATCTGTTATTTAATCATTGTTATGGTTGTATATCATTTATCTATCTAATTTCCTATTTAATTATTTTATATTTACATGGTTATTCTGTTTACCTCTAAATCCAAGAGAAAAATGATTAAACTGGTCGACTTCATGTCCTCGAGTCCAATCATGCGAATAGTTTCATTTCATTAAAACTTAAGACAATTTTTCCTCAAATATTCAATCTTTTCAAAACTTATACCTTTTAAGCCAAAACTTCGACATTAGGTCGTCGTATCTTCAAAAAAACCTGTCCGTACCCCTTTTTCGGCCAAAACAATTTATTTCGATCAAACGAACAATTTTAATAAATAGATATTTCAAAAGGTTCCTATATAGTACTATAGATGCATTGGGTGCTAATACCTTCCCATTGTATAACCAACCCTCGAACCATAGATCTCTTTTCAAAAACGCCTTGTATTTTTATTACTTTTAAAAAGTATTATTTTACATCGCATATTTAGGGTTTTATTTCGCTCTTTCCCCTTTTCCCTTGGAAATAATAAAGCGCGATGGCGACTCTTGCTTTTGCGAGACGAATTAATCAATAATTCGATCTCCGATTTACCCCGCTACATTTTTTATCGCTACA
The DNA here is from genome assembly GCA_948472305.1 of Vicia faba. Taxonomy (NCBI): domain Eukaryota; kingdom Viridiplantae; phylum Streptophyta; class Magnoliopsida; order Fabales; family Fabaceae; genus Vicia; species Vicia faba. The sequence goes on from OX451738.1 coordinate 1,517,972,140, forward strand.
CGTATCATACTGCAGATCCATATCCACTATGGATCCCATGGATAACAGCTCTGCTACTGCCAGTTATGACTTCAAAAATCCGATCAACCAAGTCGAGGATTAAGGTGAGGATGATTGTGAGGTGCCTGGAGTACTTACTAGACTATTGCAGCAGGAAGAGAGGGCCATATAGCCTCATGAAGAGCCAGTTGAATCAGTGAATTTGGGTACAGAGGAAGACAGGAAAGAGGTTAAAATAGGGGCGAATATGGAGCCTAGTGTTAAACCGCGGTTAATCAGATGCTACACGACATTTTTGATATCTTCGCCTGGTCCTATGAAGACATGCCTAGTTTGGAAACTGATATTATGGTACATCGCCTACCGACTAAAGAAGACTTCCCACCGATAAAGCAGAAGGTTCGCCGTATACGCCCTGAAATGTCAGAGAAAATCAAAGTAGAAGTCATGAAACAGTTCGACGCAGGATTCTTAGCTGTCACTTCTTATCTGCAGTGGGTTTCCAACGTTGTTTCGGTACCTAAGAAGGATGGTAAGGTACGGATGTATGTAGACTACAGAGATCTGAACAGAGCAAGCCCCAAGGATGACTTCCCACTTCCTCACATTGATGTTCTAGTCGACAACACCGTGCAACACAAGATCTTCTCCTTCATGGATGGTTTTTCTGGCTACAACCAGATCAAGATGGCTCCAAAGGACATGGAGAAGACAACCTTCATTACGCAGTGGGGCACCTTCTGTTACAAGGTAATGCCTTTTGGGCTGAAGAATGTTGGGGAAACTTATCAGCACGCCATGGTCGCTTTATTCCATGATATGATTCACCACGAGATCGAGGTGTATGTTGATGACATGATAGCCATGTCCCAGACTGTGGAAGAGCACCTTGATCATCTCTAGAAACTGTTTGACAGGTTGAATATGTACAAGCTGAGGTTGAATTCGAACAAGTGTACCTTCGGGGTAAGATCTGGTAAGCTTCTGGGTTTTGTTGTCAGTGACAAAGGTATTCAGGTGGACCCTGCAGAGGTAAAAGCCATACATGAGATGCTGGCTCCCTGTACAGAGAAAGAAGTTAGAGGTTTCTTGGGATGTCTGAATTACATCGCCAGGTTCATTTCACATCTGACTGCTACTTGTGAGCCAATCTTCAAGCTGCAGAAGAAAGATCAAGTGGTAAAGTGGAATGATGAATGCCAGACTGCTTTTGAAAGAATCAAAGAATACCTTCAAGAACCACCAATTCTGATGCCTCCAGTCAAAGGAAGACCTTTGATATTATATCTGACAGTGTTAGACAGTTCAATGGGGTGTGTGTTGGGGCAGCATGACGAGTCTGGTCGAAAAGAGAACGCCATTTATTACCTTAGCAAAAAGTTTACCGACTATGAGACCCAATACTCATTACTCGAGAAAACTTGCTGCGCTTTGGCATGGGCTGCTCAACGACTAAGACACTATATGCTGACTCACACTACCTTATTAATATCAAAGATGGATCCGATTAAGTATATTTTCGAGAAGCCCGCTCTCTCCGGAAGGATAGCAAGATGGCAGATGAAAGTAACTGAGTATGACATATAATATATAACCCAAAAAGCAATTAAGGTAAGTGTATTGGCAGATCATTTGGCTCATCAAGCCGTGGATGACTACCAGTCCATGAATTTCGAATTCCCGGATGAAAATATCATGTTGATAACCGACTGTGAAGAACTCGGACCGGATGAAAGACCCTAGGAGGGATCTCGATGGTCTATGTATTTTGATAGAGCCTTGAACGCATTGGGTAACGGAATTGGCACTGTAATTATATCTCTTGAGGATTGTCATACTCTGTTCACCGCCCGATTATGTTTCAACTGCACCAACAATATGGTGGAGTATGAAGCGTGTATCATAGGTCTTCGAGCTTCTATTGACTTGAGGATTAAGTTCTTGAGTGTATTCGGAGAATCCGCTCTGGTGATAAGTCATATCAAAGGCGAGTGGGACACGAAGCACCCGAATGTTATTCCTTACAAAGAGTATGTACTGACATTTCTCCCACACTTTGAGGAGATAACCTTTGAACATTTCCTAAGAGAGGAGAATCAGTTAGCGAACGCGCTAGCTACTATGTCTTATATGTTCAAAGTAAGGTGGGACAATGAAGCTCCCCAGATCACCATTGAGAGGTTGGATGAACCCGCACATTGATGTGAGATCGACACTGAAGAGGTAGCGGACAAACCCTGGTTCCATGAGGTAAAGAGGTATTTGGAGGCTCAAGAATACCCTAAGGGGGAATCTGTTAATGATAAGAAGTTTATGAGAATATTCGTTGCGAAGTTCTTCATCAGTAATGGTATCCTCTATAAGCGTAACCATGATTCAACCTTACTGCGGTGCATAGACAAAAGCGAGGCAGAAAGGATCATGGCAGAGTTGTATGAAGGTACCTTCGGAACCCATTCTAGTGGACACACCATGGCGAAGAAAATCCTACAGGCAGGATATTACTGGTCCACCATGGGAGCCGATTGTTATCAACACTCTTGAACCTGTCATAAGTGCCAAGTCTATGCTGATAAGGTGCATGTACCTCCGGTTCCCCTGAATGTTTTGACAGCTCCCTGGCCCTTTGCAATGTGGGGCATCGACATGATCGGAGAGATCAGACCTACCGCATCTAACGGGCATCGTTTCATCCTGGTAGCCATTGATTACTTTACGAAGTGGGTTGAGGCAACTTTCATTGCTACAGTGACCAAGAACGCCGTGGCGCAGTTTATCCGACACAATATGATCTGTCGATATGGTGTACCAGAGAGGATTATTACTGACAATGGTACGAATCTCAATAACACTATGATCACTGAGCTCTGTAAAAAATTCAAGATACAACATCATAACTCTTCTCCCTACCGGCCGAAGATGAATGGCACTGTTGAAGCGGCTAACAAGAAAATCAAGAAGATTGCGCAGAAGATAACGATGACATACAAAGACTGGCACGAGATGTTACAATTCGCTCTTCATGGGTACCGTACCTCAACACGGACATCGACAGGGGAAACACCCCTCTCTCTGGTATATGGTATGGAGGCATTCTTACCCATCGAATTCCAAATACCCTCACTCAGGATTATGAAGGATGCAGGTTTGAACGAGGACGACTGGATCCAAACCCGACTTGATCAGTTAAATATAATTGATGAGAAGAGACTTACTGCTATCTGTCATGGTCAGACGTATCAAAAACGAATGATTAAGGCTTTTAACAAGAAATTCAGACATCAAGAATATTAAGTCGGGGATCTAGTGATCAAACGCATCATACTACCGCAGGGTGATCCCAGGAAAAAATGGACCCCCACATATGAAGGGCCATTTGTGGTAAAGAACATTTTCTCTTGAGGAGTTATGATTCTAACCACCATGGATGGTGACGACCTTCGTCACCCCGTCAATGCAGACATAGTGAAAAGATACTACACATAATCAGAGACCCACTAGGTTGACTGGCCTAGGAAAAAATAAGGGCTTCCCAGCGAACCAAAAGGGTTCGGGAAAAAGTAAGGGATGAAAATGAAAAAAACTGTACACCCGACAAGTCGAAAATCTAAAAAGGCTACTTGGGAAAAAAAGGGTATCCCGGTGGACTGAAAACCCGAAAGGGCGGTCCAGGAAAAAATTAGGGATTGAAGCGTAACCCTATGTCTCATGGGATCATCTTGCACCCATACTTCGGTATCGACTATCAAGCTCGGACGGCGTCAATCAATTTGATCCACCTTCGACTAAGAAGCAAAGTGATGAGACGCTTGAAGATATAAAGGCAATAGCAGAGTTGGAACCCAATGGGGTTGTTTCACATAGCTGTTTTTTTTTATTTGGTACAAATTTTGTAATTTCTATCTTTCGGCGGCGTCCTCTTACTAGAGCGTCAGCCTCTCTGTACAAAAACTCCTATTACAAACTAACTTCAAAATTCAATACAATTCATTTTCACAAGAAATTTCCATTTGTTTTTCTTTTTCTGTTTTTCTTTGCAAGAACGTCCAATGATTCATTTTTGATGTATGCATTTGAAAATAATGACTGCTCATAAATATTTACATAAGAAACAAAAGACGATTACTCGTAATGCCAAAAACAGGGAAAACAAGAAGTGCCTAAACCTCACAGTTACTCTGCCTATCAGGTATTGGGATAGAGCCAGCTCAAGAACATGAGTAGTGGCACATACACTCCCCACAGAGTAAATAGTATCCAAAGACGGTGGTGTAGCTTTCCCGAAAAGGACATTACTCCCCTAAGCTAAGGTTCACAATCGTGATTGAGTCAGTAAATTTTCCCCAACCAGAGTTTATTTCTCTCATAAGCAGAAATTCAATCTCCAACAGAATTCATTATCACCAGCAACAGAAATTCATCCCCAGCTGAGTTTATTTCTCCAAATCAGCAGATCTATCATAGAGTATCTCCTCTCCAACAGAGTTATTCTCCTGTAGAGTTGTTCTCAAATAGAGTCTCTACTCGGTAGAATATCCGTAAACGAGGGGCAAATCCCCAACATAGTCATCTCTGTTCACCATCCCCAATAGAAGTGGAGGAACTTTTCTCTTTTACATCACTCAAGAATACCATTTCTCATACTCTCCAAGCAGCAGTCAGGGATTTATTTTCCCGGAATCAGATTATTACACCCGCATTTCATGTTCATACATCATGGCATGTGCATACATTACATACAACATAGTCTCATTTATTTTGAGAATGTCATCATACAATGCATCTCATACATCGCACATAACTAACCCTGTATTTCTATCAGGAAAGACAATTATTATCAACAATTTCTAGTAGCTACATGATCAACACTCGAAACTAAACAGAGTAATCATCAGCGACAAATGCAACCTTATGCAGGTTCCTTCTCAGTAGCCCTACTATCCAGGATTTTCATATCGAAGTAACCCTACTATCCAGGTTCCTTCTCGGCATCCCTACTATCCAGACTTTCATATCGAAGTAACCCTATTATCCAGGTGTCGTACCCTAAATTTTCCCTACCTCTTTTACTTTTGCCTGACTTTGAACTTTGAATCCCGTTTGCACCATTTTCACTCAGTCATTTGCATATCCCGCATCTCATGGAATCAAGCGACTTGGCTTGAGGTATTAGGGTTGCGCCCTCTGTATGTCTAATTTTGTTTTAAAGTTCTCTTATCAGGTGGGAGGGAAATTCTTCTGGTTCTCGATTAGTGGATCGTGGAATGAATTTTGTCATCATGTTACAAGGCTGTTTCTCGCTTGAATTCATCAGAGCTTGGATTAGGGTTTATTTCCCTATTTTGTTGGTCGAGATGTTACGGTTTTGGGTCCTTGTTTTTTGTGAAGATGTTTCCTTTGCCTGTCCCAAAGATGGCTCAAAGCTCAGTGCATTAGGTCAAGAATTTCATCTCCTCGCATTTCAAGCTTTCTTCCTAAAATTCTCTAAGTCACTGATTCGAGAGTTTGAAGTTTAAGTTGACGACTGTGAAGTTGGGGCACAAGAAATAAGGTTGGGGGTTCATGATGATCAAGACATGTTTTGGGTTGCTTAAGTTACAAGTTACTTGTGACGTGAGTCTCAAAGTTAAAGTTCTGTTTAAGAGTGTAAGTTTGGTTCGGGCGTGATATGAAGATAAGGTTTGAGTGACCGTTGTTTTGGGTTCAAATTAACCAAGGGGAATTAAATTCTTCAGCATTTATTTTGTTTGAGAGTTTGATTGGATTTTGAAAGATAAGGCGCATGATTTCTTGAAGTTTAAGTTACAAAGTCAAGATGTGCATTCAAATTATTCAAGAAAGAATTTCAGAATTCAAACAAGATTCAAGAATTATTTGATTTCTACAACAAAGTTCATCATTAGTAAATTCACTCAAGTTTGTGTTCATTATATTTTTTGAGACAAGTTACAAGGCCTGAAATCACAAGTACCATTGCAGTTTACAAAACAAAAAAAGAATTAAATGTTTTGCTTCCTCTTCAAGTGACTTGTCCTCACTCCTTGCCATGGATTTTTCTTCATCTTTCATCCTTGCTTGGCCTTGCCTTTTCACCTTCCATCTTGCTTGAAAAGAAAAACAAATAAGAATTTGTTAGTTAATTGAAAGTTAATCAAGAAGCGCCAAGAAATTTTTCTTCTAATGTCATCATTAGGGTTTGTGTTAGGAATCAGAAATGAAAGGTTTGCATTCAATCATGCTCAAAACCTCACAAATCATTTTGGTTTGATAAAAGTAAGAATTCACAAATTAAGTCAATCATGGGCAACATTCCATCCATTGCAAATCACAATTGTTACTGGTTCACAAAGGACAAAATGGAGAAGAAACAACAACTGAACTCAGAATTACATCACATTCATCATAGGTATGACCGAAATAGTCCAAAGTTCTGCAAAAAAAACAAATCAAAACAAAAACAGCACCTACTAGCCAAAACAGTTCTAAACAATAACTGTCAAAAATATCCCAAACTTGCACCAAACTGGAAAACATGAGCTACAATTAGAAAGCATCAAAATAAACAACAAAACAATAAACACCGCAAGCAGCAGCGCGAGTAGTAGGCTGCTAAAGTCACAAAACAAGTGCAACAAGCCCAAAGCTGCAACCAACAAACATTGCATCATAAAAGCCGCAGGATAGCAAACAAAAAGCAACAACTTTAACAAGGCAGCACAAACAGCAAATTAGTGCAGAAACAGCAGCCAAATAATGCCAAAAACAGCTGCCATGACAGCAGAACAATAGCTACAAACAAGGAACCCCAAACTGGCAAATAGCAGCAAAACTAGAAAAAGGCACACTTATAACAAAGTTGCCCAAACAAAGAAGTAAATATAATATATCAGGAATCCGTGCAAACGCAGAAAATAATGCAAACTCTAAGTGTGTCATCATATTCCTAAACTAACAAACCCTTCAAAAATTATGAGAAAAGTAGAACAATAGTTTTGTATCAAAGACAGAAGAAGAGAAAAATAATAGGGTTGGAAAGATGTCACCCAAATCGTAACAGCCCAAGCACATGCTGTTGTATGAAAAATGCATCAATATGCTGCAGTCTTTCCAAAGCCTGCTGCACACCAGCCTTAAATCTGTCCAAACAGCCCTGATGTCTTCCCTATTATGCTGCCCATATCACTCCAAAACTGACTAAAATCTGCATACTGCATAACCAGTCCTTATCCCTGCATAAACAACCAAAATAACAAGCCAAAATTCTGCATAATAACCCCCAAATAAAAATGTCTAAGTAGCCTGCCCTGTGAAGCCAGCCCTAAACCTGGCCAAAACAAACCCAAAAATAACATCAAAATAAGACAACATAAACCTGCATCCCAAAAGCAAAAAAGTCAGCATACTACATATGTTTGAACTTATGAACTTTCCCCCTATTTTCCACCTTTCTGTTGTTATAAAACACACCAAAAAACTCATAGAAAAAACACACTCCAAGACACTCCCATTTTCTGCTCAAAACCAGATACATCACAAAAACAAAAAACCTCTTCTACACACCACCAATTTCATACCATATTTCTGTCCAAACCTCCACTCTTCTCAAATCCTCCATACTCTAATCTTCAACCTTCAAGCCCACAACCATATCCACTACCAATCTTCAACCATCATTTTTAATAACATCTCTATACTGAAACCCTTAACCTTAACCATGTTCAACTCCCTCGTACCAGTCGTAAACCTTAACCTCTACACAGACATGCACCAATACTCCCTGACTTCATACATCAACTCCTCATTCACCTAAAAAACAGAAACTACCAGCTACCTTCACTAAGCAAAAAACCAGAAAATATTTTACCAAGTAAACACACAAAAACCAGCATAGAAAAAAGATGGGAAGCTTCAAGTCTTTCCCCCAAGCCTCAAATATTTCAACCTCCAATTAAGGATTAGAAGCATTATCAACAAATTTCCATAATTAGAAAATAAAAGAGGAGTGAATTAGAGGAATTACCCGTGGTTTTCTTTACAATCTCCGCGACATCTAGTTTTGAAACACTCGGACTAGCTCCGAGATTGTAAGTAGTTTATAATTCCTGAAATTATTTTGTTGCCATGCCATTACACGCATTATATTTTTGTTGATTTTAATGCTCGTAAAATTCAGAAATCATATTTTTGTTGATTTTAATGCTCGTAAAATTCAGAAATCAAGCCGAATGTCTTTGTTGTTATGCATACCTGCAATCGAATATTTTTTTTCTATTCGTTGTCGTTATTTGATCGCATGGATTGAAGTAGAGCATTGTCATCTTTTAGAACCGTGAGCGTGGGCCTGAAAGAACAGAAAGATCCAAAAGTCATGAAAACACAGGTCTTAGCGAGAACCCTAACTTAATTCTCCATTTGGTTCAGATTCATCTTTCGATGTGCAGATTGAGGGATAGCCGTGAAGATTCGGAGAGAACTGCTTTCTAACGAATGAAGAAGGGATGTGTAAGCGATTGAAGGTTGAAGGGATTCGAAGAACACGAGGGAAAGGGGTTGGAATAGAACGCGATCGAGGAAGATGAGGTAAGCATCGTCGAATTTGGAGAACAGAGATGAAGGAGGTCCATCAATTGGGGAGGGGGGGGAAGGGAGCGAGTTGCTGTCGGTGATGGTGAATGTGCGAAGAGAGGGGAAGAGATTCGATGTCGTGAGAGAAGGGATACTGTTTGGTTTGAGATGATCTGAGTGTTTAAGAACCCTAAAGTCCCTTTCTTTTTTTACTTTTTTTCGTTTTAATCTAATCTCTTTTAATAAAAAAATAAAATCTCAACTAAATCAATTGTTTGTGAATTTTGGTGTGCATGATTTTTGATTAATTGTTAGCATGATAAAAAAAACCTTAAATTTTATTTATTTGTTTGATGTTGTGAATTGTTTTTGTTTACATGATAAAAATACCAAAATATATTTAGAATTAGATTTTTAATTTTCTTTCAATTTTGTCTTTACCTAAAAACCACAAACAATAATAATATTAGAATATTTTAAAATTGGGTTTTGATTTACTTTTAAATTCATTGTGTTTTTTTAACTTACAATAAAATATTTAGAATAATAGTTTCTTTATTTGCCCGTTCAAAACCTTGAGACCATACTCCCTTAGGTGGCTCCATGAGGCGATTAAATCCCGTTTCGATCGCTTTATGTCGAGGTAGACTTTTAGCTCACCATTGTATATAACAACCATTAGGATTTTTTCTAGTTTCCCCCTTTTTCTCATTTTTGAAATTAAAACATAACATTCACAAATAAATAAAAAAACCAAAAACACCCTTAATCGTTACTTGAATTTATTTTAAAACCCGCAAAATACTCAACAAATCAAAACCTTCCCCAAGGGCATGTTATCTCCATTCTACCGCGATACCGGTCGTGCCTATTGCTAGAATGCGTGCGTTAACGTCGCCCATTAAAAAACACAAACAAACCAACCATTTTCTAGAGGAACTACGGTGTTCTGATTCCTTCATTGGATACGTAGGAAAAGGGTCGCGAAACCCTCACGAACGAAATAATAAAAACCTTTCATTTCCCCTAAAGCAAGCATAGTTGTAGATAAACACACCCTTTAAGACAAACAAACAAAATGGACCGCGTTGACTACAACGGATGCGAGGGGTGCTAATACCTTCCCCTTGCATAACCGACTCCCTTACACTTTCTCTTGGTCGCAAGACCATCTTATCCATTCCCTTGTGGTTTTATCGATATTTCCCCTTCCTTCGGGATAAATAAAGTTCGGTGGCGGCTCTGTGTTTTCTGCCGGTAGCTTCAGCTGGCGACTCTATTGGGGACTTTTTTGCGAGTCTCTCCTAGTTTTGTTTATTTGTATTTTTGGGTGTTTATTTATTTGCTTTATTTTTCTTTACTGTTTTATTATTGCTTTATTTGTATATATTGCATATATTGTTGCTACTCACATATTCTGGATACATTGTGATGTTGGGTTTGGTGATTACTTTGGATAAGTCCTATACCCGGACTTGAGTTACACATAGGACTAGGACGGGTGGTATAGTCATGTTAACTTTGAGGGAGTAATCCCGAAGAAGGAGGCATGAAAATCCCCCACTCAGTGGAGGTCCCCTTGAAAGTAGTGATGTTTACCGAGTAATCAGGAAGACGTCGTTGCTTTTGACCTGGGAACTCGAGAAGCTGAGGGCCGTAGAACCATTAACCCACCCTGGCCTTTTAGGTACAGTGCGGAGACTATAACGGGGTAATTCGGAAGTAGTTGTCACGTGATATTGCACTCAGACGAGTTTTTCCTGAGAATATTATTGATTACCAAGTAATTGGGACGTCGATAATATCCAAAGGAAGAGCGTAGACTTCGAGAACTCTTTTAGAACCTTGTTTCATAGGTGTGATTAAATCTTTAGTGCATACCTTGGGGTGGTTCTTACTTTGACTCCATGCCTGTGACGTCGAACTTTTGATCTTGTTACTTTCAGCATGTGCAACGGACTACGCAATGGTTATCCAGAATATGTGGAGCTGAGACTTCATGCCATAGCATACCATGACATCATATCATCATATATATCTCATATCTAGGGAAATCCAAAGAAAAGTCTCGTTGATATAGATTTTTAAAAAGGGAAAATTTTAAAAGATAGACAAGCCTTTGGGTCTCCTCAGAAATGAAGATAAAGCATTCATCCATACTACCATGCATTCATTTTTCACAACAAAAACTCATTGGGGTCCCTTTTCACAGACTACAGTAAGCAGCAAAGACGACTCCTCCACATCCTTACCGTACCAGAGGCAACCAACAAAGGCTAATGGATCTTTTTGAAGAGAACCAAAATGCACTCCGCCGAGATATGGACACCATGGGTACTCACATGGATCAACTTATGGAAACCCTTCATGCCGTAATCAAGGGTCAAGAAGAACTACATCAAAATGTTGCCAAGCTTACTACTGTTGCTTCCTCCACTTCTGCTAATGGGAGAAATGACAATGAAAATGTTGAGACTCCTACCGGTGCTCCTAGGAATGATGTCGACGATCATCATGATGTTATTGATCTTGAAGAATCCCAAGTGAACCTTGTTGCCGAGGTTACCGAAACTGCGAAAATGTATCATGCTCTCGAAGAGCGACTTAGAGCCATGGAGGGTATCAAGGCTTTCAGATTCAATACTGCTGCAATGTACCTCGTGTCTGGGGTGGTTATTCCTCCCAAGTTCAAAGTCCCGGATTTTGACAAATACAAAGGCACTTCTTGCCCAGAGACTCATCTCCGTTTCTATTGTCGCAAAATGGTTGCCTATGCTGAAAATGAACTGCTACTCATGCACTTCTTTCAAGATAGCTTGACCGGGGCGTCATTGGATTGGTATATGCAATTGGAAAGTTCTCATGTCAGTACTTGGGGAGAACTTGCTGACGCTTTTTTGAAACATTACCATTACAATACTGCCATGGCTCATAGCCGTACTCAGCTTCAAGGGATGGTACAAAAGTCTGAAGAATCTTTCAAAGAATACGCTCAGAGATGGCGTGAATTGGCTGCAAGGGTCCAACCTCCTCTCTTGGATCGGGAATTGATTAATTTGTTTATGGGTACTCTATGAGGCCCTTATCTCCAACATATGCTAAGTAGCACTTCTACTTATTTCTCTGATACGATCATTATTGGTGAACACGTTGAGACGTGCATTAAAGCTGGAAGAATTCAAGGTGTTCCTAACAATGTTAACAACAATGCGGGCATTAGTAGAAAACTGTTTTTTGGCTTTGTCAAGAAGAAAGAGGGCGAGACTAGTGCCATCACCATCAACCAAGGAAGAGCTCCCGCATTTCCTCAAGTATGATTCCCTTATTTTCCTACACCCGCTATTGTTCCTAACAAATTTGTTCCTCAAGTATATGCTACTACAACTCCAGCACCCTGGATGGACCAACAACGGCCTTTCGCTTCGCAACCACATTATGTTCCGCAACAACAATTTGCACCTCCTCCAACTTATCAACAACCGAATCAACAACTTCAATGCCCGAGAGCTCCTCCAAGATAAAGAGCCCCTGAAAGAAGATTTGATCTCATTCCTATGTCCTACGCTCAACTTCTCCCGCGGTTACTTGCTAGTCAATTGGTTCAATTGCGCGAACTCGGTCCACCGTAAAACCCTCTCCCAGGGGGTATGATATTAATGCTCATTCCGAATTTCATTCTGGTGCCCCAGGCCATACAATTGAAAATTGTAGAGCATTCAAATGCAAAGTTCAAGATCTCATCAATGCAAAAGCCATCAACTTCAACCCTGTTGGTCCGAATATTCAAAATAATCCCATGCCTCCTCATCAAGGGGGAATAGTCAATGCTATTGAAGAAGTTAATGAACGGGTTTTGGTATCAAAGGTTGACGAAATTAAGATATCTTTAGAAACTGTCAGAGAACATTTGCTGAAGCATGAGGTGCTACAAGAACTCCATGACTTCTTCTTAACATGTTCTTCCAAACCTGAAGAGTGTGCTGATTTGAAGACGGCCATCCAACACTTGATCGATTAAGGTGTCCTACAAATAGAGAAAATAGTCCGAGAAGAAGAGATTGATGTCCTGGAAATCCCCTACTACCCGAGAAGCTTCTCAGTAACCCCTGGTATTCCGTTAACAATTCAGGTTCCTACTACCCCCACACTGATTCAAGCTCTTATTCCTCCTACAAGCAACGACTCGAAGGCAGTTCTATGGGAGTATAATGTGGTATATATTCATGGAAGGAAGTATGAGTGTCCTCCAATTGTTGACAAGAATGTTACCAACATTGCAAGAACAAGTAACATGACTCGCAGTGGTCAGATCTTTTCTCCTCCACCACCGCCTCCTAAGGAAAATAATAGTGAAGCTCTAGATAGGGCCAAGGGAAAGCAAGTGATGGATAATCAACCCGAACCTTCTGTAGGATAAGAAGCTGAGCAGCTTTTAAGAATTCTCAAGCGGAGTGATTACAGAGTAGTGGATCAACTCAACCAGACACCATCCAAGATTTCCATCTTGTCTCTCCTTTTGTGTTCAGAGGCCCACTGCAACGCCTTATTGAAGACCTTATGTTCTGCTCATGTTACCCAAGACATCTCTGTGGCCCAGTTTGAAGGAATCGTCACTAATATTGCTGTGGGAAATTGTTTAGGCTTCTGCGATGATGAACTCCCAATTGAAGGCAGAGCCCACAATAAAGCACTGCATGTTTCTATGAAGTGTTTGGACACTATTTTATCTCGAGTTTTGGTGGATACGGGTTCTTCACTCAATGTGATGCCTAAGGCTACTTTGTTTAAGCTTAATATGGACGGAGTAATGATGAGTCCCTCCATTCTAAATGTTCGAGTGTTTGATGGTTAGAGAAGATTTGTGGATGGAGAAGTGGATTTGCTTGTCAATATTGGTCCCCACACTTTCTATTTCTCATTCTATGTTATGGACATTCGTCCATCCTATACTTGCCTTTTGGGTCGTCCATGGATTCATGTAGCAGGAGTTGTGACATCTACTCTTCATCAATGCCTGAAGTTCATTGTGAATGACCAAGTTGTCATTGTTTGCGGGGAAGAAGACATAGTGATTAATAATCTGACTACCTACCGTTATATGGAAGTGGAAGGCGAGGTGCAAGAGTTTCCCTTTCAAGCTCTGGAGATTGTTACTGTTGACAAATTCCCCGTTGTGGAACGTAAGAAGTCTGAGATACCCCTGGCCTCTTTGAAGGATGCCAAAGCCCTCATAGAAGCCAGACCTCCCCATGACAGTTGGGGAAAACTGATTGAAGTGCCAGAAAAGAAAGATCGTTTCGGTCTTGGGTATCAGCCATCATCCTCCGTGCAAGATGGTTGGTTTCCTCTCCGAGGACAGCAGGTTCCCCCAATTTCTGAAGTGTTCTTCAGTTTTGGTGTAGGCAAAGAAGGACAAGTGCTCTCCATAGACGTTGAAGGTGACGATGAAGATGTTTCCAGATTTATCTATCAAGTTACGCCAGACGAGGAGCTCAGCAATTGGACTATCGTGGACATCCCTGAAGTTATGTTCCTTGATGTGTAATTTTCTATTACCATTTTGAGTCGTATGTCCTGCCCAAGGCATACTGACAGCTTGTAGAAGGGGCCCCTTATGTTTCAATCTTCGTTTAACATTGAATTAAAAATCGCACTTTCGCATACAATTTTGTTCCCTGTCTTCTCTTTTACTTTTACTTTTTCAAAATAAAAATGGAAATAATTTTCTTTTTATATTCTAAATATTCTTTTACACTTTCTAAAAATAAAACATAAAATCATTGATCATGTGGATCCGTCTCGGACTCTGTTGGAAATGATAATGATATGGTTCCTATCCTTGAGAATTCAGTTGGTCATGCTAATAAAGATATAATGAGGAAGATTGTGAAGTCCCCGAAGAACTAGCCAGGCTCTTGAGACACGAAGAGAAGGTCATCCAACCAAATCAAGAAGAAACAGAAGTCATCAATCTCGGTACTGAAGAGGTAAAGAGAGAAGTCAAGATAGGGGTCGCCTTGTAAAGTGAAGAAAAGAAGGGGTTGATTGAATTTCTTCAAGAGTATGATGACATATTCGCCTGGTCATACGAAGACATTCTCGGCTTAGACACTGACATAGTAATGCATAGATTGCCGCTCAAGCCATAATGTCCTCCTGTAAAGCAAGAGCCAAGAAGGACCAGACCCGACATGGATTTGAAGATCAAAGAATAAGTTCAGAAACAGCTCGAAGCAGGTTTCCTATCTGTGATAAACTATCCACCTTGGATCGCTAACATTGTGCCCATACCTAAGAAGGATGGTAAGGTACGCATGTGTTTTGACTACCGAGACTTGAATAGAGCAAGCCCGAAGGATGATTTCCCGTTGCCTCACATTGATGTATTGGTTGATAACACTGCTCAGTCTTTGGTGTTTTCCTTTATGGATGGTTTCTCTGGCTACAATCAGATAAAGATGGATCTGGAAGACATGGATAAAACAACTTTCACAACTCCTTGGGGTACCTTTTGCTATATAGTCATGCCTTTTGGTATTAAAAACGTTGGTGCGACATATCAGCGAGCTATGGTGACTCTCTTTCACGACATGATTCATAAAGAAGTCGAGGTGTATGTGGACGACATGATTGTGAAGTCACAGATTGAGGAAGAACATTTGGTTCATTTGAAGAAGTTGTTTGATCGTTTGCGAAAGTTCAGGTTTAGGCTTAATCCCAACAAATGCACCTTCGGGGTTCGATCGGGCAAGTTACTTGGTTTTATCGTGAGTCAACAAGGAATTGTAGTAGATCTAGACAAAGTAAAAGAAATACAAGATATGCCGGCTGTTGTACCCCAAAATTTGCCCTCGCATTTTTCCACAAGAAATAACAACTTCAGGCTTTCCATGATCTTTCAAACTGGCTCAAGAATCGGTCAAACGGACTTTTCTCGTCAGTCAAACAAAAATTAGGGTTTTATTGATCTTTCAGGGCTCTGGATTGTTTCACACAGTTGGCTTAGGGTTTTGGTTGACCTTGACTCAATTTTGATCAGGTGAACGTTCTTTGGCATTTAATCAGGAATTAAGGTTTTTGTGGGCATATTCTCAGAAGGATTTAAATTCCACAGCACTTTGCAAGTTATTCCGAGATTCGGGTTGAATTCGCATTGTTTTGATTTAATCAGTAAAAGAAGGCAGTTGTTTTGAATTCACCAGTCAAAAGATATACGCAGTTTGGATTTACAGTGTTTGTTGAAAATCAGTGAAAGGGGGATGCGTCTGATCAATTGTTGTGATTAACTGTTATTTTTCTTTGAACATTGGAAGCGTCAAGTTTATTAATTTATCAATACTGAAATATTGTTTAGTTAATTATTTATTATTCTAAAGATTAAATAAGTTGGAATTTATTTTCAATTTATTTTAATTTAAAGAACTATAAATAATAAATAAATAATTGAAGAAGAGAAGAATTAATTAAATAAAAGGACTTTTTATTTATCTTTAAGTCATTTGTATAATTGTTTTTGTTTACAAAATGTTGACAAAAATAATGTTACATTTATTTAAAGCTAAATAAAAACTATCCTAATTATTTTTCTAATCTTCAAATCTTCATCCGCTATCCCTCGCTCCAGTGCTCCATTTTTCATCTGCAAAAGAAAAGAGAAAAGTCAAATAACAGTTAAATTGAATTGAAAAGACAGATAAAATTACAGTCATCATTAAGGGCCACTGATTGGGATCAGTTAACCCTCTCTGCAAATCACGGGATTTCTCCCGGTTCACAAAGAGGGAAGAATGTTATTTGCTAAATCATGAATGCAAAGTTAAAAAAATGCAAAGTTTGTCAACACATTGCACAATTCAAAAATCTCAAACAAATTGCACAATTCAAAGTGTCAAACTGCATAGTTCAGAAGCAAGTTCAAATCAAACTAGAAAATCCAAAAGTACAACTTTCTGCCAAAAATATAAAGCAACTGTCACAAAGATATCAAGCTGGCAAAAGAAGATTTTGGAAGGATATCAAGCTGTCAAAGAAAAGAGACAAATATGCAGAGAAAATTGGATATGCAAGCAACCACACTCATTTTTCATCATTTCCCCAAGTAGCCCTTTCAGAAAGTACTACAAAAACATTATTATAATGCAAAGTGTACTAGAGAGAGAGAAGAGAAAAAAGATGCAGGTTTGAAGGCTTAAGGTTTGAGGCATAAGAAAGAAACATACACAAAAAGAACCAAAACACAGTAGAGAAAGAGGGAGAGCAAACCAACACAAAAAGAAAATATACAAACTGTTAAGCCAAAAGCTTAACTAAAACCTGTGAAGGCCAAGCCTGTACCTGCTACCTCAAAACAATAACCTGCAATAAACCAAACCATTACCCTATCAAAAACCCAGAACCTGCATTGGCTCAAACCTAAAAAAGCTCAAAGCCTAACCATTTCCAAAACCTGAACTACCAAACAAC
Organism: Vicia faba; assembly: GCA_948472305.1. Classification (NCBI taxonomy): domain Eukaryota; kingdom Viridiplantae; phylum Streptophyta; class Magnoliopsida; order Fabales; family Fabaceae; genus Vicia; species Vicia faba. Next base: position 1,517,989,168 of record OX451738.1, read on the forward strand.
CAAAGCATATACCAGCCACGCACATGACCTGCTAAACCAGCAAAACCTGTCCTAAACCAATATACAAACCAGCTGAAGCAAGTCAAAAGCCTAACCTGTATATGCAAAACCTAAGCCAAAGAGCCATACCAGCATATACCATACAAACCCCTGTCAAACATTAAACCTGCCTGAAGCAAAAAAACCAGTCCAGAACCTCAAGCCTGAAACCAGTCCAGAACCTCAAGCCTGAAACCAGTTCAAGCTTCACCTGAATCCGTCCAAACCAAAAGCCTAAATTCACAAAAAACCTGAAGTCTGGCCATTCAAGCAAAACTTGTCCAGTTCAAACCTTAAACAATCAAACCTATTGTCAAACTTAAACCTGCATTAGCTTTACCTTCAAAAGCCACAAGACCAAACCAAGTCCTAGACTGATAAGCCTTAACCATAAAAGCCTCAGACCTGCATTAGGAAGGCAACACAGGCCAGAAAAAGAAGAGAGAAGCAAGCAGAATAAGGCAACACAAAGGCAACAAAAACCCTCAGTGAATACATCATTGGGCAAAGGCAACTATCAAGCTAAACAATTTCAAAGGCAACCAAGGCACCTGAGATAGAAAATCAACAAAGGCAAGCCAACGAGGAGAAGAGATAAAGAAGTGAATCTTTTAAAAAGGGTTTTCAGTGCAAAAATTATCATCAAACCCTAAAGTGGCAGAAAAGGTAAAAGTTACCAGATAAAGCCCTCATCGCGCAATCTTCCTTCACCGCTGAGCCTCCTAAGCACCTCCATCCTCCTCCTTCCCCTCTCCAGTACAGGTAAGACCTTTTCTTTCTTTCATCTCACGTACCTCCAATAAAGTCAATAATGAACAGCATAAGAAATCTAATAAAGCAATTAAATCAAGAGGAAGACAGTAACCCATAGCATGTAAAAGAAATCAAAACCTAAAATGCGAAATCAAAGAGAAAAGGGCTACCCTTTTGTGCACTTCCCCGCATCAAGGAAGAGGGAAGAAGAGTTGAAGATCGCTGGTGGCTGAGGCAAAAGATTCACGCTGGGCACTCAAGAACGGACGAAGAAGATGAGGAAAGAACGATGAACGAACACACGAACAGCGCGCTGCTCACGAAACCCTAAAGCCTTGTCCCAAATGAAAACACTCAGTGAACCCTAACAAAAAACATTTGTCTCAGCATCCTGGGCCTTGCCCATTCCAACATACGCCTAAAAGCCCAAAATTACTTAGTACACCCCCCTCATTTCTCTTTTTCAGACCCAATATCAAGGCCCATTTTGAAAAACTCTAACCCTTTTATATATAAAACAAAATTCTTTTTTTTTCAGTTAATTAATTAACCTACTCCTTTTTTACTAAGTTAAAACATTTAATATTTTTAAGCACCATATATTTTTTCTAACTTAATATATTTGTTATAATAATACATTAATACTAAAAATGCCTAAAGATATATTTTTTCTAATATACATAATTCCATTCTTGATATTTGATTAAAACACACTTTGTATATAAATTCTTTTTTAAAAACAAATACATTTTCCTTTCTTAAGAAATTTTTGTACATAAATCATAAAATACATTTTTTTTACACCACGTAATTAAAATTGAAAACATTTTCCCTTTCTTTTAATTAAAATATTTTTGTACATAACAAATGAAAAATACTTTTTGTATACATAATTAAAACTTAGAAATGTTTTCTTTTCTTAAAACATCATTTTTATACACAATATAATTAAACAGAAAACATGTTCTTTTCATTAAAACTTTCTATTGTACATATTAAAAAATACAAGATCATTAATTAAATTAAATAGACATTTAATTTTTCTTTAAGTTAAACAATACCTAATACACATTTAAATTCATATTGTCGCACCTGTAAATAATTACATACCTACACACGTATACACTTACACAATACATTTACATAGCTCCTATACACATTTGTTTATCTTATACATTGATATACATCGTTTACATTTGATCGCAAATTCGATTTGGTTGTAACTTATTGGATACTATAAGTCTCATCCCCATTTGTGAATATTGTACCCCCACTCCCGGATACTAATTTTGTAATAGCATAGACTTTACATTTTCGCAATTTACCGCTTTCAACTATACCATGGTTAGACCTAGGGTTTGCATGTACATAAAATCAAACGCTAGATAACCTAATACAAGACAAATACATGAAATCAATACACAATCACACTTGCACCCTCTAGGGTAATCCCACATGTTGCCTTCCAGAATGGGCCATGCTTGCACGTCGAGTATCTTTGGCAAAACAAATTCAAATGATCATAAATCCCTCGATGACGCTTTCGAATGTTGCCTAACACGGAATGATCATAGTCCCTTCAAAGCAAATTGCCAAAGACACTTGGCACCATTGCATTCATGGTCCATATGATGACCCGCGCCCGTCCTGAATAAACTTCCTAAATGCAAGATTGTCTACCAAATTCAATGGTGGAACAAAATTGTTAAAAAGGGTTAAAACATAACAAAAACCTTTGAGTACAATAGGGTAGACAAAACTCTTAATTACTTGAGATCAATTTGGAAAAACACTTGCCTTCTTTTCAAAAACCACAATCCACAACACTTTCAAACAAACTCTCAAAAACATTTGAAACATCTTTTCGAAAAGATCCACACTTTTGTAAAACACTCAAACACGAGTCAAATACATTGGTCGCCTAAGACAAGGCATCTTTTCAAAAACATTTTCAAAACACACACACACATCACAATTTCAAGCAATCGAAAATCAAGGCAAGTGATCTAAAAACCAAGTAACTAAGAGCCCATGGATAACCATGGATGAAAAGGGTGCTAATACCTTCCCTTTTCATAATCTACCCCCCCGAACCCAAGAAAAATCTCAAAGGTTTTTGCTGTGCTTTTTTAACCTTTCCTTTAGGATAAAATAAAAAAGTTGGTGGCGACTCTTGCTCAACCGCACAAGTGCGAATACAAACGCAAAACCACTAGTCAGTTCTCCCACCATATCACAGAACTGGCGACTCTGCTGGGGAACTTAACCTGAAAGTGGGGTTACCTTAGGGTTTAGATCACCTTTATTTTCAATTGATTGCTTTGCTTGCTTTTACATTTATGGGCTTTGTATCGGAGTTTTATAGATCCTAACCCGGATCTGGGGGAAACCCTTTTAGGTAGCATAATCTGTGAGGGACCTGTCCGGGGTATACCGACATGGGTGAAGCAGTGGCTACGTTGGTGTGGCGCCTTGGTCTGTACCGATATCCCTCGTGTTGAAACGGGGAGAATATGGGTCTTCCAAGGAGTCGTTAAGCACCAACCGACCTTAGAACCCTAAATTGACCCAACTTGGCCATTAGAACAGTAGCAGTATGCTACACTCATTGAGGCTAAACTCTCGCGATGGTTCCGGCCGTGAGAAAAGATTGTGATGCTGGAGTTATGACCGATTGAGGGTAGCCAATGATTTGAGATCCTCTAGAACCCGGTTACTTTTGATAGGACAGGTTTTAACCAACGAACTGAAAGAGGGTAGTACCTGAACCTCATGCAAGCCTAAACCTAAGGACTTGTTTGCTTTGTGTGAATATGTTTGCCTGTATATACACTCACTTGCTTGTGCATACATGTACATAACATCATAACATCATACCATAGCATTTTCAATAACCATTTCGAGGATCTCGAGGTTTCTTTTGATGCAGGGTTACGTTGAACCAGACATCTACCAAGGGGCAAGAAGTTTCCCCTCCAAGCAAAGTTCTCCAATCAAAGTTCAAGTACTACAACTTGAATCAGTGGCTATGACCCACTTGACATGGTGAGCTTGATTCTCGTGGAAAGACATCCACCGATACAAAGCTCTCCAATCAAAGATCAAGTGCAGCAACTTGAATCAGTGGCTATGACCCACTTGACATGGTGAGCGTGATTCTCGTGGAAAGACGTCCACCGGTGCAGAGATCTCCAATCCAAAAGCAAAGTTCAACCTCTAACATTTTCTTGTGTTTACCCCAAGAGATCCTTGAAAGCATGCATCCACATATCATGCATTGCATTTTGACAATCTTTCCTTTTTTCAGGTTTCCTTACTCTCCTGCTGTTTATTTCAGCAAGAGATGGCCCTAGAAAGGTCTGTCAAAGACATCCAAGACCAGACTGCTCAGCTGCAGGAGATGTTCCTGAACTTGTCTCTGGGGCAAGAAGAGATGAAAGCTCTCCTCACAAAGGGCTTGGAGGATTCCAACAATGCCAGGAGTGAGCAGCTGGCAGAGCTGCAGTTTGATCTGACAACCTTGAGGACCCAAGTGATGGGACAGTTGGTGGGCCAGATGGCTCTCATCCAAGACCTATCTCAAAGACAAGAGGAACTCAGAGTTCTTGTCCGCCAACTGCTTCCAAACAACCAACTGGGGCAAACATCTGAGGTCGATGAGCAAGTCACCGCTCATCCTCCATCCACTCAAGAAGATAAGGGGAAAGCTCCCTTGCTTGCTTCAGGGTCACAAGCCCATCAACAACCTCGCCAGTGTCCACGGGGTAATCGGCGTAAGCAAGAAACGTCGGGAAGACAGTTCACGGAGACTGAAATACCATCATTCTTTATACTGAAGCGTCTGTTGGAGGTCAACTTGCTTACCGTAAAGGACCCTCCTCAGAAGCTCAATACCTCCTCTCCCAACTATCATCCCGACGCATTTTGTGTTTACCACTCCTACAGCCCAGGACACGACACCAACGACTGTTGGGCCTTGAAGAACAAGATTCAAGATCTGATCGACATTGGGGTGCTGGAATTCATGCCAGACGGTGAGATGAAAATCTTCCGTTAAAGGGTTCTGCACTTGAAGTGACGAAGCTCGAGCTGAAATACTTTTGCTTCTTTTTGAATTTTCAAAGTTGTAATTTCTTTTGCTGTCAAACAATTATTTGTTGATGTTAAACTCTATTTTCATTAATGCATTGCATATGTTTGTCTTGAATTCATCCATTCGTTTCACTACTCTTATGCTTTTCTTTATGATATTTGACTCTTGATAAAAAGCTGTAAGCCTTTAGAGGGAGGATGACGAAACGATACCATGATCTTATACAGTATGCTTTTGAACAGACCTTGCTGATGATGTACAGGCATTTCTTTCAATTCCCAAACACTGGAGTTATAAGGAAGTTAATCCCTAGTCAACCCCTTCGAGCCAAAGAAGTAGGAGTTTTCTGTTCTAAACGATCAAAACCTTTGATATAAACCTGGGGCAGGGTAGTATCTCAGTTAATTCAAAAGAAAATGCGCATTGAAGTCGCAAATTCTCAGTTCGTAACACAACGAACGATGTCAAAAAAAAGAAAGCATTCCTTTGGAATCAAAAGACAAGGATGGTTCCCTATCACATAGACAGCCAATCTCTCAAAAAGAGAAAAAGCCCACTAAGCCAAAACCTATAAAGGAGGCTTAAGAAAGCTGGGGCATCCCGCTGACGGTAATCCCGAAAAACGGGAACAGTCAGGCAAAAGTTAGGGATAACAAATCAAAATCAAAATATTGAGGTCATTAAAAAATCCTCAACAACACGAAAAATGCTGAAAAAGAAAAAGGAGATGATGGCTGTCTCCCCAAATTCAACTGGTGAACCATCGCCCAAAAGTCGTTCAAAACTCAAAACAGAGTATGACACACAATTAACTGAGCTTAGGTTGAAGGACATCACGAAGAGCGGGTGGGTACAAATATACTTTGAGCCTTTATCCTTTGTTTCTTAAACCGTGAACCAGGCCACGTTACAACCCTTCAAAAGTCCTAATTGAAGCATGGGTTAGTTCGAAAGCATACTGTTACAAAAGGTATCCTGACTCCTGTATGGCTTTGCTCTAAATCTTGTGTTGATCTGTCTTATAAAAAGTTTTCTGCTAAAAAACGCATTTTTGCAAAACTTCGAGACAAACATAAACTTTGCATTATTTGAATATCACTGTCTGCATTTGGCTTTTTGTTTGACAGCGAAGAAATTCATACAGCGAATGTTCGGAAGAACGAAAACTCTCTCAGTGAGCAAAATCACTTCAAAGGGACGACACTTCCTTTACAAATCTCCTATCCGCAAGGGGCATGACATGTCACAATTCAATTAACCTGGGGCAGTCCAGTCAAGGTCCAACAGATCTTTCAAAGTTCAGTTAACCTGGGGCAGTCCAGTCAAGATTTCAAGAAATCTCTCAATATGTAGAGTAATCTGATTCAAGATTCCTTCATCACCACTTGGGGCATTCGAATGTCAAAAGTGTTCAACAAATCAACTATTACATTTCCAGACTCGATTCTTGTATCTAGCCAGGGCACGTCTGAAGAGTTTGAAGATTCGATTCCTGTATCCAGCCAGGGCATATCTATCAACTATCACAATTCCAGATTTGACTCCTGTATCCAGCCAGGGCATATCTGTTGACCACATTTCCAGACTCGATTCCTGTATCTAGCCAGGGCATGTCTGAAGAGTTTGAAGATTCGATTCCTGTATCCAGCCAGGGCATATCTGTTAACTATCACCTTTCCAGATTCGATTCCTGTATCTAGCCAGGGCATATTTGTTGACCATATTTCCAGACTTGATTCCTGTATCTAGCCAGGGCACGTCTGAAGAGTTTGAAGATTCGATTCCTGTATCCAGCCAGGGCATATCTATTGAAAACTATTTCCAGACTCGACTCCTGTATCCAGCCAGGGCACGTCTGAAGAATTCCATATCAACACCTGTAACAAGCCAGGAAAACATCTGTGGACGATCGATTGTAGACCAACACCTGTAACAAGCCAGGAATTTATCTACATCACCACTTGGGGCATTCGAATGTCAAAAGTGTTCAAAAACCCGATGCAGTTTTACACGGACTCATCGTCAGGAAATCCTACACAGATCTCCTCAAAACAGGAAGACCCAGTAGTTTGGCATACAACCCAAGCTTCTGATTCTCCCAACAGTGGTCCCAAGACCTCTCATTTTCAACAATTAGAGATTCTTGCCCTCCACAGCAGCAGCCAAGGATTTATTTTCCCCGGAAGCAATCAAGATTCTTTTATCTTCAGCCGTCCAGAATTCATCTATCCTCAGCAAGATAGCTCATCAGCTTATATGCGCATTCATCACATTCATGTCATAAACATTGATGTCACATACATTGCATCATGCATCATAACATTGCATACAACTAACCCTTTACCTTTTCAGGTAAGATAAGTCGACAGACACAGATCATCTTCCAAGTTTACTCAGATGTGACCCGGACACGGCGACATTCTGATACTTATTCCAGATTCATCCAAATGCAGCTTTACACGAGCTCATCATCAGGAAACCCTACACCGGTTCCTCTTCAAGACGTCTGAAAACAGTTTATGGATTCTTCCCAACAACGGATGTTAATCTACCAGCTTGTTCAGATGCAATTTTTGAAAATAGTTTACGGACGCTTCCCAACAACGGATGCTGCTCTATTGCTTATTCAACCTCTTCAGGATGTCTGAAAACAGTTTACGGATTCTTCCCAACAACGGATGTTAATTTACCAGCTTGTTCAGATGCAATTTTTGAAAATAGTTTACGGATGCTTCCCAACAACGGATGCTGCTCTATTGCTTATTCAACCTCTTCAAGACGTCTGAAAACAGTTTACGGATTCTTCCCAACAACGGATGTCAATCTACCAACATGTTCAGATGCAATTTTTGAAAACAGTTTACAGACGCCTCCCAACAACGGATGTTGCTCTATTGCTTATTCAATCTCAACTCCTGAAAATAGTTTACAGATTCTCCAGACATAGATGTCAACTTATTGCTTATTCGGATCCCCAATTCAGAGATGTTCCAAAACATGGGTGGCTTTCTGATACTTGTCCACTCACCATTGACATACAGTTCAACATAACCAGATGGCCTCTATAAGCCCATCCTCCTACCAGCAGTCACCAGATGGCATCTTTAAGCCCATCACCAAATGGCATCTTTAAGCCCATTTCCAGATGGCATCTCTAAGCCCATCCCACGACAAGATTCTATCGCACCAGATGGCATCTTTAAGCCCATCACCAAATGGCATCTTTAAGCCCATTTCCAGATGGCATCTCTAAGCCCATCCCCCGACAAGATTCTATCGCACCAGATGGCATCTTTAAGCCCATCACCAAATGGCATCTTTAAGCCCATTCACCTCTACCATCACATCGACGAGTGCAAATTTTCTGGGTACTTTAGTGTCCAATCTTCTTTTACCTTCAAGTCGGGAAAGGCAAACTTGCCAATCTAACTCTTCAGGTTCAAGAAGATTGAACAGGGGCAACTGTTGTAGCCCAAAATTTGCCCTCGCATTTTTCCACAAGAAATAACAACTTCGGGCTTTCCATGATCTTTCAAACTGGCTCAAGAATCGGTCAAACGGACTTTTCTCGTCAGTCAAACAAAAATTAGGGTTTTATTGATCTTTCAGGGCTCTGGATTGTTTCACACAGTTGGCTTAGGGTTTTGGTTGACCTTGACTCAATTTTGATCAGGTGAACGTTCTTTGGCATTTAATTAGGAATTAAGGTTTTTGTGGGCATATTCTCAGAAGGATTTAAATTCCACAGCACTTTGCAAGTTATTCCGAGATTCGGGTTGAATTTGCATTGTTTTGATTTAATCAGTAAAAGAAGGCAGTTGGTTTGAATTCACCAGTCAAAAGATATATGCAGTTTGGATTTACAGTGTTTGTTGAAAATCAGTGAAGGGGGGATGCGTCTGATCAATTTTTGTGATTAACTGTTATTTTGCTTTGAACATTGGAAGCGTCAAGTTTATTAATTGATCAATACTGAAATATTGTTTAGTTAATTATTTATTATTCTAAAGATTAAATAAGTTGGAATTTATTTTCAATTTATTTTAATTTAAAGAACTATAAATAATAAATAAATAATTGAAGAAGAGAATAATTAATTAAATAAAAGGACTTTTTATTTATCTTTAAGTCATTTGTATAATTCTTTTTGTTTACAAAATGTTGACAAAAATAATGTTACATTTATTTAAAGCTAAATAAAAACTATCCTAATTATTTTTCTAATCTTCAAATCTTCATCCGCTATCCCTCGCTCCAGTGCTCCATTTTTCATCTGCAAAAGAAAAGAGAAAAGTCAAATAACAGTTAAATTGAATTGAAAAGACAGATAAAATTACAGTCATCATTAAGGGCCACTGATTGGGATCAGTTAACCCTCTCTGCAAATCACGGGATTTCTCACGGTTCACAAAGAGGGAAGAATGTTATTTGCTAAATCATGAATGCAAAGTTAAAAAAATGCAAAGTTTGTCAACACATTGCACAATTCAAAAATCTCAAACAAATTGCACAATTCAAAGTGTCAAACTGCATAGTTCAGAAGCAAGTTCAAATCAAACTAGAAAATCCAAAAGTACAACTTTCTGCCAAAAATATAAAGCAACTGTCACAAAGATATCAAGCTGGCAAAAGAAGATTTTGGAAGGATATCAAGCTGTCAAAGAAAAGAGACAAATATGCAGAGAAAATTGGATATGCAAGCAACCACACTCATTTTTCATCATTTCCCCAAGTAGCCCTTTTAGAAAGTACAACAAAAACATTATTATAATGCAAAGTGTACTAGAGAGAGAGAAGAGAAAAAAGATGCAGGTTTGCAGGCTTAAGGTTTGAGGCATAAGAAAGAAACATATACAAAAAGAACCAAAACACAGTAGAGAAAGAGGGAGAGAAAACCAACACAAAAAGAAAATATACAAACTGTTAAGCCAAAAGCTTAACTAAAACCTGTGAAGGCCAAGCCTGTACCTGCTACCTCAAAACAATAACCTGCAATAAACCAAACCATTACCCTGTCAAAAACCCACAACCTGCATTGGCTCAAACCTAAAAAAGCTCAAAGCCTAACCATTTCCAAAACCTGAACTACCAAACAACCAAAGCATATACCAGCCACGCACATGACCTGCTAAACCAGCAAAACCTGTCCTAAACCAATATACAAACCAGCTGAAGCAAGTCAAAAGCCTAACCTGTATATGCAAAACCTAAGCCAAAGAGCCATACCAGCAAATACCATACAAACCCCTGTCAAACATTAAACCTGCCTTAAGCAAAAAAACCAGTCCAGAACCTCAAGCCTGAAACCAGTCCAGAACCTCAAGCCTGAAACCAGTTCAAGCTTCACCTGAATCCGTCCAAACCAAAAGCCTAAATTCACAAAAAACCTGAAGTCTGGCCATTCAAGCAAAACTTGTCCAGTTCAAACCTTAAACAATCAAACCTACTGTCAAACTTAAACCTGCATTAGCTTTACCTTCAAAAGCCACAAGACCAAAACAAGTCCTAGACTGATAAGCCTTAACCATAAAAGCCTCAGACCTGCAATCATACTGCATGATACCATCCAAATATCAAACCCTCAGATTTACATCATCATAGGGTGTTTCAAGAACCATCCTAAGCCAACATTAGGAAGGCAACACAGGCCAGAAAAAGAAGAGAGAAGCAAGCAGAATAAGGCAACACAAAGGCAACAAAAACCCTCAGTGAATACATCATTGGGCAAAGGCAACTATCAAGCTCAACAATTTCAAAGGCAACCAAGGCAACTGAGATAGAAAATCAACAAAGGCAAGCCAACGAGGAGAAGAGATAAAGAAGTGAATCTTTTAAAAAGGGTTTTCAGTGCAAAAATCATCATCAAACCCTAAAGAGGCAGAAAAGGTAAAAGTTACCAGATAAAGCCCTCATCGCGCAATCTTCCTTCACCGCTGAGCCTCCTAAGCACCTCCATCCTCCTCCTTCCCCTCTCCAGTAAAGGTAAGACCTTTTCTTTCTTTCATCTCACGTACCTCCAATAAAGTCAATAATGAACAGCATAAGAAATCTAATCAAGCAATTAAATCAAGAGGAAGACGGTAACCCATAGCATGTAAAAGAAATCAAAACCTAAAATGTGAAATCAAAGAGAAAAGGGCTACCCTTTTGTGCACTTCCCCGCATCAAGGAAGAGGGAAGAAGAGTTGAAGATCGCTGGTGGCTGAGGCAAAAGATTCACGTTGGGCACTCAAGAACGGACGAAGAAGATGAGGCAAGAACGATGAACGAACACACGAACGGCGCGCTGCTCACGAAACCCTAAAGCCTTGTCCCAAATGAAAACACTCAGTGAACCCTAACAAAAAACATTTGTCTCAGCATCCTGGGCCTTGCCCATTCCAACATACGCCTAAAAGCCCAAAATTACTTAGTACACCCCCCTCATTTCTCTTGTTCAGACCCAATATCCAAGGCCCATTTTGAAAAACTCTAACCCTTTTATATATAAAACAAAATTCTTTTTTTTTTCAGTTAATTAATTAACCTACTCCTTTTTTACTAAGTTAAAACATTTAATATTTTTAAGCACCATATATTTTTTCTAACTTAATATATTTGTTATAATAATACATTAATACTAAAAATGCCTAAAGATATATTTTTTCTAATATACATAATTCCATTCTTGATATTTGATTAAAACACACTTTGTATATAAATTCTTTTTTAAAAACAAATACATTTTCCTTTCTTAAGAAATTTTTGTACATAAATCATAAAATACATTTTTTTTACACCACGTAATTAAAATTGAAAACATTTTCCCTTTCTTTTAATTAAAATATTTTTGTACATAAAAAATGAAAAATACTTTTTGTATACATAATTAAAACTTAGAAATGTTTTCTTTTCTTAAAACATCATTTTTATACACAATATAATTAAACAGAAAACATGTTCTTTTCATTAAAACTTTCTTTTGTACATATTAAAAAATACAAGATCATTAATTAAATTAAATATACATTTAATTTTTCTTTAAGTTAAACAATACCTAATACACATTTAAATTCATATTGTCGCACCTGTAAATAATTACATACTTACACACGTATACACTTACACAATACATTTACATAGCTCCTATACACATTTGTTTATCTTATACATTGATATACATCGTTTACATTTGATCGCAAATTCGATTTGTTTGTAACTTATTGGATACTATAAGTCTCATCCCCATTTGTGAATATTGTACCCCCACTCCCGGATACTAATTTTGTAATAGCGTAGACTTTACATTTTCGCAATTTACCGCTTTCAATTATACCATGGTTAGACCTAGGGTTTGCATGTACATAAATTCAAACGCTAGATAACCTAATACAAGACAAATACATGAAATCAATACACAATCACACTTGCACCCTCTAGGGTAATCCCACATGTTGCCTTCCAAAATGGGCCATGCTTGCACGTCGAGTATCTTTGGCAAAACAAATTCAAATGATCATAAATCCCTCGATGACGCTTTCGAATGTTGCCTAACACGGAATGATCATAGTACCTTCAAAGCAAATTGCAAAAGACACATGGCACCATTGCATTCATGGTCCATACGATGACCCGCGCCCGTCCCGAATAAACTTCCTAAACGCAAGATTGTCTACCAAATTCAATGGTGGAACAAAATTGTTAAAAAGGGTTAAAACATAACAAAAACCTTTGAGTACAATAGGGTAGACAAAACTCTTAATTACTTGAGATCAATTTGCAAAAACACTTGCCTTCTTTTCAAAAACCACAATCCACAACACTTTCAAACAAACTCTCAAAAACATTTGAAACATCTTTTCGAAAAGATCCACACTTTTGTAAAACACTCAAACACGAGTCAAATACATTGGTCGCCTAAGACAAGGCATCTTTTCAAAAACATTTTCAAAACACACACACACATCAAAATTTCAAGCAATCAAAAATCAAGGCAAGTGATCTAAAAACCAAGTAACTAAGAGCCTATGGATAACCATGGATGAAAAGGGTGCTAATACCTTCCCTTTTCATAATCTACCCCCCCCCCCCCCCCCCCGAACCCAAGAAAAATCTCAAAGGTTTTTGCTGTGCTTTTTTAACCTTTCCTTTAGGATAAAATAAAAAGTCGGTGGCGACTCTTGCTCAACCGCACAAGTGCGAATACGAACGCAAAACCACTAGTCAGTTCTCCCACTGTATCACACCGGCATTGAAAAATGAGAAGGAAGTACGAGGTTTCCTTGGAAGGTTGAATTACATAGCCAGGTTCATTTCCTATCTTACTGCTACCTCTGAACCCATCTTTAAATTGTTACGTAAGAATCAGGATATCCGTTGGGATGAGAGTTGTCAAGAAGCTTTCGTGAAGATTATGTAGTATCTTCAAGAACCACAAATACTCATACCACTAGTTCCTGGGAGACCTCTCATTATGTATTTGACTGTGCTTGGAGGATCTATGGGTTGTGTGCTCGGACAACATGATGATACTGGACGAAAAGAACACGCCATTTACTACCTGAGCAAGAAGTTTACTGATTGTGAATCGAGGTATTCCTTATTTGAGAAGACTTGTTATACTCTTACTTAGGCATCTCGACGTTTGAGGCAATATATGTTGACACAGTTCTACACTACTGATATCTAAGATGAATCTGATAAAGTACATCTTCGAGAAACCATCACTTACATGAAGATTGGCTCGTTGGAAAATGCTTTTGTCTGAGTATGACATCCAGTACGTCACACAAAAGGCTATCAAAGGTAGCATTCTTGCTAATCATCTCGCTCACCAACCATTGGAAGAATATCAGCCCATGAAGTTTGATTTTCTAGACGAGGATATTATGAAACTTAATGATAATGAAGGACCTGAACCAGGGGAGCGATGGACTCTCACGTTCGATGGTGCGTCAAATGCTATGGGTCACGGTATTGGGGAAGTTATGACCTCTCCACGCAACACTCACATACCTTTCATTTCCAGATTATGTTTTGATTGCACGAATAATGTCGTTGAATACGAAGCTTTTGTGATGGGCCTTGAAGCATCCATTGATTTGAAGATGAAGATTCTTGAAGTTTATGGGGACTCTGACTTAGTGATACATCAAGTACGTGGTGATTGGGATACACGACACCCTAATTTAGTTCCATATCTGGATTACATAGTTGAGTTGTTGCCCGCTTTCGATGAGGTCACCTTTGAGAACATTCCTAGAGAAGCAAATACACTGGAAGACGCTCTTGCCACTTTAGCAGCAATGTTCAAAGTAAGTTACCCGAATCATGCACCCAGGATAAGGATCTGTCGTTACAAGGAGCCAACACACATTTTCCCTGCTCATTGTCTCACAACTGAAGATGTATCAGATGAAAGGCCGTGGTACTTTGACATCAAAAGATATCTTAAGAAGCAAGAGTATCCCGAAGGTGCTAGAATTTGTGATAAGCGGACTCTTAGAAGGTTGGCGTCTAAGTTTTTACTGACAGGAGACGTTTTGTACAAGAGAAACATTGATTCGGTTATGCTCAGATGCGTGGATAGACACGAAGCAGAATCCATTATACGAGATATACACGAGGGCTCTTTTGGGACTCATGCCAGTGTGTGTTCCATGGACAAGAAAATCCTACGAGAAGGTTATTTCTGGATGACAATGGAAAGCGACTGTTGTGTATATGCCAAAATGTGCCACAAATGTCAGGTTTACGCAGACAGGATACATGTTCCTCCCACTCCTTTGAATGTGATGACTTCACCATGGCCCTTTGCAATGTGGGGCATCGATATGATTGGACGCATCTAGCCGAGCGCTTCAAATGGACATAGGTTTATCCTTGGTTCTATTGATTACTTCACCAAGTGGGTGGAAGCGGCTTCGTACAAGAATGTGACCAAGCAAGTTGTTACCCGCTTCATTAAAAGAGAAATCATATGCCGGTATGGAACTCCTAACAAGATTATCACTGATAACGGGTAAAATCTTAACAACAAGATGATGAAGGAAATGTGTGAAGAGTTCAAGATCGAGCACCATAATTCATCACCTTATCGGCCAAAGATGAATGGGGCAGTTGAAGCCACTAACAAGAACATAAAGAAGATCGTTCAGAAAATGGTGAGAACATACAAATATTGGCATGAGATGTTGCCTTTTGTCCTGCATGGCTATCGAACTTCGGTGCGTACTTCCACTGGGGCAACTCCATTTTCACTAGTCTATGGTATGGATGCGGTACTCCCGGTCGAAGTGGAGATTCCTTCCTTAAGGGTTCTGATGGATACTAAGCTTGATGAAGCTGAATGGATTCAAACGAGACTCGAACAACTCAATATCATCGAAGAAAAATGCCTGGCATCCATTTGTCATGGTCAGTTATATCAGCAGTGTCTCAAGAGAGCATTTTACAAGAAGATTTGGCCTCGAGAGTTCCACGCAGGTGACCTGGTCTTAAGGAAGATTCTCCCAATCCACATTGATCCAAGAGGCAAGTGGACTCTTAACTATGAGGGACCGTAGATCGTAAAGAAAGCTTTCTCAGGAGGTGCTCTAATCCTGACAAACATGGATGGGGAAGACGTTCCGCTTCCAGTCAATTCAGACTCAATCAAAAAATACTACGCATAAAAGGACCCGCTAAGTCGAAAACCCGAAAGGGAGGCTTAGGCAAATGTTAGGGCTAGAAAAAAAAAGAAGAAAGAATAACCCGCTAAGTTGAAAACCTGAAAGGGCGGCTTAGGAAAAAATGGGTGTCCCGGTGGATTGAAAACCTGAATGTGCAATCCATGCAAAAATTAGGGATAAAAAGTGAGAGATTGTAGTCTGAAGACTCTTCACGTACACCCTCTTAATGCAGGATGGATCTATCTGGCTATTATCCTTTGGAAGCCCGGCAGTATGACGACCCAGGATACGGAAACTATAACAATATCAGTTTTAATGGAAGTCCAAGATTTTCTTATTGCCATTTTACTTGTTGTATTTCTTTTCTCTTCCGCAACTTCCTCATTTAGGAGTTGTCTCTATGTATGAATTCCCATTCACGGGCCAGACTCATTAATAAAAATTTGCCCTTCCATTAAGAAATTTTTGTTATGTTCTTTTACTTTATTTTTCGTATGCGAATTGTGATTTAAATTCTTTGTTAAGCATTGCATTAAAAACAATAAGTCAATAATAATCACGAGCTAAGATGTGAAACACTACATTACATGGATATGAAGGCATCCCAAGGGAATGTCGTGGCGTTCAAGTGTTCATTCTTCTGTGCAGGTAGCAAGTCATAACGGTTACCTTGACCAAGATCTCATCCTCATCGCATCCTTACAGTGACGAGCACCCGATTCTCCCACACGGAGAAACTTGGGGCATTGGTTGAGATCCACGTCTCTTTTCGGTTATTCATAAAAAGTCCTACACATGAAGGAAGTCCGATCAAGTCATTTCTCCTCAGCAAGATTTAATCCCCCAGTGAACTCGACAAGGCTAACCCTTTTCTCTCAAATTTCAAGCACCAGTCCATATTGGTACCTCAAGATGACGAGCAATAGATCCCAATGAGCTTTTGGAACTTTGCATACAATAATCATCACTACATATTGCATTGCATGCTCAAACTCATAGTATATTCATGGATCATCATGTTACACTTCAAATACACATGAAGCATGAGCCAGATCAATCCCAAATCAATCCCAAATCAACAAAACATCCTCACAAAGAATATCATCCTCATAATTCCCAGTTAACACCTGCTATTACACTACCAACTAAAATAAACCAGGGTGTTAGTACGTCATGCTCCCCAACTCTCAATACTCATGTTATCTTTTCCTAAGGTCGTAGATCGTCCGTAGATCTTACCTTCACTTTATCTCTCTTAGGGTCGTAGGTCGTCCGTAGACTTTACCCTTTCCTCATCTTTTTAGGGTCGTAGATCATCTGTAGATCTTACCATAGTGTTATCTTTTTATGGTCGTAGATCGTCCGTAGATCTTACTATCGTGTTATATTTTTAGGGTCGTAGATCATCCATAGATCTTACCATAGTGTTATATTTTTAGGGTCATAGATCATCCGTAGATCTTACCATCGCTTTATATTTTTAGGTCCTAGATCGTCCGTAGATATTACCATCGCGTTATATTTTTGGGGTCGTAGATTGTCCGTAGATCTTGCCACTGCATTATATTTTTAAGGTCGTAGATCGGCCGTAGATATTACTGTCGCGTCATCTTTCTAAGGTCGTGGGTCGCCCGTAGATCTTACCTTCACTTTATCTCTCTTAGGGTCATAGGTCGTCCGTAGACTTTACCCTCTCCTCATCTTATTTTTAAGGTTGCAGATCATCTGTAGATCTTACCGTCGCATCATCTTTCTAAGGTCGTAGGTCGCCCATAGATCTTACCGTTGCGTCATATTCTTAGGGTCGTAAGCCTTCCGCAGACTTTACCCTCGTGTTATCTTTAAGTTTCTTATGAATCCTACCTCCATTCACCGCGACATTGTCAACCATATCCTTTTAGTCACTCTACCACCCACTCCCTAAAGAACCTTGTATTGGCACCGTTACCCCAGTACGAGCTACCATTATTCAACCATGTTTATCCGTCATGACCAGTCCACCAGAAGACCAGTTTGTCTTTCCTCAGCAGACATTCACATCGATGAATGACACTCACACCATCTCTCCAAGGCAAATTTATGGTCCTGGTATTTAATTATCTCCCACATTGAACTTACGAAAGGCTGAAGCCAATCTCACATTTAGGTTTAAGACGATTAAATAGGAGCAGCTGTCGTACTCTAAATTTACCCTACCTCTTTTACTTTTGTCTGGATTTGAACTAAGCATCCCGTTTGCACCATTTTCACTCAGTCATTTGCATATCCCGCATCTCATGGAATCAAGCACCTTGGTTTGAGGTATTAAGGTTGCGCCCTCTGTATTTCTAATTTTGTTTTTAAGTTCTCTTATCAGGTTGGAGGGAAATTCTTCTGGTTCTCGATTAGTGGATCGTGGAATGAATTTTGTCATCACGTTACAAGGTTGTTTCTCGCTTGAATTCACCAGAGCTTGGATTAGAGTTTATTTCCCTATTTTGTTGGTTGAGATGCTAGGGTTTTGGGTCCTTGGTTTTTGTGAAGATGTTTCCTTCGCCTGACCCAAAGATGGCTCAAAGCTCAGTGCATTAGGTCAAGAATTTCATCTCCTCGCATTTCAAGATTTCTTCTTAAAAGTCTCTAGGTCACTAATTCGAGAGTTTAAAGTTTAAGTTGACGACTGTGAAATTGGGGCACAAGAAATAAGGCTAGGGGTTCATGATGATCAAGACATGTTTTGGGTTTCTTAAGTTACAAGTTACTTGTGACGTGAGTCTCAAAGTTAAAGTTCTGTTTAAGAGTGCAAGTTTGTTTTGGGCGTGATATGAAGATAAGGTTTGAGTGACCGTTGTTTTGGGTTCAAATTAACCAAGGGGAATTAAATTCTTCAGCATTTATTTTGTTTGAGAGTTTGATTGGATTTTGAAAGATAAGGCGCATGATTTCTTGAAGTTTAAGTTACAAAGCCAAGATGTGCATTCTAATTATTCAAGAAAGAATTTCAGAATTCAAACGAGATTCAAGAATTATTTGATTTCTACAACAAAGTTCATCATTAGTAAATTCACTCAAGTTTGTGTTCATTATATTTTTTTGAGACAAGTTACAAGGCCTGAAATCACAAGTACCATTGCAGTTTACAAAACAAAAAAAGAATTAAATGTTTTGCTTCCTCTTCAAGTGACATCTCCTCACTCCTTGCCATGGATTTTTCTTCATCTTTCATCCTTGCTTGGCCTTTCCTTTTCACCTTCCATCTTGCTTGAAAAGAAAAACAAATAAGAATTTGTTAGTTAATTGAAAGTTAATCAAGAAGCGCCAAGCAATTTTTCTTCTAATGTCATCATTAGGGTTTGTGTTAGGAATCAGAAATGAAGGGTTTGCATTCAATCATGCTCAAAACCTCACAAACCATTTTGGTTTCATAAAAGTAAGAATTCACAAGTTTAAGTCAATCATGGGCAACATTCCATCCATTGCAAATCACAACTGTTATTGGTTCACAGAGGACAAAATGGAGAAGAAACAACAACTGAACTCAGAATTACATCACATTCATCATAGGTATGACCAAAATAGTCCAAAGTTCTGCAAAAAAACAAAATCAAAACAAAAACAACACCTACTAGCCAAAACAGTTCTAAACATTAACTGTCAAAAACTATCCCAAACTTGCAACAAACTGGAAAACATGAGCTACAATTAGAAAGCATCAAAACAAAATAACAAAACAATAAACACAGCAAGCAGCAACGCAAGCAGTAGGTTGCTAAAGTCACAAAACAAGTGCAACAAGCCCAAAGCTGCAACCAACAAGCATTACATCACAAAAGCCGCAGGATAGCAAACAAAAAGCAACAACTTTACCAAGGCAGCACAAATAGAAAATTAGTACAGAAACAACAGCCAAATAATGCCAAAAACAGCTGCCATAACAGCAGAACAATAGCTACAAACAAGGAACCCCAAACTGGCAAATAGAAGCAAAACTAGAAAAAGGCACACTTGCAACAAAGTTGCCCAAAAAAAGCAGTAAATATAATATATCAGGCAGCCGCGCAAACATAGAAAATAACCCAAACTCTAAGTGTGTCATCATATTCCTAAACTAACAAACCCTTCAAAAATTATGAGAAAAGTAGAACAATAGTTTTGTATCATAGACAGAAGAAGAGTAAAATAATAGGGTTGGCAAGATGTCACCCAAATCGTAACAGCCCAAGCACATGCTGCTGTACAAAAAATGCATCAATCTGTTGCAGTCTTGCCAAAGCCTGCTGCACACCAGCCTTAAATCTGTCCAAACAGCCCTGATGTCATCCCTATTATGCTGCCCTTATAACTCCAAAACTGACTAAAATTTGCATACTGCATAACCAGTCCTTATCCCTGCATAAACAACCAAAACAACAAGCCAAAATTCTACATAATAACCCCCAAATAAAAATGTCTAAGTAGCCTGCCCTGTGAAGCCAACCCTAAACCTGGCCAAAACAAACCCAAAATAACATCAAAATAAGACAACATAAACCTGCATCCCAAAAGCAAAAAAGTCAGCATACTACATATGTTTGAACTTATGAAGTTTCCCCCTATTTTACACCTTTCTGTTGTTATAAAACGCACAAAAAAACTCATGGAAAAAACACACTCCAAGACACTCCCATTTTCTGCTCAAAACCAGATACATCACAAAAACAAAAAACCTCTTCTACACACCACCAATTTCATACCATATTTATGTCCAAACCTCCACTCTGCTCAAATCCTCCATACTCTAATCTTCAACCTTCAAGTCCACAACCATATCCACTACCAATCTTCAACCATCATTTTTAATAACATCTCTATACTGAAACCCTTAACCTCAACCTTGTTCAACTCCCTCGTACCAGTCGCAAACTTTAACCTCTACACAGACATGCACCAATACTCCCTGACTTCATACATCAACTCCTCATTCACCTAAAAAACAGAAACTACCAGCTACCTTCACTAAGAAATAAAACCAGAAAATATTTTACCAAGTAAACACACAAAAACCAGCATAGAAAAAAGATGGGAAGCTTCAAGTCTTTCCCCCAAGCCTCAAATATTTCAACCTGCAATTAAGGATTAGAAGCATCATCAACAAATTTCCATAATTAGAAAATAAAAGAGGAGTGAATTAGAGGAATTACCCGTGGTTTTCTTTACAATCTCCGCAACATCTAGTTTTGAAACCCTTGGACTACCTACAAGATTGTAAGTAGTTTATAATTCCTGAAATTATTTTGTTGCCATGCCATTACACACATTATATTTTTGTTGATTTTAATGCTCATAAAATTCATAAATCAAGCAGAATGTCTTTTTTTGTTATGCGTACCTGCAATCAAATCTTTTTTTTTCTATTCGTTGTCGTTATTTGATCGCATGGATTGAAGTAGGGTGTTGCAGTCTTTTAGAACCGTGAGCGTGGGCCGGAAAGAACATAAAGATCCAAAAGCCTCGAAAACACCGGTCTTAGCGAGAACCCAAACCGAATTCTCCATTTGGTTCAGATTCATCTTTCGGTGTGCAGATTGAGGGATATCCGTGAGGATTTGGAGAGAACTGCTTTCTAACGAATGAAGAGGGGATGTGTAAGCGATTGAAGGTTGAAGGGATTCGAAGAACACGAGGGAAAGGGGTTGGAATAGAACACGATCGAGGAAGATGAGTGAAGCATCATCTAATTTGGAGAACAGAGATGAAGGAGGTCCATCAATTGGGGGGGGGGGGGGAAGGGAGCGAGTTGCTGTCGGTGATGGTGAATGTGCGAAGAGAGGGGAAGTGAGTCGCTGTCGTGAGAGAAGGGATAGTGATTGGTTTGAGGTGATCTGAGTGTTTAAGAACCCTAAAGTCCCTTTCTTTTTTTACTTGTTTTCGTTTTACTCTATTCTCTTTTAATAAAAAAATAAAATATCAACTAAATCAACTGTTTTTGGATTTTGGTGTGCATGATTTTTGATTAATTGTTAGCATGATAAAGAAAAACCTTAAATTTTATTTATTTGTTTGATGTTATGAATTGTTTTTGTTTACATGATAAAAAATACCAAAATATATTTAGAATTAGATTTTTAATTTTCTTTCAATTTTGTCTTTACCTAAAAACCATAAACAATAATAATATTAGAATATTTTAAAATTGGGTTATGATTTACTTTTAAATTCATTATGTTTTTTTAACTTACAATAAAATATTTAGAATGACAGTTTCTTTATTTGCTCGTTCAAAACCTTGAGACCATACTCCCTTAGGTGGCTCCATGAGGCGATTAAATCCCGTTTCGATCGCTTTATATCGAGGTAGACTTTTAGCTCACCATTGTATATAACAACCATTAGGATTTTTTTTCTAGTTTCCCCCTTTTTCTCCTTTTTGTAATTAAAACATAACATTCACAAATAAAAAAAAACAAAAACACCCTTAATCATTACTTGAAATTATTTTAAAACCCGCAAAACACTCAACAAATCAAAACCTTCCCCAAGGGGCATGTTATCTTCGTTCTACTGCGATACCGGCCGTTCCTATTGCTAGAATGTATGCGTTAATGTCTCCCATTAAAAAACACAAACAAACCAACAAATTTATAGAGTAACTACAGTATTTTGATTCCTTCATTGGATACGTAGGCAAAGGGTCGCGAAACCCTCACGAACGCAATAATAAAAACCATTCATTTCCCCTTAAGCAAGCATAGTTGTAGATAAACACACCCTTTAAGATAAACAAACAAAATGGATCCTGTTGAGTACAACGGATGAGAGGGGTGCTAATACCTTCCCCTCGCATAACCGACTCCCTTAACCTTTCTCTTGGTCGCAAGACCATCTTATCCATTCCCTTTTGGTTTTATCGATATTTCCCCTTCCTTCGGGATAAATAAAGTTCGGTGGCGGCTCTGTGTTTTTTGCCGGTAGCTTCACCAGGTTCCTTCTTAGAAGCCCTACTATCCAGGCTTTCATATCGAAGGAACCCTACTATCCAGGTTCCTTCTCGGCAGCCCTACTATCCAGGATTTCATATAGAAGTAACCCTATTATCCAGGTTCCTTCTTACATCCCTACTATCCAGGCTTTCATATCGAAGTAACCCTACCATTCAGGTTCCTTCCCACAGCCCTACTACCCAGGCTTTCATATCGAAGTAACCCTACTATCCAGGTTCCTTCCCACAGCCCTACTACCCAGGCTTTCATATCGAAGTAACCCTACTATCCAGGTTCCTTCTCACAGCCCTACTACCCAGGCTTTCATGTCGAAGTAACCCTACTATCCAGGTTCCTTCTCACAGCCCTATTATCCAGGCTTTCATATCGAAGAAACCCTACGACCCAGGTTCCTTATCACAACCTTACCATCAAATTTTCTTTTCTCTTACCTCCAGACAGCAGTCCACAACACTGTAAGACCTGGACCTCATCAAACATGATTGATTTCACATTTCCCCAGTAAGTCGCGGTGTAGCTTATACCCTGACCAGATAACAGTTCACTTTCACCTCCTCGACCAAGAGATGATTCCCCAGTAGAGTAACGGACAACTGAAGCTCCTAAAACTCTATTTCTCCCAAGGCAGAGACCAACATTCCCCAACGAAGTCCTCCCTAACAACAGATATATGGGTTCTCACAAAGGAATCTCTGGTGCAATCGACATCTCTTCGGATGACATCTTTAAGCCCATATGTGACAATTCTCTAGCAACTTCCAAATGGCATCTGTAATCCCATTCCCGATATCACAAATCGAGTATCACTTCATGCAAGTGCAAATTTCTGGGCACTCCAGTGTTCAATCATCTTCCACCTTCAGATCACAAAAGGCAAACGAGCCAATCTACATCCTCAGGTTTAAGAAGATTGAACAGGGGCATCTGTTGTACCCCAAAACTTTCCCTCCCATACTTCTCAACACATGGCAAGTGAGGTCCCTAAATTGCTCAAGGGAGTTCAAGAGTTGACCAGACAAACTCTCTCCTAAGGCAGTCTATCTCAAATTAGGGTTTATATTTTCATCGGGATGTGTAAACCAAAAAGGACTCAAATTCTCTCCATTGTCCTAATACGTTCGCAAGATCATCCATGTCAAGTTTCAAGCCTTGCAGAAGAAGTTTGTTCAGCCAACAACTCAAATGCCTGAAAATCAACTATACTAGGTCAAAAGTCAATTGTGGCCCACATACAGTCAAACTTCAAGATTTTTTTGTCAAAATCCTCATTTTGAAGTATTATCCATCATTTGATCAAGGGTTGATCATGATTCCTCAAGGATTTCTCACAATTCATCAAAATCCAAAAGTTGCTAAATTAGGGTTTTGTAGGAAAAGTGAACTCAACTTTGACCAAGCATAACTTTCTCATACTTTATCATAAATGACACATCCAAAGCTCATTTTTAATAGGATGAAATTCCCTACAATTCAACTTCATCTCCCAAGTTCATAATATACACTCACAAAAATATATGAATTTTTACATTATAGGTCCTTTTGAAAAGTCAACAAAAACACCTTTTGGGTCAAAGATTCATACATGAACATGGAAGACTCAATTGAGATAAGACTAAAAGGGTTGCTTAGAGGACATCCTAAGATTTCTAAAAATTCCAAGAACACCTCTCTAGGGTCAAAATTGAGAGATTTATGCATTGGCCAAGTTGACCATTTTTGCAAAATTGCCAAAAGTCAAATGTGCTCAAATTTGCATTATTTGCTAAATGGGCCCAACTTTTTATGCTTGCACCTCAATTATAATGTGGTCCATGACTCAAATACTTATCCACAAATTATTTGCTTCATTTTTAAATTTATTTTGATTGTTCATTAATTAAAAAGTGAATTAAATCAAATAAATGATGAAAATTATCAAAGATAGGATTTGATTTGTTTTTTGACAGGTTAGCAACCAAGATATGCTAAGCTTGCAAGATCAATTCGAATCAATGGAAATTGGTACAAAAAGAGCATGATTAGGCTAAATTTGGAAGGATATCATACACCATGAAAACCAAATCAAATATTCAAAATTTGTAAAGATACTAGTGGTTTTTACAACCCTAATTCACTCTAGTACATATAGAGGACGCAGCCAAGGCATGAAAAAGAGGTTGGCAGTCGTGAAAACACCAAAAGAAAACTCAAAAATTTGCAAGAAAGTGGGTGGTAGATCTTGGACTTAGAGAGTGATTCAAACCATTCTAAGGCTAGCAATAGACTCTTGGACATCTCCAGAAGGGATCTCAATCAATTGCAAGCATTGTCACGTCCGGAATTGTAAGCTACAGGCACCACGATTTGCCTAAAAACTTGATTTCGATTTCATTGATTTACTTATCATAAGCATGTTTTAATTATATATTCTTTTTCATCATTGGGTTTGTAAGCTATTGGTTCCACTTAATTGCATTTACAGTGCAGGAATCATGATATGCCATTGTTAGGGTTCCTTTGCTCGTTTTAGGGGTTTTCAGTATAAGCAAAATTAGGCATGGATTCTCGTACCATGATGCTCGTGAGGATGAGACGAGTTGATTGGTACCCCCACCTTTCATTTATATTGCTTGTATAGGATTTTTTAATGTCACAGGTTTGTAGCTACAGCAAGATGTCCGTAGGTAAAAGTCATGTTGCCTAAAACGACAGTCTGGGGAAGAAGAAGCTTGTGTGGCAGCGTGTGACTCATCCATTTGAGTTTTCACGCATTTTATGAATACATTATTTGTTTTGATTTCATTGTTTTACTTCTATTATGTGAATAACAAAAGCGCATAGCACAAATGGCAAGCAGGCACTTGGGGCGAGCATGAGGACCTAGGTTCGATCCCCAGGTCCCAACCTTTGATTGTATTTTTTTGCTTCATGTGATCAGGTACACTACAATCTCAAGTGCCCACCATATGCCATCAATATCCAACCATCAGATTCATCAGCAGGCTAGATCTAACGTGCCAGCATTGAAGGACCATGATATGCACTCAAGTCAACACCTCACTAAACCAAGCGTGGTCAAATAGGCTGGGGTTATTTGGGCCCAGAAATCATATTGGCACCCCCCCTCCAGCAATGCTATCAAGCCCATTTATTTCTTTTTATTATTTCTTATTTTATTTTTTTAATTCTTTTAATATTTCTTTTAATCATTTTAATTAACAAATTAATCATTTTTTTATAAAATCATAAAATCAAGAATTCATAAAAAATTAGAATTAGTTTTTTTTTATTATCAAAATTAATTTAATTTAGTTTAACTTAGGGAAATTTTAATTTATTTTCATAAATAAAATCAAATAGAAATTAGGTTAAGTTCTAGATTTAATTCTTTTATTTTTCTCAAATAAACCAAAACACAAAAATAGGTTTTTAGAATGAATTAAGTTATTTGTCTTAATTTAAAATTAATTAGAACTTAGGATCTTCTTTTTAATTCAATTATTCACTATTTTCTCAAATAAAAAAAAACATGACAAAACCATTCTTTTAATCAAAAGCAAGTAGGATTAGTTTAAGGGTCAAAACCCTAATCGCATCGCATTTAATTCGCCGCGCGCTTATTCTTTTATTTTGACAATATTTTTGTAATTGTTCATGGTTCGTAATAGTTAATTTAGGGTTTATTTACTGTTAAATCCCAGGGTTTTTGGCTATGTAATTAATCCCCCTCCCTGAAGCCTTGTAATAGCGTAGATTTAGTTTCTCTCATTTTTAATTCCTGCAAATATTTAACTATCTAGATGTATGCTAATAGGATTGTATGACAAGAATGCATGACAAATTAATACAGTTAGAAAACCCTAATGTGCAAAGATAAATAACTGAAAACAAACCAATCACACATTTCACTCTTAGGGTATACTCTCACTTCAGTTGCCTTCGGTAAACAGTCATTAAGAATAGGTGTCTTAGTGGTTGCCCTCCTGTCTAAAAGATCTAATGTCCCGTTCGAATGTTGCCTCGGAAATGTTGCCTCGAGAAAGATCTTAAGACTCTAGGGTTATTACTAAGGTATCCTAATATTGCTTTAGTTATTGTACGTCCCTTTCGAATTGACCCTTATAAACTCCAACGACGGTGCTACCTATTTCTCAATAGTAGGATAGCGTTGTCTAAAGGAAACAAGAATAGAAACGATATCTTTTCGAGTAAGTAGATGCTAGTAGGTACTTGCTCAAATCAAAACTTTTCACACTTACACTTTCCAAACCAAATTTCAAGACAACTTCGTCACACCTTTGAGAACTGATACAAGGGTTATCACAAAGTAAAACATTTTCAAAAACAAAGCACACACACAAGCAATTTAAAAAGATGAGCAAGTACCTAAGAGCCCATGGAAAACCATGGATAGAAAGGGTGCTAACACCTTCCCTTTCTATAATCTACCCCCCGTACTCAGAATATCTCGAAAAAGGATTTTTTTTTCTGTACTTTTTTCCTTTCCGATTGGATAAAATAAAAGTCGGTGGCGACTCTTGCTTACCGCGACATTTTGCAAACACAAAACGCAAAATGCAAAACAGTATTAAACAGTCAGTTCTGCCACCGTATTACAGCGCACCTTCGTTGGTTTGAAGATGACACATTGGTCATCTTCAACCTCCATCCAACACGAATTGCAAGTCTCTCAAACTGTAAAATTAGAAGCTCAGACCTATGCCATTCGCTTCGTATCTTCAAGATGAAGACAACCACACCCTCACGCCAAATTTATATAAATTGTAGCTCAAGCAATTTGGAAGGAAAGTTTTGAAAAGGGATTTGAAATTTCACAGTCAAAGCGTGTTTCCAGTAAGAAATAAGTGTTGCGACTAGAACCAGAGAAATGAGAGCATCACAATGATATCAGAGTTTTGAAGAATTGATGAAGGAATCTACCTATTGAAGTTGAGTTGTAGAGCTCTGAAACTGGACTTCTATGGAGCAGTATAGGGCACGATTCTCAAATGTAATTATATGGTTAGCTTCAGGGAAGATCAAGGAAGGTGAATTGATGGAAAAATTGGATTAAAAAAGGCTCGAGAATGGATTTTGAAGTTACTGAATTCTGAGTTGTGGAACAAGTTTGGCAGGGTGGTAGTGGCTATCCAAGCTTGAGAAAATGAATGGGGTAGTTCATGTATTTATAGGAGAAGCAAATGGGATCAAAAGGAAGAGTAAATTATGCATTTTAGAGGGAATTCGTGCAACTTGATGCACGAGTGAAGTGTGATCTAAACTTCACCAAAACTCATCCAATTCTTGCGTTTTGATGCGTTAATCCACTTGGGAAAGTTGGCTAAATGCGTGCTAAATTGAGGTTTAGAGGATGTAACATGAAATTCAAATTCTGACTTGCAATGAAACTTCAATTCCAAGTTACCACTTTTGAAACAATGGCATTCTCACCTCAAGGGGTCTTAGGGCACGATTCTTGATGCTTTAGAAAGACGAGGTTACAAGCTTTTCAATATAAAAAGAATGGAGTTAAATGGATGCTTGAGCTAAAAGTTGTATTGAGTCAAAGTTGAAGAAAAATGGTTTACTTTCCATACTTAGAAATATTTCAAATTCTTCATCAAAAATGACCTATAATGTCTTGCATCCAAACATGGCTTTCTACTTGGAATTTGTTCTTGACCAAAAAATATGGCATGAATTAGATCTCTTGAATGACATTTTGAAACTTGAACCATTCAAAATCTCCAAAATTTGAGAGAGTTATGAATTGTTGAAGTTGGTAAAAAATCATGAAATGACCTATAATCTTTTGTATCCTTAAGGCAACTTCCATACATTTTCTCACTTTGCACATAAAATAAGGCATAAATTTCACATCTTCAAGATCATTATGGAAAAAGAATGGACTCAAGGTGATAAAAATTGACCAAGTTATGATCATTTGAAGTCACACATGGAAAATTGGGGATTCATCTGGAGGACTTGTAATCTTTCTTCCTTATCAAGTCTCTTCCTCACGAAAAATCCTTATAAATTTTGAATTTATTTGTTAATAACCATTTTAAGAGAAGGATGTATTTGGAATCACTCAAAAATAACAAAAGATGAGCAAGATATATTCCTTTGAAATTCAAAACCCTAGCTCCTAGATCAAGAAAAATGCCTTGAGGAACTTTGACAAGCTTGAAAAAACTTCTTGTACCAACATTCTTGCTTTGTGAATAGAAGTTGTTTAGGATTATAATGAGAAATCATAGCCACCAAAACCACTTCTATATCTTGAAAATTGAGAGAAATATGATCTTGTGACCAATAGGAACAAGGCCTTGTCCAAACATGACAACTTCTCCAATCAACCCCTTGTACTTTTCAACCAAATTTGATAATCTTGGAATATGGTGAACCAAAATAACCTTGCCATGCCATTTCTTCCAAAACAAGTCCAATGGTGAGGTTTGAACTTCTCAAGCTTTATTGACTAGGGCATGGAAATAAACTCATGAACCCATAGGGTATCTTGTTGAATCTCATGGCCTTTACCTACATGGATAACAAGCAAGACAAACCAACATTGCATTTTATTTAGTTAAAAGAAGAAATCAAGACAAAAATATTCATGATCATAAAAGAACATAAGTCAAGGTACTTGGTGATTCCTCAAAAGGGCAAAGCTAAATATAGGGAGGGGAACCAAGAATCCTTGTGTGATCTTGTTGTGAATGAATCAACATGGTATAATGAAGGGATATTAGGGGGAAAATTTTGGGTATAACAGTTTGATAATTCTACCAAACTAATTTTTGAATGTCCCTCATAAAATTGTTCATAAAAAGTTTTTCCAATTTAGTCCATGACTCAATCGAATATGGGGATAATGTAGTAAACCAAGTGAATCTTGCCTTCGTAGGGGATGAAGGAAAATTCATTACCCTTAGGTTTTCATTATTTTCCATATCCCCTGACTCATTTAGATATCTAGAAATGTGTTCCACTTTCGACTCACCTGATTCACCCCCAAACTTTGTGTATTTAGGGATTTTCCATCCTCTAGGTAATTCAGTCTGCAAAATGTATTCAGAAAAAGGGGAAGAATATGTTGGCCTCTGTAGTGTGGTATTCATACCATTCCTAGCCATAATTATTTCAACAATAGTTTTTAGGTTATTTTTTACCGCTAAATCCTCTTGTCGATATTTATCAATAATTTGATCAGCATCTCATTGTCGATTAACCAATATCATCAGATGGCGTTCTACCACTCTTGGTTCGACAACTTGATTTTGTTGTACTTGTGGTCTAGGAACTTGCCTTTGGTAGACTGTTTCATCTTCCACTGTCCCCATTTCCACATGGGCAGGGAAAAGTGGTCTAACAATAGGTGGTACCTATGGAACAGGCACTTAGGGTGCCCTCAGAAAATTACACAAGTGTGTCAATTGAGTGACTACCTACCTATTTGTTTCAGTGGACTGTCTATTAGTTTCAACTGATTCCTGCATTATAGGGATAATCACATAACCCATTTGATTGGTTAATAAATTTACCAAATCATGGTTACTATCATCCATTCGCTGCCTCAAAACTGCTAACGATGTATTAGTTAAAGGCGACACTAGTGGAGGAGGCTCCACTCTATTTTGGTTATTCTTATTTAAAAAATTTCCTCCTGGTGCAGACCCTTGCTACAGGTATTCATATTTTGAGCGTTATCATCCAATAGCGTTGGATTTGATATCGACTGATATCCTGGCATAAAAGAATATAACATTCCATAAAGAGGATCAACAATTCCGAAACGAGGTACATTAGGCACAATCTTGGCCATCACTGGTCCTGGACTCACCGGCAGAGCCTGAGGAGTTGACACTAGAACTGCGCCTACAATCGACATTGTTGCAGTTGTGTTTCCTAATGAGGGAAAAGATACGACTTGAGACTCTACCGTGTATGTGGTAGTTATTGTTCTTTGTGGAACTACATCCATATTAGGGTTAGTGGGATTAGTCATCCTTGGTGTATGTTGCTTAACTTGTGGTATATCGTACTTTTTGGTTAGACTCCCACTTCTAAGTTTCATACATTTACTAATACCCAAAAACCACTACACCAGCACTGTTCCACCAGGTGTGCCAATTTGTTTACTATGGAAAAGGGTAAACAACCCCTAGTATTCCCAAAGCCTAAAAACTAAGGTTTACTTGCAGAATCGACTAGTTGATCCTAAGACATGTGCTAATGTATCTAAGTATAACTTGTTTGACCAACTTAAGACTTTCTTTTTGGGAAATGGTTTTCTCTGAAGGATAGAATAAGCATGAGTTTCCATAATATAATGTTTTGACTGACTGAAGGTGACTTGTGACCGACAGTAGGTTACGTTTTGTTTAAATGAAATAAATGTTGAGTGACTCTTTAGTAAATTCCAGTATAGAGATAGAACGAGTTTCAAAAGCGTAGATGATAATATAAAAGGATCATTCAAAAGTAAATAAAATTAAAGAAAAATATTCAAAAGGAACAACTGAAAAGAAAGGAATTTTCATTGACATAAAGATGGTGATTCACGTACATTAACACCCTTGAAACCCTTTGCTTCTTTACGCTTGGAATGTTGGGCTTGTTAAGTGATTCTAGTACAAAGTGAACACCTCAAATCCTACATTGGATCCTTTTATTTATAGTAGTTACAAATCTAACTGATTACGTACTAGAATACACTATATACTTGGAACGTATTTGGCCTAAGGTAACTACTTATCTATATTTTCCCCACGTACTTGGTGCTTAATCTAGAAAATTGTCATGCAACTGCCGTTATTTTCAGATTTCAAAATTATCCCGCTCCAGCACTTACTTCAATGTCATCTGTTGTACTCCAAAATTTGCCCTCTCTTTTCTCAAGACATTTCTCACAAATATCTCCAATGGCTTAAAATTGCACAAGTGTTGACTAGGTCAAACCATCTCCTTAACACTGATGCTTCAAATTAGGGTTTTGATTTTCACAAGGAAAATTGGACTTCTAATGCCTCAAATGACTTTTATGGATCATTATAGACCTCCAAGAATACTCATGTCAAGTTACAAGTCTTGAATCACAATTTTGCTCAGTCAATTGCTCATATGACTGATATTAGTTGTATTGGGTAAAGAGTCAACTATGGTCAACCTACAGTCAAACTTCATTATTTTTGGCCAACATCAACATTTTAAATTCGTGTTCGTCATTTGATCAAGTATTGATCACAATCCCTCAAGAAAAGCACTTAATTTACCAAAAGGGCAAAATGGTCAAAAATAGGGTTTTGACTGTAATTGATTGATCAATGACTTTTGACCTAATACATGATCTAATAGATTGAAGCATATTCTTAAGGATTCAAGTACAACATGTTGACTTAATTTCATGGTTCAAAACAGTCCTCAAGATCAATGGATTGATAATTGAATTTGATCAACTGATGAAAAGTCAACTGATACACAAAAAGTTAAACTTTGACTTTTTGGTCAAAATTCAATTTCAAAGATCACAATTCATCAAGATATTCAAAAATATGAAGCTTGATCATAAAAAAATCATGAAAGTCAAAAGTCAATATGAAAAGTCAAACTTTTCAAGACATGGAAATTTTTTCTAAGTGTTTTTATACATGATAATTTCATTACTTCATGCCAAATATTTCACCAAGATGCAAGATGATTAAAAGAAAACTTTCAACATGAAAGTTGTATATCTTGATGAGATCTACAACTTTTCTTTTTTGATCAAGTCCTATAAGTGCTTGGATTTTGAGTTATAAATTCCTAAAGTCATGACATTATTCATAAAACACTTAGAGAAATTTTCAACATGTTTTAGTCAGTTTTTATCTCATTTTCTTGGCCAATTTTCATCATGTTCCAATTTTATTTATCCAAAATGGCAACGTGAAAGTTGTAGACCATGTTTCGTGATTTCCAAAACATCCAAGAGCATGAATTTATCATACTTGAGCTGCGAGATTCAAAGGCATGAAGTTGGACATCCATTCTTGAATTACAATTCATTTTTGGTGAAGAACACATAATCCAATCTATATGTCATGCTGCATAATCTTATGTTGCAGGCCTTCTAACTTGTCAAGCTCACCATAATTTAATGCTTACACAAACTTTTGAGCTATGGACCATTTGATTTAAGCATTGTCCAAGTGATCTTTCCATTTTTGGCACAAACTTAACATTGCCATTCTTTCAAAGTAGCTTTAATCACAAAGTCATCTCTTCTTGAGCCTATAACTTGTTCCTTATACACACACTCAACACACAAAATCAGATGAGCATGCTTAAAGTGTCTAACAACTTTACGCAACAAAGCACAAAGCATTGGTACTATGATCTTCAAGCTTGCTAAATTGACAATCCAACCTAGCCACAACATGTGATCTTGAAAAATATGATCAACCTTTATCCCAAACTTTTTACCTATAAATAGAGAGATCAATTGTAAGAGATAGAGGTCAAAAACAATTAAGGAAAAAGCATTGAAACTCCCTCAAACTCACTCAAACCAGAAATTGCACAAAAAACTCCAGTTCTACCACAGTTCTGACTTTGAACATCCATCTCTCATTTCCCTAGTGTGTTTTCCATTTTTATCAATCACTAAGCTTCTAATACACATATAGAAGTTATCCCCATCCCTATTTCACAACTGTAACACTTCCATAACCATTGTCTAAACCTCACTTTGCACCTCTACAACTTGACTTCTCAAGAACAATACAGCCACTCTCCATCTAGACTAAGCATTGCATTAGCTTCCTGGAGGTTACCTGAAGCTATTCTGATCATCACAACATCTTGAAAGGTGCTCAAACTCAAAACACAATCTTCGCTTGCAAGGTAAGTTTTATGAACTTTCAACTCTTCATACAAGCATTATTTGATTCTGATTTGTGAAGATAAAATGTAGACATCATAGCCCTGAAGCTAACCATGTCCTTAGAATTCATTTATATTTCTTGAGTAGTGAGAATTTTGAGTTTGAAATTGCTGGAAAAAAATGGGTCATATTTGGCACCAAACAAGATTCTTAGTCATTTTTCATTTATAGTTTATGAAATTTATATGGATGAATTCGTGTTGAAAAATAAAGCAAGTTTCATATTTACATTTTCTGATTTGGTTGAGAAATGAGGAAGTTGCAAAATTCAAAAATGGTGATGAAGAAGTTGGCGCGAGGTTAGGGGTGAAGTGCAGAACTGACTTATATATGTAACAAAAAAATGTTAGAAGAAACACTTCATTATGAGTCAATACATATCTCATATGAGTTGACTCATGTTAGTTACAAAACATGGGATGAGTCGATACAATGCATTATGTATCAATATATGTTTTTATCAAGACATATTACAGAGAGACAAAATGTGTATGAGTTGATGCAAAACACGAATATGTCGATTCATATTGAGTTGGTTTTGATTTCAAAAAAACAAGAAGTGATATGTATCGATGCATAAGTGCATGTGTCGATGCATAAAGTTTTTTAAAACAATTTTACTTTTTTTTACATTATCTTTATATTTTTTATATTTTTATTGTATTCATTATTCAATATGATTGTAATAGTAATTAGGTTTTA
Organism: Vicia faba; assembly: GCA_948472305.1. Classification (NCBI taxonomy): domain Eukaryota; kingdom Viridiplantae; phylum Streptophyta; class Magnoliopsida; order Fabales; family Fabaceae; genus Vicia; species Vicia faba. The sequence continues at coordinate 1,518,023,269 of OX451738.1, forward strand.
ATTTCTTTAACCCCCCCCCCCCCATTTGTAATTTGTATCTCCATCCTCTAAATGATGTAATAGCGTAGAATTCTACATTTCCATAATTTATCGCTTTTTGTTAGTGATTAGGGTTTGTATGGAAACACTTAAAATAAATAAGTAGACAACCCTAATTCAAGATAAAAATGCATGAAATCAATACACTTTGCACACTTGCACCTCTAGGGTTAACCCATACTTGTTGCCTTAGAATAAAACAGTCATGTCCCTCGAACGTGGGATACTTTAGCAAAGACCCTCAATTACAAGATCGTAGTCCCTCGATGACCCTTCTATGTTGCCTTCGGTATACAATCTTAGACCCTCACAAAAAATTGCTAAGGTATCCTACAATGTTGCCTTATATGAATGTACGATGACCCACTCTTGTCTCTTCATATCATTTGATAAGGTTGCTTACTACCTAATGGTAAGATAACACTATATAAAGGAGGAGGAAAAGAACAAAGACTTTTTGAGTAGGTAGAACGTTCGTAGTTGCTTTTTCTAAAACATTTCAAAACATCTTTCAAACACACCAACACTTTCCATGAAATATTTTCAAAAGTCAACACTTTGTATACATTCTTATAGAGACGAGAATCATTACAAAGTTCGCCTAAACAAAGGCATTTTTCAAAAATACTTTCAAAAAGAAATCACAAGCGCATTTACAAAGCATTTCAAAGTGAGCTAGCAACTAAGAGCCTGTAGATAACTACGGATGGAAAGGGTGATAATACCTTCCCTTTTCATAACCTACCCGTCTAACTCAAGAAAATTCTCAAAAGGTCTTTCCTGTTCTTTTCACACTTTCCTTTATTGGATAAAAGATAAGTCGATGGCGACTCTTGCTATCAACAACAATTGCGATAAAACGTAAAACACCCAATTCAGTTCTCCCACCGTATTACAGAACTGGCGACTCTGCTGGGGAGTAAAACAGAAAGTGGTGTTACCTTAGAGACTAGATCATATTTAAATGCTTTCATTGTTTGACTTACTTGCTTTACTCTTAAAAGGGTGTTTGGGTTTTGTATAGATCCTCTATCCAGATCTGGGAACATTGTTAGGTAAGTAGCAATAGATTGTGGAGGATGTACAATGTAGACCGATATGGTTGAGACAATAGCTACATTAATGTGACATATTTGTTGGTACCGGTATCCCTTGTGTTGAATCGAGGAGAATACGGGGCCGCTGTGTGGTGTCATGAAGCACTAACTGACCCTAGAACCTTTAGTTGAACAACTTAGCCATTAGGAAGTAATGAGATAGCCGACTTTGGTGCAAATCTGAAGATTGGTTGATACTCGATACTACACTCATTGAGATAAGACTTTTGGGATATTTTGGATGCAAGAAAAGATTGATTATGCTAAAAAATGCCCAATGAAGAAAGACCAGTGATATTGAGATCCCCTAGAACCCGTTTACTTACTAGGACAAGTTGAACCAACTAAACTTCAAGAGGGTACTTACCTACGAAACCCATGCAAGCCTAAACCTAAGGTCTTTGTGTGCTTTGTTTGTGATTAATTATTCATGACATCATGAACATCATGAAAATCATAACATCATAAGCATTCTCACTAACCATTTCAAGGATTTAGGAATTTATCTTTGTTCTGTTTTGTAGGACATGGCTTCCACTCGTAGAAATACCATCTGAGTCAACTTCGTGAAAGTGCTTCCTCAACTTCAAGAGTTAGAATCAAGGGTTCTTGGAGATTCTCCTTTCACTAAGAAATATGGTCGACTTCTCAACTTGGCTACCTCAAACTTCCAATAAGAAATGGTGTGTGTGCTCCTCCAATTATTTAGTCTTATGCATCATTGCTTCACATTTCCCGACTATCAATTGGTGCCTACATTAGAAGAATTCTCTCAACTGCTAGGAGTGCTTGTGCTTGATCAAATACCATTCACCGGTTTAAAGGAAACTCCAAAGCCTGAGGTATGGCCAAAGCCTTGCATTTGAAGAGATCTGACATTGTGGCAAATTGGGAAACAAGAAGTGGGGTTAAAGGTTTCTTAGCCAAGTTTCTGTTGGAGAAGGCTCGTTTGTTTTGGAAAGATATGGATTCCAAAGCTTTTGAAGATGTCTTGGCCCTTCTAATCTATGGTTTGTTTCTTTTCCCCAATCTGGACCAATTCATAGATCTGAATGCCATCAAGGTTTTTCTCTCTCGTAATCTTGTGCCTACGCTACTTGGAGACATCTTACATTGTTTTCACACTCGCACCATGAAGAAGAGAGGGAATCTTTTGTGTTGCATTCCATTGTTGTCTAGGTGGTTTATTTCGCACATACCTCAATCAACGTCGAAGAATGAACAAGGTTTGACATGGTCTCAAAGGATGATGTCGCTCTCACACTCGAATATTCATTGGTGTTCCTGATCACTGGAGGATATTACCATCATTGACCGTTGTGGGGAGTTACCTAATGTTCCACTCTTGGGTATTAGGGGAGGTATTACCTATAACCCTTATCTTGCATTATGAAAGTTTGGGTATGCATGAAGAGATGGTCCCCATAATGCACTAATCCAAGATTTGGTATTCGACTACGAGGGCGACGTCCAAGGCTATCATCAAAGGTTCATACGATCTTGGAGAATGGTAAACAAAGTGGATATCAAGACTTTGGGGCATAAAAATTCCATCCCTCTTGAGCCTTACCTCAAGTGGGTACGAACTCGTGCTCAAAGTCTCGTGATGCCTTAATCAGCCATCCTACCTATGATTATAGAGCCCGTTGCTGAGGGAGAAACTCTTTACACTCTTCTTCATCCTGACATCCTACCGACTTCGAGGAATTGCAAATATCTTGGATTCAACTCAAGGGAGAATGAGGTACCTTTGAAGCACAGTTCTATGCAAGCGATAAGAAGGTTTTGGAGCTCACGCGACAACTTCATGAAGAGTGAAGCCTGAATGCCTACATTGCACCAAAGAGAATGCGCTCATGGGAAACTTGAGCCTTTCTTTTTTTGTCTTAGGAGTTTATTTTGTAACCTTTGTAAGCCCAAGAGGCATTTGTAATTCATGAACTTATTAATGCAATTAATGTTTGTTGTTTTCTCTTTGTCTAGAAAATTTAAATTCCATAAAATCCTTGAAAATATTGCATTCGCATAACATGCATCATATCATAAGCAGGTTTTCTGACACAGGTTCCCTCATCTTTTTACTATTTATTTCAGTACAAGATGGGCCTCGAGCAAACTGTGAAGGACTTGCAGACTCAAAACTCTCAGTTTCAAGAAACTCTGCTCAACTTAGGAAAGGGGCAGCAAGAAATGATGGCTTTGTAAGTCTAAGAGTGCCTAAGAGGGGGGGGGGTGAATTAAGTATATAAAAATTTATTTGGTTTTATGAGAATACTTGTAGTAATTTGTGGTTAAGTGTTTAAAGGTTTTTGACTATATCTTATCTTTTCTTGATTATGGTGATGAAAGCGATAAAAGCGGAAAAGTAAAGAACACGGCGATATATCCTGGTTCCTCTTACAATCCGAGAGTACTCCAGTCCCCTTTCCAACACGAAAGAAATTTCACTATAGTTTAGAATGATTGTACAGCCTATGTTTACTATCTAACCTATAGGGTGACCAAAGGTTCTTAACACCTTTAAGGTCAAACAAACACTAATGTGAATGAAGAACAATCCTCTTCAAATCATAACACTTACTTCCAACAATCCTGGATAGTAAGGGAATGCTTTCTTTTTGTAATACTAATGTGAATGAAGAATAATCCTCTTCAAATCACAACATTTACTTCCAACAATCCTGGATAGTAAGGGAATACTTTCCTTTTGTAATACAATGATTTATTTGAAAGAGATGGAGAGCACTATCAATCTTCAATTGATCTTCTTCTTCAAGATAGAAACAATTCTCAAGCAATGATTATAAATGTTCACAATGAATGTATGAAACTTGTAATGATTTCTTAATGAAAATGTATATGGCAAGTTTCACAAAATTTATGAACACTTGAAAGTTTTTAAGCAAATTTGAATGATGAAAAATTGTTAATTGAAGAAGGTTTTTTTTTAAAATCTGAAAATCTGCACATTTTATAATGTCACAAGTACCTCTTCATTCATGCCATTTGATATGAAAAGATGCAATGCATTCATGAAAGAATACCATTTGAAATATGTTCAAAAACCAAAAGAAAATCTGCACTGGTTCGTTGGGAACCGGTTCCGACCCAGGCAGAACCCGGTTCTTAGTGAACGTTATAATCCAGATTTCAAAAAATAACACGCAGGAATCGGTTCCTCTATAGGTACAACAAGGTTCCTGGTACAAATTCCAGGGAGGTGTTTTTTGAACAAGTTTGGAACCCGGTTCCCTGTTAGGTAGGAACCGGTTCCTGAAAGTTTATTTTCAAAAATTCTTTTTGAAAAAGATCTCAAACAAGGTTTTTCTTTTTGTTAAAGATGTGGGATATGTATATGATTATGAACGCAAATTTGTGAACATCTATATTCAAGTTTAAGAATTATTTATACCTTTTGACATTTGTTGTTTCTTTAATAATTCTTCTTCTAATCTTCAAGACTTGTAACAAGGTTTTATATGATGTTGATAAACTTTTTGCACATCCTTTGAATGTTGATATCCATGTTGTCTTCATCAAAACAAATGCTTTAAACATGACTTGAGAAGCTTGCAATTACATTCTCCCCCTTTTTGATGATGACAACCAAGTCTTGAAAACAATTCTTGAAATATTTATGTTGTTTTGTGTAGCAAAAATGTTAAGCAAATGCAAGGCTCCCCCTAAATTGTATGCTCCCCCTAAGTCCATGATTCTTTGAATTTTGGAGTGAGTGCCTGCAATTTCTTTGAAACAAAACAACACATATGCATATTCTTCTCCCCCTTTGTTAACATCAAAAAGGATGGGGAAAAAGAGTGAAACAAATTCATTTAAAAATTAAAACGATTTTAAACACAACCATACACTAAAACACGAACAAAGAATTGTACGATACAACATATAACAATGAAACATAAGATGGAACATTGTCTAGACATAACAAAGTAAAAAACGAAAATGAAAGAAATGACACGAAAATGTAAGTCTTTAGTCTTCATCCTCATTCATCTTATCACCATCATCTTCACTTCCATTTTCACTACCACTTCCTCGAGATTGTCTTTGTCATTGTTAAGAACAAAACACTTGCATCAAAAAATCTGGAAGTGAGCAATATTTGGCTTTCTTCCTTTGAAGAGTTCATATGGAGTCTTCTTTATTATAGGTCTAATGATAACTCGATTTCCAACATAACATGTCGTACTAACCGCATCCGCCCAAAAATATTTAGGAAGATTTGCATCACTAAGCATTGTTCTTGCAAGTTCCACTAGAAACCTATTCTTTCTTTCAACTACTCCATTTTGTTGTGGAGTTCTAGGTGCTGAAAAATTATGAGAGATACCATGTTCTTCACAAAATTATTCAAATTGTGCATTTTGGAATTCTCCACCATGATAACTTCTTATGGATACAATCTTTAGTGATTTTTCATTTTGGATTTGCTTAGCATACTTCTTAAAAGCTTTAAAAGCATCACTTTTCTGCACAAGAAACAAAGTCCAAGAATATCTAGAAAAATCATCAATAATAACCAAAGCGTATACATTACCTCTGAAGCTTTTTGTTCTTGATGGACCAAAAAGATCCATGTGTAACAATTGTAGTGGCCTTGTAGTAGACACCACATTCTTAGATTTGAAAGTTGATTTGGTCTATTTTCCCTTTTGGCATGCATTACATAATTTGTCTTTGATGAACTTCATCTTTGGTAGACCAATAACTAAGTCATGCTTAACCAATTTGTTCAAGTGCTCCATGTGAATGTGAGCAATCCTCTTGTGCCATAACCAAGCGTCATTGTTGCTTACCATAAGACATTGTACCTTCATAGAAAAATCATCTAAAGTAATCATAAAAATATTGTTAGTTCTTATACCTTTGAGTTTTACCTCATTGGTTGCCTCATCCATAATAAGGCATTCTTCTTTGTTGAATTTTATCTTGAACCCTCTATCGCAAAGTAGACTTATGCTAAGAAGGTTGTGCTTTAATCCTTCAACATAGAGAACATCCTCAATTTGAATGGATGGAGGTTTGCCAACTATTCCAACGCCAGGTATCTTTCCTTTGGTGTTGTCTCCATAGGTGACATACCCTTTGGCTTTATGTAATAGATATGAAAGTTGGTGTATCAACTTTGCCAATGCCAAGAATTCTTCCTTTAAGGTATTTCCCATATGTGAAATAATCCTTGGACTTGAACTAGATTTGAAAGTTAGTGTATCAACTTTGCCAATGCCAATAATTCTTCCTTTAAGGTATTTCCCATATGTGAAATAATCCTTGGACTTGAACTAGATTTGAAAGTTAGTGTATGTCTCCCATCATATGCTTTGAACAACCACTATCAAGATACAAAATATTGTATGTGGTCTTCAAGCATACCTACAAAACAAATTAAGTTTGATTTGGTACCCAATGTGCTTTGGGTCCATCATAGTTAGTTCCTTTCTTAACCCACACATAATGCCCACTTGCCATACTAAAGTTTCTAACATAGCAAGCATTAGGTGTATGGCCTTTAATACCACAATAAAAACAAGTAGGTTCAAAGTTACTTCTATATCTAGAAGGATAAGATTTCTTCTTAGGAAATGTTTTCTTTTTCGGATAGTGACGAACTATTTTAGGTTTGTTCACTTTCTCTTTGGAAGATTGATCACTTGCCTTAACAAAGATAGTTTTGTTATAACTTGGTTTTGAGAACTTTGAATATCCAAGTCCACTTTTATCATTGGAGTATCTTTGTTGGCTAAGAACACCTTCCAATCCAATTTGCCCTTTTTCATATCTTTCAATGACTCTTTTTAATTGGACAATTTGGAAAGAGAGTGAATCACAATTTTTGCATACAAAATTCTGTTTTTGTTCATCACTTGACTTTTGTTTTTCTTCTTTGAAATCTTTTTCCATTGAAACATATTTTTCTTCTAAGGATGAAATTTGTTTCTTTTGTGATGAAATGGTTTTATACAGAATTTTGCATTCATTCAATAGTTCATCTATAGCACCTTGTGCATCACTATCAAAAAGAGAAAATTCATTACTAACCTCATTGTCTTCATCATCGGAATGGTGTGAGACCATCAATGCTAGATTTGCACGTTGGTTATTTTTGGAATCGGAAGATGAACTTTCCCATGCTATATATGCTTTCTTTGATTTTTTATCTTTATTTCTCTTGAAATATTTCTTATTCTTTTCAAGTGTAGGACATTCACTTTTAACATGTCCCTTTTCTCCATATTTAAAGCATATAACCTTCCTTGTTGGTGCTTCTCTTTTTCTTTCTTTTCGTAGAACCTTTTCAATCTTCTTCATAAGATCATCATCTTCACTACTAGTGGATTCATCCTCTTGATTGCTATCATGATTTTTTATCCTTGTATTCAAAGCCATGTCTTTTGAGTCTTTTACTTGGATTTCATGCTTTTCGAGTCTTGCAAATTCCGTCTCATATTCTTGAATTTTTCCGAACAAAGTGGCAGAAGTCATTGTGGATAGATTCTTCTTCTCGGATATTGCTGTCACTTTTGGTTTCCATTCCCTAGATAAAGATCTAAGCACTTTAAGATTAAGTTCATCATTAGTTAAAGTCTTACCTAGTGCTTTCAAATGATTTGTCAAGTGTACACATATTTTCTGCAAGTCGAGGATTGATTCTCGGGGCTGCATTCTGAATAGTTCGTATTCTTGACTCAAAGTATTTAATCTTGATCTTTTAACTTCAGCGGTTCCTTCATGAGTTTCTACAAGAGTATCCCAAATTTCCTTTTCCGTTGTACATGCCGATACTCGGAAAAATTCATCCATACTAAGATCACTTTGGAGAATATTGATTGCCTTTTTGTCAAAGAGAACTTTTTTCTTGTCATCGTCATCCCATGATGCTTTAGGCTTTGATGACCCAACACCATTGACAACACACATCGGAGTAAATGGACCATTCTCAACAGCATTCCATATTTCTTCTCCTTGCTCTTCAAGATGAGCCTTCATGCTAATTTTCCAAAAGTCAAAGTATTCACCACAAAACAATGGAGGCTTGTTGTTACTACCACCATCTTTGAAAACCGGATTTTGATTTGCGGAAGCCATTCTGGATCTTTAGGAACAAGTTACCTATAACTTGCTCTGATGCCAATTGTTAGTCTAAGAGTGCCTAAGAGGGGGGGGGGGGTGAATTAGGTATATAAAAATTTATTCGGTTTTATGAGAATACTTATAGTAATTTGTGGTTAAGTGTTCGAAGGTTTTTGACTATATCTTATCTTTTCTTGATTATGGTGATGAAAGCGATAAAAGCGGAAAAGTAAAGAACACGGCGATATATCCTGGTTCCCCTCACAATCTGAGAGTACTCTGGTCCCCTTTGCAACACGAAAGAGATTTCACTATAGTTTAGAATGATTGTACAGCCTATGCTTACTATCTAACCTATAGGGTGACCAAAGGTTCTTAACACCTTTAAGGTCAAACAAACACTAATGTGAATGAAGAACAATCCTCTTCAAATCACAACACTTACTTCCAACAATCCTGGATAGTAAGGGAATACTTTCTTTTTGTAATACTAATGTGAATGAAGAACAATCCTCTTCAAATCACAACACTTACTTCCAACAATCCTGGATAGTAAGGGAATACTTTCCTTTTGTAATACAATGATTTATTTGAAAGAGATGGAGAGCACTATCAATCTTCAATTGATCTTCTTCTTCAAGATAGAAACAATTCTCAAGCAATGATTATAAATGTTCACAATGAATGTATGAAACTTGTAATGATTTCTTAATGAAAATGTATATGGCAAGTTTCACAAAATTTATGAACACTTGAAAGTTTTTAAGCAAATTTGAATGATGAAAAATTGTTAATTGAAGAAGGTTTTTTTTTAAATCTGAAAATCTGCACATTTTATAATGTCACAAGTACCTCTTCATTCATGCCATTTGATATGAAAAGATGCAATGCATTCATGAAAGAATACCATTTGAAATATGTTCAAAAACCAAAAGAAAATCTGCACTGGTTCGCTGGGAACCGGTTCCGTCCCAGGCAGAACCCGGTTCTTAGTGAATGTTATAATCCAGATTTCAAAAAATAACACGCAGGAACCGGTTCCCCTATAGGTACAACCCGGTTCTTGGTAAAAATTCCAGGGAGGTGTTTTTTGAACAAGTTTGGAACCCGGTTCCCTGTTAGGTAGGAACCGGTTCCTGAAAGTTTATTTTCAAAAATTCTTTTTGAAAAAGATCTCAAACAAGATTTTTCTTTTTGTTAAAGATGTGGGATATGTATATGATTATGAATGCAAATTTGTGAACATCTATATTCAAGTTTAAGAATTATTTATACCTTTTGACATTTGTTGTTTCTTTAATAATTCTTCTTCTAATCTTCAAGACTTGTAACAAGGTTTTATATGATGTTGATAAACTTTTTGCACATCCTTTGAATGTTGATATCCATGTTGTCTTCATTAAAACAAATGCTTTAAACATGACTTGAGAAGCTTGCAATTACAGGCTTTTCTTGTCACGAAGAGGAAGACCAAGAGGAAAGTTGTAATCAACATGGGGAAGAGGTTTAAGGGGCTCACCAGACAAGTCCAAGTTAAAGAGGATGAAAATCAAGATGAAGATGCTAGGAGCACCCATGTTGGGGGTGGAAACAATCAACTCTCTGAAGACATATTATTTTGATGAGCAATATCCACCAGCCGACGACAAATATAAGAAACTAGAAGACAGATTGAAAGCTATGGGAATCCAAGTTGTGCATGGCTTGGACTTTGGTGACTTGGGTTTGGTTCCTGGGATAGTCATTCCCCACAAATTCAAGATCCCCGCTTTTGCCAAGTACGATGGTGTCTCATGTCCGAAGCTTCACCTAAGATCTTACATCCGCAAAGTTTCAACCGCATACCGTTGATAAGAAACTGTGGGTGCACTTTTTTCAAGAAAGTCTATTTGGGACACAGTTGGAGTGATTTTACCAATTGGAAGGAACTAACATCCATACTTGGGAGGATTTGGACACTGCCTTTTATCGCCAATATTAATATAACGTTGATCTTGCTCCAACTAGGGTGCAATTGAAAGGAATGACCATGGGTACCAATGAGGGCTTCAAATAATATGCTCAAAAATAGAGAGACTTGGCTCGCAGGGTGCAACCACCATTAACTAAAAGAGAGTTGGTAGATATGTTTATGGGAACATTGAGTGGACCATTTTTCAATTTTCTACTTGGAAGTTTATTGTCCAGATTCACTGAATTGATCTTGATTGGTAAGATGGTTGAAAGCGGGATTAAAAGCGGGAAGATACCCATAACCTCAACCTGAAATTCTGTGAAAAAGCCATTTATTGGTAAAAAAAGAGACGAATGTTATGTATGGGTCAAGAAGCCATGCTAAGAATGACCGTCATCATTTAGTAGGGGTTGTACTAATATCCAATCCAACTCCAACTCAACGACCGTGTCAATAAAACAATCAACAAATACCAGATGTCCAAAGAAGACAATTTACTAAAATCAATATGCAACTATCTCAAGCTCTGCAACACCTATTAAAAGCTGATTTGGTGACTTTGCGAGATCCTCCTTCCAATCCGAACACTTCTTCCCAAAAATACAACCCCAATGCCAAATGAACTTACCACTTAAACAGTCCCGGACATGATACCAATGATTGTTGGTCTCTAAAGAATAAAATCCATGACTTGATTTATAACAAGACAATTAAATTCGACCCTCCGTCAACTCCCAATGTAATCATTGCACCCATGCTAAATCATGTCAAGGGTGTCAATGCTATTGAGGATGCTGCTTTTGTTTCCTCTGTCAAATACTTGACCACCCCTTTGAAGATAGTTAAAAAGAATTTGTTGAAAGCTGGGGTATTCACTGGCTTCCTGGAAGACTGTTGTTGTTGTTGTGTTGTACAAATTAATGTTTGTGAATGGCTTAAGAAAGGTGTCTAACACCTGATAGATAGCCATGAGATTCTATTTGAAAGAACTTCATAGGTGAAAAGTTTGACCCAAAGTGTATCTCAAGAATTTGAAGACGTGTCCATCATTACTATCTCCAACAAACCTATTAGGATCACCTCCAAAGGTTCTATTAGGATTCCCGTTGAACCAAGAGTATTACAAGCGCCATTAATTATCACTACATCGGGGCCAGTCCCCTACTTTTCCAATAATGTTGAGCCCTGGAACTATGGGGAGAAAGTGTATTATCATGGCATCAAACAAGATTCATGGATTGATGAAGATGAAACTGCTGACATTATAAACATTTTCGGATCAAGTAAAGTTACTAGGATGGGGAGGATCTTCTCTCCACAAATTTCACCTCTTACAAATACTACTACAATCGTTCGTATTACTACTGTTAAACCTGCTGTTGATACCCGAGGAAAGGAAAAAGTGACTGAGCTTGCCCTGGCGGAGGCGCCCGCAAAATATATTACCATTAAGGACCCCTATATCCAAGAGATGGAGGATATTCTAAAAATAATCAGAAAAAGTGATTACAAGATAGTGGAACAGTTGGGGAAAATACCCTCGAAGATTTCTATGTTGTCTTTGTTGCTATGTTCTGAGGCGCATGCCCAAGCACTAATAAAGTTCCTGAAAAATGAACGTATCCCACAAGAAACTAAGGCCGGCCAATTTGAAAATTGTGTAGCAAGCTTGACTGCCGACAATGGTTTAGGGATCTCTGACGCAGACTTGACCCTAATGGGGAAGAATCACAACAAAGCTCTCCACGTCTCCATAGAATGCAAGGGCACTACCATGGCACGTGTATTAGTGGATATTGGATCTTCTCTGAATGTCTTACCTAAAGGGGCTTTGGATAAACTAGACTGTGATGGACTGGTGTTGAAACCAAGCGACATTGTAGTAAGGGATTTCAATGGTTCAAGAGGATGGTCCATGGAGAGGCTGATCTCCCTATCAAGGTTGGGTCTCAAGTATTGCACTCAACATTTTATGTGATGGATATTGGATCTTCTCTGAATGTCTTACCTAAAGGGGCTTTGGATAAACTAGACTGTGATGGACTGGTGTTGAAACCAAGCGACATTGTAGTAAGGTATTTCAATGGTTCAAGAGGATGGTCCATGGAGAGGCTGATCTCCCTATCAAGGTTGGGTCTCAAGTATTCCACGCTACATTAAAAGTTGAAATATTCGGTCAAGGGGAAAACTATTACCGTCTGTGGTGAAGAGAAGAGTTTATGATTAGTCATCTAAATTCATTCAACTATGTTGAAATGGATGGTGAGTTCATTGAAACTCCTTGTTAAGCCTTTGAGGTGGTCTCTCCCATGGTTGTTGTTGCCAAGGCCACTCCTAACACTCCTAAAGCTGCTAAAGATACACCGAGGATGGCCTCTCTCAAAGATGCTTGTGTTGTTGTTGAAGAAGGAGGTTGCACCATTTGGGGACAACTTCCTGATTTCCCTTTCAAGTTAGACAAATTTGGATTGGGCTTCACTTCCAAATCTCAAAAGGAGGTTCAACATGCTCGTGCAAGGAAACCACCTCCTCGCATCAGTAATCATGAAGTGAATGCTCTTGAAAACTCTAATAATGACTGTGACTTTGATGACTAGATCTACCCAACTGTCGATGAAGGAATCAACAATTGGAATGCCAAGTATTTCATTCCCATCTCCTTCAACAAGGAGTAATTAACATTTGTTGTTGCATTAATTTGAGAACTTTGTCTGTAATTTCTATTAAAACAATGACTTTAAGCCATATGCCTTGCCCAAGGCACTATGGTCCATTTATTAAGGGTTTGTCATTATCATATGCCATGTGCTCATTTTAATGAAAAAACATTGGACTATTTTGCATTCAAATTTTTACGCTCTTTGCCTTTCTTTACTTTATTGCATTTTCAAAAATAGCCATGTGATCTTACATGCACAGACACACATTTGCAGATCCACATCCACTCTAGAACTCATTGATAACGACTCTGCTATTGCCATCTATGACTTTCAACATCCAATCTAATAATCTGAAGACGAAGGCGAGGAAGATTGTGAAATACCTAGGGTACTCGCCAGACTTCTGATACAAGAGAAAAAGGATATTCAATCACACAAGGAGCCAGTTCAAGTGATAAACCTGGGTACTGAGGCAGACAAAAAAGAAGTCAAGATCGGTGTTAACTTGGAAGATTGTGTCAAGATAAGATTGGTCCAGATGTTGTACGACAATGTTGAAGTGTTCGCTTGGTAATATAAAGATATGTCGGGAATTGATACTTCGTAGCATATCATCTGCCAATGAAGGAAGGTTGTCCTCCGGTTAAGTAAAAGGTTCGTCGCATGCGGCCAGACATGTCTCAAAAAATAAAAGCTGAGGTTATAAAATAGTTCGATGCAGGTTTCCTGGCAGTGACGTCATACGCTCAATGGGTGGAAAACATTGTTCCAGTACTGAAGAAAGATGGTAAAGTTTGTATGTGCATAGACTACATGGATTTGAATAGGGAAAGCCCCTAAGATGATTTCCCACTATCTCATATTGATGTCTTGGTTGACAACATGGCTCAATAAAAAGTTTTCTCCTTCATGGATGGCTTCTCCGGATACAATCAAATCAAAATGGCACCCGAAGACATGGAGAAAACCACTTTTGTTACACAGTGGGGCACCTTCTATTATAAGGTCATGCCTTTCAGTTTGAAGAATGCAGGAGTAACCTATCAACGGGCTATGGTAGCTTTATTTCATGATATGATTCATCATGAGATAGAAGTCTATGTTGATGATATGATTGTAAGATCACAAACTGAGGAAGAACACCTTTATCATCTCCACAAGATGTTTGAGAGGTTGAAGAAATACAAGCTAAGGCTGAATCCTCACAAATGCACTTTCGGGGTAAGGTCTGGAAAACTCTTAGGGTTTGTCTTCAGCGGAAAAGGTATCAAGGTCGAACCTGCAAAAGTCAAAGCCATACAAGAAATGCCAGCTCACTATACTAAGAAGAAGGTCAGGGGTTTCTTAGGTCGACTCAACTATATTGCATGATTCATATCTCACCTAATTACTACATGTGAGCCAATCTTCAAACTGTTGAAGAAAAATCAAGTAGTCAGATGGAACAACGACTGCCAAGAAGCCTTTGACAAGATCAAAGAATATTTGCAAGAAACTATTATCCTGATTCCTCCAGTTGAAGGAACACCTCTGATTATATACTTGACTATATTAGAGAATTCAATGGGGTGTGTGCTAGGCCAACATGACGAGTCTGTACAAAAAGAGCTTGTAATATACTACCTTAGCAAAAAGTTTATCGACTGAGAAACCAAATATTCACTGCTCGAGAAGACTTGCTGCACTTTGGCATGGGCTGCTCGCTGGCTAAGACAGTATATGTTGACTCACACCACTTTACTGATTTCTAAGATGGATCCCATTAAGTATATCTTTGAGAAGAAATCTCTCTTCAGACGAATAACTAGATGGCAAATGATTTTGACTAAATATGACATCCAGTACACTACATATAAAGTAATCAAGGGAAGTTTGATGGCAGATCTTTTGGCCCATCAAGCTGTTGATGACTACTAATCCATGAACTTTGAATTCCAGGACGAGAATATCATGCTGATAACTGATTATGAAGAACCTAGACCGTATGAAGGACTTGAACAAGGATCTTGATGGACTATGGTTTTTGATGGAGCTTCCAATGATTTAGGTAACAGAATTGGTGTTCTAATCATTTCTCCCGAAGGATTTCATACACCTTTCACTTCCAGACCATGTTTCGATTGTACAAACAACATGGCCTAGTATGAAGCATGCATCTTGGGTCTTAAGGCTGCCATTGACATAAGAATCAAATTCTTAAGCGTATATGGATATTCGACATTAATAATCAGTCAACTTAAAGGAGAATGGGATACCAATCTTCCGAATATGATCCCTTACAAAGAGCTTGTGTCAACCTTGATCCCTTACTTCAAAGAGGTCACCTTTGATCACTTTCCAAGAGAAGAAAACCAGTTGGCAGATGCCTTAGCAACAATGTTGTCCATGTTCAAGGTCAATTGGAACAACGAGGCTCCTAGAATTACAATCAAAATATTTGACGAACTTGCACACTGCTATGAGATTGACACTGATGAAGAGAAGACTTGTTATCATGAAGTAAGGAGGTTCTTGAAGCACAAGAATATCCTGAAGGGGCTTCCATCAACGATAAAAAATTTCTGTGAAGGTTCTCAGCCAAATTCTTCCTAAGCAATGGGATTCTATACAAGCGCAACCATGATTCTACTCTGCTCCGTTGTGTGGACAAGAAAGAAGCAGAAAAGTTCATGGAAGACATGCATGAAGGTATCTTTGGAACTCACACTAGAAGGTACACTATGGCCAAGAAGATTCCGAGGGCTGGTTACTATTGGTCGACTATGGAAACTGATTGTCACCATTACTCGAGGACTTTCCATAAGTGTCAAATCTATGCCGACAAGGTTCATGTGCCTCCAATTCCTTTGAATGTCATGACTGCTCTGTGGTCGTTTGCAATGTGGTGCATTGACATGATTGGAGAGATCAAGCCCACTTCCTCTAATGGACATTGGTTCATCCTTGTTTCCATTGATTACTTCACCAAATGGGTCGAAGCCGCTTCATTTGCCTCAGTCACTAAGAATGTTGTAGCCCGGTTTATCAAACATAGCCTCATATGCCGATGCGACATCCTTGAAAAGATTATTACTGACAACGGAACCAACCTCAACAATGCCATGATTACTGAACTCTGTACACAATTCAAAATCAAGCATCACGACTCTTCTCCTTACAAACCTAAGATTAATGGTGCAGTGGAAGCTGCCAATAAAAACATAACTAAGATTGTGCAAAAGATGGTGGTGACCTACAAAGATTGGCATAAGATGTTACCATTTTCTCTTCATGGCTACCATACTTTGGCTCGAACATCAATTGGGGAAACCCCTTTCTTTTTAGTCTACAGTATGGAAGTTTTCCTGCCCGTCGAAGCTCAGATTCCGTCTCTAAGGATTATGAAAGAAGCGGGCTTAGGAGAAGATGAACGGATTCAGAAAAGATTGGATTAGTTGAACTTGATTGATGAAAAGTGGTTGGCTGCTGTTTGTCATGGTCAAATGTATCCAAAGCATATGATCAAGGCCTTCAACAAAAAGATCAAACCTCGAGTATACCAGGCTGGCGACTTGGTAATAAAGCGCATCATTTTACCACAAGGCGATCCCAGGGGAAAATGGACTCCCACTTACTAAGGGTCATTTGTTGTTAAGAAAGCACTCTCTAGCAGAGTTATGATGCTAACCACTATGGATGGTGAAGATTTCAAGTACCCTGTGAACACAGACATAGTCAAAAAATACCACACATAAAGAATGACCCGTTAAGTTGACATACCTAGGAAAGAATAGGGCATCCTGGAGAACCAAAAAGGTATGGGAAAAAATTAGGGACATATACAAAAGACTCAACACCTAGCAAGTCGAAAACCTGAAAGGGCGATGTGGGCAAAAAAGGGTATCCTGGTGGACTGAAAACCCAAAAGGGCGGTCCAGGCAAAAGTTAAGGATTAAAGCGTATGACTATTTCTCGTTGAATCACTACAACCAACATTATTACCAAGGTCAAAAGTCAAATGGTACGAGATTAATACAATCAACTTCTTTCGACAGCAAGGGATAATGTTCTAAGACATAGGGGCAATAACGAAGTTGGAACCCAATGAGATCACTTCCACATGGCTATATAATATTTGTTTTCACTTTGTATTCTTTTCATTTTTCGACGACTTCCTCTTACTAGGATTTATGTCTCCCTGTATAAAAAACGTCTGTTTTTAGGCAAATTATCAATACAAATATACTTTGAAGTGCAAACTTTTTGTTTTTTTTTTGTTTTGAGTGCAAAAGCGTCCAATGACTAAAATTGAATGAACAGATGCATATGAACACGATTAACCGTTACTAAATGTACACATAATAATAATAATAAGCATTTACTTAAGGATTTGATATGTCCCCACAAAGTTACTTCAATAACATTATCCCTACAGAGTTACTCCATCCAGAGTTCCAATCGACACATTCCCTTGTGTGATACGGTGGCAGAACAGACTGTTTTGGAAAATGCTGGTTTGCGTTTTGCGTTTGTGTTTGCAAAATGTCGCGGTAAAAAAGAGTCGCCACCGACTTTTATTTTATCCAACTGGAAAGGACAAAATCACGGAAAAAATCCTTTTTCGAGATTTTGAGTACGGGGGACGAATTATAGAAAGGGAAGGTATTAGCACCCTTTTTATCCATGGTTTTCCATGGGCTCTTAGGTACTTTCTCATCTTTTTAAAATTGCTTGTGTGTGTTTGTTTTGAAAATTTTTGTTTTACTTCGTTTTAACCCTTGTATCAGTCCTCAAGAGTGTTACGAAGTTGTTTTTGAAAACTTTGTTTGAGAAAAAGTGTTTGGTGTGAAAAGTTTGATTTTTGAGCAAGTACCTACTAGCATCTACCTACTCGAAAAAAGATTATTTCTGTTCTTGTTTCCTTTAGACAGCGCTATCCCACTATTGAGAATTAGGTAGCACCATCGTTGGAGTTGTAAGGGTCAATTCGAAAGGGACGTACAATCACTAAAGCAATGTTAGGACGTCTTAGTAATAACCCTAATGTCTTAAGATCATATTCGAGGCAACATTTCTGAGGCAACATTTCTGAACGCGATATTTGATATTTGTTTAGACAAGAGGGTGACCACTAAAATACCTTATAATTAATGATCGTTTACCGAAGGCAACACGAAGTGAGAGTATACCCTAGGAGTGCACATGTGCGAGTGATTTGATTTCAGTTATTATCTTTGCACATTTAGGGTTTGCTAACCATTTTAAAATTAATATACATTCTTGTCATGCAATCCTATTATCATACATCTAACAGTTAATATTTGCGAAAATTAAAATACGGAAAATAAAACTACGCTATTACAAGGCTTCGGGGAGGGGGATTAATTACATAGCCAAAAACCCGTAAAACAATAAATAAAAGAAAAATCCAATTTAAACTATTACATCCCATGAGCAGTTACATTAGTATTTGCAAAAAATAATAAATGCGCGCGACGAAACGAAAACGAGAAAAATTTATGGTTTTGACCCCGTCTAAACCTAATTGAAAAGAAAAGTCAATTTTTGTTGTTTTTGATTATTTTAAGAAAATAAGGTTTTAATTAAATAAATATAAACCTAGTTACTAATTAGTTTAAATTAAGAAAAATAATTAAACTTGACCTATTTTTTATATTTTTGTTATTTTAAGAAAAGAAAATAAAAGTTAAATCAAACAAATCCTAATTTTCTAATTGATTTTAATTTATTTACAGAAAGATTAAAATTACCCTAAAATTAAATTAAACTAATACTAAATTAATTTGACAAAATAAATAAAAAAAAACCTAAGTTCTAATTTGATGAAAATTGATTTTATGAGTTTTTTGTAAAAAAAAGAATTAAATTTGTGTGAGGAAATAATTAATCAAAATATTTAAAAGAAAAAAATATAAAAGAAAAAGAATATGGGCCTGGTGTCAATGTAGAAAGGGAGGGTGTTAATTGCATATCTGGTCCCAATAAGCTTTGGCCCACGTTGACTCTTCAGATTCCATGTTGCACGTTTGACTAGGCCTATGGTAGACCTTCATGTGCCAGGCATTGGATTTGGTTTGCTTTAGATCCAATGGTTGAAAGTTGATGGCATATGGTGGACTCCAAGCATGCGCGCGTACCTGATGATGTAAAAGAAAATAACATTGGCAAATATGGGGACCTGGGGATCGAACCCAGGTCCTTTGGCAATTTCCTTCACCCACTGACCAACTGAGCTGGCATGTTCATTTGCATATAGAATAACAAACAAATATTATATTGGAAAAGCAAATTAATTCATTAAAAAACACGTGAATTTTGAATAGACGAATTGTGATACGGTGGCCAGAACCGGGCTGTTTTGAAATGCTGGTTTGCATTTTGCGTTTGTGTTTGCAAAATATCGCGGTAAGCAAAAGTCGCCACCGACTTTTATTTGATCCAACAAGGAAAGGAAAAAAGCACAGAAAAATTCCTTTTTCGAGATTTTCTGGGTACGGGGGGTAGATTATAGAAAGGGACGGTATTAGTACTATTTCTATCTGTAGTTTTCTACGGGCTCTTAGGTACTTGCTTATCATTTTCAAAATTGCTTTTTTTTTGTGTTTGTGTGATTTGAAAACCTTTGGTTTTGACTTCGATTTAACTCTTGCTTCTGTCTTCAAGAGTGTAATGAAGTGTTTTTGAAAACCTTGTTTGTAAAGGAGTGTAAGTGTGAAAAAGTTTGTTTGGATTGAGCAAGTACTTAAGAGTTAATCTACCTACTCGAAAAAATAACCGTTCTATGTTCGTTTCCTTTAGACAGTGTTATCCCACTATTAGTGAGTAGGTAGCACCTTCGTTGGAGTTTTGAGGGTCAATTCGAAAAGGGACGTACGGTCACTAAAGCAATATAAGGACGTCTTAGTAGTAAGCCTAAAGTCTTAGATCAATTATTTGAGGCAACCTTTGATCTTTGGACAAAAGGATGACCACTAAAGCACCCTATACTCAATGTCGTTCACCGAAGGCAACCAAGTGGAAGTGTACCCTAGGAGTGCGCATGTGCGATTGATTCAATTTCAGATTATTTATCTTTGCACATGTTTAGGGTTATCTAACCATTTTAAAATTAAACATACATTCTTGTCATGCATCCTAAATCATACATCTAACAGTTAAATATTGGCGGAATTTAAAATGCGGAAATTAAACTACGTTATTACAAGGCTTCGGGTATTTACATAGACAAAAACAAACCCTTTGAAATTAAAGCGATAAATGTAAATAAACGTCCTAATTAAACTATTACAAACTGTAAGCAGATACAATAATTGGGATAAAAAATTAAATAAAACGCGCGATGACAAATTAGATCGAATGCGAACTAGGGTTTTTACCCTTCTATCCTAATGAAAATAGAAAATGTTTTTGTTGTTTTTAATATTTTTTTAAAGTAAAGAAATAGATTTCTTAAATTAAATGACATAATTAATTAGCGATTAATTAATTAAAACAATTAAAGCGACCTATTTTTGGTTTTTGGTTATTTTTAAGAAAGGAAAGAAAAATTAAATTTGGAATAAAACCTATTTGTTCTAATTAATTTTAATTATGTACAAAAAGAAATTAAAGTTATCTAAATTAACAAACCTAATTTAATTAATTAATTTTTTTTATAAAAATAAAATCTAGACCTAATTTATGAAAAGTAATATTTTTGTGATTTTTTGATAAAAAGAAAATAATTTTATTGGTTAGTAAATAAATAAATAAAATATAAAAAGAAAAAGAATAGGAAATGGGCCTGAAAATAGTAACTTGGGGAGGTGTGGATATCAGATTTTGGGCCCAAGAGATGGTGATCCACGCTGACTTTGTAATCCCATACCATGCGTTGACCCTGGTCTATTGTACTCCTCCAGTGGTGGTCTTTAGATTTGGCCATCTGGCTATCTGGCAGGCTGAATGATGACGACACATGATGGTTCTTTGGCTTACAAACGCGCTGGATTATCTGAAAGAAATTAAGAAAAATAACAAACGTTGGAGGCAGGGGTCGAACCCCTCACCTCAAGCACTCCAACGCCTTAACACCTGCCTGGCTACCACTGGGTTATCTGTATTAGTTGTGATAAGATTACAAAACAATGAATAAATATTAAAAAGCCACGAAAAATTAATTCAACGCGCGAAATTTGAACAAGCCAATGGAGGGGTGCCACGCAGTCATCGTCAACCTTGGATCCGTTGGTAAAAGTGAAACACTTTTACCTAAGGACGTTTGTCCGTAGCTATTGACAGGGCTCGTTCCAAAATACTCCTTGAGCCATATAAATGACATCTAATGCCATGGTTCGACTCGTCTCGTCCTCGTGAACATGATGGTACCATTCATGCAGGCTAATTTTACCTGCAAGCAAAAACCCAAATTCGAAGCTACAAACCCTAACAATGGCGAACTCTAGTACAGGCCACATAAATGCAATTAAACAATACAGACATCTTGCATATGTTCCATGGATTAACAATATATGATTAATTCGTCCTAAAAATGCCTATATCATGAGATTCAAATTCAAAAAAGAAGAGATGTCGTGATGGACTTACAGTGGGACTTAAGGCTTGAAAACGCTTGATCTTGATTTGATTCACCTTAAAATCTTTCCAAAATTGGCCTAAATTCAATCTTTTTGTCCACCCTAATGCCTTTCACGAGTTTGAATACTTGCTAACTGTAATTGAAACCTGAAACAAGCACAAAATCTCTTGCTTTCAATATTTTGGATTTTATATGATTTGTTTTTATTTAAATTGAATTAATTCAAATAAAAATCAAAATAAATAATAAAAATAAGGTATTGACAAGTGGAAAAGGCTAGAGCTCGTGGACTATGTTTCCAACTCAAAACAAGTGAAAAAGATTGGGCCCATTTGGAAAAATTTGAAGTTTTAGGGATAGTTGACTTTTGGCAATTTTGCAAAAAGGGCCAACTTCACCAATGCATAACTTCCTCAATTTTGACTCTTTGGAAATGTTCTGGGACTTTTTAGAAAGCTTGAGATGTCCTATAAGCAAACCTTTTTGTCTCATCTCAATTTGATATTCCATGCTCATGTATGAAGCTTTGACAAAAAATGTGTTTTTGTTGACTTTCCAAAATAACCTATAATGTCCAAATTCATAACTTCTAGTGAGTGCATATTTTGAACTTGGGAGCTGAAGATGGATTGTATAGAATTGAATCCTATTCAAAATGAGCTTTTGATGGGTCATTTCTCATAAAGTATGAGAAAGTTATGCTTGGTCAAAGTTGAGTTGACTTTTCCTACAAAATCCTAATTTAGCCACTTTTGAGTCTTGATGAATTATGAGCAATCCTTGATGAATCATGATAAACCCTTGATCAAATGATGAAATATACTTCAAAACAATAATGTTGACTAAAAATCTTGAATTTTGACTGTATGTGGGCCACATTTGACTTTTGCCCTAGCACAATCGATTTTTGGGCCTTTGAGCAATTGACTGAGCAAACTTTCTCTGCAAGGCTTGAAACTTGACATGGATGACCTTGAGAACATATTAGGACATTGGCGAGCATTTGGGATCACTTGGAATCAATTATCTTGATGCAACATGAAACCCTAATTTGAGGTATACTGCCTTAGGAGAGAGCTTGTCTAGCCAACTCTTGGACTACCTTGAGCAACTTGGGGATCTTTCTTGAAATGTTTTGAGAAATATTGGAGAGAAAATTTTGGGGTACAACAGCTTCCCCTGTTCAATCTTCTTAAACCTGAAGATTTAGATTGGCTTGTCTGCCTTTCGTGATCTGAAGGTGGAAGATGATTGAACACTAGAGTGCCTAGAAATTTGCACTCGCATGAAGTGGTAATTGCCTTGTGATGTTGGGAACGGGCTTACAGATTCCATTTGGAAATTGCTGACGGGAGATGGGCTTAAAGATGCCATCCGAAGGGGTGTCGATCGCATAAGAGATTCCTTAGCGAGAGCTTGTATACCTGCCGTTTGAGGAAGATTCCGCTAGGGAAGGCTGATCTTTGTTGAATGAAGTAGAATTTTAGGAACTTCAGTCGTTCGTATTCTACTGAGGAAACATCTAGGTTGAATTTTAGGAACTTCGGTCGTCCGTATTCTAATGAGGAAACATCTCGATTGAATTTTAGGAACTTCAGTCGTCCGTATTCTACTGAGGAAACATCTCTGTCGAATTTTAGGAACTTCGGTCGTCTGTATTCTACTGAGAAAACACCTCGGTTGAATTTTAGGAATTTCGGTCGTCTGTATTCTACTGAGGAAACATCTCTGTCGAATTTTAGGAACTTCGGTCGTCCGTATTCAACTGAGGAATCATATTTATTGAAGAGGAAAGTTGAATTTTAGGAACTTTGGTCGTCCGTATTCAACTGAGGAATCATCTCTATTGAAGAGGAAAGTTGAATTTTAGGAACTTCGGTCGTCCGTAATCAACGGAGGAATCATCTCTATTGAAGAGGAAAGTTGAATTTTAGGAGCTTCGGTCGTCCGTGTTCAACTGGGAAATCATCTCTATTGAAGAGGAAAGTTGAATTTTAGGAGCTTCGGTCGTCCGTATTCAACTGGGAAATCATCTCTATTAAAGAGGAAAGTTGAATTTTAGGAGCTTCGGTCGTCCGTATTCATAGGGGAATCATCTCTGTTGATATTTAGGAACTTCGGTCGTCAGTTATTCAACTGAGGTAAAGGCTTCATAGCTTGAATTTTGTGAGAATTTGATTGTATCTTGCCTGAAAGGTAAAGGTTAGCTATATGTAATGCATGATATGTATCAGGCAATGATGTTCTCAAAATAAATGAGATTGTGTTGTATGATGCGTATGCATGTCATGATGTATGGAAATGTGATGTCTAGATGGGGAAAATAAATCCCGGATTGCTGCTGGAGAAAAGAGTTGAATTCTTCGTTTCTGCTGGGGATAGTGAATGAAGATGATTGCGAGAATAAACCTGTGGGAGAGGATAACTCCACTGGGGAATAAACTGATGAGGAAATGACTCTGTGGGGAGGACATGCTCTGCCGGAGGATCTGTTGATTTGGAAGAAAAATCTCAGTCGGGGATGAATTATCGTTGTTGGAGATAATGAAACCTGTTGGGGATTGAATTTCTATTTGTGAAAGGAATGAACTCCGCTGGGGATGATTTTCCAGTTGCGAATTCACTGGCGATAACCTTTCAGGCTCTACTGGGGATAATTCACTAGCGCAAACAGTTTGAAATTTCTTTGTGAAAATGAATTATATTGACTTTGAAGTTTGGCCTGTAAATAGGCGTTTTTGTACAAGAGGCTGACGTCCTAGTAAGAGAACGCCGTCGAACAAACAGAATTTATACAATTTATAAAAATAAAGAAAAATAGCTATGTGAATAATCCTACTGGGTTCCAACTCTGCTATTGCCTTTATATCCCCGAGCATGTCATCATTTTGCTACTTGGTTGAAGGTAAATCAGATTGATTAGTGCCGTCCGAGATTGATAGTCGATACCGAAGTCTGGTTGCAAGGTGATCCAATGAGACATAGTGTTACGCTTCAATCCCTAATTTTTGCCTGGACCGTCCTTTCGGGCTTTCAGTCCACCGGGATACCCTTTTTTGCCCAAGCCTCCTTTTAAGGTTTTCTACTTGCCGGGTGTACACATTTTTTTCATTTTCATCCCTTATTTTTGCCCGAACCCTTTTGGTTCGTCGGGAAGCCCTCATTTTCATCGCTTAGGGTCTTTGATTATGCGTAGTATTTTTTCACTATGTCTGCATTGACGGGGTGAGGAAGGTCGTCACCATCCATGGTGGTTAGAATCATGGCTCCTCCTGAGAAAATGTTCTTAACCAAAATGGCCCTTCGTAAGTAGGGGTCCATTTTCCCCTGGGATCACCTTGTGGTAGGATGATGTGTTTGATCAATAGATCATCAAATTGATACTCTTGTCATCTAACTTTCTTGTTAAATGCCTTGATCATTCGCTTTTGATATGTCTGACCATGAAAAATAGCAATAAGTCTCTTTTTGTCGATTAAGTTCAGCTGATCAAGCCGGGTTTGAATCCAGTCATCTTCGCTCAAACCTGCATCCTTCATAATCCGAAGAGAGGGTATCTGAACTTCAACAGGAAAGAATGCCTCCATACCATATACAAAGGAATAAGGTGTTGCCCCTGTTGACGTTCGCGCTGAGGTACGGTACCCGTGAAGAGCAAACGGTAAAATCTCATGCCAGTCTTTGTATGTCACCGTCATCTTCTGCACAATCTTCTTGATGTTCTTATTAGTCGCTTCAACATTCCCATTCATCTTCGGCCGGTAGGGAGAAGAGTTGTGATGATGTATCTTGAACTGCTTACAGAGCTCGGTGATCATTGTATTGTTGAGATTTGTACCATTGTCCGTAATGATCCTCTCTGGTATACCATATCGACAAATCAGATTGTGTTGAATAAACCGTGCCACGACATTCTTGGTTACAGTAGCAAAGTAAGCTACTTCAACACACTTTGTAAAGTAATCAATAGCTACCAAGATGAAACGATGCCCGTTGGACGCAATAGGTCTGATCTCGCCGATCATGTCGATGCCCCACATTGCAAAAGGGCAAAGTGTCGTCAGGACGTTCATAGGAACTGGAGGTATATGCACCTTATCAAAATAGACTTGGCACTTGTGACAGGTCCGAGAATGCTGATAACAATCGGCTTCTATTGTGGACCAATAATATCCTTCCTGTAGGATCTTCTTTTCCATGGTGTGTCCATTGGAATGAGTTCCAAAAGTACCTTCATGCAACTCTTCCATGATCCTCTCTGCTTTGTTCTTATCCACACATCTTAGCAAGGTAGAATCATGGTTACGCTTCTAAAGGATGTCATTACTGATGAAGAACTTCGCCGCAAACCTCCTCAGAAACTTTTTATCATTAATAGATGCACCCTCAGGGTATTCTTGAGCCTCGAGATACCTCTTTACCTCGTGAAACCAGGGCTTATCTGCTACCTCTTCAGTCTTAATGTCACAGCAATGTGCGGGTTCGTCCAACCTTTCAATGGTAATAAGGGGAGCCTCGTTGTCCCACCCGACCTTGAACATAGAAGACACCGTAGCCAGCGCGTCCTCTAACTGATTCTCCTCTCTAGGGAAGTTTTCAAAGGTTATCTCCTCGAAGTGTGGAAGCAACGTCAATACATACTCCTTGTAAGGAATAAGATTTGGGTGCTTCGTATCCCACTCACCTTTGATCTGACTGATCATGAGATCGAAATCTCTGAATACACTTAAGAACTTAATCCTTATGTCAATAGCTACTCGAAGACCCATGATGCATGCTTCATACTCCGCCATATTGTTGGTGCAGTTGAAACATAGTCGGGCGGTGAACGGAGTATGAGAGCCTTCAGGAGATATGATCACAGCGCCAATGCCATTACCCAAAGCGTTTGAAGCTCCATAAAAGTACATAGACCATCGGGATCCCTCCTCAGGTCCTTCATCCGGTCCAGGTGTCTCACAGTTAGTTACCAACATGATGTTCTCATCCGGGAATTCGAAGTTCATATACTGGTAATCGTCCACTACCTGATGTGCCAAATGATCTTCCAGCACACTTCCCTTGATTGCCTTTTGTGTCGTGTATTGGATGTCATACTCGATCAAGAACATCTGCCATCTTGCTATTCTTCCGGACAAGGAAGGCTTTTCGAAGATATACTTGATTGGATCCATTTTTTATATCAATAGAGTAGTGTGAGTCAGCATATACTGTCTCAACCGGCGAGCAGACCATGCCAAAGCGCAGCAAGTTTTCTCAAGCAACAAGTATCGGGTCTCGCAGTCGTAAACTTTTTGCTATGGTAGTAAATAGCATGCTCTTTCGGCCAGACTCGTCATGCTTCCCCAACACGCACCCCATTGAATTGTCGAGTACTGTCAAGTATAATATCAAAGGTCTCCCTTCAACTGGAGGCATCAGAATAGGTGGATCTTGGAGATATTCTTTGATCCTTTCAAAAGCGGCCTGACATTCATCATTCCATCTTACCACTTGATCTTTCTTCAGCAGTTTGAAGATTGGCTCACAAGTAGCAGTCAGGTGCGAAATGAATCTAGCAATGTAATTCAATCGTCCCAAAAAGCCTCTGACTTCTTTTTCTATTCGGGGAGTTGGCATTTCCTGTATAGCCTTCACCTTTGTAGGATCCACTTGAATACCCTTATCACTTACGACGAAACCCAACAGCTTACCAGACCTCACTCCGAAGGTGCACTTCTTCGGGTTTAACCTTAGTTTATACATCTTCAACCTGTCAAATAGCTTCTGGAGATGGTAAAGATGTTCCTCTTCAATTTGGGATCTTGCAATCATATCATCAACGTATACCTCAATCTCATAATGGATCATGTCATGGAACAAAGCGACCATGGCACGTTGATACGTTGCCCCAGCATTCTTCAATCCGAAAGGCATGACTTTGTAGTAAAAGGTACCCCATTGAGTAACGAACGCTGTCTTTTCCATATCCTCGGGAGCCATCTTAATCTGATTGTAACCCGAGAAACCATCCATAAAGGAGAAGACCTTATGTTGTGCGGTGTTGTCAACCAGAACATCGATATGAGGCAAAGGGAAATCATCCTTGGGGCTCGCCCTATTCAGATCCCTATAGTCCACACACATACGAACCTTACCATCCTTCTTCGGCACCGGAACCACGTTGGCAACCCACTGCAGGTAAGAAGTAACTGCTAGAAAACCGGCATCAAACTATTTCATAACCTCAGCCTTGATTTTCTTAGACATCTCTGGGCGCATTCAATGAACTTTCTATTTCACTGGAGGACAATCTTCTTTAGTAGGCAGGCGGTGAACCACAATATCGATATCCAACCCAGGCATATCTTCATAAGACCAAGCAAAGATCTCAACATAGTCACACAGCATCTGTATCAACCGTTTCTTAACACTAGGCTCCAGATTTGCACCGACCTTGACCTCTTTCTTGTCTTCCTCTGTACCCAGATTTACTATTTCCACTGGCTCTTCATGCGGCTGAATGGCCCTCTCTTCCTGAAGTAACAGTCTAGCAAGTTCCCCAGGCATTTCACAATCATCCTCACCTTTGTTCTCGGCTTGGTTGATCTGACTTTCGAAGTCATAACTGGCAGTAGCAGAGTCGTTACTAGTGGGATCCAGAGTGGATGTAGACCTGTATTATGATATGTGAGTGTGTGTAAGACAAATAGCTGTTTTGAAACATAGAAAAGAAAAACAAGGAGCTCAAAATTCGTAATGCAAGAAAACGTCAAATGCTTTTATTGATGATATATGGAAATTACACATAATAAGCCCTCACAAACAAAGCCATGGTGTCTCGGGCAAGGCATCGGGCTGTAAAAATTTCAAATTGTCTGTTACAATACTCAAAACAAAAGTCTATTAGTGTGTAATAAAAGAAATGGGCACGAAGTCCTTTGCCGTCCAATTGCTTAATCCACCGTCGGTAGTCGGGTAAATCCAGATGTCGAAATATGACTCTTCATCATCATCTTCAATTGCATTCACTCCCGAATTAGTGATACGCAGGGGAGTTCTTCCAATCCGCGCACGCCGAACTGCCCTTTGAGCTTATGTAGTAAAACCCAAACCAAACTTGTCAGTATTGTGTGCAAAGTCAGGGAGTTGGCCCCAATTCGTGCACCCACCTTTTTTAAAAATAGCCCGGGCATCCTTGAGGGAATCCATCTTCATTAGAGGATCTTCAGCAACAGTTTCAGTCGACGATAGAGTTTGGGGGACTTATTTAATGTTTTTACAAGGGGTTTCAATGAACTCCCCATCCATCTCCATATACCGAAAATAATTAAGGTGGCTCACCGTGTACTCTTCTTCCCCTTGTACTATAACAATTTTTCCCTTCACTGGGTATTTCAACATCTGATGGAGTGTGGAAGTTATTACCCCAACCCTATGAATCCATGGGCGACCCAGCAAACAGGAATAAGATGGTCGAATGTCCATCACATAGAACATAGACGCAAAAGTCTAGGAACCAACCTTAATATGGACATCCATATCTCCATGTACCATCCTTTTGGACCCATCAAAGGCCCTAACCATAATATTACTTGGCTTCAGAATCAACCCTTCACAATCCAGCCGATCTAACGCTTTCTTGGGTAAAACATTTAACGAGGACCTAGTATCCACCAGCACGTGGGCCAAAGTAGTGCCCATACACTTGATCGAGACGTGCAGAGCATCATTATGATTCTTTCCCTTGGCAGTTAAGTCTGAGTCGGAGAAAACCAAACATATTGTCAGCTGTCAAACTAGCCACACAGTCTTTGAATTGATCAGCAGATATTTCCTGCGGCACATGCACAGTTTTCAGGAAAGCAATTAAAGCCTTCGCGTGAGCTTCTGAGCACAACAATAAAGATAAAATGGAGATCTTCGACGGAGTTTTCCCCAGCTACTCGACTACGTTGTAGTCGCTCTTTTTGATGATCTTCAAAATTTCCTCTATCTCCTGACTAAAGGATTCAACAATAATTTTCTTCGGTGCCTCCATCCGGGCAGGCTCACCGGTGATCTCTTTGCCCCGAGCGTCAGACGACTCGGCGACAGGGGTAATGATTGCAACATGAACAGGGACAGTAGCAGATGTACTGGAAGGTGTAATGACAACAGGCTTTTGAGCAGTTGGAGGAGAAATCTCAGGAGAGAAAAGTCTTCCACTTCGGGTGACCTTGCTAGACCCGACAATATTGCTGACATCAGTATCAGCCTCTTCATCCTTCAAGTCTTGTTTAATCCCATGACAATACACAACGGCCTCATAGTGCCACGAGACAGCCTTATCCGACGTGTAGGGGATAGGTCCAGGAATAGTTATTATCAATGGAGCAACTCTTGAAACAGATGTAACCCTAACAGGCTTTCTCAAGGAAGCCTTGGAAGAATTGGCGGAAATGGTGATTATGGAAACATCTTCAACAGGAATCAACGAAACAAAAGTTTTCTCGAACAAGATTTTTTTGTTATCCATCAGGCATTGGACACCAGACTTCAATAGATGGCAACCAGTAGGTAGGATGGAACACAGGTGGCAACCTTCGCCACAACCCGGAAATAAACTGACCAATAATAAGTTCTTCTTTACTGTCATCAATGGAGTAGAAATGTCTTCCATAGAAGTTACAAACGAGTCATCATCCACAGCATTCACTTCATGCTTGGGCATAGGAGCAGTCACGACATTAGCATTTTTCGGCGCTTCAAACTCAAACTTCTTAGCATCAATCAGATCCTGCACTTTATTCTTCAAAGCCCAACAATTATTCGTGTCATTCCCCGGGCTATCGGAGTGATAAGCACAGCGGGCGTTTGGATTATACAGCGGTGATGTAGTATTGGGATTCTTTGGAGCCTCCTTCAGAATCACCAAGTTGGTCTTCAACAGTTGTGGCAAAATTTGAGATAGGGTCATACTGAGCCGAGTATACTGCCTTTGCGGTCTCTCCACTCTTGATATAACTACCGCATTAACTGCTTGGCGGCGCTCAGGTCGGTTTTGGCTCCTCGAGCTGTAAACTGCACTAGCTTCCTTCTTGAAAGGCTTCTTCTCTATACCTGATGAAGCACATTTCTGTATCTTGTCGCTCTTGATACCGGCCTCAACTCTCTCCCCTGTCATGATTAATTCAGTGAACCCATATGATGAACTACCAATCAAATGATTGAAGTATGGACCAGACAAAGTCCCAGGAAACATATCCACCAACTCCCTATCAGCCAGAGGGGGTCGTACTCTTCTAGCAAGATATCTCCATTTCTGAGTGTAGTCCTTAAAGCCTTCACCCGCACCCATAGACATACCCTAAATTTGGGTACGCATGGGAGCAAGGTCGGCATTATACTGTTATTGCTTGTAAAAATCAGCAGCAAGGTCCTCCCAGTTATGGACATTAGCTCCCTCCAATTGATAGAACCATTCAAGTTGAGTCCCTGACATACTATCTTGAAAGAAGTTAACCCAGAGGTTCCTATCGGCAGTATATGGTTGAATCTTTCTGACATATGAGCGGAGGTGTAACTTTGGACAAGATACCCCGTCATACTTAGCAAAGACAGGAGCCTTAAACTTGTGTGGGATCACCACTCCAGATGTTAAACCCAAATCTCCGAAGTCCAGACCAGGGACTTTTTGGATCTCCATTGTGCTTAACCGATCTTTGAGTTGCTTATACCTATCCTCAGTAGGAGGATACTGGTCTTCATCAAAATATGTGTCATTGTCAGAAACCACAGGGCTAGGACCCTTCCTTTCCTATTGATTCTCTCCCCCTCCAGATGAGTGGGACAAATAAACTTCCTCTCGCAACCTGTTTCCAAATCTGTGACCCATATTCAGCAGGACCGTCCTCTTCTTCTTCTTCTTCTTCTTCTTCTTCTTCTTCTTCTTCTTGTCCTTCAAGATAAGAGTCTTCAAATCTTGCTGCCCCTTGGCCAGGTTCAAGAACATTTCCTGGAACTGAGCATTTTGAGCTTGAAGATCCTTAATAGCTTGATCAGTAGGTGTTTCAGAAGACATGATTGCTGAAATAAACAGCGAAGAAGATGAGAAACCTGTAAGGGTACCTGTAATGAGGTGCATGGTAATGGAATGCGTATGAAATGATTTCAAAGAATTAGGGAGATTCAAATTTGTAAACCAAAATGAAACACACTTTTATTAGATTAAAACTTGAAACAATGTTTACCAAATGCCTTTAAGGCGTTACAGAAGAAATACTGAAAAGCAAATATAAACTAGAAATAATAAAAGACATCATAATTCCCATGGTCGTTTTCCTTTCGTGCTGACATAATCGTTGATTGTCCTCTCATTCTCCAGCTGCCTTGTAAGCTTCAGGATCTTCCGTTCCTTCTCATGATACTTCTCTCTATAGGTATACCTTTCTTCCCTTAACTGGATTCAAGATCTATTCAATGCCCCCAGATCAGTAGGCATATGAGGATGGAGGATCGTATAAGGAACACCTTCTTCATCAGTATGCTCCATAATCACTGGCAAAACAGCTTCATATGGCATCCCCAGCTTTTGAGCACGGGCTCGAACCCACTGGAGATATGGTTGCATTGGGAGAGAAGTCTTCATTCCTAGCTCATGTGGATCATACCTGTTCACCCTGTCCCAAGCTCATATAAACCTGCGGCGATGTCCCTCAACATCCCCCTTGAATTCAAAGACAATGTCTGGAAGCAGTAACTCATGAGGACCGTCCCTTCGAGCTCGTCCAAACTGTCGTAAGGCCAAACAAGGATTATAGGTTATCCCTCCTCTAATTCCAAGCAATGGAACATTGGGGTATTCCCCACACCGATCGATGAAAGCTACCTTTTCCATATCTTTAGTACTCCAAAGGATGTCCGTATGAGCAAGGGACATGATTCTATAAGCCCAACCCATACATTCCTCATTCTTCAATACAGATTTGGGGAGGTGAGAAATAAACCACCTCGCCAGCAGCGGTGTACAGCACATGAGAGTTCCCCTTTTCCAAATAGTATGGAAATAGAGAGAATGTAGGACGTAACCTAGAAGAGTGGGCACTGGATTACGAGACATGAAAATCTTGACTGCGTTCACATCAACAAAAGAATCTGAATTTGGAAACAGAACCAAGCCATAGATGAGGAGAGCCAGGATGTCTTCAAATGCTTGAAAGTCCAAACTATCCCAGAACTGTTGAGCTTGATCAATCAAAAATTTATCCAAGAAACCCTTCTCCTCACTCCGAGTCTCCTAGTTAGATACCACATCAGCCATTATCAGATGGAGGGCTGAAGAAATATCCTCTGGCCTAGGAGCTATCTCCAACCCCGTAAAGGGTGTCTGCTGTAGAATATATATGCCAAGTAAATCAGAAAACTCCTCCAAAGTAGGGACCAACTGGTAGTCCGGGAAGGTGAAACAGTGATGTAATGGATCAAAGAACTGGAACAACACACTCATTATTTTCTCATCCAACTTGGAAGTAACCAGGCTGAGGAGATGACCATGTCTTCTAACAAAGGAAGAAGTATCAGGAACCTTTGAAACCAACTCTCTAAGCTGAGCAGGAATCTGCATGAAGTTGATTCGAATGGTATTTCTGCGCATAGAAGCCATGATCTACAAAATTGAACAAAGATGAATCCCTTCGGTCTTTGAAATGTTTAGTCTAATGCAATATGCATGCGATGTCATGATGCATGATGTCATGATAAAAACACACCACAGGTATCACAGATAACAAACATGGTAAGGGCAAACAAGTCACACAATAGCCCTTAAATTTCAGGCTGGCGTGGAGTTTAGGCACTACCCTCTTGCAGTTTAGTTGGTTCAACCATTCCTAGTAATAGTAACCGGGTTCTAGAGGTTCTCAATATCACTGACCATCCTCGATCGGTCATGGTTCCAGTTTAGCAATCTTTTCTTGCGGCCGGAACCATCTCGAGAGTATGGTCTCAATGAGTGTAGCATATTGCTACTTTTTATGGCCAAGTTGGTCAATTATAGGTTCTAAGGTCAGTTGGTGCTTAATGACTCATTAGCAGCCCCATACTCTCCTTGTTCCTCCACAAGGGATATCGGTACCAACTACTGTGTCACACCAACATAGCTACTGCTTCAACCGTATCAGTCTACGTCGTACAGTTCCCTCACAGTCTATTGCTACTTACCTAAAGGGTATCCACAGATCCGGGTTAGGATCTATAGTAACTACGACTCAAACCCATAAAGATAAAGCAAACAAATCAAACAATTGAAAACAATATGATGAACTAATCCTAAGGTACACCCCACTTATTATTTCCCCAGCAGAGTCGCCAGTTCTATGATACGATGGCCAGAACCGGACTATTTTGAAATACTGGATTGCGTTTTGCATTTTTGTTCGTAAAATGTCGCGCTAAGCAAGAGTCGCCACCGACTTTTATTTTATCCAACAAGGAAAGGAAAAAAGCACAGAAAAATTCCTTTTTCGAGATTTTTTGGGTACGGGGGGTAGATTATAGAAAGGGAAGGTATTAGCACCCTTTCTATTCGTAATTTTCTACGGGCTCTTAGGTACTTGCTCATCATTTTCAAAATTTCTTCTTTGTGTGTTTGTCTGATTTGAAAAGCTTTTGTTTTGACTTCGATTTAACTCTTGCTTCTGTCTTCAAGAGTGTAATGAAGTGTTTTTGAAAACCTTGTTTGTAAAGGAGTGTAAGTGTGAAAAAGTTTGTTTGATTTGAGCAAGTACTTAAGAGTTAATCTATCTACTCGAAAAAGGAATCGTTCTATGTTTGTTTCCTTTAGACAGCACTATCCCACTATTCGTGAGTAGGTAGCACCGTCGTTGGAGTTTTGAGGGTCAATTCGAAAAGGGACGTACGGTCACTAAAGCAATGTTAGGACGTCTTAGTAGTAACCCTAAAGTCTTAGATCAATTATCCGAGACAACAATATCCAAGGCAACCTTTGATCTTTGGGCAAAAGAACGACCATTAAAGCACCCTATACTCAACGACCGTTCACCGAAGGCAACCAAGTGGGAGTGTACCCTAGGAGTGCGCATGTGCGATTGATTCAATTTCAAATTATTTATCTTTACACATGTTTAGGGTTATCTAACCGTTTTAAAATTAAACATACATTCTTGTCATGCATCCTAAATCATACATCTAACAGTTAAATATTGGCGGAATTTAAAATGCGGAAATTAAACTACGCTATTACAAGGCTTCGGGTATTTATATAGCCAAAAAAAACCCTTTGATATTAAAGCGATGAATGTAAATAAACGTCCTAATTTAAACTATTACAAACTGTGAGAAGATACAATAATTGGGATAAAAAATTAAATAAAGTGCGATGACAAATTAGATCGAATGCGAACTAGGGTTTTGACCCTTCTATCTTAATGAAAATAGAAAATGTTTTTGTTGTTTTTAATATTTTTTAAAGTAAAGAAATAGATTTCCTAAATTAAATGACATAATTTATTAGCGATTAAATTAATTAATTAAAATAATTAAAGCGACCTATTTTTGGTTTTTGGTTATTTTTAAGAAAGGAAAGAAAAATTAAATTTGGAATAAAACCTATTTGTTCTAATTAATTTTAATTATGTACAAAAAGAAATTAAAGTTATCTAAATTAACAAACCTAATTAAATTTTTTTTTTATAAAAATAAAATCTAGACCTAATTTATGAAAAGTAATATTTTTGTGATTTTTTTATAAAAAGAAAATAATTTGATTGGTTAGTAAATAAATAAATAAAATAATTAAATGAAATATAAAAATAAAAAGAAAAGGAAATGGGCCTGAAAATAGAAACTTGGGGAGGTGTGGATATCAGATTTTGGGCCCAAGAGATGGTGATCCACGTTGACTTTGTAATCCCATACCATGTGTTGACTCTGGTCTATTGTACTCCTCCAGTGGTGGCCTTTAGATTTGGCCATCTGGCAGGCTGAATGATGAGGACACATGATGGTCCTTAGGCTTGCAAATGCGCTGGATTATTTGAAAGAAATTAAGAAAAATAACAAACGTTGGAGGCAGGGGTCGAACCCCTGACCTCAAGTACTCCAACGCCTTAACACCTGCCTGGCTACCACTGGGCCATCTGTATTAGTTGTAATAAGATTACAAAACAATGAACAAATATTAAAAAGCCACGAAAAATCAATTTAGTGCACGAAATTTGAACAGGCCAGTGGAGGGGTGCCACGCATTCATCGTCAACCTTGGATCCGTTGGTAAAAGTGAAACAGCTTTACCTACGGACGTTTGTCCGTAGCTATTGACAGGGCTCGTTCCAAAATACTCCTTGAGCCATATAAATGACATCTAATTCCATGGTTCGACTCGTCTCGTCCTCCTGAACATGATGGTACCATTCATGCAGGCTAATTTTACCTGCAAGCAAAAACCCTAATTCGAAGCTACAAACCCTAACAATGGTGAACTCCAGTACAGGCCATATAAATGCAATTAAACAATACATACAGCTTGCATATGTTCCATGGATTAACAATATATGATTAATTCGTCCTAACAATGCCTATATCATGAGATTCAAATTCAAAAAAGAAGAGATGTCGTGATGGACTTACAGTGGGATTTAAGGCTTGAAAAGGCTTGCTTTGGATTGCTTTAGCTTGTTGAGGATCCCAGGAATCGATTGGGATAGCTGGAAGGCCTCGAGGATGCCTAGAAATAAGAATTCGAGTTTGCACTTTTTCTTGATTTTTCAAGTTTGTGTTCTTGATGTTGCGCCTCTTTCTAACCTAGTTTTAGGTCTGCCTCGCTTCTATATGTATAGAGGAGTGAATTAGGTTTGAAAACCTGGCCTCAATCCTCCTCCATCAATGAGTTTGATCTTGATTTGATTCATATTAAAATCTTTCCAAAATTGGCCTAAACTCAATCTTTTTGTCCACCCTAATGCCTTGCACGAGTTTGAATACTTGCTAACTGTAATTGAAACCTGAAACAAGCACAAAATCTCTTGCTTTCAATATTTTGGATTTTATATGATTTGTTTTGATTTAAATTGAATTAATTCAAATCAAAATCAAAATAAATAATAAAAATAAGATATTGACAAGTGGAAAATGTTAGAGCTCGTGGACTATGTTTCCAACTCAAAACAAGTGAAAAATATTGGGCCCATTTGGCAAAATTTGAAGTTTTAGTGATAGTTGACTTTTGGCAATTTTTTAAAAAGGGCCAACTTCACCAATGCATAACTTCCTCAATTTTGACTATTTTGGAGGAGTTCTTGGACTTTTTAGAAAGCTTGATATGTCCTCTAAGCAACCCGTTTGGTCTCATCTCAATTTGATATTCCATTCTCATGTATGAAGCTTTGACAAAAAAGGTGTTTCTATTGACTTTCCAAAATGACCTATAATGTCCAAATTCATAACTTCTTGTGAATGCATATTTTGAAATTGTGAGCTGAATATGGATTGTAGAGAATTGCATCCTATTCAAAATGAGTTTTGGATGGGTCATTTCTCATAAAGTATGAGAAAGTTATGCTTGGTCAAAGGTGAGTTGACTTTTCCTACAAAACCCTAATTTAGCCACTTTTGAGTCTTCATGAATTATGAGCAATCCTTGATGAATCATGATCAGCCATTGATCAAATTATGAAATATCCTTCAAAATGAGAATGTTGACTAAAAATCTTGAAGTTTGACTGTATGTGGGCCACAGTTACCTTTTGCCCTAGCATAGTCAATTTTTGGGCCTTTGAGCAATTGACTGAGCAAACTTTCTCTGCAAGGCTTGAAACTTGACATGGATGACCTTGAGAAAATATTAGGACATTGATGAGCATTTGGGATCACTTGGACTCAAGTATCTTGATGCAACATGTGTTAGAACAAAGTTTGAATCTACTACCCTATGTTTAAGTTTTGATGATAACAAAATGAAAAGATATAT
The DNA here is from genome assembly GCA_948472305.1 of Vicia faba. Lineage (NCBI taxonomy): Eukaryota > Viridiplantae > Streptophyta > Magnoliopsida > Fabales > Fabaceae > Vicia > Vicia faba. Next base: position 1,518,060,632 of record OX451738.1, read on the forward strand.
TATTTATATGATTCATGTATGAACTATTTGCTGCCTAAATTACTACGTTCTGATTTGCAGATACTCTGATAGGTATAAGCAAGATCACACCTAATCAGCATCAGAAATTTGGTTCTTGACATCAGCATCAGAAGTTGCTATATTAGAATACCAGAATCAGAAGATTAACTCACGTGTATGCTGAAGCCTGATGAACAGAACTGCGCTCAACACTCTGATAAATAAAACAACAGTTCATCAGCAGTTAAGCAGAGTCAGAATGAGCCAAGCCAGAACATGCATTAAGTAAGCAACGGTACTGTGCATTGAAAGAAAATTATTACCAACGGCCTCATTCCAGACAAGATCTGCTCGATAAGGAAAGTTTGTTATTAGCATTGAATCAAGAATATTGCTCCAACATTCAACAATCTCAGTGCTAAATAAACAAGACTATGAAGATTGAATTGGCTAATGCTCTCCAACTCTTTACACGCCTAAAAGCTGATCATAATCTTCCTTCTCTCAGTTTGCTAAACGCTACATATCCTCTTACTCAATTATTGTTTAGCAATCTAGTTTCTAAGCTTAAAGTTGTGTATACATCACAGTTGTGATACAGTTTTGTAGAAAACATTCACACACTTAGATTTATCTTCTTTGTAAGAAAGTGTTTCCTTGACAAACCGGGTTGTGGTTTGCATCAAGAAGGATTTAGCAGTTGTTAAAGCAGTTTGTAATATTCAGTTGAATATAGTGGATTAAGACCTCGTTGGAGAGAGGCGAAATCACCTTGACGGGTGGACTGGAGTTGTTTGAGATCAAACGAACCAGGATAAAAATATCCTGTTCATTGCATTGATTTTCAGTTTTACAATTCAACCCCTTCTTCTTGTGTTTTTCACTTCTTCAATTGGCATCAGAGCGCCTGGTTCTGAGCTAAAACACTTAACCGTGTCAGTACAAGATCCAGCGTCAGAAAAACACAATGGCAGGAAACTATTCTCACACCAGCAATGACAACCATGAGGACAGAGACAGATTCAGCGGCAAACCTCCAGTCTTTGATGGAGAAAACTTTGATTACTGGAAAGACAGAATTGAAAGCTTCTTTCTGGCACATGATGCTGATCTGTGGGATATGGTGACAGATGGATACACGCACCCTGTGAATGCAAGCGGTCAGAAGATTGATAGAAAAACAATGTCTGACCAACAAAAGCGTGACTTCAAGAATCACCACAAGGCCAGAACCATCCTCCTCAGCGCCATCTCCTATACTGAATATGAAAAGATCTCAAACAGAGACACAGCAAAGAACATTTTTGACTCTCTCAGAATGACGCATGAGGGCAACGTTCAGGTCAAAGAAACTAAAGCTCTGGCGCTCATTCAGAAGTATGAGGCGTTCAAAATGGAAGAATCTGAATCCATTGAAACAATGTTCTCAAGATTCCAGATTCTGGTAGCTGGTCTCAAAGTTCTGGACAAAGGATACTCCACTGCTGACCATGTCAAGAAAATCATCAGAAGTTTACCCAATCAGTGGAGACCAATGGTTACAGCTCTGAAGCTAGCTAAAGATCTCAACAAAATCACTCTGGAGGAACTTATCAGCTCCCTCAGAAGTCATGAGATAGATCTAGAAGCTGACGAGCCTCAGAAGCAAGGTAAGCCTTTAGCATTAAAATCTAACAAAAAATATGAGTCTAAAGTTTTGCAGGCAGTTGAAGAAACATCTGATGGATCCTCATCAGAAGAAGACGAACTCTCCCTCCTCTCCAGAAGAGTAAATCAACTGTGGAAGCAAAGACAAAGGAAGTTCAGGAATCCCAGAAGATCTGATCAGAATGAGTCTTCTTCCAGATACAGAAGGACAGATTCTTCCTCTGGATACAGAAGATCTGAAGGCTCCTCTAGTAGCAAAAATCCAAACACCAAGGACATCATCTGCTATGAGTGCAATGAGCAAGGACACTACAAGAGTGATTGCCCAAAGCTTCAGAGGGAAAATCCTAAAAAGAAGTTTGGAAGAGAGAAGAAGAAAAGTCTCATGGCTACATGGGATGACTCTGACTCGTCTGAAGCTGACTCGGAATCAGATGATGAGAGAGCCAACATAGCTCTCATGGCTAATATTTCAGAAGATAGTGAAGCTTCTGAATCAGACTCTGAATCAGACACTGAAGAGGTATTTCCTAACTTTGCTGTTAATTTTACCAAGGCTGAACTTGCTGAAAGCCTTAATGAGATTCTGGAAAGGTATCAGCAAATTAGAGTTAAATTCAGAGACCTGAAAAGGAATCTTGAATCTGGCTCTAATAAGACTGAGAGTCTCAAATTGGAGAATTCTGAGCTGAGAAATAAGATTTCAAAATTAGAAAATACTTTACAAAACTCTCAGAAGGAACCAATTTCTGAAACTCCCAGCAACGCTGATGAGATCATCAAGGAGTATGATCACAGTTTCCAGAAGTTCCTTGCTAAAAGCATAGATAAAAGCAAAATGGCTTCAATGATCTATGGAGTTAGCAGAAACGGCAGGAAAGGAATAGGATACCAAGGTAATGTTCCTACACCAAAGAATGTCATGGACTTAACTATTAAATTCACTCCTCTGAATTCACATTTTGTGTATGGTCACACACATGATATTAAATACACTAGCAGTAAGCACTCTGTGAAACCAAAATTCAACCAGAGTTTTGGTAAAACTAACAAATCAGGACCCAAGAAAATCTGGGTACCTAAGGATAAAATAATACATGTTGCAGATATCTTTAGCAGCAAGTCAGAAACACCAGTCATGGTACCTGGACTCTGGCTGCTCGCGACACATGACGGGAAGAAGGCATATGTTCCAAAGCCTGGAACTTAAGCCTGGAGGCCACGTTGGCTTTGGAGGCAATCAGAGGGGAAAGATAATTGGCTCTGGAACTGTAGGTAATGGAAATCTTCCCTCTATCAATAATGTTCTGCTAGTAAATGGATTAATGCATAATCTGTTATCCATAAGTCAATTAAGTGATAACGGTTATGATATAATCTTTAATCAAAAATCATGTAAAGTTGTTAGTCAGAAAGATGGGACTATCCTGTTTAATGGTAAGAGGAAAAACAACATTTACAAAATCAAACTTTCTGAACTAAAGAGTCAGAATGTAAAGTGCCTTCTGTCTGTTAACAACAAGCAGTGGATCTGGCACAGAAGATTGGGGCATGTTAGTATGAGAAGAATATCTCAGATTAACAAACTCAATCTGGTCAGAGGACTTCCTAATTTGAAATTCAATTCAGATGCTCTGTGTGAAGCATGTCAGAAAGGCAAGTTTGCAAAACCTTCTTTTAAATCTAAAAATGGTGTTTGTACCTCTAAGCCATTAGAACTTCTGCACATTAACTTATTTGGACCAGTTAAAACTGCTTCAGTCAGTGGCAAGAAGTATGGGTTAATAATCGTATATGCCTATAGCAGATGGACATGGGTAAAGTTCTTAAGACACAAGGACGAGTCACACTCTGTGTTTGTTTCCTTCTGTAACCAAGTTCAGAATGAAAAGGATCTTAGAATCGTTAAAGTCAGAAGTGATCATGGTGGAGAATTTGAAAACAAAGATTTTGAGTCATTCTTTAATGACAGAGGCATTCTGCATGATTTTTCTTATCCTAGAACTCCCCAAAAAAATGGAGTTGTAGAAAGAAAGAACAGAACATTGCAAGAAATGGCCAGAACCATGATCAATGAGACAAACGTTGCTAAGATCTTCTGGGCAGAGGCAATAAACACAGCGTGCTACATTCAGAATAGAATCTCAATAAGACCTATTCTGGAAAAGACTCCATATGAATTGTGGAAGAACAGAAAGCCCAACATTTCATATTTTCATCCATTTGGATGTACTTGCTTTATGTTAAATACACAATTATTTGATCAAGTTTGACTCTAAAGCACAGAAGGGTATTATGTTAGGATACTCTGAACGCTCAAGAGGGTACAGAGTATACAATACAGAAACACAGATTTTGGAAGAATCAATCAGTGTTCGTTTTGATGATAAGCTTGACTCTGAAAAGTCAAAGCAGAATGAAGTTTTTGCAGGTATGGAAATTGAATTTACAGGTTCTGAAGACAAGTCATCAGAAGCTCTCAACACAGACACTCCTTCAACGTCTGAAAGGAGCACTGCTAGCAATCCTACAACAGCTGTTGATCAACCTCCGAAGAGATTACCCAGAAGCAGCTTGGATCACCCAGAAGAGACTATCTTAGGAAGAAAGGAAGATCCAATCAGAACAAGAGCAAGCTTCAGAAACTCTGAAGAAACTCTCATGGGACTTGTGTCTCTGATTGAACCTTCTTCTATTGATGAAGCACTTCTGGATAATGACTGGATTCTGGCAATGCAAGAAGAGCTGAATCAATTCACCAGAAATGACGTATGGGATCTCGTTCCCAGACCAAAAGGATTCAACGTCATTGGAACAAGATGGGTGTTCAGAAACAAGCTAAATGAACAAGGTGAAGTCATCAGAAACAAGGCACGACTGGTTGCACAAGGTTATAGTCAGCAAGAGGGGATAGACTATACAGAAACCTTTACCCCAGTCGCCAGGTTAGAATCTATCAGACTTTTAATTTCATTTGCTGTTAATAGAGGCATCACTCTGTATCAGATGGATGTCAAAAGTGCATTCTTAAATGGTTATATAGAAGAAGAGGTTTATGTGCACCAACCCCCTAGTTTTGAAAATACAAAACATCCAGAACATGTTTTCAAACTAAATAAGTCACTATATGGTCTAAAACAAGCTCCTAGAGCTTGGTATGAAAGGCTAAGTAACTTTCTGTTAGAAAATGAATTCATCAGAGGGAAGGTGGACACTACCTTATTCTGTAAATCAGTTAAGAATGACATCTTAGTCTGTCAAATTTATGTTGATGATATTATTTTTGGTTCTACTAATCCTTCTCTTGGAAGAAAATTTGCTAAGTGTATGCAGGCAGAATTTGAGATGAGCCTCATGGGGGAACTGAAATTCTTTCTAGGAATTCAGATCAATCAACTTCCAGAGGGAACTTACATTCATCAGAACAAATACATCAGAGATCTTCTGAAGAAATTTGACCTCTCAGAATGTAAGCCATCAAAGATTCCAATGCATCCCACGTGCATTCTGGAAAGAGAAGAGGTAAGCAAAAATGTAGAACAGAAAGTCTACAGAGGTATGATTGGTTCTCTCCTCTATCTGACTGCTTCAAGACCTGATATATTATTCAGTGTTTGTATTTGTGCTAGATTCCAATCAGATCCTAGAGAATCTCACTTAACAGCTGTTAAGCGAATTTTCAAGTATCTGAAAGGTACTACTAATCTGGGTTTGTTTTATAGAAAATCTAGTGATTACAGTTTAGTAGGCTACTGCGATGCTGACTTTGCTGGAGACAGAGTGGAGCGTAAAAGTACTTCTGGAAGCTGCCAGTTTCTGGGAGAAAACCTGATCTCTTGGTCCAGCAAAAGGCAATCAACAATTGCGCTATCAACAGCAGAAGCTGAGTACATAGCAGCAGCAGGGTGTAGCACACAAATGCTCTGGATGAAAAGTCAGCTTGAAGACTTCCAGATTTTTGAGAGTAACATTCCTATACTCTGTGATAATACTTCTGCTATTTGCTTAAGTAAGAATCCCATTTTACATTCTAGAGCTAAGCATATAGAAATAAAACATCACTTCATTAGGGACTATATTCAGAAAGGAATTTTGAATTTTAAATTTATAGATACAGACCATCAATGGGCTGATATCTTCACTAAACCCCTTTCTGAAGATAGGTTTAATTTCATTCTGAAACATCTCAGCATGAAAATCTGCCCAGAGTGAAAATGTTTTAATTCCATATATTTATCTTCAGAATGTATCTGTTTTTCTGTGAACTTCTGATCAATCTCTTTTCAGAAAGATAGAACATGCAGATTGTATCAGATGCAAGTCTAAAGATCTGAGAGTCTAAGCTCAAAGACAGACGTGCTGATCACTACATCAAACAAATGTCATCCAATCATCAGCAAATCTCTGAAGCAGAACGCGTGCACGCTTCTGAGAAGGCAAAACGCTGATTGGGTGCATTGAGACACATGTCTGGTAACCGTTTTTAAGTATCTTTCTCAAATCCCCCAAAATCAGCAAGCATTTAATAAAAGTAATCATGCTTTTAAAACGTAATCATGATTTTATTTCTCTCTCTTAAAAATGTTTACAATTTCAAAATATTATGAACCCTATTTAAACACGTTAACCTCTCATTTTCATCATTTACAGTTTCTCACTATTTCTCAAGCATTCTCTGCATTTTTCTGTGTTCATCTCTCTCAAACCCTTTTTCTCAGCTTTTCGTCTCAAAATCTTTTAGTGTGAACATGGCAACCTCCAGCAGTGCTTCTGCAGGTTCTCAGAAGAAAGCATCATCTGAACAATATCAAGTGCCATTCAGAACACTCCTCACTCCTGTGAAGAATCTTGAAGTGTTATCTGAATTGATCATTGATTTTGGAAGCTTGAAGGAAAACGGTTTTGACCTAACAGAAGAAGTTAGGGCACAGAAATGGGAAAGGTATTTTGACAGGTTGGTTGGACCAACATTCCCTATGTTAGTGAAGGAGTTCTGGATTCATGCGACGGCTTCAACGCATCAAGTCACCTCCTACATCATGGGGAAGAAGATTGTGATCACTGAGGATCACATAGCAAGGTTAATAGGCTACAGTGGCGGTGGCGTCCGCTGTATTGATATGGCTGAGAGATGTGATGACGTGGGCGTCATAGCTGAAAGGATTTTCACCCATGGGGTACCCAGCAGCAAGATCAAAGATCTGAAGGATCATCAGAGTTTGGGCGAAGATAATTCTGGGGTGCTTCAACCATAGGAAGCCAACTAGTTCCCCTGATTACATAAATGTGGATCAGCAGTTTCTGATCTACTTTATTAATCAGAAGATAAAAATCAACTTCGCTCATCTTCTGTTCAACCACCTCAGAACAAGCGTGAAGGAAACCAGGGAAGAAGAAAGAACAAAGAGGGATTGGATACCCTTTGGAAGGTTGATATCAGACATTCTGACAGAGAATAGGCTGATAGAGCATCTGATAGAAGCTCAAGAGTTAAGCACCATTGAACCAACAGTTGGGAAGCCTCTGAATGCGAAGAACTTGAAGAAAATGAAGTTGATAGAGAATATCAAAAAGGAACCCAGCGCTACTCCTATTGCTGATATCACCAGCAGAAGAGTTCCACTGAGTGACTTTCCTTTATTCTCTCAGATAGAATCCAAGCCAGTGGTAGTTCTCAGATATATGGACGCGTGTAAAGCTGATGGTACAGATCCAAATCTGAAGATCAAAGATCTGCATCAACCTCAACCAGAAGTGACTCTGAAGAAGACGAAGAAAAGGAAGGCACCTTCAAAAGGATCATCCCAGCAGACACCCAAGAAAAGAGGTAATTTATCTGCTGCTTCTGTTTTAAATTCTTCTACTATTCCAGCATCTATTCCACCTCCAACCTCTCATAGAATCTCAATCCCCATCCCAACAATAGATGAAACTGAACCAGAAGATGACCCTTCTGAGGCACTACAACTCAGAAGACCCAGAACCAAACATCCCAAACCAACAATATCAACAACATCAGCAATTGACAAAGTGATGTCTGACATTGATCAACACACTTCTGATCACTCCTCCAATCCAAACTCTGAACCACAAATTATCCCTCCTCCACAACCAGAACAACAACAATCTGCTGAAGAACCAGAACAACAACAACCTCTCTCATCCATTCCAGAAGAACCTCTCATCCCTGAACAACCAGAAATTCCAACAACTTCTCCACAACCAGCAATTCCGTCTCCCTCTCCTCAACCTGAGTTTCATCACTCTGAAACTCCTTCTCCTCCACCTTCTGAACCTCATTCACCTCAACCATCACTTAGGAAATCCAGCTGCCATGTGGAACAACAGTCACAATGGCCTAGCTGCCATCCTCATCAGAATCTACACCACCAAACACTCCAAAAACACCAAACAGTCCAATCATAATTTCTGATTCTCCCACTCCATCTCCAAAACAAACAGTTGCCAAGAAAACCACCGAAAACCCCAGCAGGACCTTCATAGACTTAACAATCTTTGACCGTCTTGCTGAACTGAAACATAAAATAGCCATCCCAAAACCAAAACAACCAGATGTTGGCTCTGGTATTATGAATTTTGAAACAGGTATGGAGCAGTAGATTGCTTCTCTGAAGCAAGCCTGTCCTGGAATTATTGACCCAGCTGCCTCTGACCAGCTCTGGTCACAATTCAGAATTTGGGTACGTGCTGAAGCCCTCAAGTTGCAGGATATCAACTATGAGCAGGCACAACAGAACTTCAGCAAGCTGCTGAAGGAAGTTGAAAGTCAGCTGCCTCAGGAAGTCGTGCTCCCTCTGGATAGTGAGCCTTGGTCTGAGAAACAGCTAGCTTCAAAGGTGCAACCAGAAGAAGACAAGACCATTCAAGCTGAAGCAAGTCAAGCAGAAGATGTTGCAGAAAGCTCTCAGAAGCTTCCTGCTTCTGATGTTTCTCAAGCTGCCTTGGACAGGCAGACTCTGGAAGAGCTGAAGCTGAATGACATGCGTCTACAGCAGAGGATGGATGAAAACGACCAGAAGATGAAAGAAAGAATGGATGTGCAGGATAGCAAGATTGACACTGTTGTCAGCATGGTACACAAGCAGAATGAGACTGCTGATCAGATCAAAGCCATGCTGGAGAACCTGTTCACACGCTTTCCTCCCTAACCTTAGTTTTTTCATTCATGTCATTTTCATGTTTTCCTTGATTATCTGATGTACTGCTTTAATATGTTTTGTCTGATTCTAAACCTTTTAATATGACAAGTTTTTCTGATCTTAATTGTTTTAGCACATCACCTACACTTTTTGATTGCTGACAAAAAGGGGGAGAACAAGAATGATATTTTAAACAATAACGGATTACTAAGACAGAAATTCTCGAACATTCTAACTCTGTTATACTTGAATATGTTTTCTGTTTTGCTTAAGTCTACAGGTACAAGAAAGCACCATGATACCCTGAAGACTAAAGCTCTGAAACTCTGACCCGCTCTGATACTCTGACCCAAAGCAAAGCTCTGACAAGAAAAGCTCTGACACGCTGATCTGAAGCTCTGCTCTGATATGCTGATCTAAAGCTTCTGATACTCAAAGACTCTGATACTCTGATGTTCAAAGAAAGGCAAAAAGATCTGATTCTGAAGAACTCTTGGAATCAAAAAGGGAAGCAATAAACTCAGGGGGAGTATCTCTCAACTCTTATCCCTTATCCTTGATAACCTCTTACTCTGATACATCTCTCTGATACCTTTTCACGTTATTTTCAATTAAAAATATCCAGTTTTTGTCATCATCAAAAAGGGGGAGATTGTTAGAACAAAGTTTGAATCTACTACCCTATGTTTAAGTTTTGATGATAACAAAATGAAAAGATATATTATTTATATGATTCATGTATGAACTATTTGCTGCCTAAATTACTACGTTCTGATTTGCAGATACTCTGATAGGTATAAGCAAGATCACACTTAATCAGCATCAGAAATTTGGTTCTTGACATCAGCATCAGAAGTTGCTATATCAGAATACCAGAATCAGAAGATTAACTCACGTGTATGCTGAAGCCTGATGAACAGAACTGCGCTCAACACTCTGATAAATAAAACAACAGTTCATCAGCAGTTAAGCAGAGTCAGAATGAGCCAAGCCAGAACATGCATTAAGTAAGCAACGGTATTGTGCATTGAAAGCAAATTATTACCAACAGCCTCATTCCAGACAAGATCTGCACGATAAGGAAAGTTTGTTATTAGCATTGAATCAAGAATATTGCTCCAACGTTCAACAATCTCAGTGCTATATAAACAAGACTATGAAGATTGAATTGGCTAATGCTCTCCAACTCTTTACACGCCTAAAAGCTGATCATAATCTTCCTTCTCTCAGTTTGCTAAATGCTACATATCCTCTTACTCAATTATTGTTTAGCAATCTAGTTTCTAAGCTTAAAGTTGTGTATACATCACAGTTGTGATACAGTTTTGTAGAAAACATTCACACACTTAGATTTATCTTCTTTGTAAGAAAGTGTTTCCTTGATAAACCGGGTTGTGGTTTGCATCAAGAAGGCTTTAGCAGTTGTTAAAGAAGTTTGTAATATTCAGTTGAATATAGTGGATTAAGACCTCGTTGGAGAGAGGCGAAATCACCTTGACGGGTGGACTGGAGTAGTTTGAGATCAAACGAACCAGGATAAAAATATCTTGTTCATTGCATTGATTTTCAGTTTTACAATTCAACCCCCCCTTCTTGTGTTTTTCACTTCATCAACATGAAACCCTAATTTGAGGTAGACTGCCTTAGGAGAGAGCTTGTCTGGCCAACTCTTGGACTACCTTGAGCAACTTGGGGATCTTTCTTGAAATGTTTTGATAAATATGGGAGGGAAAATTTTGGGGTAGAACACAAATCATTTCCTGCCACGCCACCTTTCTTCTTCCTCCCTCCGTTGGCAAAAGTCCAAACTTTTACCTACGGACAAAGTCTGTAGCTATAGCCCTATTTCATTCAACTATTGCACACACACATGATAAATCAATTATAAGGGTACCAATCTACTCGTCTCAACCTTACGAGTGTTATGGTACCTCAATCGTGGCCCAATTTTCCCTGTATAGCAAAGCCCCAAAACCATCTCAGAAACCCTAACAATGGCATCCACACACATGGCTTCCAAAAATGCAATTAAACGATACTGTTAGCTTGCAAACATGATAAGGATTACAAATATATCATTTAAACAGGATAAAGATGCAAGAATGAATGAATACGATTTTGAAAAAATTAATAAACCATGAGGGTTGTGGAGATGGATTCTGGGCAAATCAAGGCTTGATTATGATCAGGTTAGCTCCAGGAGATGGTTGGGAATCGATTGCTAGCCTTGGAATTGTGTAAATCATCCTCTAACTTGCAATTTGATCCAGCACTATTTAGTGATTTTTGTGAGCTTTCTCTCATCTTCTCACGCCTCCAAATCTTGTTCTTTTGGTCTTCCAATGTTCTATATGTACTCTTGAGTGAATTAGGTTTACAAATTTGCTTCAAATCTTCTCCAATAATGATCATTGATCATGATTTGATTCTCATGTAAATCTTTCCAAATCAAGCCAAAATCCAATCTTTTTGTGTACAAACAAGCCTTGCACGATTTGATCTCATTTCCAACTATTCATGGACCTGAAATATGCACAAAATCTCAAGGTTTAAATGATTTTTGATATTTTCATTACTTATTATTGATTTTATTTGATTTAAATGAAATAAAATCAAGATAAATAATAAAAAATAAAAGAATGACAAGTGGAAGGGCTCATGGGTCGTGGACCAAGTTACAAACTCAATACAAGCACAAAAAGTAGGGGCCATTTGACAAAAATTGCAATTTTAGCCACTTTTGAATTTTGGCAATTTTGCAAAAAAAGGTCAACTTCACCAATGTATAACTTCCTCAACTTTGACCCTAGAGATATATTCTTGGACTTTTTAGAAAGCTCAATATGTCCTATAAGCAACCTTTTTAGTCTCATCTCAATTGAGTCTTCCATGTTCATGTATGAAGCTTTGACAAAAAATGTGTTTTTGTTGACTTTTCAAAATGACCTATAATGTCAAAATTCATAACTTCTTGTGAGTTCATATTTTTAACTTGGGAGCTGAAGATGAATTTTAGGGAATCACGTCCTCTTCAAAATGAGCTTTGGATGGGTCATCTCTGATAAAGTATGAGAAAGTTATGCTTGGTCAAAGTTGAGTTGACTTTTCCTATAAAACCCTAATTTGGCAATTTTTGGGTTTTGATGAATTGTGAGAAATCCTTGAGGAATCATGATCAACCATTTATCAAATGATGAATAATACTTCAAAATGAGAATGTTGACCAAAAATATTGAAGTTTGACTGTATGTGGGCCACAGTTGATTTTAACCCTAGCATAGTCGATTTTTTGGCTTTTGAGCAATTGACTGAGCAAACTTTCTCTGCAAGGCTTGAAACTAGACATGGATGATCTTGAGAACATATTAGGACAATAGTGAGCATTTGATACCCTTTGGACTTAAGCATCTTGATGCAAACTGAAACCCTAATTTGAGATAGACTACTTTAGGAGAGGGTTTGTCTAGTCAGCCCTTGGGCTACCTTGAGCAATTTGAGGACCTCACTTGACATGTATTGAAAAATATGGGAGGGAAAATTTTGGGGTACAACATTTTCCCCTGTTCAATCTTCTTAAATATGAGGATGTAGATTGGCTTGTCTGCCTTTCGTGATCCGAGGGTGGAAGATGATTGAACACTAGAGTGCCCAGAAATTTGCACTCACATGAAGTGGTATCCGTCTTACGATGTCGGGAATGGGCTTATAGATGCAATTTGGAAGTTGAAGTCGGAAGATGGGCTTAGAGATTCCATTTGGAAGTTGAAGTCGGAAGATGGGCTTAAAGATGCCATCAGAAGAAGTGTCGATCGCATAAGAGATTCCTTTGCAAGAACCTGTATATCCGTCGTTGAGGAGGACTACACCGGGAAATGCTGGTCTCTGTCGTGGTAGAAGTAGAATTGTAGGAGCTTCAGTCGTCCGTTATTCTACTAGGGAATCATCTCTTGGTTGAAGAGGTGAAAATGAACTGATATCTGGTCGTGCTCCAGGATTTACAGCGTTTTGCTGAGGAAAATAAGACCGACTGCTATCTGGTCGATTCCAAGCTTCACAGTGACTTACTGGGGTGATGAGATTAAACTTCCTATCTAGTCGTTCTCCAGGCTTCACAATTTCTCAATTCTTATTTGGTCGTAATCCAGGCTTCAGAAGGAATTAAGTTGTTATCCGGTCGCCTCCGGGCTTCAACTTGAATTCAAAGCCCACTATCATCCGGTCGATTCCGGGCTTCTTAGTAATTGGCCAAGTAAACTGCTATTTGGTCGAAATACAAGCTTCACAATGTCTCATACTGTTATCTGGTCGGGTCCAGGCTTTAGTGTCTTTTGCTGTTATCTGGTCGAGTCCAGGCTTCACATCGTCCTATACCATTATCTGGTCGATTCCAGGCTTTACGGTATTTAGAGAAATCAAGATATTATCTGGTCAAATCTGGGCTTCATAACTTGTATTAAAGATATACCACTATCTGGTCGATTCCAGGCTTCATAGTATTCTTTGCTATTATCTGGTCGAGTCCAGGCTTCACAGCGTCTTATACCATTATCTGGTCGATTCCAGGCTTTACAGTATTTGGAGAAATCAAGATATTATCTTGTTGAATCCGGGCTTCATAGCTTGAATTTAAGATGTACAACTATCTTGTCGATTCCAGGCTTCATGGTGCTTTGTAGAGATCAAGATACTATCCGGTCGAATCCGGGCTTCATAGCTTGAATTTAAGATGTACCACCATCTGGTTTATTCTAGGCTTCATGGTGCTTTGTAGAGATCAAGATACTATCCGGTCGAATCCGGGCTTCATAGCTTGAATTTAAGATGTACCACTATCTGGTCGATTCTAGGCTTCATGGTGCTTTGTAGAGATCAAGATACTATCCGGTCGAATCCGGGCTTCATAGCTTAAATTTAAGATGTACCACTATCTGGTCAATTCTAGGCTCCGTGGTGCTTTGTACTGCTATCTGGTCGATTCCAGGCTTCACGGTAATTTGCTGGGAACTCAACTATTTTCCGGTCGATTTCCGGGCTTCATAGTATGATGGAGAAAAAATCAAGATATTATTCGGTCGAATCAGGGCTTCATAACTTGAACGGGAATTAAAATCTTAGCATTGATTTGACTGAACCAGAGAGCTTGTGAGAATTTGATTGTATCTTTCCCTGAAAGGTAAAGAGTTAGTCGTATGTAATGTCATTAGGTATGCCATGTATTGAGTAATGATGTTCTCAAAATAAATGAGATTGTGTTGTATGATGCATATGCATATGCCATGATGTATGGATATGCAATGTTCTTGTGATGTTCTCTAGCTGGGAAGAATAAATCCCGGATTGTTGTTGAAGAGTTCAAAGAGTTGAGTTCTTCGCGCTCGCTGGAGAAAACGACCGAAGATGAATTGAGAATAAATTGTCGGGAGAATAGCCCTGCTGGAGAATGAATTGGCGAGAGAATGACTTTGTGGGGAAGAGAGATACTCTGCTAGAAGATCTGTTGATTTGGAGAAATAACCTTGGTTAGGGATGAATTATTGTTGCTGGTGATGATGAACTCTGTCGGGGATTGAGTTTCTGCTTGTGGAAGAAATAAACTCCACTAGGGATAATCTTCTAGTGCTGGTGATAGATAAACTCTGCTTGGGGAGAATTTTGCCGACTCATTCGCGATTATGAACTTCGGCTGGGGAGAGCTAACACCACTGTCTTTGGATGTCTTTTAACTCTGTGGAGAGTGTATGCACCTTTAGTCATATTCTCAAGCTGGCTTTATCCCAGTACCTGGTGGGTAGCGCAACTGTAAGGTTTGGACATTTCTTGTTTGCCCCTATTCCTGGAATTACGAGCAATTGTCTCTTGTTTCGCATGTAAATGTTTATGAGCAGCAATTATTTTCAAATGCATATATAAAAAATGAATCATTGGACGTTCTTGCAAAACAAAACAGAAAAAGAAAAACAATTTTTGAAATTTATTGTAAAATGAATTGTATTGATCCTTGAAGTTAGCCTATAATAGGCGTTTTGTACAAGAGGTTGATGTCCTAGTAAGAGAACGCCGCCGAAAGATAGAAATTATTCAATTTGTGAAAAAGAAAAACAACTATGTGAACAATCCCATTGGGTTCCAACTCTGTTATTTCCTTTATATCTTCGAGCATCTCATCACTTTGCTACTTGGTTGAAGGTAGATCAGATTGATTGGCACCGTCTGAGCTTGATAGTCGATATCGAAATCTGGTTGCAAGGTGATCCAGTGAGACATAGTGTTACACTTTTATCCCTAATTTTTTCATGGACCGCCCTTTCGGGTTTTCACTCCACCGGGATACCCTTTTTTTCCCAAGCCGCCTTTTCAGGTTTTCGACTTGCCTGGTGTAAAGTTTCTTTCCATTTTCATCCCTTACTTTTGCCAGAACCCTTTTGGTTCACCGGGAAGCCCTTATTTTTGCCTAGGCCAGTCAACCTAGCGGGTCTTTGATCATGCGTAGTATTTTTTCACTATGTCTGCATTGACGGGGTGAGGAAGGTCGTCACCATCCATGGTGGTTAGAATCATGGCTCCTCCTGAGAAGATGTTCTTAACCACAAATGGCCCTTCATAAGTGGGGGTCCATTTGCCCCTGGGATCACCTTGCGGCAGTATGATGCGTTTGATCACTAGATCCCCGACTTGATACTCTTGGCGTTTGACTTTCTTGTTAAAAGCCTTGATTATCCGCTTTTGATACGTCTGGCCATGACAAATAGCAGTAAGTCTGTTTTCATCGATTAAGTTCAGCTGATCAAGCCAGGTTTGGATCTAGTCGTCTTTGCTCAAACCCGCATCCTTCATAATCCGGAGAGAGGGTATCTGGACCTCAATGGGTAGGACTGCCTCCATGCCATATACCAAAGAGTAGGGAGTTGCCCCTGTTGACGTCCGTGCTGAGGTACGGTACCCATGAAGAGCGAATGGTAACATCTCGTGCCAGTCTTTGTATGTTATCGTCATCTTCTTCACGATTTTATTGATGTTCTTATTAGCTGCTTCAACAGCCCCATTCATCTTCGGTCGGTAGGGAGAAGAGTTATGATGATGTATCCTGAACTGTTTACAGAGCTCGGTGATCATTGTATTATTGAGATTTGTACCATTGTCCGTAATGATTCTCTCTGGTACACCATATCGACATATCAGATTGTGTCGGATAAAGCGTGCCACGACGTTCTTGGTTATTGTAGCAAAAGAAGCTGCCTCAACCCACTTCGTAAAATAATCAATTGCTACCAGAATGAAGCGATGTCCGCTGGATGCAGTAGGTCTGATTTCTCCGATCATGTCGATGCCCCACTGTTGTACCCCAAAATTTGCCCTCCCATATTCTTCAAGATTTGTCAAGATCAATCTTCAAATGGATCAAGGGGTTGCACAGTCAAACATCCTCCTAAGCCAGTCAAAATTAGGGTTTTGGTTCCTTCAACGAATTTGAGGTTTTCAATGGTCCAATCAAGTCCCATAGGCCTATACATGTTGTCAAGCATCTACATGTCAAGTCTCAAAACTCACAACATCAAGTTGCACAGTCAAAAGCCCTAATTGATTCACAAACAACTATAGGGGTAAAATGGTTATTTTACAGTCAAAAGTCAAAAATTTTGGTCAACATCTTATTTTGAGCACACAATCATCATTTGATCAAGTCTTGATCATGATTCCACAAGAATGGCTCAAAAATCATCAAGATGCAAAAGTTACTATTTTGGACAGCTGAAAAGTCAACTGTAACTTGACCAAGGCATAACTTTTTCATGTTTCATCAGAAAAATCCCATCCAATGCTCATTTTGAAGGGGATGACATTTCCTACAACTCATCTTCACATTCCAAGTCCAATAAATGCTCTCACAAAAAGTTATCAATTTCTACATTATAGGTCAATTTCAAAAGTCAACAAAAAGGCACTTTAAGTCAAAGACCATAACTTGAGATTGGTAAATCAAAATGACATGGGACCAAAGGCATTGGTTAGAGGACTCCAAGACCTTTCCAAAATATCCAAGAACATGTTCATAGGATCAAAATTGAGCAATATATGCATTGGAGAAGTTGGGAAATGTTTGGGAATTTGCAAAAGTCAACTTTACCCAAAACACTTCATTTTTGCTAATGGGCCTCAAATTCCTTCTTGAAACTTTGTCCAAGGCCTATGCACGACCCATTAAGATTATTTGAATTATTTTCTTATTTTTATTAATTATTTGGATTTTTAATTGATTATTAATTCATTTAATTAATTTAATTGTAGGAAAATACCAAGATATGGTTTTCAAATCTTTTTGTGATGCAAATAAACTCAACACATGCTGAAGATTTCATGTATCAATCAAGGGGACCAAAATATCCAATTTTAGCAAGTTTTGTCAATCAAAAATGTGCAAAAAGATTTGATTGAAATCAAAAATTGAAAACATTATTTCATGGATTCTTGGACAAAGATTAAACCCTAATTCCATCCTACTACATATACTGAGGCTAACCCTAGTGCTGGACACGTGCAAACCTGCTGCAGAAGCCATAACCATATTGAGTTTTTTTCAAGAAAATTGCAAAATTGTTTTCTCACTTCCAAGCCAATTCAAAGCCCTTTCTTGATTCAAACACCTTGCTGGGACACTCAGGAACGCATTGCACTCAAAATCAAGTGTTAACACTCAAGGAATCCTAAGAACAGTCGTACGGTTTGCCCATTCTTTTTCATAATCTTAACTCATGATTTGTGCATAATTAACATGTTCTAACCCTTGATTTGCATTGCTTGAGTTCATACAAAGCTTTTGGTATAGGTTAATTGGACTGAGATACCTTGAAACGGAAATCACCATTAATGGATTCTAGGGTTTCCAAGCTTCAAAATTAGGGGTTTGCTATTGAGGAAAAATTGGACCTTCTTAGACCTATGGTTGAATTCGTCAAGGCCAGACGAATCCAACCCAACCCTCGCGAACAATTTCTGTTCATCACACGCTTGTTCGCTATTTTTCCTCAGACCATATTGTGGGGGTTAAAAACCCCCGCTATTTGTTTTGTTTTGTGCAGGTTAAAGCGAAGAAGACGAGACGTGGAGACACGGGAGTAGTCCGTTCAAATAAGGGTGCGCGTGTTTTGCTTTATTGCATCATTGTTTGTTTTCTTAATATATTATTTATTGATCATTGTATTAACAAAAGCAAGTAGGTGGTTGAGTTGGTGGAAAGCGCGTCAAATAACCATTGGGACCTCGGTTCAATTCCCAGGTCCCCCAAACGCTTGTTAATATTTTTTCAAACATATTCATATGCAGCGCTTGTCAAGAATTCCATCATACACCTCACAGATCAGCATTCCAAGTGTCTCAACAGACAGATCCGAAGGCCAAAGGATGATCCTCACCCTGATCCTCAGTCAACGCTGGTGCAGTTGATTGCAAAAGTCAAAAAGGCTTGATTCTTAATGGGCCAAATTGCTTCTTCAAACCTCCACATTGGGCCAGCATACCCCCCTGGTTCTTTCATATTTTCTTTTGTTTTCTTTTTTTCTTTTTTTTATTTTCTTTTAACCAATTATTTTTATTAACTCTTATTAATTATTACTATTAATTCATAAATTAATTATTTTTCATATTAAATTCAGAAACTTGAAATACTAAATATTTTTATTATTTATTAAATTCACTATTAATTATCTTTGTAAATAAATGTAAATTAAATAATTTAGTTAATTTAGGTTTAATTTTAATCTTTTCATAATAAATAAAATCAACTTAGAACTAGGGTTTTCTTGACTTTTAATTTCTTTTCTTTTTATTTTCATTAAAACTTAAAAAATATAAAAAACATTTTTTTCTTTAGTTAATTAATTAATTAGTTATTAGGTTTAATATTTAATTTAATTGCAAAAAAGGACAATTTTCTTTCTTTATTTCTCAAAAGGGTCAAAACCCTAAGGACGTCCCGATTAAATTTCTATTCGCGCATTATCATTATTTTTTATTATATTTGATGTAACTGTTTCCGAGAATGTAATAGTTAATTAGGGTTTTATTGCTTTCTTTACTTTCCGCATTTATTTTCCAAAACGGGTTATGTTTTTGGCGATGTATAGACCCGCGCCTTGTAATAGCGTAGCTTTACCTTTCCGCACTTTATTATCTGCACTCTTAACTGTTAATATGCATGAAAGACTTGTATGACAAATAAAATCAATTCGTAGCTCACAAATAACATGTACAAGACAATTTATTTGAAAAACAACACACATGCACATGCCACTCCTAGGGTACGCCTCACTCGTTGCCTCGAACGTGGTCGTCAAGTATAGGGTGTTTTAGAGGTCGCCCTCCTGTCTAAGATCCAGTTGCCTCGAAACGGTTGCCTCGGATAAAAAGGATCTAGGACATTAGGGTTACTGCTAAGGCGTCCTACCATTGCTTCGGTGACCACATTGTCCCGATAATCGAATTAACCCGAATAACTCCAACGATGGTGCTACCTACCTTTCAATGGTGGGATAGCACTATCTAAAGGACTCTTACACAGCCTAATTCCTTAGAGTAGGTAGATTTCTCATGGGTACTTGCTCTCTCAAAACAAACAAAACATCTTTTCACACTGACACTTTCAAAAAGTTTTCAAATAAATTTTTCATACACTCTTGAGGACAGATACAAGAGTTACTTAGAAATTTTTCAAATGAAACTTTTTTTCAAAACCCACAAACACAAGAAAAGAAAACATTTTTGAAAACATAGTGAGCAAGTACCTAAGAGCCCGTGTATAACCACGGATAGAAAGGGTGCTAACACCTTCCCTTTCTATAAATCTACCTCCCGAACCGAGAGACATCTCAAAGAAGGAATTTTGATGTGCTTTTGTCCTTTCCATGTTGGAGAACATAAAAGACGGTGGCGACTCTTGCTTACCGCGACATTTCGCGAACCAGCTTAAAAAACAGTCAGTTATATTTCCACCGGTCACAGAACTGGCGACTCTGTTGGGGACACTTATAAAAGTGAGGTGTACCTTAGGATTAGACCACTCTTATGTTTTCAATTGCCTATTTTGATTGCTTTAATATTGTGGGCCTGTTTTGGGAGTTTCATAGATCCTAACCCGGATCTGGGGGATACCTTTTAGGTAGCAACAAACTGTGAGGGAACTGTGTGGGGTATACCGACACAGTTGAAGCAGTTGCTACGTTGATGTGGCACTTTGGTGAGTACCGGTAACCCTTGAGTCAAGTCAAGGAGAGTACGGGGCCTCCGCGTGGTGTCGTGAAGCATCAACTGACCTTAGGAACCTTACTTGACCATCCTGGCCTCTTTAGGGTAGTGAGATGACCGACTTTGGTGCAGTCCGAAGTTGGTAGATACTCGATACTATGCTCATTGAGGGTTGTTTTCTTGGAATATTTTGATCGCCAGTTCAGTGGCTAAATCAAAACAATGAACACAGAAAATAACCCAATGATATTGAGCTCCTTAGAACCCGGTTACTTTTGATAGGACAGGTTTTGAGCCCACCAACTTCAAGAGGGTAGTACCCAGACCTCATGCTGGCCTAAACTCTAAGGGCTGTCTTGTGTGACTTGTGTGCCTTCAAACTTGACTACTTGCATGCTTGTTATCTGACACTTGAGTTTCTTGCAGGTTTTGTTTACAGTCCTTAATCTGGACTCATAACAGGGTTTACCTACATTACTCCACGCATAGCATAACATCATACCATCATACCATTGCATACATCCTACATAAGGACTAATCCATTTCAAGGATCTCAAGGGCTTGTGATGCAGGTCATGACGAATCAAAATGTCTAGCAAGGGGCAAAGGGGATTTATTTTCCTCTAGCCAGGTTGATGACTTGAGTCAGGGGCTATGACCCACTCGATATGGTGAGCCTTGACTCTTGAAGAAAGACTCTCAACAACATGAAGTTCCCTCAATCAAGCTACCAGATTCTAACAATTTTCTTGTTTACCCCGCGAGGTCCTTGAAAACATTGCATGCATATCATACACATCATTGCATAACAGGTACCCTTATTACAGGTCACTTACCTCCTTCGCTGTTTATTTCAGCAATCATCATGAATCCTGAATCATCCAATGAACAAGCTATCAAGGCCCTCCAGGCCCAGAATGCCCAGTTCCAGGAGTTGGTTATGAGCCTAGCCCAGGGTCAACAGGATTTGAAGACTCTGCTCTTGAAGAAGAAGAAGAAGAAGAGGACTGTGTTGTTCAACCCTAAACGCAAATCTGGGAATGGATCACAAAATGAAGCTGAGCTGACTACCCCATCTGTTGGGAAAGACAGTCCCCAAGAGAGAGAGGTTCCTAGTCTAGTGGTCTCTAACAACGAGACCGATTACAATGATGAACAGTACCCTCCAGCTGAGGACAGGTACAAACAGCTAGAAGACCGGCTAAGTGCTATGGAGATACAGAAAGTGCCCGGCCTGGACTTCGAAGATCTAGGTCTATCTTCTGGGGTGGTGATCCCACACAAGTTCAAGGCACCTGCTTTTGCAAAGTACGACGGGGCTTCTTGTCCTAAGCTGCATCTCATATCCTATGTAAGGAAGATCCAACCTTACACTGTTGACAAGAATCTATGGATCCATTTCTTCCAGGAAAGTCTTTCAGGGACTCAACTCGAATGGTTCTATCAACTGGATGGAGCCAGTATTCGTAACTGGGAGGACTTGGCTACTACATTCTACAAGCAGTATCAGTACAATTCCGACCTTGCTCCTACGCGTACCCAACTCCAGGGTATGTCGCTAGGGACGGGAGAAGGTTTTAAGGAGTACGCGCAAAAGTGGAGAGACCTTGCTGGAAGGGTGCAACCACCTCTGACCGACCGTGAGCTCGTTGATATGTTCCTGGGGACCCTGTCTGGTCCGTTCTTCCACCATCTGATTGGTAATTCTTCTGCTGGGTTTACAGATCTGATTTTGACCGGGGAGAGGATTGAAGCTGGTATCAAGGCTGGAAAGATTCAAGAAGCTGCACCTTTGGATGCTCAAAAAAAGCCTTACAGTGGGAAAAAAGAGTCCAACGCTGTGCATGGTAAAAAGAGCCGTCATGATCAACATGTAGGGGCAACCCAGATCTCTAATCCTATGCCTGCTCAACAAAGACAGGGGCAGCAACGTAAGGAGGTCGCACCCAAATGACAGTTCACTAAGATCAACATGTCACTAGATCAAGCTCTACAGCAAATGTTAAAGGCAGGGTTGATTACCTTAAGGGTTCCTCTCTGGAATCCAAACACTTATGCTCCTAACTATCATCCCAACGCCCGCTGCGCTTACCACTCTGATAGCCCGGGGCATACTACGGACAACTGCTGGGCTCTGAAGAACAAGGTCCAAGACATGATTGACACCAAGGAAATCCAGTTTGAAGCGCCAGAGACTCCAAACATAATCACTGCTCCTTTGCCAAATCATTGAAGGCTTTTGTTTTATTTGAATGTTCAAGTGTATTTTTCTTTGCTTATACAAACAATTAATGTCATAGCAAACTTGTTTATTTCATTAATGCATTGCATATGTCTGTTTTGAATGAATCCAATTATATTCACTATATTCAAATTGCTTTCATATATTTTTGTGATGATCAACGCTCGGTTAATAATTCTAAGCCTCTTGAGGGAGGATGACGAAAACGATACCACAATCTACAATATGCTTTTGAACAGACCCCGCTGATGAGGTACAGGCATTGTTTCAAATCCTAAACACTGGAGTTATAAGGAAGATAATCCCTAGTCAACCCCTTAGAGCCAAAGAAGTTGGAGTTTTTCTTTTCAAAATTAAAACCCTTAATCATAACCTGGGGCAGGGTAGTTCTCTCAGTTGATCCAAGTGCACAACGAATGGCGTCAAAAGAGTCCTTCCAAAGACAAAGATAGTGATGGTTCTGAATAATCATAAAGACAGACAATCATTATCTCTCAGAAATAAAAGCCCATTAAGTCAAAACCTATGAAGGAGACTTACAAAAACTGGGGCATCTCGCTGACTGTAATCACAAAAAGAAACAGTTCAGGCAAAAAACAGGGATAATAAAATCAAAAAGAAAGAGGTCCTACAAACCCTCAACAACAAAAAAGGAAATGACTGCCTATTCAAAATAAACTATCAATATCCGAACCATCACTGGAACATCAGAGCAAAGACTCAAACAAGGTCTAACGCACGATCAGCTGAGTATAGGTTTGAAGAACATCACGAAGAGCGGGTGGGTACAAATAAAATTTGAGCCTTTATCCTTTGTTTCTTAAACCGTGAACCAGGCCACGTTATAACCCTTAAAATTCCTAGCTGAAGCATGGGTTGGTTCGAAAGCATACTATTACGAAAGGTATCCTGACTCCTTAAGGCTTGCGGTAGAATAACGAGTTGACATCACATTTTACAAAAATTCACTTGTTTTTATGAAAAAACTACATTTTCAAAAAAAAACTTCAAGACAGACATAAGCTTTGCATTTTTAATATAACATTGCTTGCATATGACCATTTGTTTGAACAGCAAAGAAATTCACACGAAGAATATCTAGCGAACAAAAGCACTCCCAAACAAGGGGCAGACGTGATCATTGTCCATCATATGGGGTTGTTAAGTCAAGATTCGGAGAATCTCTCAAAAGGCCAACCAGCTTGGGGCAAATCTCCATCTAGATCACTTGAGGCGTTGGATGATCAAACGAAGATCTTCTGGTGGTATGACAACACAATACTACTGACAGTGACAACTCTATACACTCTGAGAACGTAGACATAGTCGAAAAAATACTACGCATAATCAAAGACCCGCTAGGTTGACACACCTAGGCAAAAATAAGGGCTTCCCGGTGAACCAAAAGGGTTCGGGCAAAATAAGGGATGAAATGAAAAAAATCTGTACACCCGGAAAGTCGAAAACCTTAAAAGGCGGCTTGGGCAAAAAAGGGTATCCCGGTGGACTGAAAACCCGAAAGGGCGGTCCAGGCAAAAATTAGGGATCAAAGCGTACGACTATGTATCGGTATCTCGTCACTTGTCTACCAGAAGAGGATTTGTCAATCGGCAGTCATCAAACACCTCCACAGGTACCTTCTCCCACAGAAGCTGGGGCAATAAGAATTGTCCGAACTGTACAAGCTGCTCTGCCCACCAGGTACAAGGTAAGTTCAGCTGAAGAATTTGACCAAGTTACCTCCACTCCCCCCAGAGTAAGACAAGGTTCATCAATACTCTCTCCAGGCAGAGTTGGTCTATGATCAGCCCTACAAAAGGCACAGTATCTCCAGCAAGTCAGCAACACTCTCCCCAAGCAGAGTTAGTCTACTGACAGCCCTAAGGAAGTTGGGTATCCCCAGAAGATCTCAATATTCCCCAGCGGAGTATACAGATATTCCTAAGCAAGCATCCCCGGCAGTCTTAATGTAAGATTGTTCCCCGGTGGAATACCAGACACCCCAGTGGAGCCACTTCCCCAGTATAGTCCAGAAGGGTCCCCAGGAGAGTTGAATCATCCTCCCCAGTAGATTCCGGAAGCTTATCCCCAGTAGATTCTGGAAGCTTATCCCCGGTAGAGTCTGGAAGCTTATCACTTGCAGAGTACATACGCATCTCCCCGGCGTTATTCAGAGGTTATTCCCCACCAGGGCTTATAACTGGGTTATCCTCAGCTAATTACCACGGAAAGATCGTCCTCGGCAAAGTTCTTCCTATCCCCCAGCGGAGTTCATCAAATCTTCCAACATAACTTATCAACAGAATCCCCAACGGAGTTATCATCAAAATCTCAGCGGAGCATCTTTTCCCCACAGAGTATTTCCCCGCAGAGTAATCTCTTCATCAAGTTTATTCCCCCACTGAGTCATCTTCTCCTATCGGTTTATTCTTCAATCGTCATCCCCAGTGGAAACGAAGAACTCTACTCTTCAGCATCAGCCCAGGATTCAACAAGCTCCCGGCATTCGTCAAGGATTTATTTTCCTAGACGAAAATACATTCATAAACATTTCACATTTCATACATCCTGCTTACATACATGATAAAGGGCATATGACACAATCTCATTTATTTTTGAGAACATCTTAAAACCATGTAGTTCATGCATCATGACATTGCATACAATTAATGTTTTGCCTTTTCAGGAAAAACGTCAATCTAAATATGATTACTATCAACTGTCGTAATTCCAGATTCGATACCTGTATCTAGCCAGGGCATATTTGTGAGCGATTGATTGTGGATTCGATACCTGTATCTAGCCAGGGCATATCTACATTAAAGAGATTCTAGAGATAGCTTGGAAAAGCTCCCAACACGGATGATATTCTATTGCTTATTCAGATTTCCTTTCAGAGATAGCTTAGAGATGCTCCGGATGCGAATGTTATTCTATTGCTTATTCAGACTTCCTTCTAGAGATAGCTTAGAGATGCTCCGGACATGGATGCTATTCTATTGCTTATTCAGATGTCCTTCTAGAGATGGTTCAGATGTGATCCAGACATGGCTACATTCTGATACTTATTCCAGATGTCCTTCTAGAGATGGTTCAGATGCGATCCAGACATGGCTACATTCTGATACTTATTCCAGATGTCCTTCTAGAGATGGTTCAGATGTGACCCAGATATGGCTACATTCTGATACTTATTCAGATTCCCTCTCAGATAGCTTAGAGATGCTCTGAACCCGGATGCTATTCTATCGCTTATTCAGAGTTTCTTCCCAGAAATGGCTTAGAAATGCTCCAGATATGGATGTTATTCTTTTTCTTATTCAGATTTCCTTTCAGATATAGCTTAGAGATACTCCAGATCCAGATGTTATTCTATTGCTTATTCAGATTTCTCTCCAGAGATGGCCTAGAAATGCTCCAGATTCGGATGTTATTCTATCGCTTATTCCGAATTTCTTCCCAGAAATGGCTTAGAGATGCTCCAACCACGGATGCTATTCTTTTGCTTATTCAAAATTTCTTCTCAAAGATAGTTCAGATATGCTCCAGAACCGAATGCTATTCTTTTGCTTATTCAGAGTTGCTTATTCAGAGATCGCCTAGAGATACTCCAGACGCGGACGTTATTCTATTGCTTATTCAGAGTTTCCTTTCAGAGATGGCCTAGAGATGCTCCTGACCCGGATGTTATTCTATTGCTTATTCAGATCCAAACTCCTAAAGATAACTTAGAGATGCTCCAACCACGGATGCTATTCTATTGTTTATTCCAGAGATAGCTCAGAGATGCTCCTGACCCGGAAGCTATTTTATTTCTTATTCAGATTCAACTATCCATCACAACTCCAAATGGCATCTATAAGCCCATTCCCCACAAGGTTTTGTCACACTTCCAGATGGCATCTATAAGCCCATCCTCCTATCTATCATCTCTCCAAATGGCATCTGTAAGCCCATTCCCACCATCACGCTGCTGATATTCTACTATGTGAGTGCAAATTTTTGGGCACTCTAGTGTTCAATCATCTTCCACCTTCGGATCACGAAAGGCACGCAAGCCAATCTACATCCTCAGGTCTAAGAAGATTGAACAGGGGAAACTGTTGTACCCCAAAATTTGCCCTCCCATATTCTTCAGGATTTGCCAAGATCAATCTTCAAATGGATCAAGGGGTTGCACATTCAAACATCCTCCTAAGCCAGTCAAAATTAGGGTTTTGGTTCCTTCAAGGAATTTGAGGTTTTCAATGGTCCAATCAAGTCCCATAGGCCTATACATGTTGTCAAGCATCTACATGTCAAGTCTCAAGACTCACAGCATCAAGTTGCACAGTCAAAAGCCCTAATTGCTTCACAAACAACTGTAGGGGTAAAATGGTCATTTTACAGTCAAAAGTCAAAAAATTTGGTCAACATCTTATTTTGAGCACACAATCATCATTTTATCAAGTCTTGATCATGATTCCACAAGAATGGCTCAAAAATCATCAAGATGCAAAAGTTACTATTTTTGGACAGCTGAAAAGTCAATTGTAACTTGACCAAGGCATAACTTTTTCATGGTTCATCAGAAAAATCCCATCCAATTCTCATTTTGAAGGGGATGACATTTCCTATAACTCATCTTCACATTCCAAGTCCAAGAAATGATCTCACAAAAAGTTATCAATTTCTACATTATAGGTCAATTTCAAAAGTCAACAAAAAGGCACTTTAAGTCAAAGACCATAACTTGAGATTGGTAAATCAAAATGACATGGGACAAAAGGAATTGGTTAGAGGACTCCAAGACCTTTCCAAAATGTCCAAGAACATGTTCATAGGATCAAAATTGAGCAAGATATGCATTGGAGAAGTTGGGAAATATTTGGGAATTTGCAAAAGTCAACTTTACCCAAAACACTTCATTTTTGCTAATGGGCCTCAAATTCCTTCTTGAAACTTTGTCCAAGGCCTATGCACGACCCATTAAGATTAAATTGAATTATTTTCTTATTTTTATTAATTATTTGGATTTTTAATTGATTATTAATTCATTTAATTAATTTAATTGTAGGAAAATACCAAGATATGGTTTTCAAATCTTTTTGTGATGCAAATAAACTCAACACATGCTGAAGATTTCATGTATCAATCAAGGGGACCAAAATATCCAATTTTAGCAAGTTTTGTCAATCAAAAATGTGCAAAAAGATTTGATTGAAATCAAAAATTGAAAACATTATTTCATGGATTCTTGGACAAAGATTGAACCCTAATTCCATCCTACTACATATACTGAGGCTAACCCTAGTGCTGGACACGTGCAAACCTGCTGCAGAAGCCATAACCATATTGAGTTTTTTTCAAGAAAATTGCAAAATCGTTTTCTCACTTCCAGGCCAATTCAAAGCCCTTTCTTGATTCAAACACCTTGCTGGGACACTCAGGAACGCATTGCAATCAAAATCAAGTGTTAACACTCAAGGAATCCTAAGAACAGACGTACGGTTTGCCCATTCTTTTTCATAATCTTAACTCATGATTTGTGCATAATTAACATGTTCTAACCCTTGTTTTGTATTGCTTGAGTTCATACAAAGCTTTTGGTATAGGTTAATCGGACTGAGATGCCTTGAAACGGAAATCACCATTAATGGATTCTAGGGTTTCCAAGCTTCAAAATTAGGGGTTTGCTATTGAAGAAAAAATTGGACCTTCTTAGACCTATGGTTGAATTCGTCAAGGCCAGACGAATCCAACGCAACCCTCGCGAACAATTTCTGTTCATCACACGCCTGTTCGCTATTTTTCCTCAGACCATATTGTGGGGGTTAAAAACCCCCACTATTTGTTTTGTTTTGTGCAGGTTACAACGAAGAAGACGAGACGTGGAGACACGGGAGTGGTCCGTTCAAATCAGGGCGCGCGTGTTTTGATTTATTGCATCATTGTTTGTTTTCTTAATATATTATTTATTAATCATTGTATTAACAAAAGCAAGCAGGTGGTTGAGTTGGTGGAAAGCGCGTCAAATAACCATTGGGACCTGGGTTCGATTCCCAGGTCCCCCAAACGCTTGTTAATATTTTTTCAAACATATTCATATGCAGCGCTTGTCAAGAATTCCATCATACACCTCACAGATCAGCACGCCAAGTGTCTCAACAGACAGATCCAAAGGCCAAAGGATGATCCTCACCCTGATCCTCAATCAACGCTGGTGCAGTTGATTGCAAAACTCAAAAAAGCCTGATTCTTAATGGGCCAAATTGCTTCTTCAAACCTCCACATTGGGCCAGCATACCCCCCTGGTTCTTTCATATTTTCTTTTGTTTTTTTTTTCTTTTTTTTTTCTTTTAACCAATTATTTTTATTAACTCTTATTAATTATTACTATTAATTCATAAATTAATTATTTTTCATATTAAATTCAGAAACTTGAAATACTAAATATTTTTATTATTTATTAAATTCACTATTAATTATCTTTGTAAATAAATGTAAATTAAATAATTTAGTTAATTTAGGTTTAATTTTAATCTTTTCATAATAAATAAAATGAACTTAGAACTAGGGTTTTCTTGACTTTTAATTTCTTTTCTTTTTATTTTCATTAAAACTTAAAAAATATAAAAAACATTTTTTTCTTTAGTTAATTAATTAATCAGTTATTAGGTTTAATATTTAATTTAATTGCAAAAAAGGACAATTTTCTTTCTTTATTTCTCAAAAGGGTCAAAACCCTAAGGACGTCCCGATTAAATTTCTATTCGCGCATTATCATTATTTTTGATTATATTTGATGTAACTGTTTCCGAGAATGTAATAGTTAATTAGGGTTTTATTGCTTTCTTTACTTTCCGCATTTATTTTCCAAAACGGGTTATGTTTTTGGCGATGTATAGACCTGCGCCTTGTAATAGCGTAGCTTTACCTTTCCGCACTTTATTTTCCGCACTCTTAACTGTTAATATGCATGAAAGACTTGTATGATAAATAAAATCAATCCGTAACTCACAAATAACATGTACAAGACAATTTAACTGAAAAACAACACACATGCACATGCCACTCCTAGGGTACGCCTCACTCGTTGCCTCGAACGTGGTCGTCAAGTATAGGGTGTTTTAGAGGTCGCCCTCCTGTCTAAGATCCAGTTGCCTCGAAACGGTTGCCTCGGATAAAAAGGATCTAGGACATTAGGGTTACTGCTAAGGCGTCCTACCATTGCTTCGGTGACCACATTGTCCCGATAATCGAATTGACCCGAATAACTCCAACGATGGTTCTACCTACCTCTCAATGGTGGGATAGCACTATCTAAAGGACTCTTACACAGCCTAATTCCTTAGAGTAGGTAGATTTCTCATGGGTACTTGCTCTCTCAAAACAAACAAAACATCTTTTCACACTGACACTTTCAAAAAGTTTTCAAACAAATTTTTCATACACTCTTGAGGACAGATACAAGAGTTACTTAGAAATTTTTCAAACGAAACTTTTTTTCAAAACCCACAAACACAAGAAAAGCAAACATCTTTGAAAACATAGTGAGCAAGTACCTAAGAGCCTGTGGATAACCACGGATAGAAAGGGTGCTAACACCTTCCCTTTCTATAAATCTACCTCCCGAACCAAGAGACATCTCAAAGAAGGAATTTTGCTGTGCTTTTGTCCTTTCCATGTTGGAGAACATAAAAGACGGTGGCGACTCTTGCTTACCGCGACATTTCGCGAACCAGCTTAAAAAACAGTTAGTTCTATTTCCACCGATCACACCCACATTACGAAAGGCCAAGGTGCTGTCAAAACATTCAGAGGAACTGGAGGTACATGTACCTTATCAGCATAGACTTGGCACTTATGACAGGTTCGAGAATGCTGATAACAATCGGCTTCCATAGTGGACCAATAATATCCTTCCCGTAGGATTTTCTTTGCCATGGTATGCCAACTGGAATGAGTTCCGAAGGTACCTTCATGTTTTTCTGCCATGATCCTTTCTGCCTCGCTCTTGTCCATACATCACAGTAAAGTTGAATCATGGTTACGTTTGTAAAGGACATCATTACTGATGAAGAATTTTGCGGCGAACCTTCTCAATAACTTCTTATCATTAACAGATGCACCCTCAGGGTACTCTTGAGCCTTAAGATACCTCTTTACTTCGTGAAACCAGGGTTTATCTGCTACCTCCTCCGTCTCAATGTCACAGTAATGTGCGGGTTCGTCAAACCTTTTGATGGTAATCTGGGGAGCTTCATTCTCCCATCTGACCTTGAATATAGAAGACATGGTAGCTAGCGCATCCGCTAACTGATTCTCCTCTTTGGGGAAATGTTCAAAGGTTATCTCCTCGAAGTGCGGGAGCAACGTCAGTACATACTCTTTGTAAGGAATAATATTTCGGTGTTTCGTATCCCACTCGCCTTTAATTTGACTGATCACTAGAGCAGAATATCCGAATACATTTTTGGGTAATAAAACTTAGTTCTAATTGAAATAATAATAATGCGAATATCGGTATGTACTTCGTTAACATTTAAAGAATCCGGCTTTCCACTGGCTTATTTTCAAAAATGGTAATAATATCTTTTTCAGCAAAAAGTATTTATTCAAAAATCTATTCTCAAACTTTCGCTCTATTGAAGTAGATTATAATTTTAAACTCTGATGTATGCTTTCGCTATCCCATTGATTTTAAAATTACTTTTTGAAAATAAATAAAGTTTAATTGGTTTTAAAACGCTGTCGCAATCTTTAAAAACAATACCTAGTATCTACTATCTGATTCTAAACCTCAAACTGTCGCTCTATTGGTTTCTAATCTTAGTCGGTTTATTAACCTCAAACTTTCGCTCTGTTGGTTTCTAAACCTTTTTAACAAAATAAACTAGATAACTAAATCAGAAAAAGTGTTTATTTTATAAAATATAATCAAGCCTGTTTATTCCGGATCCATTCAAATTAACTCGTTACATACCGATATTTAAATGATTTAGCCAGACATACTCGTAAAAACAGACATGGATACATAAAAGGAATTAACATTCATAAATAAATTCATGGCTAAATAAATATTCTCATGCAAATAATTAATTAAAGCGATATAAATAAGGAACCTGAATTAAATAAATGCTGGAAACAATTCTTGAAGCTTGAATCAATCGGTACAGAATCCTCGTTCTTCAACGGAAATAAATTCTAAGTATTCGAAAAGGAAAAGTAGCTGGCTGGAAAAATAACTACTAGGAATTGAATTACAATGGAAACTAGTAAATGCGATGAAAGTAAAAATTCTGAAAACTGGAAAAAATTCTAAGCAAAAACGGTCCCAATTTTCATTTCCTAATGTCCTCTTATAGTCGTCGAACGTAACCACCTCTTCCGATATTTTTGTGTCCCACTTATCCTTTAATTTCTCGTTTTTACTTGCCCACGTTGAGACGGGCGCCTCAATTGACTTTTTCTCCATTGACCATGTTGAGACGGGCGCCTCCCACTAAGGGGAAAGTCCGAGGCGGGCGCCTCAATTGTAGGAGAAGAGTTGAGACGTGCGTCTCACTCTTGCATGCGCTTTTAGGGTTTTCTTGCTTGTGTGGGTTTGAATTCGTTTGGGCCCGTTTGGAAATAATAGACCCTTTTTGATCCATCATTATTGCTTTGCACACCCCTTTTCTTCATTTCTTGCACACTTAGTCCAATAACTCTCTGAATTTCTTCACTTTGTTCAATTTGTCTAATTAAAATAAAATACCTGAAACAATAAAAATACCGGCGTAATATGGAAATAAAATGAAATAATTAAATAAAAATACTAACATTACCTATGAAAATTAAATCAAATATACTATATAAAATTGCGTTATCAAACTCCCCTATACTTAAACCGTTGCTTGTCCTCAAGCAAAAGTGAAAAGGTGAAAATCACTGACGCGCAGTTAAACACAGATATAAGAACATACATCACTTAGTACCAGGTTGCAAGTTGGTATTTTTCGTTAGAGAATTTAAGTCGAACTTAAACACCAAATTTACCGTAGGAACACTGGATAACCCCATTTAAGCAGACCAATTTAAGTCATGTCATTATAGCTTAACCTAATACTATGTTTTATTTCACCCGTTTTCATTCTAGTGCAATCACATTAAGCCCTTTACCTTACACGCACATAGTGGAGTAACTGGTTAGTGAATTTGATCTTAGTAAGCCAGCTAGGAGTTCTGGTAATTTAATCATATGGTACTCCCTTTTTCCAATTAAAAATTGCGGGGGATCGAACCGTAATTCGCCCTACCAAGTTCAGCACCAGGAACCACTGAACCAATTTATAATGGATTATTATGCATTTAAATTTATAGTTTCTGCAACTGTTGGATTAAATGATCTGGTAAGGATCATCTAACTTAATAAGTGCATCTTCAGATAAAAGCAATTTCTTAAGAATATTTGATCAATCACTTATATTCATCAGCTCCCCACGTAGTTTGTGTTTATGGCGGTGTCGACTGCTTAATAAACTACTCGGGGCTAGTCTAAAACTAAGTTTTAAAGGTTTTGGTATAATAAGTACTTAAATTGATCCAACATCTCGGGGGTTTTGAAGTGTTAAGACGATAGCAATTTTGCTAAGTTGCTCGAATTCTTGTTTATAATAGGCAACCTTAATACTAGTTGAATAATGATTTATAAATGCGTGTTAAAATTGTTTTATTTTATTCGTTATGGCTCAAGAAATAGGGGGAATTCGAGTAAGCACAAATTTTTGCATAAGAGATTAAAATTTGCATAAATAAGTATTTTATTGAGTTGAAATTTTGCAATACAAGAAAAGAAATAAAAGGAAAAATACTACAAAGAGAGAAAGGGAAATGGAAATGAACAAGGAAACGATCTGACTCCCCTATACTTAAAAGGAGCAATGTCCTCAATGCGATAAAAAACAAAGGAGAATCAGACGAAAAGAGAAAGACGATCACTCGTTGCTTTGAGAATCATGATTTCTTGTTCTACGTCCTCTAGTACGAGGTCTTCGTCGTACGTCAGAATTAGAGTCATTAAGATGAAGTGCGTCTGCTATGCGAGCTTACAAAGATTCGAGGTTACGATCATGGCGAAAGGCATATTGTTGGTGTTCGTGTCGCATCTCTTGTTGATCACGTTGTACTTCTTGTACGAGACGTAAAGTCTCAGCCTGGTTTTGTTGCATGGCATGGAACAACTGATCTTGACGAAGCATATGAGCCTGCATGGCTGCAAAATTTGCAGCGGGATTATCTGGTTGTTGGGCGGCAGGTGCATCAAGAGCATAACGCCAATTTGCGCGGACTCGGACGTCGATACGATTCGGACAAGGCAACACAAAATTAGGAATTGGACGACGATTTATCACCAATGTAAACCGGCCATCATGTCTTGGAGAGATTATGTGGGAATCTCGGCAATAGATGACATCGAGAAGAGTGGCTGGCATCATGTATGGTAACAAAGAAAGTAGCTCGGCGGAAAGGCCTAAAGCAAATGCTAAATATGTGATGATGCCTCCAAAAACAAAGGGATTAGTACCTGCCGCGTTCACGCATGTGTGGATGTGACTGAGCATGAAAGGAGCGACGTTGATAGCCTGACCATTAAGGGCACAGAAAATGATGAACAACTCATTTTGGTTGACCTTGTGATTATTGGTCCGACCAAAGATGGTGTTAGCAAGAACGCGGTGAAAGTACCTTAATGCAGGGTTATGTATTTGAGAAGCATAGAGATCGCGCCAACTTTCCGTTGTTTGACCGGTTAGATAATTCCATAAGGAGAAGCCGACTTGATCCCAAGAAAGATCGTGGTCATCGTCGAAAGGCTTGTAATGAACATGCTCGCCGCGAGTGAAAGATAAGAGTTCGGCGATTCTTTCTTGATCAAGAGAGTACTCTTGGTTGAACATGCGGAAGTTGGCGGTGCCGGTCATGTAGGGATCGTCGACAGGTGTTGTGTAAGAGAAGGAACTAAGGAATTCAAGCACGAGTGGTTCATAAGTTGGACATGGGTTTGTGCAGAGACTGGTTAAACCGGTGTTATTGAGCATTAATACGATGCTATCGGTCATTCCTAAGGATTCCAAACACTCCGAACTTATGTATTTTGTAGGGACGACGGAACGGGTATAGAATTTGGTATACTTTTGTAGTTGTTGGTCGTCGTCGTTGTCGCGGAAAATGATATTGGATAGGTCGGGTGGTGGTCGGTCGGGCTTAACTTGTCTTTGGTTGTTTCGTGGAGCCATAGATGGATATGGGTAGAAGAAGAAAAAAGGTAGAAAATATGGGTGTAGGAGAGGAAATGGTAGAGATGGTTAGAAATGTTGTGAAATTAGAAAGAAGGATGAATGGTATTTATAGTGGAGTGAGAGTTAAGAGTGATAAATTATAATAAGTGGGTGTTGGAAAATGGAGGGGAAAATTTGAATGGGGATTAATGGTGGGAAATGGAAGGAATATAGTTTGAATGGGAATAAAGAGTGTTGAATTTGAATTAATTGGGGTGAATGGGAAAACGAAACGGACAAGACAAGTAAATGCAAGGATACCAACTTTTACTGCACGAGACAAATGCTGAGGCGACCGCCTGACATAGGAGACCACGCTTGAGGCGTGCGTCTCAAAGCTGCATGGGAAGTTGGAGGCGTGCGTCTCCTGTCAGCGTGTTAGGCTGAGGCGTGCGTCTCAGCTTGTTGGGAACAGGCAAGCGCGTGAATGACAGTATGCATGTAATAATACTAGTATTCCTATAACAAAATATTTTTATATGATATAATATATTAAGCTGCAATATAATTATAGGAAAATAACATGAACGGCTTTTTAAAATGATGACCCAAGTTGCTTACAATTTTCAGAATCAAGTGTCTGGAAAGTAAAACATAAAAACATAACGAAAATATTGTAATTCCTAACAAAATCAAACTAAGCTAAATAGAATGAACTACTTAAAAGCTCTAGCCACTACATGGTCCTGCCTTAGGAACGGAGGAAGAATGAAAGTAAGCGAAGACTTCTTGAAATTGCGCAGAAACAGTATCCATAAAACCAAAGAAGTCTGCTCGCAAACTAGTCAAATCGTCCCTCAAAGCCTGATGTTCCACCTGGAGAGCATGGATGACAAGGGCATAATCAGTGGTAAGAGCCTCATGCATAACGGTGTCAGGAGCAACAGAGTGAGCGGTAGAATCGTGCTGAGGAGGGCCCATATCATAATAACCTGAAGAAGCAGTGGGATCTTCCTCAGAATCTTCCAAAACCTCATAATCTTGCGGAGTCTCAGGAGTGCGGGGCGGAGAAGGCTGCTGATCAAGACCAAAAAGCCAGTTGGCTTTGTTATGCACACTCGTAGTAGGGTTAGGCAAGGTAAACAGCTGCATAACTTGACCATTAATCAACAAGGTAAACTGAGTCGGGCCAAGATCACCAATTATACCAGTGTTGAAACAGAACTCGATGGTCATGCAAGTAATACCAGTAAAAGCATTCAGATGCTTAAAGGATTGTCGAGGTCCAACAACATTCGCAATCATAGTGACGAGACCTCCCATCCGAATGGGTGCATGATCAGTATCAATGAGATCCACAAAGGTACGGATCAGATAAGTGATCGCATTAACCGGACGGTTTTGCGAAGCACAATACATGATAAAAAGCTCATCTTTAGAAACATTGGTGACATTCTGGGGTTTTCCAAAAATGGTGTGGGCCAGAATCTTATGGAAATACCTGAAGGCCGGATTGTGGATATTCTCTGATACAAAGTCCTCGGGCTCAGGGTTAAGGATTCCAGAAATAGATCCCCAAAAATAGTCAAGCTCTCTAAATCCAAGACACTCCTCCTGAGTTTCATGATAAACTCCTATGCCATTAGGAAAACCAAGAAGCTCACCCAATTCTTTATGGTTAAACTTGAAAGTGATGCCAAAAAGTCTGAAGATAATAAGTCCACGGCGTAAAGCGAACCCATGAGTAGGAAAGTACATCAAAGAACTGAGGAACTCCAAAGTAAGGTTCCGATAAGTGGCATAGCAAGTCATCAAGCGTGAACTATCCCACCTAATCTGATTCAGCAGAAAAAGCACACTATCACGAATACCAAGAGCATTCATAGCACCGTGATGAGGGTAGATAGTAGGTAACATCTCACGCTCGGATAAAACTCCATATTTGGTGCGTTTATTTCTCCCTCTGAAATTAACTGGCATTTTGTCAACTCGAGACATAGCGGGAAGAGAAATAAGTAGCAAGAAATAGCCTGAAGAGAATAAAAATAAAGAAGATCAACATTGGCCAAAATGCCGATAAGAAGAAAAAAAAACATAGAATAGAAAGAAATAAGACAAAGAGGAGAAATATAATGAATAGATAAAGAAAAGAAATAGACATATTTTTGTTTTTGTTTTCGTTAAAAATAGACTAAAGAAGAAATGAAAAATAAGAAGAAGGAAATATATATATAAAAAAAAAACAGTGGGTTGTCTCCCACAAAGCGCTTTGTTTTATGTCGTAAGCTCGACAAATAGAATTAAAGACTAGGCTTCTAATCGAGCGTGTTGCTCGTCTAGATTTATCGTTTGAGAATTTCCCTCGAGTTCAGTTAGATGGTAATGTTTTAAACGCTGCGCGTTTACTATAAACGGTTCAATCGAAGGTCCCTTAATCTCTATTGCACCACTTGGATAAACTCGAGTAATTTCAAAAGGTCCGGACAACCTAGATCGTAATTTTCCAGGAAATAATTTTAATCGTGAGTTAAATAGTAATACCAAGTCACCTATGTTAAAATTTTTCCTAGATATATGCTTATCGTGCCATTTCTTTGTGCGCTCTTTGTAAATCCTAGCATTTTCGTACGCATCCTGTCTAAGCTCTTCCAATTCATTAATATCCAGAATACGCTTCTCTCCAGCGGCAGTGTAACTTAAGTTCAGATTCTTAATGGCCCAATAGGCCTTGTGTTCTAACTCAACTGGGAGATGGCATGACTTACCATAAATAAGCTTGAAAGGGGTGGTACCGATGGGAGTTTTATAGGCAGTTCTATAAGCCCATAAAGCTTCGTGAAGTTTAAAGGACCAGTCCTTTCTGGACGTAGCGACAGTTTTTTCGAGGATTTGCTTTATCTCGCGATTTGAAACTTCAACTTGTCCGCTAGTTTGAGGATGGTAAGGTGTAGCTATGCGATGTCGAACTCCATATTTTCCTAATAATTTTTCAAAGATTTTGGAAATGAAATGAGATCCACCATCACTTATAACGAGTCTGGGTACACCGAACCTAGGAAAGATTATGTTCTTGAACAGCTTAATTACCACTCGGGTGTCATTTGTTGGAGAAGCTATAGCTTCGATCCATTTTGAGACATAATCCACAGCCACGAGTATATACTTGTTACCGGATGAAGATGGAAAGGGTCCCATAAAGTCTATCCCTCACACATCAAAGATTTCGACTTCTAAAATGCCTTTTTGTGGCATTTCGTCACGTCTAGATATATTACCGGTGCGTTGACACCGGTCGCATTTTAAGATGGTGGCATGTACGTCTTTCCATAAATTAGGCCAATAGAGACCGGATTGTAAGATCTTCGCACAAGTTTTGGATGTACTCGCATGTCCTCCGTAAGGTGCAGAATGATAGTGTTTTATAATGTTTTCAATCTCTTCTTCTGGCACACATCGGCGGAAAATTCCATCGGGACCTCTCTTGAAAAGTAAAGGTTCATCCCAATAATACTGTTTAAGATCATGGAAGAACTTCTTCTTCTGTTGGTAGGTAAGTTCAGGTGGTAAAACGCCCGCAGCGAGGTAATTTACGAAATCGGCATACCAAGGCACTGAGGAGACGGCTAAGGTGGTTTCCATGAGTTTATCTGGTTCTGTGTCTTCCAAGTGGGCAATTAGTTTATCATACTGGAATTCATCATCGATCGGCACTTGTTCATGTTTAAGATTTTCTAGTCTAGAGAGATGATCTGCTACCACGTTTTCTGTTCCTTTCTTATCTTTGATTTCTAAATCAAACTCTTGCAGTAGCAATATCCATCTCAGGAGCCTAGGTTTAGCGTCCTTTTTGGCTAGGAGATATCTAATAGCAGCATGATCAGTGTATATGATTATTTTGGATCCTACTAAGAAGGAACGAAACTTGTCTAATGCGAAGATCACTGCTAAGAATTCTTTCTCGGTTGTAGCATAATTCATTTGCGCTTCGTCCAGGGTTCTGCTTGCATAATATATGACGTGGAGTCTTTTATCCTTTCGCTGTCCTAAAACAGCTCCTACGGCATAGTCACTTGCGTCACACATTATTTCAAAAGGTTCATTCCAATCTGGAGTTTGCATTATAGGCGCAGAAATTAATGCTTTCTTAAGTGTTTGAAATGCTTCTAAACATTTTTCGTCGAAGATAAATTCAGCGTCTTTCATTAATAGCTCAGTTAGGGGTTTAGTTATCTTAGAGAAATCTTTAATGAATCGTCGATAAAAACCGGCGTGTCCCAAAAAGCTTCGGATTTCTCTAACAGTTTTTGGAGGTTGAAGGTTCTCAATAACTTCGATTTTAGCAGAATCGACTTCAATTCCTCTTTTGGATATAATGTGTTCTAAAACAATTCCTTCTTGTACCATAAAATGGCATTTCTCCCAATTAAGCACTAGATTAACCTTCACACAACGTTCTAATACCCTTTCTAAATTTTCTAAACATTCTTCAAAGCTTTGTCCACAGACGGAAAAATCGTCCATGAAGACTTCCATAATATTGTCCAGAAAATCAGCAAATATTGCCATCATACATCTTTGAAAAGTTGCAGGGGCATTGCATAAACCAAATGGCATTCTTCTATAAGAAAAGGTTCCAAAAGGGCATGTGAAAGTTGTTTTCTCTTGGTCATTAGGATGAATAGGTATCTGAAGGAAACCTGAATAACCGTCCAAGAAACAGAAATGAGAGTGTCTAGCTAAACGTTCCAACATTTGATCAATAAATGGTAAAGGGAAATGATCTTTTCTGGTGGCTTTGTTAAGTTTACGATAATCGATGCACATCCTCCATCCAGATTCGACTCTTTTAGTTATGATTTCTCCTTTCTCATTTTCGACTACTGTGACACCTCCTTTCTTAGGTACAACATGCACAGGGCTAACCCATTTGCTATCAGATATAGGATATATGATTCCTGCTTCTAACAACTTCATAACTTCCTTTTTCACAACCTCGCTCATAATCGGGTTTAGTCTCCTCTAGTGTTCTCTTGAAGTTTTACAATCTTCTTCTAGCAAAATGCGATGCATACAGATAGAGGGACTTATTCCTTTAAGATCAGTGATATTATATCCTAAGGCTGTTGGATATTTTCTCAGAGTTTGTAAAAGTTTTTCAGTTTCGGTTTCGCCAAGTTCTGCGTTGACTATCACTGGTCGTTCGAGTTCGGGATCTAGGAATTCATATCTTAGATTTTTAGGAAGTGTTTTGAGTTCTAGGGGTGGTTTCCTTAAACATTGTGTAGGATCTGGTGCTATAACTAAGCATTCACTTAGATTACTACTCAGATTTTCATCGAGATTGTCTTCATTTTCAAGCTCAGCTTCTTTTCTACATTCATCGATGATATCCATGAAGTAACAAGTATCTTCAATTGCAGGTGCTTTCAGGAATTGAGAGAGGATAAATTCGATTTTCTCTTCACCTACTTCAAAAGTAAGTTTTCCTCTTTTTACATCTATAATTGCACTGGCTGTAGCTAAGAAAGGCCTTCCAAGAATGATTGGGGTAACTTCGTCCTCCCTTATGTCCAAGATAATGAAATCGGTTGGTATATAGAATTGGCCAATGCGTACAGGAACATTCTCGAGAACTCCTGCAGGATATTTAATTGATCTATCCGCTAATTGAACGGACATTTTGGTTGGTCTGAGTTCTCCCATTTCAAGTTTCTTGCATATAGATAACGGCATCACACTTATACTGGCTCCAAGATCACATAAAGCTTTATCTATGACAAATTTGCCAATTACACATGGAATAGAGAAACTTCCAGGGTCTTTGAGTTTAGGAGGCATTGTGTCTTGAATAATTGCACTACATTCAGCAGTAAGCATGACAGTTTCATTATCCTCTAGCTTTTTCTTATTGGATAGAATCTCTTTAAGGAATTTAGCGTAGGAGGGAATTTGAGTTATAGCTTCGGTAAAAGGAATTGTAACATTAAGTTGTTTCAGAAGATCCACGAATTTCTTGAATTGACCCACATTCTTAGTTTTAGCTAACCTTTGAGGGTATGGGATACGAGGCTTATAAGGTGGTGGGGGTACATAAGTTTCATCTTTTTGCATGGTATCTTCATTATTATCTCTCTGATTTTCCTTTTCTTCTTTATCTTTAGTTTCAGATTGTTTATCATAATTTTGTTGCATAGCTGGGCTATTATTTCTGGGATCTACAGGTCCATCATACTCTGTTCCGCTTCTTAAGATAACAGCATTTGCATGTCCTTTGGGATTAGGTTGAGGCTGTCCAGGAAATGAGCCAGCAGGAGCAGCAGAAGCCGCTTGTTGTTGAGCTACCTGAGAGATTTGTGTTT
This sequence comes from Vicia faba, assembly GCA_948472305.1. NCBI lineage: Eukaryota > Viridiplantae > Streptophyta > Magnoliopsida > Fabales > Fabaceae > Vicia > Vicia faba. The sequence goes on from OX451738.1 coordinate 1,518,101,520, forward strand.
CTAACATTTTATTATGTGTAGCTAAAGCATCAAGCTTGTTAGATAATTGCTTAATCTGCTCATTAATGTGTATATTCTGATTTTGAACATCCTTATTAGTCTGGGATTGAGTATTATTGGTTTGGGATTGAGTAGCGATGAAATGCTCTATCATGACTTCCAAATTAGACTTCCTAGGAGCATTAGACGTGTTAGGACCATTATTAGGATGATTTGGAATAGCCTTAGGGTAACCAGGTGGTGTAGCAGGAGCTTGTCCAGGTGCGTATAACGCGTTGTTACTCTTGTATGAAAAGTTAGGATGATTCTTCCAGCCAGGGTTATATGTGTTGCTGTAAGGATTACCTTGTACGTAATTCGCTTGTTCAACTGGAACTCCTGTTAAAAGTGGGCATTCTGGAGCAAGATGTGATTGGATACCACATAAGTCGCAAGTTTGAGCAATTGCAGCAACAGTAGCTGCGGGAGCGGTGGTAAGATTCTCGAGCTTTTGAGTGAGAGCTTCCACTTTAGCGTTGACTTGATCCAGACTATTCACTTCAACTATGGCACCTTTCGTTTGAGATTTCTCTACGCTAACTCTCTCTGTACCCCATTGGTAATGGTTTTGAGCCATAAGTTGTCTTGCTTCAGTATATGGTTTATTCATCAGTGCGCCACCAGCTGCGGCGTCTATAGTCAATCTCGTATTATACAAGAGACCATTGTAGAACGTGTGAATGATCAGCCATTCTTCTAAACCATGATGAGGACAAAGTCTAAGCATGTCCTTATAACGTTCCCAAGCTTCAAAGAGTGATTCATTGTCTTTTTTTCTGAAACCATTGATATTGGCTCTGAGCATAGCAGTTTTGCTTGGAGGAAAATATCTAGCCAAGAAGACTTTCTTCAACTCATCCCATGTGGTGATTGAGTTGGAAGGAAGAGATTGGAGCCATGCGCGAGCTCTGTCTCTGAGAGAAAAAGGAAATAGGCGCAATCGTATCGCCTCGGGGTTAACACCATTCGCTTTCACAGTGTCTGCGTACTGCACAAACACTGACAGATGAAGATTCGGGTCGTCAGTAGGAGCTCCAGAAAACTGGTTCTGCTGAACGGCGGAAAGAAGCGAAGGTTTTAGCTCGAAATCGTTTCGAGCGATAGCAGGAGCAGCAATACTATTATGAGGCTCTGCTTGAGAAGGAACAGCGTAATCTTTAAGAGGACGAGGAGCAGGAGCATCAGGATCAGCCATCTTCTTGAGTTCTTCAACGTCAGGAAGTTTGGTCGGAGGAAGGTTGTTGCGTTCTAAATACTCTTGAATTCGTCTCCTTAATCTAAGGTAACGCTCGATATCGTATATAGGTATATGCAAAGGCGCGCCTTGAGAGCGAGTATTTGGCATACACAGAGGGAAAAGAAATAGTTGCTATAGTCTATACTTCGTAATAAAATTACGATATCAACTTAAATAGTCCCCGGCAACGGCGCCAAAAACTTAATCGCGACTTTATCGTCTAAATTAATCGGGAGACTGCAAGTATACAGCCCTATGCGTAGTTTTAAAAGATATCGAACCTAAGGGACTATAAATCGAACTAACGTAACCTAAACTATTGTGTAAAGCTATAGCTATCGAATAATTAATTAGGGGAATTTTTTGGTAATAAAACTTAGTTCTAATTGAAATAATAATAATGCGAATATCGGTATGTACTTCGTTAACATTTAAAGCATCCGGCTTTCCACTGGCTTATTTTCAAAAATGGTAATAATATCTTTTTCAGCAAAAAGTATTTATTCAAAAATCTATTCTCAAACTTTCGCTCTATTGAAGTAGATTATAATTTTAAACTCTGATGTATGCTTTCGCTATCCCATTGATTTTAAAATTACTTTTTGAAAATAAATAAAGTTTAATTGGTTTTAAAACGCTGTCGCAGTCTTTAAAAACAATACCTAGTATCTACTATCTGATTCTAAACCTCAAACTGTCGCTCTATTGGTTTCTAATCTTAGTCGGTTTATTAACCTCAAACTTTCGCTCTGTTGGTTTCTAAACCTTTTTAACAAAATAAACTAGATAACTAAATCAGAAAAAGTGCTTATTTTATAAAATATAATCAAGCCTGTTTATTCCGGATCCATTCAAATTAACTCGTTACATACCGATATTTAAATGATTTAGCCAGACATACTCGTAAAAACAGACATGGATACATAAAAGGAATTAACATTCATAAATAAATTCATGGCTAAATAAATATTCTCATGCAAATAATTAATTAAAGCGATATAAATAAGGAACCTGAATTAAATAAATGCTAGAAACAATTCTTGAAGCTTGAATCAATCCGTACAGAATCCTCGTTCTTCAACGGAAATAAATTCTAAGTATTCGAAAAGGAAAAGAAGCTGGCTGGAAAAATAACTACTAGGAATTGAATTACAATGGAAACTAGTAAATGCGATGAAAGTAAAAATTCTGAAAACTGGAAAAAATTCTAAGCAAAAACGGTCCCAATTTTCATTTCCTAATGTCCTCTTATAGTCGTCGAACGTAACCACCTCTTCCGATATTTTTGTGTCCCACTTATCCTTTAATTTCTCATTTTTACTTGCCCACGTTGAGACGGGCGCCTCAATTGACTTGTTCTCCATTGACCACGTTGAGACGGGCGCCTCCCACTAAGGGGAAAGTCCGAGGCGGGCGCCTCAATTGTAGGAGAAGAGTTGAGACGTGCGTCTCACTCTTGCATGCGCTTTTAGGGTTTTCTTGCTTGCGTGGGTTTGAAAATAATAGACCCTTTTTGATCCATCATTATTGCTTTGCACACCCCTTTTCTTCATTTCTTGCACACTTAGTCCAATAACTCTCTGAATTTCTTCACTTTGCTCAATTTGTCTAATTAAAATAAAATACCTGAAACAATAAAAATACCGGCGTAATATGGAAATAAAATGAAATAATTAAATAAAAATACTAACATTACCTATGAAAATTAAATCAAATATACTATATAAAATTGCGTTATCAATACACTCAAAACTTAATCCTCAGGTCAATAGCTTCTTGAAGGCCCATGATGCACGCTTCATACTCCGCCATATTGTTGGTGCAATTAAAACATAATCGGGCGGTGAATGGAGTATGACATCCCTCATGAGATATGATCACAATGCCAATTCCATTACCCAACGTGTTCGAGGCTCCATCAAAATACATAGACCATCGAGATCCTTCCTCAGGTCCTTCATCCGGTCCAGGTTCTTCACAGTCGGTCACCAACATGATGTTCTCATCTCGGAACTCGAAATTCATGGATTGGTAGTCGTCCACGGCCTGATATGCCAAATGATCCACCAATACACTCCCCTTGATTGCTTTCTGGATTGTGTATTGGATATCATACTCAGTTAAGATCATCTTCCATCTTGCTATTCTTCCGGACAAGGCAGGCTTTTCGAAGATATACTTAATTGGATCTATCTTTGATATCAATAGGGTAGTATGAGTCAGCATATACTGTCTCAGCCGACGAGCAGCCCATGCCAAAGCGCAGCAAGTTTTCTCAAGAAACGAGTATCGGGTCTCACAGTCAGTAAACTTTTTGCTAAGGTAGTAAATAGCGTGCTCTTTTCGGCCAGACTCGTCATGCTGCCCCAACACGCACCCCATTGAATTGTCCAACACTGTCAAGTATAAGATCAAAGATCTTCCTTCAACTGGAGGCATCAGAATTAGTGGCTCTTGGAGATATTCTTTGATCCTTTTGAAAGCGGTCTAACACTCATCATTCCATTTTACCACTTGATCTTTCTTTAGCAGCTTGAAGATTGGTTCACAAGTAGCAGTAAGATGTGAAACAAATCGAGCGATGTAATTCAGACGTCCCAAAAATCCTCTAACCTCCTTTTCTATGCGGGGAGCTGGCATCTCCTGTATGGCTTTTACCTTGGCAGGGTCCACCTGAATACCTTTATCACCTACGACGAAACCTAGCAGCTTACCAGACCTTACCCCGGAGGTGCACTTATTCGGGTTCTTCCTCAGTCTGGGACCTTGCGATCATGTCATCAACATAAACCTCAATCTCATGGTGAATTATGTCGTGGAACAAAGCGACCATAACGCGCTAATAAGTTGCCCCAGCATTCTTCAACCCAAAAGGCATTACCTTGTAACAGAAGGTGCCCCACTGTGTAACGAAGGTTTTCTTCTCCATGTCTTCGGGAGCCATTTTGATCTGATTGTAACCAGAGAAACCATCCATGAAGGAAAAGATCTTATGTTGTGCGGTATTGTCGACCAAAAAATCGATGTGAGGAAGTGGAAAGTCATCTTTGGGGCTCGCCCTATTCAGATCTCTATAGTCCACACACATATGTACCTTACCATCTTTCTTATGCACCGGAACGACATTGGCAACCCACTGCGGATAAGAAGTGACAGCTAAAAATCCCGCGTCGAATTGTTTCATAACCTCAACTTTGATTTTCTCAGACATCTCAGGGCGCATACGGCGAATCTTCTGCTTTACCGGAGGATAGTCTTCTTTGGTCGGCAAGTGATGAACCACAATATCGGTGTCCAAACCTGGCATATCTTCGTAAGACCAAGCGAAGATCTCAACATAGTCGCGTAGAATTTGTATTAACCTCTGTTTGACACTAGGCTCCAGATTCTCACCTATCTTAACCTCTTTCCTGTCTTCGTATGTACCCAACTTTACTGATTCAACTGGCTCTTCATGAGGCTGTATGGACCTCTCTTCCTGCAGTAATAGTCTAGCAAGTTCTCCAGGAACCTAATAATCATCTTCACCTTCGTTCTCATCTTGGTTGATCGGATTTTCGAAGTCATAACTGGTAGTAGCAGAGTTGTTATCAATGGGATCCAGAGTGGATATGGATCTGCATTATGATACGTGAGTGTGTGTAAGAGCATAGCTGTTTTAATAAAGTGAGAGACAGAAAAGAAAAACAAAGAGCGCAAAATTTTTAATGCAAGAAACGTCCAATGCTTTATTGATGATATATGAAAATGACAAATAATAATCCCTCATAATTGAAGCTAAGGTGCCTTGGGCAAGGCACCGGGCCGTAAAGTTTCAAACTGTTTATTACAACTCTTAAAACAAAAGTCAATTACTGTGGAATAAAAGAAACAGGTATGAAGTCTTTCTCCGTCCAGTTGTTCAAGCCACCATCGGTTGTAGGGTAGATCCAACTGCTGATATCTGAATCCTCTTCATCATCTTCAATTGCATTTACTTCCTAATTGCTGATGTGCAGAGAAGGTCTTCCAATCCTGCGTGCTGAATAGCCCTTTGAGCCTCTGCAGTAAATCTCAAACCAAACTTGTCAGTTTTGTATGTGAAATCAGGGAGCTGACCCCAATTTGCACACCCACCTTTTCCAATTATAGCCCTGGCATCCTTGAGGGAAGCCATCTTCATCAGAGGTTTATCAGTAGCAACTTCAGTTGACGCCAAATTCTGGGGGACTTCTTCAAAGTTCTGACAAGGGGTTTCGATGAACTCCTCATCCATCTCCACATAGCGAAAATAATTGAGATGACTCACCATATACTCCTCTTCACCTTTTACCGTGACAATCTTCCCCTTTGCCGGATATTTCAACTTTTGATAGAGCGCTGAAGTCACTACCCCAGCCTTATGAATCCAAGGACGACCCAGCAAGAAAGAATATGATGGTTTGATGTCCATTACATAGAAGGTGGATCCAAAAGTTTGAGAGCCAACTTTAACAGGGATGTCCACTTCCCCGTGTACCATCCTTTTTGACCCGTCAAAATCCCTGACCACAATATTACTCGGCTTCAGAATCAAACCTTCACAGTCCAGACGGTTTAATGCTCTCTTTGGAGAAACATTCAAGGAGGACCCAGTATCCACCAGTACATGGGCCATAGTAGTGCCCCCGCACCCGATCGAGACGTGCAGAGCATTATTATGATTTCTTCCTTCAGCAGTCAAATTTGCATCTGAGAAACCCAACCCATTGTCGGCAGTCAAACTAGCTACACAGTCTTTGAATTGATCGGCTGAAGTTTCCTGCGGGACATGCGCAGTTTTGAGGAAAGAAATTAGAGCCTTGGCTTGAGCTTCAGAACATAACAATAAGGACAACATGGAGATTTTTGACGGGGTCTTCCCTAGCTGCTCGACTATGTTGTAGTCGCTCTTCTTGATAATCTTTAGAATTTCCTCTATCTCTTATTTAGAGGTTTCCAACACAACCTTCCTAGGCGCCTCCATCCGGGCAGGCTCATCTGTGATTTCTTTGCCCTGAGTCTCAGATGGCTCGGCGACAGGAGTGATAACTGGAGTAAGAATTGGAACAGCAGCTGATGTAATGGAAGATGGAATGACAACTGGATTTTGAACAGTCGGAGGGGAAATCTCGGGAGAAAAGAGTCTTCCACTTTTGGTGACCTTTCTGACCCCGACAATATTGTTGACATCAGTATCAGCTTCTTCATTTTCAAAGTCTTGTTTAACTCTATGGTAATACACATCGCCACCATAGTTCCATGGGACAGCCTTGTCTGAAGTGTATGTGATAGGACCAGGAATAGTAATGATCAACGGAGCGAGTCTTGGAACGGGTGTAATCCTAACAGACTTTCTCGAGGAAGCCTTGGAAGGATTGGAGGAAATGTCTATGATGGAAACATCTTCAATCGGAACTAGCGGAATCATATTCTTCTCGAACAAGATTTCTCTATTATCCATCAGGCGTTGAACACCTGATTTCAATAAGTGGCAACCAGCAGGCAGAATTGAACATATATGGCACCCTACGCCACAACCCGGAAATAAACCAGCCAACAAACAAATTCTTCTTAACTGTCATCAAATGAGTAGAAATTTCTTCCACAGAGGTCACAAATAAATCATCGTCCACAGCATTTACTCCATGACCATGTTTGGGCATAGGGGCAGTTATTACGTTGGGCTTCTCTGGAGCATCAAACTCAATTTCTTTGGCCTCAATCAAGTCTTGTACTTTGTTTTTCAAAGCCCAACAGTTGTTTGTATCATGACCTGGGCTATCGGAGTGATAGGCGCAGCGGGCATTTGGGTTATATTGAGGAGAAGTGGTGTCGGGCTTCTTTGGGGCCTCCCTCAGAGCTATCAGGTTGGCCTTCAATAACTGTGGTAGAATTTGAGACAAGGGCATATTGAGTCGAGTGTATTGTCTCTGTGGTCTTTCCACCCTTGGTTGATGGTTGCGTTGTAGAGCAACTGTGGGTCTTAATATCACTACCGCATTTACTGCTTGACGGTGTTCAGGTCTACTTTGGCCCCTCGGGCCGTAGACTGCACTAGCTTCTTTTTTACCGGTGAAAGGCTTCTTCACTGCACTTGATGTAGTATCCTTCTGTATCTTAACACTTCGGATACCAGCTTCTACTCTCTCTCCAGTCAGAATCAATTCAGTAAACCCAGATGACGAACTGCCGATCAGATGGTTGAAAAATGGACCAGATAGCATCCCTAAGAACATATCAACTAGCTCTCAATCAGATAAAGGGGGTTGAACCCTGCCAGCCAAATCTCTCCACTTTTGAGAATAGTCCTTAAAACCTTCACTTGCACCCATGGACATACTTGAAGAAGTGAAAAACACAAGAAGGGGGGTTGAATTGTTTAAACTTGAAATCAATTGCAATGAACACGATATTTTTATCCTGGTTCATTTGATCTCAAACTAATCCAGTCCACCCGTCAAGGTGATTTCGCCTCTCTCCAACGAGGTCTTAATCCACTATATTCAACTGAATATTACAATCTGCTTTAACAACTGCTAAAGCCTTCTTGAAGAAAACCACAAACCGGTTTCTCAAGGAATCACTTTCTTACAGAGAATTAAAATCTAGGTGTGTGAATGTTTTCTACAAAACAGTTTATCACAACTGTGATATTACACAATTTAAGCTTATGGAAACTAGATTGCTAAAATAATTGAGTAAGGAATTTTTGGAGCTTTTAGCAAACTGAGAATAAGAAGATGATGAATATCTTTTAGGCGTGGATATTGTTGTAGAGCATTAGCCAATTCAATCTTCATTGTCTTGTTTATATAGCATTGAGATTGGTGAAGGTTGGAGCAATAATCTTGATTCATTGCCAATAACAATCTTTCCTTATTAAGCAGATATTGTCTGGAATGATGCCGTTGGTAATAACTCGTCTTGAATGCACAGTACCGTTGCTACTTAAAGCGTGTTATGGCTTTGGCTCATTCTGATGCTGCTTAAGTGCTGTTGAACTGTTGTTGTCTTTATCAGAGATCAGAGTGTTGAGCGCAGTTCTGTTCATCAAGCTTCAGCATAAGCGTGAGTTGTTCTTCTGATTCTGGTATTCTGATATAGCAACTTCTGATGCTGATGTTGATATCCAATTTTCTGATGCTGATTAAGATGTACTCTTGCTGATACCCATCAGAGTTTCTGTAGAACAGAAAGTAAGTTTTAGGTAGAAAATAGTTCTTTACATGAATCACATACTTAATATATCTTAGCATTTTGTTATCATCAAAACTTAAACTTAGGGTAGTAGATTCAAACTTTGTTCTAACAATACTCTAAAGCTGAGTAAGAGTGGGAGCAATGTCGGTGTTATACTGATATTGTCTGTAAAAAGCAGCAGCAAGGTCTTCCCAGTTTCGGATGTTGGCTCCTTCCAATTGATAAAACCATTCAAGTTGAGTCCCTGATAGAATATCTTGAAAGAAATGCACACACAAATCCCTATCACCAGTGTAAGGTTGGATCTTTCTGACGTACGAGCGGAGATGGAGTTTTGGACAGGACACTCCATCGTACTTAGCAAAAACTAGAGCTTTGAACTTATGAAGGATCACCACCCTAGATGCCAGTCCCAGTTCTTCGAAATCCAAACCATGGATCTTCTGAATCTCCATAGCACTCAGACGGTCTTCAAGTTGTTTGTACATATCCTCAGCAGGTGGATATTGCTCCTTATCATAATCAATATCATTATCAGAGACTACAGGACTGGGACCCTTTTCTTCTTCTTGGTCCTCCTCTCCTTTGGATGAAAGAGACAGATCAGCTTCCTGTCGCAACCTATTCCCAAATCTTTTTCCCATACTCAGAAGAACCACCTTCTTCTTCTTCTTCTTCTTCTTCTTCTTCTCTTTCAAGATGAGAGTCTTTAAATCCTCTTGCCCTTTGGCCAAGTTCAAGAACATCTCTTGGAATTGGGCATTTTGTGCCTGAAGAGCTTTGATGGCTTGATCAGTAGACATTTTTGCTGAAATAAACAGTGAAGGAGATAAGAAACATGTAGTGATACATGTAATGATGTGCATGATAATGGGATGCGTATGTAATGATTTCAAAGACTTTGGGAGATTAAAATTTGCAAACCAAGAAATAAACAAACTTTATTAGGTTAAACTTGTAAAAGGTTCAACAATTCCTTTAAGGCGTTTATAACGAAGCAAATGAAAAAAAAATCTAAACTAGAAAAGCAAAAATCAATACTCCCATGGACGCTTCCCCTTCGTGCTGACGTAGTCATTGATTGTCCTTTCATTCTCGAGTTGCCTGGTGAGCTTCAAGATCTTCCTTTCTTGCTCATGATACTTCTCCCAGTAGGTATCCATTTCCTCTTTCAGCTGAATCTAGGATCTCTTCAATGCCCCAAGATCAGTGGGCATGTAATGGTAAAGAACTATAAAAGGAATGCCCTCTTCATTGGTGGGCTCCACTATCACTGGCAACACAGCTTTATAAGGCATTCCAAGCTTCTGGGCACGAGCTCGAACCCACTGGAGATAAGGCTGCATAGGGAGAGAAGTCCTTGGTCCTAGATCTTGAGGGTCAGATCTGTTCACCATGCCCCAAGCTCGTATGAACCTTCGGCGATGCTCTTCAACATCCCCCTTATAGTCAAATGCGATATCTGTAAGAAATAGCTCATGAGGACCGTCTCTCCGGGCACGACCGAATTTTCACAAAGCTAAACAAGGACTGTAGGTTATTCCCCCTCTGATTCCAAGCAATGGGACATTAGGATATCCCCCACAATGATCAATGTCAACAATGCTTTCCATAGCCTTAGAACTCCAAATAATGTTTGTATGGGCAAGGGACATTATTCTGTAGGACCACCCTAAACCTTCCTCATTCTTCAACACGAACTTGGGGAGGTGCGAAATAAAATACCTCGCCAGCAAAGGCATGCAACACATGAGGGTCCCTCTTCTATGCACAGTATGAGTGTAGACGGCATGTAAAATATCACCCAGAAGAGTAGGTACAGGATTGCGAGACAGGAAGATCTTAACCGCATTCACATCTATGAAAGAATCTGGATTCGGGAACAGAACCAAACCGTAGATAAGGAGAGCCAAGATGTCTTCAAAATCCTGAAAATCTAAGTTATCCCAGAATAATGGAGCTTGATCTATCAGAAAGTTAGCTAAGAAACCTTCAACCCCGCTTCGTGTTTCCCAGTTGGATACTACATCAACCCGTTTTAGATGCAGAGCTGAAGAAATATCTTCTGGCCTAGGAGTCTCTTCCAAACCTGTGAAGGGCATCTGCTCAAGGATGGACATGCCCAATAAGTGAGAAAAATCTTCCAAAGTAGGAACCAGCTGATAATCCGGAAAGGTAAAGCAATGATGCACTGGGTCGAAAAACTGGAAAAGCACACTCATCATTTCCTCATCCAACTTTGAGGTAACCAAGCTAAGAAGCTGACCATGTCTCCTAATGAATGAAGAAGTATCAGAAACTCTCGAGGCTAAATCTTTTAGTTGAGCAGGTATTTGCACAAAGTTAACTTGGATGGTGTTTCTGCGCATGGAAGCCATAATCTGCAAAACAGAACAAAGATAAATCCCATCGGTCTTTGAAATGGTTAGTGTAATGAAGTATGCATGCTATGTTATGATGCATGATGTCATGATAAAACACACAACAGGTATAACAGAAAACATACATGGTAAAGGCAAACAAGTCACACAAGAGCCCTTAAGTTTCAGGCTTGCATGGGGTCTAGGTACTACCCTCTTGAAGTTCAGTTGGTTTCAACCTGTCCTAATAATAGTAACCGGGTTCTAGAGGTTCTCAATATCACTGACCATCCTCCATCGGTCATGGTTTCAGCTCACGCAATCTTTTCTTGCGGCCGGAACTATCTCGAGAGTATGGTCTCAATGAGTGTAGCATCGAGTATTAACCAGTTATCAGCTTTATACCGAGGCCAGCTATCTCACTACTTTCTAATGGCCAAGTTGGTCAATTATAGGTTCTAAGGTCAGTTAATGCTTAACGACACACATAGCAGCCCCGTATTCTCCTCGTTTCTCCACAAGGGATACCGGTACCAACCAATGTGCCACATCAACGTAGCTACTGCTTCAACCGTATCGGTCTATGCCGTACAGTTCCCTCACAGTTTAGTGCTACTTACCTAAAAGGTGTCCCCCAGATCCGGGTTAGGATCTATAGTAACTCCCAATACAAAGCCCTCAAAAGTAAAGCAATCAAAGCAAACAAGAGAAGCAATTTATGATGAACTAATCCTAAGGTATACCCCACTTATTTTATCCCCAGCAGAGTCGCCAGTTTTATGATACGGTGGAAGAACCGACTGTTTTGGAAAATGCTGGTTTGCGTTTTGCGTTTGTCTTTGCAAAATGTTGCGGTAAGCAAGAGTCACCATCGACTTTTATTTTATCCAACTGGAAAGGACAAAAGCACAAAAAAATTCCTTTTTCGAGATTTTGAGTACGGGGGGCGGATTATAGAAAGGGAAGGTATTAGAACCCTTTCTATCCATGGCTTTCCATGGGCTCTTAGGTACTTGCTCATCTTTTTAAAATTGTTTGTGTGTGTTTGTTTTGAAAAGTTTTGTTTTACTTCGTTTTAACCCTTGTATCAGTCCTCAAGAGTGTTACAAAGTTGTTTTTGAAAACCTTGTTTGAGAAAAAGTGTTTGGTGTGAAAAGTTTAATTTTTGAGAAAGTACCTACTAGCATCTACCTACTCGAAAAAAGATTGTTTTTGTTCTTGTTTCCTTTAGACAGCGCTATCCCACTATTGAGAAATAGGTAGCACCATCGTTGGAGTTGTAAGGGTCAATTCGAAAGGGACGTACGATCACTAAAGCAATGTTAGGACGTCTTAGTAATAACCCTAATATCTTAAGATCATATTCGAGGCAACATTTCTGAGGCAACATTTCTGAACGGGACATTTGATCTTTGTTTATACAAGAGGGCGACCACAAAAATACCATATACTTAATAATCGTTTACCGAAGGCAACACGAAGTGAGAGTATACCCTAGGAGTGCGCATGTGCAAGTGATTTGATTTAAGTTATTATCTTTGCATATTTAGGATTTGCTAACCATTTTAAAATTAACATACATTCTTGTCATGCAATCCTATTATCATACATCTAACAGTTAATATTTGCGAAAATTAAAGTGCGGAAAATAAAACTACGCTATTACAAGGCTTCGGGGAGGGGGATTAATTACATAGCCAAAAACCCGTAAAACAAAAAATAAAAGAAAAATCCTAATTAAACTATTACATCCCATGAGCAGTTACATTTGTATTTGCAAAAAATAATAAATGTGCGCGACGAAACGAGAACGAGAAAATTTTAGGGTTTTGATCCCGTCTAAACCTAATTGAAAAGAAAAGTCATTTTTTGTTGTTTTTGATTATTTTAAGAAAATAAGGTTTTAATTAAATAAATATAAACCTAGTTACTAATTAATTTAAATTAAGAAAAATAATTAAACTTGACCTATTTTTTATATTTTTTGTTATTTTAAGAAAAGAAAATAAAAATTAAATCAAACAAATCCTAACTTTCTAATTGATTTTAATTTATTTACAAAAAGATTAAAATTACCCTAAAATTAAATTAAACTAATACTAAATTAATTTGACAAAATAAATAAAAAAAACCTAAATTCTAATTTGATGAAAATTGATTTTGAGTTTTTTGTAAAAAAAAAAGAATTAAATTTGTGTGAGGAAATAATTAATCAAAATAATTAAGAGAAAAAAATATAAAAGAAAAAGAATATGGGCTTGGTGTCAAAGTAGAAAGGGAGGGTGTTAATTGCATATCTGAGCCCAATAAGCTTTGGCCCATGTTGACTCTTCAGATTCCATGTTGCACGTTTGACTAGGCCTATGATAGACCTTCATGTGCCAGGCATTGGATTTGGTTTGCTTTAGATCCAATGGTTGAAAGTTGATGGCATATGGTGGACTCCAAGCATGTGCGCATACCTGATGATGTAAAAGAAAATAACATTGGCAAATATGGGGACCTGGGGATCGAACCCAGGTCCTTTGGCAATTTCCTTCACCCACTGACCAACTGAGCTGGCATGATCATTTGCATATAGAATAACAAACAATTATTATATTGGAAAAGCAAATTAATTCATTAAAAAACGCGCGAATTTTGAATAGACGAATCATTGCCTGCCACGCCACCTTTCTTCTTCCTCCCTCCGTTGGCAAAAGTCCAGACTTTTACCTACGGATAAGGTCTGTATCTATAGCCCTGTTTCATTCAACTATTGCGCACACGCGTGATAAATAAATTATAAGGGTACCAATCTACTCGTCTCAACCTTACGAGTGTCATGGCACCTCAATCGTGGCCGAATTTTCCCTGTATAGCAAAGCCCCAAAACCATCTCAGAAACCCTAATAATGGCATCCACTCGTATGGCTTCCAAAAATGCAATTAAACGATACTATTAGCTTGCAAACATGATAAGGATTATAAATATAGCATTTAAACAGGATAAAGATGCAAGAATGAATGAATACGATTTTCAAAAAATTTACAAACTGTGAGGGTTGTGGAGACGGATTCTGGGAAAATTAAGGCTTGATTATGATCAGGTTAGCTCCAGGAGATGGCTAGGAATCAATTGCTAGCCTTGGAATGGTGTAAATTATCCTCTAACTTGCAATTTGATCCAGCACTTTTTGTTGATTTTTGTGAGCTTTCTCTCAACTTCTCACGCCTCCAAATCTTGTTCTTTTGGTCTGCCAATGTTCTATATGTACTCTTGAGTGAATTAGGTTTACAAATTTGCTTTAAATCTTCTCCAATAATGATCATTAATCATGATTTGATTCTCATGTAAATATTTTCAAATCAAGCCAAAATCCAATCTTTTTGTGTACAAACAAGCCTTGCACGATTTGATCTCATTTCCAGCTATTCATGGACCTGAAATATGCACAAAATCTCAAGGTTTAAATGATTTTTGATATTTTCATTATTTATTATTGATTTTATTTAATTTAAATTAAATAAAATCAAGAAAAATGATAAAAATAAAATAATCACAAGTGGCAGGACTCATGGGTCGTGGACCAAGTTACAAACTCAATACAAGCACAAAAAGTTGGGCCCAATTGACAAAAATTGCAATTTTGGCCACTTTTGAATTTTGGCAATTTTGCAAAAAAAAGTCAACTTCATCAATGCATAACTTCCTCAATTTTGACCCTAGAGATGTGTTCTTGGACTTTTTAGAAAGCTAAAGATGTCCACTAAGCAACCCTTTTTGTCTCATCTCAATTGAGTCTTCCATGTTCATGTATGCAGCTTTGACAAAAAAGGTGTTTTTGTTGACTTTTCAAAATGACCTATAATGTCCAAATTCATAACTTCTTGTGAGTGCATATTTTGAACTTGGGAGATGAATATGAATTGTAGGGAATCACATCCTCTTCAAAATGAGCTTTGGATGTGTTATTTCTGATAAATTATGAGAAAGTTATGCTTGGTCAAAGTTGAGTTGACTTTTCCTATAAAACCCTAACTTGGCAATTTTTGGGTTTTGATGAATTGTGAGCAATCCTTGAGGAATCATGATAAACCCTTGATAAAATGATGAATAATACTTCAAAATGAGAATGTTGACCAAAAATCTTGAAGTTTGACTGTATGTGGGCCATAGTTGACTTTAACCCTAGCATAGTCGATTTTCAGGCTTTTGAGCAATTGATTGAGCAAACTTTCTCTGCAAGGCTTAAAACTTGACATGGATGATCTTGAGAACATATTAGGACAATAGTGAGCATTTGAGACCCTTTGGACTCAAGCATCTTGATGAAAACTGAAACCCTAATTTGAGATAGACTGCTTTAGGAGAGGGTTTGTCTGGTCAGCCCGTGGGCTACCTTGAGCAATTTAAGGACCTCACTTGACATGTATTGAGAAATATGGCAGGGAAAATTTTGGGGTACAACACCTGGAAATTCTCTTTCCCAGTCAAGTCTTCCAGAACTAAAAAAGAAACTTTGCAAAAGTCCTTCCCTTGATGAATTCATTTCCCCAATAAGGTCTTTAGAATACCTTCCTCGACAGGGTTTATTTCCCCAATGGACTACAATCTCCCCAGCCTGAGTTTACTTCTCAACGGACAACACCACCTGTCCCTATCAGAATTGATACTTTCACCAAAATTTGTTACGAAGCCTAGAACCTGACCAGATGCCAGTTAATCTCGTTTTCCCTAGACGATCAGAAGTCTAATCGTCTCTTTTATCCCCAGTCAAGGTATATGAAAATTAAATCCTCCAGTAGAGAAATTGACAACCAAGATTCCTGAATTCTACCCCCCAAGCAGAAACCAACATTCCCTGCATAGTTTCCTCAAACAACAAACAAGAATTCCCAGCGGAAGCATTCTAAACAAGGTTGAAGATACACATACTCTTCAGCTCCAACAGTAGTTCGGGATTTAGCTTCCCGAATCTCCCTAGTAGTTGTCAAGGACTTATTTTCCCAGACAAAGATGCACTTTAATAGCATTTTAAATCATGACATATGCATACTAAGCACATATAGGAATCTCATTTATTTTGAGAACATAATTACGTAAGGCATGCATCATGGCATTGCATTATAACTAATTCTTTACCTTATCAGGAAAGAACAAGTCACCAGATAAATACCATCAACAAGAAACATCTTCTTCAAGATTTCTGCTGGTTCAGTTTAAATCGATCAATGATTTATCCTGATTCCGTTCCGGTAGACACTTTCTCTAGTTCAGTTAAATCGCTCCGAAGATTTATACTGATTCATTATCCAGTTAAAGATTATTCAAGACTTCTGCTGGTTCAGTTTAAATCGATCAATGATTTATTATGATTCCGTTCCAGTAGACACTTTCTATGGTTTAGTTAAATTTCTCCAAAGATTTATACTAATTCGTTACCCGGTTAAAGATTATTCAAGACCTCTGCTGGTTTAGTTTAAATCGATCAATGATTTATTCTGATTTCTTTCCAGTAGACACTTTCTCTGGTTCAATTAAATCGCTCCGAAGATTTATACTGATTCGTTATCCAGTTAAAGATTATTCAAGAACTATGTTGGTTCAGTTTAAATCAATCAATGATTTATCCTGATTCCGTTCCGATGGACACTTTCTCTAGTTCAATTAAATAGCTCTGAAGATTTATACTGATTCGTTATCCAGTTAAAGATTATTCAAGACCTTTTTTGGTTCAGTTTAAATCAATCAATGATTCATCCTGACTCTGTTCTTGTAGACACTTTCTCAGGTTCAGTTAAATCGCTCTGAAGATTTATGCAAATTCGTTATCTAGTTAAAGGTTACAACATCTTTTGCTTCAATATGAATCGACCAAAGATTTATTTTGATACTTCTTCCCATCTCTATCAATAATCACCTCAGATGGAATCTCTTATCCCATATCTGACAACTCTTTATCACCACTCCAAATTACATCTTTAATCCCATTTCCGACATAATCAACTAACACATTACTTCATGTATCAGTGGGTGCAAACTTTTGGGCACTCTAGTGTTCAATCATCTTCCACCTTCACATCACGAATGGAGGACTCGTCAATCTACCTCTTCAAGTTTAAGAATATTGAACAGGGGAAGTTGTTGTACCCTAAAATTTTCCCTCTCTTTTATCAATACATTTCTCATAAAGATCTTCAATGGCTCAAAACTGCACAAGTGTTGACTAGGTCAAACCATCTCCTCAACACTGATGCTTCAAATTAAAGTTTTTATTTTAACAAGGACAATTGTACTTCTAATGCCTCAAATGAATTTCATGTATCATTATAGACCTCCAAGAATACTCATGTCAAGTTTCAAATCTTGAATCACAATTTTGCTTAGTCAATTGCTCAGATGACTGAAAATCAGTTATATTGGGTAAAAAGTCAACTGTGGTCAACCTATAGTCAAACTTCATGATTTTTGGCCAACATAAACATTTTAAAGTCATGTTACTCATTTGATCAAGTATTAATCACAATCCCTCAAGAAAAGCACTCAATTTACCAAAAGGGCAAAATTGTCAAAATTAGGGTTTTGACTATAATTGACTGATCAGTGACTTTTGACCTAATAAATGATCTAATGGCTTGAATAATATTCTCAAGGATTCAAATACAACTTGTTGACCTAATTTTATGTTTTAAAATATTCCTCAAGATCAATGGATTGATAGTTGAAATTTGATCAACTGATGAAAAGTCAACTGATACACAAAAAGTCAAACTTTGACTTTTTGGTCAAAATTCAATTTCAAAGATCACAATTCATCAATATATTCAAAAATATGAAGCTTGATCATCAAGAAATCATGAAAGTCAAAAGTCAATATGAAAAGTCAACCTTTTCAAGACTTGGAAATTTTTTCTAAGTGTTCTTATACATGATAATTTCATTACTTCAAGCCAATCTTTCACCAAGATGCAAGATGATTCAAAGAAAACTTTCAACATGAAAGTTATATATCTTGATGAGATCTACAACTTTTCTTTTCTGATCAAGTCCTAGAAGTGCTTGGATTTTGAGTTATAAATTCCTAAAGTTACGAGATTTTTCATAAAACACTTAAGAGAAATTTTCAACAAGTTTTGGTCAGTTTTTATCTCAACTTCTTGGACAATTTTCATCAGGTTCCAATTTGATTTATCCAAAACGGTAAACATGAAAGTTGTAGACAATGTTTCAAGCTTTCCAAAACATCCAAGAGCATGAATTTATCATACTTGAGTTTGGAGATTCAAACGCATGAAGCTGGACATCCATTCTTGAATTACAATTCATTTTTGGTGAAGAACACATAATCCAATTTATATGTTATGCTGCATAATGTTGTGTTATAGGCCTACTAACTTGCCAATATCACTATAATTTAATGCTTACATAGAATTTTGAACTATGGACCATTTGATTTAAGCATTGTCCTAGTGACCTTTCCATTTTTGGCACAAAGTTAACAGTGTCATTCTTGTAAAGTAGCTTTAATCACAAAGTCAGATCTTCTTGAGCCTCTAACTTGTTCCTTATACACACACTCAACATACAAAATCAGATGAGCATGCTTAAAGTGTCCAACAACTCTATGTAGCAAAGTAAAAAGCATTAGAACTATGATCTTCAAGCTTGCTTCATTGACAATCCAACCTAGCCACAACATGTGATCTTGCAAAATCTGATCAACCTTTATCCCAAACCTTTTTCCTATAAATAGAGAGATCAATTGTAAGAGATAGTGGTCAGAAACAAAAAAGGAACAAGCATTAAAACTCCCTCAAACTCACTCAAACCAGAAATTGCACAAAATACTCCATTTTTTACCACAGTTCTGACCTTGAACATCCATCTCTCATTTCCTTCACGCGTTTTCCATTTTTTCAATCACTAAGCTTCTAATACACATATAAAAGATATCCTCATCCCTGTCTCACAGTTGTAACACCTCCATCACTATTGTCCAAACCTCACTTTGCACCTTTGCAAATTAACTTCTCCAGAATAATACAACCACTCTCCATCTAAACTAAGCCTTGCATTAGCTTCCTAGAGGTTCCCTGAAGCTATTTTGATCATCAAAGCATCTTGAAAGGTGCTCAAACTGAAAACATGATCTCCACTTGCAAGGTAAGTTTTATGAACTTTCAACTCTTCTTACAAGCATCATTTGATTCTGATTTGTGAAGATAAAATGTAAACATCATATCCCTGAAGCTAACCATGTCCTTAGAATTCATTTATATTGCTTGAGTAGTGAGAATTTTGAGTTTGAAATTGCTGAAAAATTGGGTCAGATTTGGCACCAAACAAAATTCTTACTCATCTTTGATTTATAAAATTTATATGGATGAATTCATGTTGAAAAATAGAGCAAGAGTCATGTTTACATTTTCTTATTTGGTTGAGAAATGAGGAAGTTGCAAAATTCAAAAATGGTGATGAAGAAGCTGGCGCGAGGTTAGGGGTGAAGTGCAGAACTGACTTATATATGTAACAAAAAAATGTTAGAAGAAAAACTGCAGTATGAGTCGATACATATCTCATATGAGTCAACTCATATTCGTTATAAAACATGGGATGAGTCGATACAATACATTATGTATCAATACAATTTGTTATCAAGACATATTACAGAGAGACAAAATATGTATGAGTCGATGCAAAACACGAATGTGTCGATTCATACTGAGTAGTTTTGATTTCAAAAAAACAAGAAGTGGTATATATCGATGCATAAGTGCATGTGTCGATGCATACAGTTTTTTAAAACAATTTTCCTTTTTTTTTTACATTATCTTTATATTTTTTATATTTTTATTGTTATTCATTCTTCAATATGGTTGTAATAGTAATTAGGTTTTAATTCCCCCCATTTGTAATTTATATCCCCATCCCCTAAATGATGTAATAGTGTAGAATTCTACATTTCCGCAATTTATCTCTTTTTGTTAGTGATTAAGGTTTGTATGCCAAGACTTAAAATCAATAAGTAGACAACCCTAATTCAAGACAAAAATGCATGAAATCAATACACTTTGCACAGTTGCACCTCTTGGGTTAACCCACATTTGTTGCCTTAGATTAAAACAGTCGAGTCCCTCGAACGTGAGATACTTTAGCAAAGACCCTCAATTACAAGATCATAGTCCCTCGATGACCCTTCGATGTTGCCTTTGGTAAACGATATTAGACCCTCACAACAAATTGCTAAGGTATCCTACAATGTTTCCTTCTATAACTGTACAACGACCCATGCATGTCCCTTCACATCCAATGATAAGGCTGCTTACTAACTAATGGTAAGATAACACTATTTAAAGGAGGAGGAAAAGAACAAATACTTTTTGAGTAGGTAGAACGTTCATAGTTTCTTGCTCACAAACATTTCAAAACATATTTCAAACACACCAACACTTTCCATGAAATATTTTCAAAATTCAACACTTTGTATACATTCTTATAGAGACGAGAATCATTACAAAGTTCGCCTAAACAAAGGCACTTTTCAAAAATAAATCACAAGCGCATTTACAAAGCATTTCAGAGTGAGCTAGCAAATAAGAGCCCGTAGATAACTACGGATGAAAAGGGTGCTAATACCTTCCCTTTTCATAACCTACCCCCCGAACTCAAGAAAATTCTCAAAAGGTCTTTCATGTTCTTTTCACCCTTTCCTTTATTGAATAAAATAAAAGTCGATTGCGACTCTTTCTATCCGCAACAATTACGATAAAACGCAAAACACCCAAGTCACTTCTCCCACCGTATTACACCATCCTTTAGCGTAGACAGATGATCTAAACTTCTCTAAGTCTTAGATTTAAATTTGGTCGACAAGACCAAACTTCGACTAGCTTGTTTGTCAATTGTGTCGACTTTCCACTACTGACTAATAATTTTTCCAACTACTTCTCATTCTAGAGCTTAATTTCCTTACAATCTTTATTTGTAGGATATCTTCTTTTTAACTCGTGGAACTACCCTCATTAATTACACAATATATACCTTAAAATATTTTTAAGGTAACAACGTGTCCTTGGTGTTTCAAATTTATATGTACATCGATCCCATGCTCGTATGACCAGACATATATATTGGCCGGACTAGGTATATCACCCGTTTCTTAACTTATATATTGAGTTATGTCCTTGTATCCCTCCCACCTGACTTGTAACCCATCCTAGGAATTCCAAAGTGTACATAAGCCCCCCTATCATGAGACCCGACTAATTGAGGTGTTAAGATAGAAGAATCCTGGAATTTTGACATCCCTAATCGGCCGCCCGTAGATCCAATGATCAATTATCTGATGGCATGCGTCAGTGGGTTTTTAACTATAGTGATCGGCACGCATACTATCGAATATGTTAACCTTATCTTGCAATGATGATTTTTATATGGAAAATACAACCATCATAACCCTTCTACTTAGTCACTTTAGCTCCCTATTGTAGACTTTAAAAGTATTGAACTTTTCCTCATTCTTGGTTTACTTTACACTTTTGTTTCATCAACCATTTCCCTTTCTCCCAAGTTCCTGTGAAGTCTGGTGTATGCCCTCTTGCCTCTCTGTCAGACCATCGACAAACTCTTGCTTCCCCGCTTCCCATAACTCAAGTAACTCATTCCTTTACTTTACTTCGTCTCTTTTTATTTTAACCATGGTGCTTATACTAAAGTGTGATGATTTGGAGAATGTGTCGATTACCCAAAATGCCCAAGAGAGAAGTGAACTCTAGGAAAAATGCATGAAAGAATGTGAGGGCCACTTGGGAAGGGCAGAATTTGACCAAGTCATTACGAAGTTTTATAGGGATATTTTTTTGCCTCCTAGTGACACTGACTCAATGTCCCTCTCAGCAGGTTCTATAGAGGTCTTGATGGATATGAATAGGTCTTATATTGATTCATAGATTTTAAGGTATAATCACATCACGGTGAAGCACAACGAGATTGGAAAACTACGGTCTAACATAAATATCTCGTCCCTTGGGAACAAAGATGGTGTGGTGTTGGAACCCTGTGATGACAGTGAAAGAGTTGGCCTCTACCGGCCCATAGGTGTAGCTGATGAACACTTCTACTTCTATATCGGAGTGCTTGTGGATTTCAAAATCCAGATACCATCTTCTGACTTTGAAGTCGACCTTATGAACGCCCTAAACATAGCACCTTCTCAATTGCGTCCAAATGGTTGGGGTTTTATTAAAGCTTTTGAGATTATTTGCAAAGTGATGCACATCGACCCTACATTAGGTTTTTTTTTCCTTGTTTGAGTTGAAAGTCGCGAATAAGCGTAACTGGGTTTCCGTTAACGGATCGCCCAACATAAGTTTTTTCGAAGCATACACCTCAAACTATAAGGGGTTTAAGGACATATTTCTCTGTGTCAAGAGCATAAACATATGTCCTAGATTTTTGTATGCGATGACCCGAGCTTTGTTTTATGTTGGAGATGCATCTGAGTAGGTTGAGGTACACTTGACCTAGGAAATGGAACAACTAAAGGAAACTCTAAAATACAAGTCCGACTAGGTGGAGGACCTGGCCAAGCATTTGACCGAGATAACCAAGAAGAAAGAAAATGTTAAAGCTACTGTAGCTAGTTTGATACATGACGTCAAGCAATCTCACCATTCTAATGAGAAGCTGAAGAAGCCCTTGAAGCACGCTCAGGTGTACATCCTATGAGTCGAAGATGAAGCTTTTGAAAGGGTCAATGCCCAAGCTCTATGCCTCAAACCAGATCTTAATGTGTCTAAAATGGACTATTTCAAATTCGTGGTGAATCACCAGATGGTGGACATGGATGAGGCACCTAAGGCCGATGATTCTAAAGATGACGGAGCTGAGAATCAAGTCGGAGTCACCCAGGAGGAGGAACAACACGCTTCTTGAGTTAATTTGTTTTCTTACTTGTTAGTCATCTACGGGGATTCATTTTTGTAATATCTAGATAATTTTATTTTTATTTTGCGTGACTCGCTTTCAAGTCCTTTGTGGCTTCGTACAATATTTTGGTCCTTATCGAGGCTTTTTATGATATGATTTTGATGTATGTGTTTCCATTGCTTTGTTATGCATAAAAAAATTTGTTTCATCTTACCAATATATCCTTAACCTGATACATTAGCTGGGATATTTGTATGACCTCACGAGTGTGAGGTTTGTGTAATAGTGCGAAGTGTTCTCTATGAGATCCATCCAGGTCACATATCGGTTAGGAGTCATCCCAACCCCAACTTCATATACTTGATGTCCTTTGCGAAATGTTTAGCTTTTGTGCTTGACTCAGGAATTCTCGACCAAACAAGTGTGGCCCGGGTGAAGGGGTAGAGTGATGTTGGAAACCAACTGGATTATTATCTAGGGAGTGGTTACCCGTTCGACGGGGTTTTACCCTTACGTGAGTTACCTAATTTTTCTGTAGAGTGATTACCCGTTCAACAGGGAGTTACCACAACGGGAGTTACCTGGTTTTGCTAGGGAGTGGTTACCCGTTCAACGGGGATTTACCAATATGGAAGTTACCCATTAACTAAAGTTTGATGATTCTGGATTGGTTTGCTTTGTCGTGGAGCGCATCTGTGTTCTTTTTCTTATGATAATCAAAAAATGACACACGCACATATCAATTGAGGGTGCCTCCTTAAAAATCTTTGCCCTTGTAAGGGAAAAGAGTGCTCCTCAAAGTGTTTATTTATTAAAAGTTATTACAAACATTAACTGTAACAAAATCTTAGGCTGGCTACATCCCAAGCCCTAGGCATTTCGACTCCATCCTAATTCTATAATTTGTAAGCCCCATTATTTAGTACTTCCTGAATCCTGTATGGACCTTCCCAATTTGGTGCAATATTTCCATGCTTCTTAGTATCTATAATATTTTTCAGGACCAGGTCAGCTTCATGTAAACTCCTCAGCTTAACCATTATGTTGAGCCTTCGTGCCATTCTTTGATTTGCTGCTGCCTCTCTGACATAGGCCATTGTTTTGACTTCCTAAATCAAGTCGGCCGAGATCTATAAACCTTCTTGGTTAAGAGTGTCATCAAAATTTGTCTGACGCTACATTGATGAGCCTATCTCGACCGGTATCATTGCGTCAGCTTCATAGACCACTCAAAATGGAGTCTCTTTAGTGTTGGAATGTAGGGTGGTGTGATAGGACCATAGGATCTCGTGAAGGTATTTAGCCTAAAATCCATTTGCCTCGTCCAGTGATTTCTTCATTCCTAATAGAATGACTTTGTTTGCCGCTTCGGCTTGACCATTTGCTTGTGAGTTCTCCACTGAATGAACCTGTTTCGTATGCCAAAGTGTCTACAAAATTCCACCATGGTCAAACTTGCAAGTTGTGTGCCATTAATAGACATAATGTAGTCGGGTAAGCCGAAGCGACATATAATATTTCTCCAATAGAAATATCTTACCGTTTCGGTTGGGATTCATGGTACAACCTCGGCTTCGACCCATTTCTTGAAGTAATCTACCGCCACTATAAAGAACTTCAACTAGCCCATCGCCAAGGGGAAATGACCTAGGATGTTAGATCCCCACTAGTAGATTGCCATGGGGAGATTATCGAATGCAATAATTTGGTTGTTGAATGTATAAATGGGGCATAAATTTGGCACTTCTCACAAAATTTAACAAACTGGGCGCAGTCTTATAGCATACTCGACGAATAATATCTGACTCTTAGTATCTTCCCCGATAATGCTCTTTCTTTGGTAGCTCCGTGTGATTTGGCCAACGACTAACTCAAATTCTGTCCGCACTAATAGATGGGTAACATCGACCTCCCTAGCTAATCTTAATTCGACAATGAGTGCCTCGTACTCTGCTTGATTGTTACTAGTATGAAAAATAAAGAAAAGTGATTGTTCGAGAACCATATCTCTCGATCCTTCCAACATTATCCTTGCCCCGATGCCTTTGATATTGGAAGACCCGTCCACTGAAAATATGCATTATTTGGATACTTCTTCCGATGAAGGTGAACTCAACATGACCAAAAAACCTTCCAGAAGCTGAGATTTGATACTACTTCAGCGCACAAATGTTATATCGTATCCCGATAACTCTACTGCCCAGGACACCATTCTTACTGACAGGCACGACTTCTTTAGTATTTGTCTTATAGGATAATTTGTTTTGACTATGATCAGATGTCATTGAAAATAATACCTTAGTTTCCTGACAACTATCACCATGGCCAGCGCTAACTTTTCAATCTTTTGATATTGGGTCTCTGCTCCTTTCAAGACTTTACTAACAAAATACACCAGTTTCTCTCCTTCATCACTGTCCTGAGCCAGCACGAAACTGATAGCCTTATCAAAAACCGCCAGGTATAAGGTGAGAGTGGAATTTTCTATTGATCAAACCAGGACAGGTGCGGTAGAAAGGAAAAGCTTGACGTCTTTGAATGCCTTCTTGCATTCCTCCGTCCAGTCAAACTTGGAAGACTTCTTAAAAGATGTGAAAAGTGTATGGATTTATCACAGGCACATGATAGAAATTGGGATAATGTGGTTAACCTCCCTACCAAATGCTGGACTTCTTTAACTGACGTTGGTTTCCTCATGACAATGATCGACCGATACTTGTCTGGGTTAGCCTCTATGCCTCTATGTGTGAATATAAAGCTTAAAAACTCGCCAGCTTGTACCCCAAAGGTTAATTTGTAGAGATTGAGTCTCGTATCAAATTTTCTTACTAATTCAAATGCCTCTTCAAGTTCTTCCACATACTCATTTACTTCCAGGGTTTTGATTACCATATCATCCACGTAAACCTCAAGGTTCCTTCTGATCTGTGACGCAAACACCATATTCATCAATTGTTGGTAAATAGCCCATTCATTCTTGAGGCCAAATAACATCACCTCGTAGTAGTAATTGCTTTTACTGATCATGAATTATGTTTTGGGAGCATCCAACAGGTTCATCCTGATTTTATTATACCCCAAATTGACATCAATAAAACTAAGCAACCAGAATCCCGACAAACTGTAAATGAGCCTATTAATGTGAGGTAATGGGTAGGGATATTGGGGGCATGCTTTGTTGAGATCCGTGAACTTTACACACATGCGTTATTTTTTGTTCTTTTTCTTAACCATCACCATATTGAACAACCGGGTGAGCTACTTTATTTCTCAGATAAATCCACCCTTTAGTAGTTTTCCCACTTCCTCCGAGATGACATGCATTTTCTCATCCTCATCCTTACTTTTCATTGTTCCACTGCTTTAAGCGTTGGATTAATGGAGAAATGATGACATATAATGTTTGAGTCAATTCTCGGTGTGTCATAAGGTTTCCATGAGAAAAGGTCCACGTTATTCTGGAATATTTGTACGATGTCCGCCTCTTCTTTTTGAGTCAAACTGGAGCTGATCTACGTAGTTTGGAACTCATCGGCCCCGATTTTCACCTTTTTCATATCTCCTATGGGTGTTAACCCATCAAGTGTCGGATCCTCCCTAGGATCAAGGTCCCCTATATTAACTTTAAAAGAATCTATCTCCCTCGACTGGTATGTGACAATTTATTTTTCAGCTTCAAACTATCTTTGTAGCATTTTTGCGCCAGTCCTTGGTTACCCTTGACCACCCCGACTCGTCCATCATCAAGCGGATACTTCATGTGTAAGGTATAATATGGACAAGGCGACTTCCAATTCCTTGAAAGTCAGTATGTCGATTATGCGGTTTTAAGGCAATGCTTCATTGTCTGTCAAGTATCTTACTTTGATGGACTCGGCGTTGCTTTCACTCTCAAAGACGGTTAGAATGGGTATCTAACCCAGAGCCTAGAGTTGCTCCCTGGAAAAAAAGATTAGGGTTCCCTTGAAAGGTTTCATATCGGACATATCCATGTTCATGCCCTTGAAAGCATCCAAGTACAGTATGTCGGACAAGCTTCCCGGGTCAATTAGCACCTGCTTAACACTTCAATCATGTATTTGTACCTTTATGACCATCAGGTCATTATCATGGGCTAATATGTCCTTAGAATCCTGCCTTGAGAAACTAATTGGACTTGATTCCTCTTCTTCTTGTTTAGATGGTGTTTCCTGTAAGACATGCATTATCTCCCAGGCGTATTTCTTTCTTTCCGAGCTGTTCTCACCTCTCCCGTGAACCCCCATGCAATTGTGTTCAAGGTATGGCAGGCCACCCGTGAAGAAGTGAAAAACACAAGAAGGGGGGTTGAATTGTAAAACTGAAAATCAATTGCAATGAACACAATATTTTTATCCTGGTTCGTTTGATCTCAAACTACTCCTATCCACCCGTCAAGGTGATTTCGCCTCTCTCCAACGAGGTCTTAATCCACTATATTCAACTGAATATTACAATCTTCTTTAACAACTGCTAAAGCCTTCTTGATGCAAACCACAACCCGATTTGTCAAGGAATCACTTTCTTACACAGAATGGAAATCTAGGTGTGTGAGTGTTTTCTACAAAAACAGTTTATCACAACTGTGATATTACACAACTTAGGCTTATTGAAACTAGATTGCTAAAAATATTGAGTAAGGAATAATTGGAGATTTTTAGCAAACTGAGAATGAGAAGATGATGAATAGCTTTTAGGCGTGGAAATAGTTGTAGAGCATTAGCCAATTCAATCTTCATTGTCTTGTTTATATAGCACTGAAATTGTTGAACGTTGGAGCAATAATCTTGATTCAATGCCAATAACAAACTTTCCTTATTAAGCAGATCTTGTCTGGAATGATGTCGTTGGTAATAATTCGTCTTGAATGCACAGTACCGTTGCTACTTAAAGCGTGTTTTGGCTTGGGCTCATTCTGACTCTGCTTAAGTGCTGATTAATTTTTGTTGTCTTTATCAGAGTGTTGAGCGCAGTTCTGTTCATCAAGCTTCAGCATAAGCGTGAGTTGTTCTTCTGATTCTGGTATTCTGATATAGCATCTTCTGATGCTGATGTTGATAACCAATATTCTGATGCTGATTATGATGTACTCTTGCTGGTACCTATCAGATTTTCTGCAAAATAGAAAGGTAATTTTTAGGTAGCAAATAGTTCTTACATGAATCACATAATTTAATATATCTTTTCATTTTGTTATCATCAAAACTTAAACTTAGGGTAGTAGATTCAAACTTTGTTCTAACAATCTCCCCCTTTTTGATGATGACAAAAACTAGATATTTTTAATTGAAAATAACGTGAAAAAGTATCAGAGATAACTATATGATAAGATGTATCAGAGTAAGAAGTTATCAAAGATAAGGGATAAAGAGATATGGGAGTTGAGATCAGAGATACTCCCCCTGAATTTATAACTTCCCTTTTTAATTCCAAGAGTTCTTCAGGATCAGATCTTTATTGCCTTTCTTTGAACATCAGAATATCAGAGCTTTGACTTTTAGAAGCTTTAGATCAGAATATCAGAGCAGAGCTTCAGATCAGAATATTAGAGCTTTATCAGAGCTTTTGCTTTGGGTCAGAGTATCAGGACTTTGGTCTTCAGAGTATCAGAGAGCATTCTTGTACCTGTAGACTTAAGCAAAAACAGAAAACATATTCAAGTATATCAGAGTTAGAATGTTTGAGATTTTCTGTCAGTAATCCGTTATTGAAAAATATCATTCTTGTTCTCCCCCTTTTGTCAGCAATCAAAAAGTGTAAGTAATGTGCTAAAACAATTAGAGCAGAAAAACTTGTCATATTAAAATAGTCAGAGCCAGACAAAACAGTACAGAAGATATGCAAAGAAAACATGAAAATAGCATGAATGAAAATTTAAGGTTGGGGAGGAAGGCGTGTGAACAGAGTCTCCAGTATTGCTTTAATCTGATCAGCAGTCTCATTCTGCTTGTGCACCATGCTGACTACTGTATCTATCTTGCTATCCTGCACATCCATCCTTTCCTTCATCTTCTGATCATTTTCATCCATCCTTTGCTGTAGACGGATATCATTCAGCTTCAGCTCTTCCAGAGTCTGCCTGTCCAAGGCAGCTTGAGAAACATCAGAAGCAGGGAGCTTCTGAGAGGTTTCTGCAACATCTTCAGCTTGACTGGCTTCAGCTTGAATAGTCTGATCTTCTTCTGGCTGCACCTTTGAAGCTGAACGCTTCTCAGACCATGGCTCACTATCCAGAAGGAGCACGTCTTCTTTCAGCAGCTGACTTCCTACTTTGTTCAGAAGCTTGCTGAAATTCTGTTGTGCTTGCTCATAATTGATGTCTTACAATTTTTGAGCTTCAGCACGTACCCAAATTCTGAATTGTGACCAGAGCTGGTCTGAGGCAGTTGGATCAATCATTCCAGGACAGACTTGCTTCAGAGAAGCAATCCACTGCTGCAAACTTGTTTCAAAATTCATAATGCCAGAGCCAACATCTGGTTGTTTTGGTTTTGGAATGGCTATTTTATTTTTCAGATCAGCAAGACGGTCAAGGATTGTTAAATCTATGAAGGTCCTGCTGGGGTCTTCTGTGGTTTGTTTGGGAGCTGTTTGTTTGGGAGATGGAGTGGGAGAATCAGAAATAATGATTGGACTGTTTGGGGTTTTGGGAGTGTTTGGTGGGGTAGATTCTGGCGAGGATGGCAGCTGGGCCATGGTTACTGTTGTTCCACATGGCAGCTAGATTGCCAGAGGTTGTGGCTCAGATGATTGAGGAGAATGAGGTTCAGAAGGTGGAGGAGATGGAGTTTCAGAATGATGAAACTCAGGTTGAGGTGATGGTGGATGAATTTCTGGTTGAGGAGAGGGAGAAGGAATTGCTGGTTGTGGAGAAGGAGGAGGAATTTCTGGTTGTTCAGGAATATGTGGTTCTTCTGGAATGGGTGAGAGAGGTTGTTCTGGTTGAGGAGAGTGGACAATATCTGGTTCAGAGTTTGGATTATTGGAGAGGTGATCAGAAGCATGTTGATCAATGTCAGACAGAACTTTGTCAAGTTCTGATGTTGTTGAAGTTGTTGGTTTGGGATGTTTGGTGCGGGGTCTTCTGAGTTGTAGTGCCTCAGAAGGGTCATCTTCTGGTTCGGTTTCATCTATTGTTGGGATGGGGATTGGGATTTCATGAGAAGCATGAGTGGGGATTGATGTTGGAATAGCAGAAGAATTTAAAACAGAAGCAGTAGATACATTACCTCTTTTCTTGGGTGTCTGCTGGGATGTTCCTTCTGAAGGGGCCTTCCTTTTCTTCGTCTTCTTCAGTGAGACTTCTGGTTGAGCTTGGTGCAGATCTTTGATATTTAGCTTGGGATCTGTACCATCAGCCATGCACGCGTCCAAGTATCTGAGAACCACCACTGGTTTAGATTCTATCTCAGAAAATAAAGGAAAGTCACTCAGTGAGACTCTTCTGTTGGTGATGTCAGCAATAGGAGTAACGATGGGTTCCTTTATGATATTCTCTATTAATTTCATTTTCTTCAGATTCTTCGCGTTCAGAGGCTTGCCAACAGTTGGTTCAATAGTGCTTAACTCTTGAGCTTCTATCAGGTGCTCTATCAGCCTATTCTCAGTCAGAATATCTGATATTAACCTTCCAAAGGGTATCCAATCCCTCTTTGTTCTTTCTTCTTCCCTGGTTTCCTTCACGCTTGTTCTGAGGTGATTAAACAGAAGATGAGCCAAGTTGATTTTTACCTTCTGATTGATAAAATAGATCAGAAACTGCTGATCTATATTTATGTAATCAGGGGAACTAGTTGGCTTCCTATGATTAAAACACCCCAAAATGATCTTCGCCCAAACTCTGTGGTGATCCTTGAGGTCTCTGATTTTGCTGCTGGGCACCCCAAGGGTGAAAATCTGTTCTGCTATGATGCCAATGTCAGAGCATCTTTCAGCCATATCAATACAGCGGACGCCACCGCCACTGTAACCAATTAGTTTTGCTATGTGATCCTCAGTGATCACAATCTTCTTTCCCATTATGTAGGAGGTGACTTGATGCGTTGAAGAGGTCGCATGAATCCAGAACTCCTTGACTAACATTGGGAACGTTGGTCCAACCAACCTGTCAAAATATCTCTCCCATTTCTTTGCCCTAACTTCTTCTGTCAAGTCAAAACCATTCTCTTTCAGACTGCCAAAATCAATAATCAGTTCATATAACACTTCAAGATTATTCACTGGTGTAAGGAGTGTTCTGAATGGAACTTGGTACTTTTCAGAGGAAGCTTTCTTCTGAGAACCTGCAAAAGCACTGCTGGAGGTTGCCATGTTCACACTTAGGGTTTTTCTGAGAAAATTGAGAAAATGGGTTTAAGTTTGAAAGAGATGAACACAGAGAAAATGCAGAACATATTTGAGAGATAATGAGAAACTGTAAAAGATTAATGTGAGATATTAACGTGCTTAAATAGATTTCAGAATATTTTGAAAGAGTAAACGGTTTCAAGAAAGAGAAATAAAATCATGATTACGTTTTAAAAACATGATTACTTTCATTTAATGCTTGCTGATTTTGGGGGATTTGAGAAAGATACTTGAAACGGTTACCAGACATGTGTCTCAATGCACCCAATCAGCGTTTTGCATTCTCAGAAGCATGCACGCGTTCTGCTTCAGAGATTTGTTGATGATTGGATGACACTTGTTTGATTTAGTGATCAGCACGTCTATCCTTGAGCTGAAACGCTCAGATCTTTAAGACTAGCATCTGATACAATATGCATGTTCTATCTTTCTGAAAAGAGATTGATCAGAAGTTCACAGTAAAACAAATACATTCTGAAGATAAATATATGGAATTAAAACATTTTCACTCTGGGCAGATTTTCATGCTGAGATGTTTCAGAGTGAAATTGAACCTATCTTCAGAAAGGGGTTTAGTGAAGATATCAGCCCATTGATGGTCTGTATCAATAAATTTTAAGTTCAAGATTCCTTTCTGAATATAGTCCCTAATGAAATGATGTTTTATTTCTATATGCTTAGTTCTAGAATGTAAAATAGGATTCTTACTTAAGAAAATAGCAGAAGTAGTGTCACAGAGTATAGGGATGTTACTCTCAAAAATATGGAAGTCTTCAAGCTGACTTTTCATCCAGATCATTTGTGTGCTACATCCTGCTGCTGCTATGTACTCAACTTCTGTTGTTGATAGCGCAATTGTGGATTGCCTTTTGCTGGACCAAGAGATCAGATTTTCTCCCAGAAACTGGCAGCTTCCAGAAGTACTTTTACGCTCTACTCTGTCTCCAGCAAAGTCAGCATCGCAGTAGCCTACTAAACTGTAATCACTAGATTTTCTGTAAAACAAACCCATATTAGTAGTACCTTTCAGATACTTGAAAATTTGCTTAACAGCTGTTAAGTGAGATTCTCTAGGATCTGATTGGAATCTAGCACAAATACATACGCTGAATAATATATCAGGTCTTGAAGCTGTCAGATAAAGGAGAGAACCAATCATACCTCTGTAGACTTTCTGTTCTACCTTTTTGCTTACCTCTCTCTTTCCAGAATGCACGTGGGATGCATTGGAATCTTTGATGGCTTACATTTTGAGAGGTCAAATTTCTTCAAAAGATCTCTGATGTATTTGCTCTGATGAATGTAAGTTCCCTCTGGAGTTTGATTGATCTTGAAATTCTGGTGTATGCCAGTCTTTAGATGTTATACTCAATGTCTAAACGTCTGATATGACATAATAAATACACTGCAAGGTAGATACCCAATTTTTTATGATTCAGTACTGAAGAGTAACAGAAGCACAGTTTAACCAAGCTGTGCCAGATCTACTTTGAAGGTGCAGAGGATAGAACATCGATGTGCCTAGTTCTGTTCATCTGTGGCATATGATCAGCAGAAAGCAAACAGTCTTTGCAGTTCTGTTTCTTCTGCACAGATATCAGCATGATGTCTTAACAAGTTCTGAGACATCATCTGTTACAACATTACAGTTTTACCTTGATATATAACAAACAGAATTATAAAGTGTTGAAGGTAAAAACACAAATCAGTTGTTGACCCAGTTCGGTGAAACACACCTACTCTGGGGGCATACCAAGCCAGGAAGAAGATCCACTATCAGCAATATTAATTCAGGACTAAACTACACAAGTTCCCATCCTTCACTTAATCATCTACCCAGTGCAACCTATACCTAGGAACTCCTAGATAGAAACCTACCAGTTTCCATTCCTATTACCGCAGCAACAGAAGTCTTACTCCTACTCAAGAAGCAGTGCCCTCCCACTTGGTTTCCTACATTACAATGAATATGGAGTAATGCAAAAATACTTAGACTTGCTTCATAGCTTCATCCAAGAACACTCAAACTCTTACCTACAGGTTTCGAGTTACATACATGGTAACCTTGCCACAGACCGACAGGTTTACCTAACACAAACCCCCAAAGTTACATTATGTGCGTACGTCAAACCCTAGGTTACAATCTGCTATTTATAACCTATTACCAAACTCAGCAAGTTTTTCTCCTTGCTGTTACAACTCAGCAGCAAACTTCTCCTATAATCAAGGTCTTCAATCTTCTAGTTCCTAAAATATCTCCATATTTAGAAACAATATTTTCTTCAAATAATCTGATTGATTCTTGATTGATCTTCAGATTCTCCATAAGAAACGCCACATATATTCTCAGAGTATTTAAGTACCAGAACTGTAACTGAATTATCAATTCTGTTAACGTGATGTCAAGTCAGATGTCATGACATTACATCTAACATGTTTTCCTAGATGTTGAACTTTTTCAACACAACAAATAACCTCTTTCATAATTTAGATTACTTAGAATAGTTAGGTTACAAGTCACAGCTGTTACAAACATTCAACATACAACATAGTTACTTAATCAGTACTTAATTTCAGGCGCGATGTCATATGCTGATGTTGTGACATCTTACATAACATGTTGGTTCATATGTTGAACTTCTTCAACACCACATATTAAAACAACAGAGGGAACATGGGTAAACTTGCTTTCTTATTTGTTTTACAAATGAAGCCAACTCTCCAGCCAGGGCACTTACAATCTCCCCCTTTGGCAAATTTTGGCTAAAACAAATAAGTGCAAGTTGTATTTTGGGACCAGGCCACAACACAGTTGAGATGTTACAACATCTTATCTAACATCTTCTTTTGTAGAGGCTGATGTCCTTTGAGCAAACAACAAACCTCTATCCTTCAACTGTGAGCAATTCCAAACCATCGATGCCCCAAGAGGATTTCTTTTCTCAAGATTATTACTTGTGATCATGTAACTCAGATCACAAGTCACAACTATCCTCTTAACTCAGAACACAAGACACAAACAAAGTCACTTACTTAGGGATCATGTTGCTTTCACCTGAGTCTTGCTGGACATTACCGTCTGTTGCTTTCACCTGAGTCTCGCCTGAGACTGGGTCCCTATCTTTCTCCCCCTTTTTGGCCAGAATTTGACAAAGACTGCCCATACAGATCCATACCCATGCACAATTTTCCCAGATGCTAACAAACTTCATGTTGCTGAAACCCTCTGATGGAGAGAAGGAATAGAGAGAGTCTTCATAAATAATGCAATTTTGGCATAGATAGTAACGACCTTGGTACTTTACTCTGACAGTTTCAGTACCCTAGGACTGGTTTTAATGCAGGTACCTACCCTTAGGTTTGACCCTTTGACCATGTCAGAATGTCCTTCTAAAACAGACATTTGTCTTTTAGAACATACTACTCCCTTGTCTTAGGATCCCCTTTCCAAGAAACATCGTTGGCATATTACACTCTGCATCAGTTTTATAATACCTCTATTAGATGACAAGTTATCACCTAAACATTCCAGCTCACTAAACTGCTTCATAATGAGACACAACAGCCCTGTTTTCTTAGCAGATGAAAACATGCTCAAATCCTATGTCGTCATACATTCTGCTATTTTTAGATTAGCAGCTTGAAGCCATTTCATTTTCACAAAGAGGATGGTTACTCCCTCTGAGTCATACAACTGTACACACATGGGTTTATTAATAATACTCCACACTTCATCCAATTTTCCTCCTGTCTGTAGTTTTAGAGGAAATTAGGAACAATGTTATTAGGCAATGTAATGACATTCGGTCAGACATAATCCTCTTCAGTCTTGAACACAAAATCCCAATAGTTAATAAAGTGACATACTTTATATCCTACGAGTTTGATGAAGACTTTTCGTACAAACCAACACTCCCCCTGTTAGGGATAATCACTTCTCTTCATGGAAACAGGTAGATCACATTCAATACTCAGTTGGATCTTCAAGACAACTTCTGATTCATAGTAAATAAGACTCCTTGATGAATGGAAAACATAAGACGCATCTTTATGTCTTCAAGAGCGCACCCTCTGTTCAACAATATTGATTGAACGCATTCATACTCTGAATCAAACTTTCTTGATAATAATCAGCTACCACATGTTGATTGTCTTGATTCTCTGAATTTACTGCTGAGATAGACCAAATGCCACTGTTTGATTATCTCCTTCATGAATCCTCAAAACAAATGCCACCTTTTGACTTCTCCATGTTTATCAGACTTCTCCAAAGATATTCTGATCTTCCAATTGAAATTTGATCGTCCATGTTTATCACAAAAGGCTTAGATACACTAAGACAGGGACATGTAACATCTTCTCCACCCAACCACTCCAAAGAGCTGCAAAGAGACAATCTTTTTGAAGTATCCAATCTTCAACTTCGTAGATCATCCTATCTTAAGTTGATGTGCCACTTCACCAACTAAGAATCTGATGTTGAACCAACTGTCACAACATTATGTTATAACATCCAGTTGTTGAATTCAGCTCCTTCTCTAATTTACTTCCTTGCCTAGATCAGAACCAGACTGATCCAAGTAACCATCATCAAGATTATGATGTCTTCTTCTTCTTGTAGCTTCAAGTCTGAACATGTTTCTAGGAAACTTTTTCAAGGATCAAATGATGTTGCTGTTACCAAAGAGATAGTTCTAAAGCATCACTCTTCCTGTGATTCTTCACTGGGTCTAGAAGAAGGAATGTTCCCTCATCTTTCAGAACATCAGTTAACTTGAGCTCCAATGATAATCAATTAAATACTTGTACTTGTCACAAATAGCAATTGATCATAAATCCTTCACATTTTCCTGTAAGTTACTTTCACTATTTGAATACTTTGACATACTCTTCGTGTGTTAATATCTTCTTCTTGCAAGCACTTTCTTTGAGAGACCAAGGAGTTGAGATAGCTAGGTTGCCACCTTGGACTCAAGTAAATAGAATTTTCTCTGAACAAACTCTACTCACTTCAACAGATTTGAAACTCCTACCATATCAGATTCATCCTTAGGAATGAGAGAGATGAATCCTTCCTTACAAATATGTCACCCAACTCCCAGAACCCATGTGACATAGGTCAACAGCCAGCTAAACCCCAAGCTGAACTAATGTGAGGAGGTTAACCAAATCTCCCCCTCAAACTACCAATCATGGAAGCTCCACACAAAATATCCATGCATTGTACACAAATGTCTCGACATGACATATGACATCCCTACCAGATTCAAGTAACTCCAAGAGTTATACCTGTTCATACTCCAATCACACCAATCAGACTTCAGCAGATATGTATAGCCAGAACATACTACCTTAACTAAACTCTGAGTCTTCATATTCTCACATCTCGAAAGATCTTCCACTTCTAATCATGATGTTTAAATGACAAGATTCATGATTCCAATCTACTTCTATGAAGGACCAATAATGATGCACCATCATTGACTTTTATTAACCAAAGTGCTTGTCTTTCTTCACACCATAGTACTTCAGGGAACAACTGCTCAACCCTCATCAATCTTCAGGAATAAGCCCACCAATAGGGATTGCACAATGTCACATCTCAACCAGCTCCACTTCTAGAATTCTGACTTCTAAAAGTAACCATCGGGAGCACACAGACATAGTTGACTCTACCATTGTCAATTTTGCACATACAGATGTCTCCTCTTCAAGGTCAGGAGTAGGTTCCAAACAAAAGTATCCCTTTGTTTGACACCCAAAACATATGCTCTTCAACTAGTAGCATCGTAGAACGTCTTCATGAGTGGACTTGAGAGGACTCAAGTATCTGTGACATCTTCAATAGATTACAGTAGTCTTCAATCCATAGGAGGGGAAACACATCAGAGCTTGAGTTTTGCCAAGTATTATGCAGCGGAAGAACATAATACAACTCAATCTTTTCACACACACTCCACCAGACTAGTCTTCAAAAATAGATCAAGTTTGACTATGATACACACCTAGCATGACTACTACACACTACTTCAGGCATACACACATCCTAGGTTTGAAAATAACTCAAACCTAGAGCAGCTACCACACAACCAGGCCAAATGCCAATCATCAAAGATAGGTACACACAGTTCCTGCCAAGAATAGTCCATCCTCCCACTTCAAGGGACCATTCAGGGAAATAACAAACCATTCCAGGTTGCAATCTTCAGTACTAAAATTGTCCTTGCAGATACCAGAAAGTATCACCCATGGATCTCATCCAGAAACAGAACAGGATGCCTGCTCTGATACCAATTGAAATTCTGGTGTATGCCAGTCTTCAGATTTTATACTCAATGTCTAAACGTCTGATATGACATAATAAATACACTGCAAGGTAGATACCCAATTTTTTATGATTCAGTACTGAAGAGTAACAGAAGCACAGTTTAACCAAGCTGTGCCAGATCTACTTTGAAGGTGCAGAGGATAGAACATCGATGTGCCTAGTTCTGTTCATCTGTGGCATATGATCAGCAGAAAGCAAACAGTCTTTGCAGTTCTGTTTCTTCTGCACAGATATCAGCATGATGTCTTAACAAGTTCTGAGACATCATCTGTTACAACATTACAGTTTTACCTTGATATATAACAAACAGAATTATAAAGTGTTGAAGGTAAAAACACAAATCAGTTGTTGACCCAGTTCGGTGAAACACACCTACTCTGGGGGCATACCAAGCCAGGAAGAAGATCCACTATCAGCAATATTAATTCAGGACTAAACTACACAAGTTCCCATCCTTCACTTAATCATCTACCCAGTGCAACCTATACCTAGGAACTCCTAGATAGAAACCTACCAGTTTCCATTCCTATTACCGCAGCAACAGAAGTCTTACTCCTACTCAAGAAGCAGTGCCCTCCCACTTGGTTTCCTACATTACAATGAATATGGAGTAATGCAAAAATACTTAGACTTGCTTCATAGCTTCATCCAAGAACACTCAAACTCTTACCTACAGGTTTCGAGTTACATACATGGTAACCTTGCCACAGACCGACAGGTTTACCTAACACAAACCCCCAAAGTTACATTATGTGCGTACGTCAAACCCTAGGTTACAATATGCTATTTATAACCTATTACCAAACTCAGCAAGTTTTTCTCCTTGCTGTTACAACTCAGCAGCAAACTTCTCCTATAATCAAGGTCTTCAATCTTCTAGTTCCTAAAATATCTCCATATTTAGAAACAATATTTTCTTCAAATAATCTGATTGATTCTTGATTGATCTTCAGATTCTCCATAAGAAACGCCACATATATTCTCAGAGTATTTAAGTACCAGAACTGTAACTGAATTATCAATTCTGTTAACGTGATGTCAAGTCAGATGTCATGACATTACATCTAACATGTTTTCCTAGATGTTGAACTTTTTCAACACAACAAATAACCTCTTTCATAATTTAGATTACTTAGAATAGTTAGGTTACAAGTCACAGCTGTTACAAACATTCAACATACAACATAGTTACTTAATCAGTACTTAATTTCAGGCGCGATGTCATATGCTGATGTTGTGACATCTTACATAACATGTTGGTTCAGATGTTGAACTTCTTCAACACCACATATTAAAACAACAGAGGGAACATGGGTAAACTTGCTTTCTTATTTGTTTTACAAATGAAGCCAACTCTCCAGCCAGGGCACTTACAGATCTGAATTCCTAGAAAGAATTTCAGTTCCCCCACGAGGCTCATCTCAAATTCTGCCTGCATACACTTAGCAAATTTTCTTCCAAGAGAAGGATTAGTAGAACCAAAAATAATATCATCAACATAAATTTGACAGACTAAGATGTCATTCTTAACTGACTTACAGAATAAGGTAGTGTCCACCTTCCCTCTGGTGAATTCATTTTCTAACAGAAAGTTACTTAGTCTTTCATACCAAGCTCTGGGAGCTTGTTTCAGACCATATAGTGACTTCTTTAGTTTGAAAACATGTTCTGGATGTTTTGTATTTTCAAAACCAGGGGGTTGGTGCACATAAACCTCTTCTTCTATATAACCATTTAAGAATGCACTTTTGACATCCATCTGATACAGAGTGATGCCTCTATTAACAGCAAATGAAATTAAAAGTCTGATAGATTCTAACCTGGCGACTGGAGCAAAGGTTCTGTATAGTCTATCCCCTCTTGCTGACTATAACCTTGTGCAACCAGTCGTGCTTTGTTTCTGATGACTTCACCTTGTTCA
Source organism: Vicia faba (assembly GCA_948472305.1). NCBI lineage: Eukaryota > Viridiplantae > Streptophyta > Magnoliopsida > Fabales > Fabaceae > Vicia > Vicia faba. The sequence goes on from OX451738.1 coordinate 1,518,140,880, forward strand.
TTTAGCTTGTTTCTGAACACCCATCTTGTTCCAATGACGTTGAATCCTTTTGGTCTGGGAACAAGATCCCATACGTCATTTCTGGTGAATTGATTCAGCTCTTCTTGCATAGCCAGAATCCAGTCGTTGTCCAGAAGTGCTTCATCAATGGAAGAGGGTTCAATCGGAGACACAAGTCCCATGAGGGTTTCTTCAGAGTTTATGAAGCTTGCTCTTGTTCTGATTGGATCTTCCTTTCTTCCTAAGATAGTTTCTTCTGGGTGATTCAAGCTGCTTCTGGGTAATCTCTTCTGAGGTTGATCAGCAGCTATTGTAGGATGCTAGCAGTGGTCCTTTCAGACGTTGAAGGAGTGTCTGTGTTGAGAGCTTCTGATGACTTGTCTTCAGAACCTGTAAATTAAATTTCCATACCTGCAAAAACTTCATTCTACAGTTCCAGAGCCAATTATCTTTCCCCTCTGATTGCCTCCAAAGCCAACGTGGCCTCCAGGCTTAAGTTCCAGGCTTTGGAACATATGCCTTCTTCTCGTCATGTGTTGCGGGCAGCCAGAGTCCAGGTACCATGACTGGTGTTTCTGATTTGCTGCTAAAGATATCTGCAACATGTATTATTTTATCCTTAGGTACCCAGATTTTCTTGGGTCCTGATTTGTTAGATTTACCAAAACTCTGGTTGAATTTTGGTTTCACAGAGTACTTACTGCTAGTGTATTTAATATCATGTGTGTGACCATACACAAAATGTGAATTCAGAGGTGTGTGTTTAATGGTTAAATCCATGACATTCTTTGGTGTAGGAACCTTACCTTGGTATCCTATTCCCTTCCTGCCGTTTCTGCTAACTCCATAGATCATTGAAGCCATTTTGCTTCTATTTATGCTTTTAGCAAGGAACTTCTGGAAACTGTGATCATACTCCTTGATGATCTCATCAGCGTTGCTGGGAGTTTCAGAAATTGGTTCCTTCTGAGAGTTTTGTAAAGTATTTTCTAATTTTGAAATTTTATTTCTCAGCTCAGAATTCTCCAATTTAAGACTCTCAGTCTTATTAGAGTCAGATTCAAGATTCCTTTTCAGGTTTCTGAATTTAACTCTAATCTGCTGATACCTTTCTAGAATTTCATTAAGGCTTTCAGCAAGTTCAGCCTTGGTAAAATTAATTGCAAAGTCAGGAAATACCTCTTCAGTATCTGATTCTGAGTCTGATTCAGAAGCTTCACTATCTTCTGAAATGTTGGCCATGAGAGTTATGTTTGCTCTCTCATCATCTAATTCTGAGTCAGCTTCAGACGAGTCAGAGTCATCCCATGTAGCCATGAGACTTTTCTTATTTTCTCTTCCAAACTTCTTTTTGGGCTTTTCCCTCTGAAGCTTTGGGCAATCACTCTTGTAGTGTCCTTGCTCATTGCACTCATAGCAGATGATGTCCTTGGTGTTTGGCTTTCTGCTTCCTGAGGAGCCTTCAGATCTTCTGTATCCAGAGGAAGAATCTGTCCTTCTGTATCTGGAAGAAGACTCGTTCTGATCAGATCTTCTGGGATTCCTGAACTTCCTTTGCCTCTGCTTCCACAGTTGATTCACTCTTCTGGAGAGGAGGGAGAGTTCGTCTTCTTCTGATGAGGATCCATCAGATGTTTCTTCAAATGCCTGCAAAACTTTAGACTCAGATTTTTTGTTAGATTTTAATGCTAAAGGCTTACCTTTCTTCTGGGGTTCATCAGCTTCTATCTCTATCTCATGACTTCTGAGGGATCTGATAAGTTCCTCCAGAGAAATTTTGTTGAGATCTTTTGCTAGCTTCAGAGCTGTAACCATTGGCCTCCACTGCTTGGGTAAGCTTCTGATGATTTTCTTGACGTGATCAGCAGTAGAGTAACCTTTGTCCAGAACCTTGAGACCAGCTACCAGAATCTGGAATCTTGAGAACATTGTTTCAATGGATTCACTTTCTTCCATTTTGAATGCCTCATACTTCTGAATGAGCGCCAGAGCTTTAGTTTCTTTGACCTGAACGTTGCCCTCATGCGTCATTCTGAGTGAGTCAAACATGTTCTTTGTTGTGTCTCTGTTGGAGATCTTTTCATATTCAGCATACGAGATGGCGCTGAGAAGGATGGTTCTGGCCTTGTGGTGATTCTTGAAGTCACGCTTTTGTTGGTCAGACATTGTTTTCCTATCAATCTTCTGACCGCTTGCATTCACAGGGTGCGTGTATCCATCTGTCACCATGTCCCACAGATCAGCATCATGTGCCAGAAAGAAGCTTTCAATTCTGTCTTTCCAGTAATCAAAGTTTTCTCCATCAAAGACTGGAGGTTTGCCGCTGAATCTGTCTCTGTCCTCATGGTTGTCATTGCTGGTGTGAGAATAAGTTCCTGCCATTGTGTTTTTCTGACGCTGGATCTTGTACTGACACGGTTAAGTGTTTTAGCTCAGAACCAGGCGCTCTGATGCCAATTGAAGAAGTGAAAAACACAAGAAGGGGGGTTGAATTGTAAAACGGAAAATCAATTGCAATGAACACAATATTTTTATCCTGGTTCGTTTGATCTCAAACTACTCCAGTCCACCCGTCAAGGTGATTTCGCCTCTCTCCAACGAGGTCTTAATCCACTATATTCAACTGAATATTACAATCTGCTTTAACAACTGCTAAAGCCTTCTTGATGCAAACCACAACCCGGTTTGTCAAGGAATCACTTTCTTACACAGAATGGAAATCTAGGTGTGTGAGTGTTTTCTACAAAAACATTTTATCACAACTGTGATATTACACAACTTAGGCTTATTGAAACTAGATTGCTAAAAATATTGAGTAAGGAATAATTGAAGCTTTTTAGCAAACTGAGAATGAGAAGATGATGAATAGCTTTTAGGTGTGGAAATAGTTGTAGAGCATTAGCCAATTCAATCTTCATTGTCTTGTTTATATAGCACTGAAATTGTTGAACGTTGGAGCAATAATCTTGATTCAATGCCAATAACAAACTTTCCTTATTAAGCAGATCTTGTCTGGAATGATGCTGTTGGTAATAATTCGCCTTGAATGCACAGTACCGTTGCTACTTAAAGCGTGTTCTGGCTTGGGCTCATTCTGACTCTGCTTAAGTGCTGATGAACTGTTGTTGTCTTTATCAGAGTGTTGAGCGCAGTTCTGTTCATCAAGCTTCAGCTTAACCATTTTCCTAGTTAAGTCATGATAACTTGTGATGGAGAGCCTTGGCAAGCTCATGTACCAACGCAAAGTGACATCCTTGAACATTCTGACCATGATTTTGCACTTTAGAGAGTCGAAGGCGCCGACTATCACCATCTGATTATTGATGGAAAAGATATACTCTTGTGAGTCACTTTTTCTATAAAAATATGCCAATGGCGGTGGCTTGAAGTTCTCTGATCCCAGGTCTTCCCATATGGCCTCAACCAACGGTTAGGAATCCAAAAGTTCTTCCTTTGTGCTTTTGTGTATTAGTCCCCCTTCTTCTCCACAAGAGACTTCTTTTTATACCTCCAAGCTTAAGTCTTGCATTCAATGATTGGTGACGCCCTACCTACGATTATAAAGAAGGTTTTCTAACTCCATTCGCCTTATTATGAGATGTAACGCTCTATTTCTGAACTTCCATAACCTCCAGACGGTCTTTAGTATTATGTAACAGTTCTTCTGACTTTATACATCGAACATGTCCTTGGTGTTTCAACTTTATATGTACACCAATCCGATGCTCATATGACTGGACATATATATCAGCCTGACTAGGCATATCACCTATATCCCAACTTTGTATATCAGCTTATGTCCTTGTATCCCACTAATCTGACTTGCAACTCATCCTAGGAATTTTGGGGTGTATATATATATATATATATATATATATATATATATATATATATATATATATATATATATATATATATATATATATATATATATATATATATATATATATATATATATATATATATATATATATATATATATATATATATATGGATGTTTCAAGTAAGATTGTTTTTGAAATAAGAGATAGGAGTATTAAATGTTAACCATTGGATTTGATAAATGATCTTGATGAAGTTAGGACCATAAATGTCCATCAAGATCATTTATCAAATCCAACGGTTATCATTAATCCTCCTATCTCTTATTTTAAAATCCTCCTACTTGATACATCTCATATATCAATATCATCCATCAGATTTAGTTCACGCTAATACATATTAAGAGTATTTATTAAATCTTTCTATTATACTTATATTTAAAATTTTCACAAAAATACAATCTTACCAAAAATATTTTTCTATAACCTATTTAATTTTACCATTAACATATCTATTTTAATTTTACCATGATTTATCGTACACTTTTTTATAAAAATCTCTTGATCCTTTATATTTATTCCAAAAAAATCATTTTTTTTATTGTAATGAAATTTTATCATTGTTTATTTTACTATAATATACATCTAAAATATATAATTTTTTCTAATATTAATTATTGTATTGTTATGGAGTTCCATATATTATTATATACTAAAAAAATCATATTCTATATTATTTTATTGTTAAGGATTTTTTTCGATATTATTATTTAGTGTTTAGAAATTTTTAATTTTGCAGGTTCTATTATTGTGACTTTTAAAAAAATAATTATTAATTTATCGTCTATATTTTCACTTCATTAAAAATATTAAAGATTGTGAAATTTTTATTTGGTTATTTATTTATTTGCAAGTTATAAATTATTTATTTTTGCAAGTTCTACTGTGACCATTTTAAATGAAAACACATTATTGATTTATAACCTATATTTTTATTTGATTAAAAAGAATTCTGAGTAAAAAATACTTCCATTTGATTTTCTCCTATATTTGATTAAAAATATTTAAAAAATGTGAAAGTATTACATTATTTTAATTTGGTTAATTTATTTTTTTATTATTTTCTTTTTACAAATTTTACCATTGTGACCCCTCTTAGATATTGAAAAACTACAAAACTTATTACTAATTAATTAATTAATTTAAATAAATTTTAATACTATTATAATATTTTTATAATTGTGACTCCTCTTAAATATTGAAAAACTAGAAATTTTAATCATATCATTTATTAATTTTTTCTCATATGAAGTTATCATTCTTGAAAGAAGCATATAGAAAAACACTTTCATTGCATATAGAAAAACATTTTCATTCTTGCCAGAATGATAATTATATATTTTAAAAAATAAAAAAAAAATTAAAACTTTTTATTGACCGATACTCTAGAGAGGCCACAATGGTTAAAATATTATAATTTATTAAAATAGTCACAATGTTAAAATTTAAAAAAATAAAAAATTTCTAAGCTTACAAATAAATAATCAAGCAAATTAAAATATTGGTAATACTTTCACATTTTTTAAATAGTTTTAATCAAATATAAGTAATAAATTAAATGAAAATATTTTTTCTTACAAATTTTTTTAATCAAATATAAATATAGACGATAAATTAATAATATGCTTTGAATTTAGTACAACTTGCTACAATAATAATTTTCTAACTTGAAAATATATGTAAAAGAGAGAACATGAAAAATACAAAAATATAAAATATGATTTTTTTATAGTAAATAATAATATATGAAACTCTAACAATACAATAAATAACAATAGCAAAAAATTGTTTATTTTAGACATATACATTATAGTAAAATAAATAATATTAAAATTCTATTACAATAAAAAAAAATATGATTTTTTTTTAAATAGATATAAAGGATCAAGAGATTTAAAAAAAAAAGTGTACGAGATCATAGAAAAATTAAAATTGATATATTAATGATAAAATTAAATAGAATATGGACAAATATTTTTGATAAGATTTTATTTTTGGGAAAATTTTAAATATTAGTATAATAGAAAAAATTCAATAAAATGTTATTAATATATAATTATTAAATCTTAACCGTTAATTAAATTTGATAGTTGATATTGATAGTTCTCATTCGTCATAAAAATATTATTTTTCACCGAATACATTATATATATACCACTTTGGATCATCTTTTTTATTTTTTCTCCTTACTCTGCATCTCTCTCTTAATCTCATTTTCTTTTTTGATTATATCTATGTTTTTTAATAATGAGTGATAATGACATTAAGAAAAAGACTAAGAGTTAGGAAAGGGGGTGAAAGAAAAATGAAGGAGATGATCCAAGTTTGAATCTGCACATGAAGTTAATTTATGTTCACAAGATCTGAAATCATGCTTTGCTGAAAAGATTGGATTATGTTGGAAAAAATAAATATAGAGAAAAAATATAATAACAACACAAAAATATAATATAGAGAACAACACTATATGAAAATTATTATCACACATAAATTATCTTCAATTACTTCAAGGCTTCAATACACTCACACTTTCTAAAACAAGAATTAATTATACTTGATAACATAAGAGTAAAAGAGAAAATTAAAAAAAGTCAAATATAAACTTAAAATACTTGTGATTGATGCATTTTGTAAGGAAGAATTTGAATCTATTATATAGTTTTGGACTTCTTCTTCTTGTAAAACAATTTGTGATATGAGACTATTTCAATATGTATATTTTCAACAACTAACAATCTCCACCTTAATTGAAAATAATACGCCAGCTTTCATTATTTACACATGCAATATTATTTCAAAAGAACTATAATACTCCACCATAAAGAGTATAGTCACTCAAAACTATATCACACTAAAAAAAATTGTATTCACTTCCCCAACAATCATAGTTTCTAAAACTATCATACTCTATTGGAAAAGTATGCTTCACTTGAAGTTAAATCACTCCATGAATTTCCACGTGCCTAAAATCAGGCTTAAAACTTATGGTGAAACTTTCATGTTGGCATGAAGCTCTTTAATCGTCGACATGGTCTCTTAACACACCTTACATAAATGTCAATTATTGCCCGTGTGATAATCTACTAGCAATAACTCGTCATTTTTCATGATAGAGAAAATACCATCAGGAGACATTTCTCAATTTTTATAAAATATCATCAATCTTAACTCCAATAGTTTCTAGCTCATAAATAATAATATTTATGATACTTAAATGATCAAATATTTTCGTATTTTCATCCATATGCAAGCTATGAAACTTCTCTTTCAACAACAACCAATTTGAAATACCTTTTCCCTAATATAACCCTTCAAGTTTCTCCGAAATCTGTTTAGCTGACAACGTACAAAGAACATTCACTAGAATATTCTTAGCCATATACATGTGAATTGTACTTGAAGCTCCCAAATTTAGTTCCTCCCACTTCTCATTGTCAACATTGTAGATGTTTTCTTTCAACGCCTTATGTAATCATAATTTTATCTACACATCTTTGAATTGAGTTTTTCACAAGGCAAAATTGATTATTTCATACAAATTTATTTAAGTCAATCTTCACGATGCTTGAAAAGTTTGAAATTGCAGCCAAAACCTTTTATGCACCCCAAAGATATGGTAATGAATACTAAAATTTCTTTTATGATGAGGAAAATGAGATAAATATTAAACCATGGAGAATACGAAAATTTATATCTCATCAAACCAAAGTTCTTGATACCATTTGTTGGAAAATAAACTGTAGTGATATTTTTGTGAGGGACTAGAAGGGGGCAAGGAGATCACATCACCAACAAGGGGTGACATTATCCTATCGTCCATGAGGGGGATGACATCGCATGTGATACCCCCACTCACCCAACATAGGAAAATGTGGGACGTAACATGTCTTGGTCACATATAATGCAACCAAGGATTCAAGAGAACAACCTATCTAGGCCTAGGAACTAGGGATTCAACAATCCACTATCATTACTAGGGGCGATTTCTATTTCCCAAAATCCCTAAATATAGACCCATAAGCCTCTATAAATATCTCATCCTTAAGGTTGAGAAACGATATTATGAATTCACCATGAATTAACCCCCAAATATAGTGCTTATCACCCTCATGATCTTTCCATCTCCATATTTAAAACACCTCTAAAACAAGGCCACTCAACCGCGTGAGCTTGCCTTAACATCTAGAAATTTTAAAGCCTCTAGCTACCATTACAAGCCTAGAGGTTTCATGCTTATGTATTTTTTTAGCATGTACAGTGGCGCCCACCGTGGAGCTCTGATAGAACTAATATGGGCTGCACCTACCATCATCACCACCACTTTCACCACTTTCCCTAAAAAAAGTCAAAGAAATATCTAAGTTTCATGGTTAACTCAATTGCTTGAGGTTTCGCTGGTGGAGGAAATTCCAACTCCTCCCAGAGGAAATACTCCAGGCAAGTGCTAACTACAAATTAATATCTCCATGTATCTCTAAATCAATGCAGAGAGGACTATGGGCTAGAATTTTTTCTCTAACACTGGCACCATCTGAGTTTACCCACATAACAACGACCCCATGGCCATCATTGTCCATAATTGAGATATCAAATGAGTCTTGATATATATGAGAATCTCATTAGACATCCTCTTATGGATCAACTTCCAAAAGATCAAACTCAATCTGAATAACATTAAGGCATTTAGGGCTTTATTGGTAGGCTTGTTAGGAGAGAAAGTGCAAGTAAGGGGTCATATAACCCTAGAAACAACATGCGACACAAGAGTATATTCCAAGGCAATCGAAGTCAGATGCCTTATGGTGGATGCTTTATATCCGTATAATTACATCCTTGGAAGGTCGACCATCAATTTGTTAGGGGTGATTATATCTACCAAGTATCGGATCCTAAAATACATGTTACGCATGGAGTAAGTCGAAACGGTATGAGGAGATCTGGAAAGTACTCAAGAATGTTATTAGAGTAGCTTGGCAATGAGGAATGAGGATGTCGTCCATGAGGTTTCCCCTTTCTCGAAGCACAAAAGTCATACATTGTAATTTGGGGCCTTGTTGTACCCCAAAATTTTCCCTCCCATTTTCTTCAAGACATTCTTCTAGGGTTCTCAAATGCTCAAGGATTCTCAAGAGTTGATCAGACAAACTCTCCTCCTAAGCAATGGGTCCGTAACTAGGGTTTCATCTTACGCAAGGAAGAATGGGTTTAAAAAGTCTCAAATGGTTTTCATGGTTCATCATAGGTCTTCAATAATGCTCATGAAAATCAATTGTATTGGGTAAAAAGTCAATTGTTGTCAACATATAGTCAAACTTCAATATTTTTGGTCAAAATCAACATTTTGAAGTGATATTCATCATTTGATCAATGGTTGATCATGATTCCTCAAGGAAATCCTTCAAATCATCAAAGGTCAAAAGTGGCCAAATTAGGGTTTCCTTAGGAGAAGTCAACTGAACGTTGACCAAGCATAACTTTCAGATACTTCATCAAATTTTCCCCAACCAAAGCCCCTTTTTAAGGAAATTCAATTCTCTAAAACTTTGTATATGTATGCTCAAGTCCAAAAAGTGCTACATTTGAAAGATATGAGCTAATACATTACATGTCATTTCAAAAGTCAACAAAAAGACTCTTTTTGTCAATGCAACTTACTTCAAGATAATATCTACAAATTAGAAAATGATCAAAAGAGAAATTGAAGAAGACATCTTGAGCTTTCCAAAAACTCCAAGATAACCTTCAAAAGATGAAAATTGAGCAAGTTATGAGTTTCACAAGTTGCAAAATTTTGAGAAATACATGAAATCTCAACTGACCAAATTTGTGATTTTGGACTATTGGGCCTACATTTTGGAATTCAAATATGTTCATCACATATCTAAGAGCCTCTAAATCCATCCATACATTATTTTTATTTTTTATTTCATTTATTTGGATTTTTATTCATTTAAATGTAAATTAAATCAAATAAAATGCAAGCTTAATGTACAAGGGGTGTAAGGCTTGTGATCTAATCTTTTGGAGGCCCAAACAACTCATAGCCAGCTATCCAAAACCGTGTAAACCAAGAGTGGAAAGAATCTTCACAATTTAGGAAAGTTTTCAAAAGTATTTTGGAAAAAATCAAACCATAAATCCATTTGATTGTGTACCATTTTTGTTAACCTAATGTAATTCCTCATATATACACAAGCATCAGATCACAAGAGAAGATACGCAGCTGCTGCCTCAAAAGATAGGTTTCAAAAATCACATTTTTTAAAGAAAGGTGCAAACTTGAATCAAAGGATCCGACCACTTTCAGACCAAGCCACTCATTGCAAATCATTCTTGAAGAATCTAAGAGTAAGAACAGATCAAAATCCATGGTCGTCAATGCTTGAAACCAGCACACTCATCTTCTCCGATTCACTTTTTTTCAAATATTCATATATTCAATTTCATGCATGGTTAATATTTATTGATTGCCCAAATGAGTTTATGTTGTTGTATAGAACCGATTTAAATCAAAAAGTTGAAGCTCTAACGTGAGGATTGCGTTTTGCCATGACCTGGACAAAACGCTTATATACCTTTGTATCAGTACTTCCCGACCATTACAGGAAAAACTAATAGCACCATTGGGTTCACAAACCTTGACTTAAGGGGGTTAGGATTATTTGGGGCTTTGATTCGGGTTATTTCGCATGTTTGAAATTTAGATCAACCGGAGAAGAAGGAGTTGACCATAGTGAGGGGTGGTTGGACTCGCCTGAAGGCTGGCGTGGCAGGAGGAAAGAAAACAATTGGCTCGTTCAAACATCAGGGGGGCACTTGTGCTGGTTTATTTTTTCTTTTAATTCAAATTAAATCTTGTTTTGTTTTATATTAATTAATTTGCATTCTAATACCGGATGAAACAGATGTCCCAACAGTAGAGCAAGCACAGTAAAGGCATTGGTATACCAGGGGCATCAGGGCACGAGTTCGATCCCTTCCCCTGGTATTTTTCATTTTTTCATGTTTTCCTTCACACATCCAGTGCGAAGCAGCTGGTGCTTATACCATACACCTCTTTAATCATCATCAGATGTTCATCAAGCTAGATCTAACGCCCCAGAACAGCAGGCGCACCATGTGGCTCTTGGATCCAGTTGTACTGGATCATTCATAATATTTTGGTTTGTTTTGTTTGGGCCCAATGATTTCATACTCCTCACACCCCCCATTTTTCTTCTACAACAGACCCATTTCTTTTTTTATATATTTATTTTGTTTTAGATAATTAACTTTTTTTAATCAGAAAAAATCACAAAAATCACTAAAAATTAGATTTTGATTTTTATTAATTAATTTAATTTTTGATAAATAAAAAGTAATTTAATTTAATCACATTTTGATTTTATTTCATAATTAATTTCTAAACTAATTAGAATTAGGGTTAATTATTATTTCATAATATAAAAATAATTTTCTAAACAAAACATCAAAATATTTTCCTAACGCTTAGATTTTTTTTGGTTTTAATATCTTTTCCTAATTTATTTTATTTATTCTTTTCTATTTAAATTCTAGAAATAGATGTATAGGTCGCACTGACGACTTTGTAATAGTTAGTTTATCTTCTCGTGCTTCTTTTTCTAAATATTGTAACTGCTCATGAGATGTAATAGCTTAGGATTTATTCTTTCCCGCACATTACTTTCTGCACCTATAATTATGCCTATATATATAATTGTATACTAATTAGGCGTGTATGATAAGATCTAAAATCAACTGCCAAATAACCCTAATCAAGATAAAATATTTGAATCGAACGCACTTTGCACACCAGCACCTTTAGGATAACCTCCCTTGCTGCCTCGATAAAAAACAGTCATGTCCCTCGAACATGGGACGCTTTAGCAAAGAACCTCGGTTAAAATATCGTAATCCCTCAATGACCCTTCGATGTTGCATCGGTAAATGATCTTAGTCCCTTACAACAAGTTGCTAAAGCTCCATACGAGTTTCCTTTATAACTGTACAATGACCCGCGCTTGTCCCTCAAACATCCAATGATAAGGCTTCCTACTAATTAATGGCAGGGTGGCACTATCTAAAGGAAGAAGAAAATAACACGAAAAACTTTTGAGTAGGTAGATAGCTCGTAGTCTCTTGCTCACAAGCGAAAACATTTTTCACACAAAACACTTCTTTTCTAAAATATTTTCAAAACATACACTTTGTATGCTTTCTCAACAATACGAGAATCATTACAAAGTTTCCAAACTTAGGCATTTTCAAAATATTTTCAAACTTACACATTCACAAAGTATTTTCAAAAGTGAGCTAGCAATTAAGAGCCCGTAGATAACTATGGATGAAAAGGGTGCTAACACCTTCCCTTTTCATAACCTACCCCCCAAACTTAGAAAAATTCTCAAAGGCCTTTCCTATTCTCTTCACCCTTTCCTTTATTAGATAAAAGAAAATTCATTGGCGACTCTTGCTATCCACAATATTTACGATAAAATGCAAAACCAAAAAGTCAGTTCACCCACCGTATTACAGAACTGGCGACTCTGATAGGGGATAACTAAAGTAGGGTTACCTTAAGAGCTAGATCACCTTTATTGCTTTACTTGTTTTCCTTGTATGCTTTATATTTCAGGATATGCTTGGGTTTATTTCTTGTATATATCCTATACCCGGATTTGGGTGCATTTTAGGTAAGTAGCAATAGATCTCGAAAATTGTACATCATATATCGATACGGTCGAAGTGATGGCTAAGTTAGTGTGACACATTGGTTGGTGCCGGTGTCCCTTGGGTTAAGTCAAGGAGAATGTTGGGATGCCGCATAGTGTCATAAAACACTAACTGGCCGTAGAACCTTAGTTGACACAACTTAGCCATTAGAAAGTAGTGAGATAGCCAGCTTTGGTGCAGACTGAAGTTAGTTGATACTCGATACTATACTCATTGAGATCAGACTCTCGGGATATTTCGGTCACAAATTAGATGCTTGTGATGAAACAATGCCTGAGAGAAAGATCAGTAATATTGAGGCTCCTTGAACCCGATTACCTCTTTTAGGACATGATGAGCCAACTAAAACTTCATGAGGGTACTTACCTACAAACCCCATGCAAGCTTAAACCTAAGGCCTTGTGTGTTTTGTTTATGTATGATAAATTGTTTGAACATGACATTATAACATCATGACATCATATATCATTTTCACTAACGATTTCAAGGACCAAGAGATTTATCATTGTTCTTTGTTGTAGGTTATGGCACCCGCTCGCTGAAATACTATCCGGATCAACTTTGTAAGGGTGCCTCCTCAACTTAAGGAGTTAGTCTCAAGGGTTCCCGAAAGATCTCCATTCATAAAAAGGCATGGTCGACTACTCAGTCTGGTTACCCCAGGTTTTGACGAAGACATGATGAGTGTTCTATTCCAGTTCTTTGACCAAATACATCACCGCTTCTTCTTTCCTGATTATCAGTTGGTACCTACAATAGAGGAGTGCTCTCAATTACTGGGAGTACTTGTTCTTGATCAAACACCCTTCACCGGTTTAAAGGAAACTCCAAAACCAAAAGATATTCTAGCAACCTTACATCTGAAGTGGTCTAACGTTGTATCTAATTGGGAAACGAGAAGTGGAGTCAAAGGTTTTCAGGATAAATTTCTGACAGAGAAGGCTCAACTGTTTCTGGATGCTATGAGCTTTCAGGCTTTCGAGGAGATCTTGGCTTTGTTAATCTATGGATTAGTACTATTCCCTAATCCATACCAACTCATAGATGTGAATGCTGTCAAAAATTTTCCCCAATCGTAATCATGTACCTACCTTGCTCGGAGACATTTTGCATTCTCTTCACACTCGTACCATGAAGAGGCGAGGAACTCTCATGTGTTGTATACCTCTTCTATCCAGGTGGTTTATTTTTCACCTTCCCCACTCGATAATGAAGAATGAACAAGGTTTGAGGTGGTATCAAAGAATAATGTCGCTCTCTCATTCATACATCTATTGGTATTCCCGATCTTACGAGGCTATCACTATCATTGATCGTTGTGGGGAATTCCCTAATGTTCCACTCCTTGGCATTAGGGGAGGTATTACTTATAACTCTTCTCTGGAACTACGTCAATTTGGTTATGCTCAAAGATATGGTCCTCATGACACACTTATCCAAGGTATTATGTTCGATTATGAAAATGATCCTCAAGGTTATCGTCAAAGGTTCATACATGCTTGGGGCATGGTGAGCAAGATTGATAGTAAGGCTTTAGGACATAAGAACTCCATCCCTCTGGGGCCCTATCTCAAATGGGTACGAGCTCGCTCAAAACCTCATGATGCCATATCCAGTTGTCCTACCAATGATCATGGAGCCTATTGTCGAAGTAGACGTTTCTCGCAACATCCTCTATCCAGACATGCCCACTGACCTTGAAGAATTGCAGAAGTCTTGGATTCAACTCAAGGAAGAATGGGACACCTTTGAGACTCAATTTTATGCAAGTGAAAAGAAAGTGTTGGAGCTCACGAAGAAACTTCACGAGGAGCAGAGTCTTAATGCATATATCAACACGAAGAGGAAGCGTCTATGGGAGAACTGAGTACTAGATTTTATAAATTCATATTGTAGTCTCTTTGAGACCCTATGTTTTCATTGTAAGCTTGAGATGAAATTATGATTTTGAACTTACTAATAAAAATCTTTGTTTCTGTTTCCTCTTGGTTAGTAAATTTAAATCTCCTAAGGTCCTTGAAAAAATTTCATTTACATATCATGCATCATTACATAACATGTTATTCATACAGGTTTTCTCATATACTTACTATTTATTTCAGTATAAGATGGCCCTCGAACAAACTGTTAAGGACCTCCAAGCTCAGCATGCACAATTTCAAGAGACTCTTCTGAATCTGGCGCATGGACATAAAGATCTGATGGCGCTCGTCGCCAAGAAAAAGAACACTAAAAAGTCAATTTTTATCCTCAATATGGGGAGAAGGTCCAAAGGTCCTGCTCAACCAGTTCAAGTGGACGATATTTCCTCTGAGGAAGAAGACAACCAAGAAGAGGATGGTTGAAGCATCAAGCTTGGAGGTAGAAATAATCAGGTTTCTGAAGATGAAGACTACTTTGACAAACAATATCCTCCTGCAGATGACAAGTACAAGCAGTTGGAAGACCATATCAAAGCTATGGAAATCCAGAAAGTTCCTGGATTGGATTTTGGAGAACTAGGTCTGATCTCGGGGGTGGTCATCCCTCACAAGTTCAAGGTCCCCATATTTTCTAAATATGATGGGGTCTCTTGTCCCAAACATCATCTGAGGTCGTATGTTTGAAATATCCAACCTCATACTGCTAATCAAAAATTATGGGTCCATTTATTTCAAGAAAGTTTGTCTGGCACTCAACTTGAATGGTTCTATCAACTCGAAGGAACTAACATTCATACATGGGAAGACTTGGTTGCTGCTTTCTACAAGCAGTATCAATATAATGCTAAACTTGCACCGACACATGTGCAACTGCAAAACATGTCCATGGGCTCGAATGAAGGGTTCAAGGAGTACGCACAAAAATGGAGGGACTTAGCTGGAAGGGTGCAACCTCCCTTGTATGACCGAGAATTGGTGGGTATGTTCATGGGCACTCTGACAGGCCCATTCTTTAATCTGTTATTAGAAGCTCGTCGTCTGGTTTTACGAAGCTGATTCTGATTGGGGAAAGAGTTGAAAATGGTATCGAGATTGGGAAGATTTTGATGGCTATGTCTTCTAATGCTGTGAAGAAGCCATTTGGTGGTAAAAAAGAAACCAATTATGTCTATGGCCAGAAGGGCCATAATAAAAATGACTACCATCAATCTGTGGGAGCGGTGCTGATATCTAATCTGACGCTTGTTCAACAATAACAACAGGGCAACCTACAAAGGCCAGGCGCTTGGTTAAGGAAGTTTACCAAGATCGGTATGCCTTTATCTCAAGCATTGCAACATTTGTTAAAAGAGGAACTCATTTCATTGCGGGATCCTCCACAGAATCCCAACACATCCTCTCCCAAGTACAATAGGAATGTGAAGTGTGCCTATCATTCTAACAGTCCTGGGCACGACACCAACAATTGCTAGGCCCTGAAAAACAAAATTCAGAACATGATTTAGAATAAGGAAATTAAGTTTGATCCTCCGGAGACTCCGAACGTGATTACTGCACATATGCCAAAGCATGACAAATGTATAAGTGCTATTGAAGATGTTCTGTATGTTGCCTCTATAAGCGACGTGGTTACTCCTCTCTCAACAATCAAAAAGAATTTGTTATAGGCCGGTTTATTTCCAAGTTATGTTAAAGAATGTTATTGTTGTGCAGTCCAACCCAATGGTTGCGGGTTACTGAAGGAAGGTGTTCAACGCCTGATGGAAGAACATATAATTTTGATCGAGAAAGTTCCATCTACTGAGAATTTATGTCAAGATTTGTCTATAGTACCCAGTACTCCTGTTAGGATCACTTCCAAAGGTCCTGTGAGGATTACCGCCAATCCGAAAGTTGCTCCTTTAATTATCACCACACTTAGACCCATCCCATATTCCTCAGAAAAGGCTATCCCATGGAACTATGGATCAGACGTCTACTACCATGGCATCAATCAAGAGTTGTCTGATGAAGATACTGAAGATGTTGATCCCAATGTTGACAATATTGTGGGGACCAGCAAAGTTACTAGAAGAGGATGGATTTTCTCCCCAAAAATATCTCCAAAAAATGTTGCTACACCTGTTCAAATTATCGTTACTAAGTCAGCTACTGAGGCTTGGGGTAAAGAGCCAATGATAGAGCCTGCCCAGACAGAGGCACCTAAAGAAACCATAGTCGAGGACACCTCTGGACAAGAGTTGGAAGAGGTTTTGAAGATCATTCGCAAGAGTGGCTATAAAATTATTGAACAGCTCGAGCAGACCCCGTCCAAAATTTCCGTGTTATCTTTACTACTGTGTTCTGAAGCCCGTGCACATGCTTTAGTAAAATTCCTGAAGACTGCTCACGTGCTACAAGAAATTTTGGATGATCAATTTGGAAGTTACGTGGCTAGCTTAACAACCGATAATGGATTAGGCTTATCTGATGCTGACCTGACTCCGGAGGGGAGAGATCATAATAGGGCCTTGTATGTCTCCATTGAATGCAGGGGCACTATGTTAGCTCATGTGTTAATTGATACCATCACTTCGCTGAACATTCTTCCGAAAGGCGCTCTTGACAGACTAGATTTTGAAGGGGTTATTCTGAAGCCCAGTAAAATCATAGTTTGCGCCTTTGATGGGTCTAAAATAATGGTGCATGGAGAAGTAGACCTCCCAGTCAAAGTGGATTCACAGATATTTGAGTCCATCTTCTATGTAATAGACATCCAACCAGCTTATTCTTGTCTATTAGGACGCCCCTGGATCCATGGGGCAGGTGCTGTTACCTCCACCTTGCACCAGAAATTAAAGTATCCTATAAAAGGAAAGGTTGTTACTGTCTGTGGAGAAGAGGAGTACATGGTCAGCCACCTGAATTCATTCCGGTATTAGGAGATAGACGGGGAATTCATCGAGACTCCATGTTAAAATTTTGAAGTGATTTCTCCTACTGCTGTTAAAGATGTTTCTGCCATTTCAAAGACCACCAGAATCCCGCACAAGATGGCTTCCTTGAAAGATGCCAAGGTTACTTTAGAAGAAGGTGGTTGTACTATTTGGGGTCAGCTTCCTGATATTCCTTATAAATCTGAGAAGTTTGGTTTGGGCTTTACTGCAGAAGGTCAATGGGTTGTTCGTCGCGCTCGGGCTGGAAGACCATCGTTATGTATCAGCAACAACGGAGTCAACACTATAGAAGGCGCTGACAGTGATTGTGATTTCAACAGTTGGATATTCCCTACTATTGGCAACGAACTCGACAATTGGAAAGAGAAAGACATTATCCCTATCTTCTTTAGCCATGAGTAATAGGTACATTCCTGTCTTATTGCTTTTAAAAGATTTTGGTTATGTAATAAACAATGACTTTAAACCTTATGTCTTACCTGGGGCATAATGGTTCATTTGTTAGGGGTTGATAATTCATAAACATTGTTCATTTAATAAAAAGATTGGACGTTTTGCATTCAAATTTTGTGCTCTCTGTTTTTCTTTTACTTATTGCATTTTCAAAATAGCTGTTGTTCTTACACACACCCATACACTACATTGTAGATCCTCATCTACTCTGGATCTCTTCGATAATGATTCTTCTATTGTCGCTTATGACTTTGAAAACTCGATCTACCAAGCTGAGGACGAAAGTGAGGAAAATTATGAAATACCTGGAGAACTTGGCAGAATCTTAATACAAGAAGAAAAGACTATCCAACCACATGAAGAGTCAGTCGAAGTTATAAACTTGGGTACCGAGACAGACAAAAAAGAATTCAAGATATGCGCTAACTTAGAAAGCAGTGTCAAGAGCAGGTTGATCCAGATGTTGCATGAATACGTTGAAATGTTTAATTGGTCGTACGAAGACATGTCAGGGTTTGATACTGATATTGTGGTCTATTGTCTGCCAATGAAAGAGGGTTATTCTCCGATTAAGCAGAAGGTTTGTCGCATGCGTACTGAGATGTCAGAAAATATCAAGGCTGAGGTTATGAAGCAATTCAACGCATGTTTCTTAGCAGTGACATCATATCCTCAATGGGTTGCTAATGTTGTTCCAGTACCAAAGAAATATGGCAAGGTATGTATGTATGTATATTATAGGGATCTAAATAGGGAGAGACCCAAAGATGACTTCCCACTGCCATATATTGATGTTTTGGTCGACAACACCGCTCAGCACAAGGTATTTTCCTTCATGGATGGTTTCTCGGGTTATAATCAGATCAAGATGGCGCCTGAAGACATGGAGAAAACTACCTTGTTCACAGAGTGGGGCACTTTCTGTTACAAGGTTATGCCTTTTGGGTTGAAGAACATTGGGGAAACTTATCAACGTGCCATGGTAGCCTTATTTAATGACATGATTCATCACAAGATAGAAATCTATGTTGACAACGTGATAGCCAGATCATAGACTGAAGAAGAGCATCTTGATCATCTGCATAAATTGTTTGAAAGACTGAAGAAGTAAAAGCTAAGGTTAAATCCGAACAAGTTCACTTTTGGGGTGAGATCCGGTAAACTCTTGGGTTTCATCGTCAACGGTAAAGGTTTTGAAGGTGATCCTGCAAAAGTTAAAGCTATTGAAGAAATGTCGGATCTCCGTACTAAGAAGGAAGTCAGAGGTTTCTTAGGACGACTGAACTATATTTCCCGATTCATTTTCCATTTGACTGCTACTTGTGAGTCAATATTCAAGCTACTGAAGAAAGATCAAGTAGTAAAGTGGAACAACGACTGTCAAAAAGCCTTTGATAAAATTAAGGAGTACTTATAAGAACCTCTGATTCTAATGCCACCAGTTGAAGGAAGACCTTTAATCATGTACCTAACAGTGATAGAAAATTCATTGGGGTGTGTACTAGGGAAGCATGACGAGTCTGGTCGAAAAGAGCATGCAATATACCACCTTAGCAAAAAGTTTATCGACTGTGAAATAAGATATTCACTGCTCGAGAAAACTTATTGCGCTTTAGCATGGGCTGCTCGCCGACTAAGACAATTTATGTTGACCCATACTACCTTGTTGATTTCTAAAATGGATCCCATCAAATACATATTTGAGAAGCTAGCTCTCTCTGAAAGAATAACCCGATGGAAAATGGTCTTGACAGAATATGACATCTAGTACACCACTCAAAAAGCAATTAAAGGAAGTGTAGTGGGAGATCATTTGGCGCATCAAGCTGTAGACGACTATCAGTCTATGAATTTCGAATTCCCAGACGAGAACATTATACTAGTAACAGATTATGAAGAACCTGGACCGTATGAAGGACCTAAGACAGGATCCGAATGGACTATGGTTTTTGATGGACCTTCTAACGCACTTGGCAATGAAATAGGTGTTGTAATTATCTCTCCTTAGTGTTTCCATACACCCTTCACTGCCAGACTTTTCTTTGATTACACCAATAACATGGCTGAATATGAAGTGTGCATCATGGGTATTAAGGTTGTTATTGACATGAGAATCAAATTCTTAAGTGTATATGGGGACTCAACCTTGGTAATCAGTCAGGTCAAGGGAGAATGGGATACGAAGCATCTGAATCTTATCCCTTACTGAGAGCATGTGCTAACCTTGATTCTGTATTTCAAAGAGATTACTTTTGAGCATATCCTAAGAGAAGAGAATCAGTTGGCAGAAGCATTGGCTACCATGTCATCCATGTTCAAGGTCAGATGGGACAACGAGTCTCCCAGAATTACCATTGAAAGATTAGACGAACCGACACACTTATATGAAATTGACACTGATGGAGTAGAAGAAAAACCTTGGTTTCATGAAGTGAAATGGTATCTTGAGACTCAAGAATACCGTGAAGGGGCATCGATCAATGACAAGAAATTCTTACGGAGGTTCTCAGCTAAGTTATTCTTGAGTAATAGAGTTTTATACAAGCGCAATCATGATTCGACTCTGCTTCATTGTATTCACAAGAAGGAAGCAGAGAAAATTAAGCAAGATATGTACGAAGGCATTTTTGGTACTCACTCCAGTGGGCATACTATGGCTAAAAAGATTTTTAGGGCATGTTACTATTGGTCGACTATGGAAACCGATTGTCACCACCACTCGAGAACTTGTCATAAGTGCCAGATCTATGCTAATAAAGTTCATGTTCCTCCGGTTCCACTGAATATATTGACTGCTCCTTGGCCATTCGCAATGTGGGGCATTGATATGATTGGAGAGATTAAGCCTACTGCCTCTAACGGACATTGCTTCATCCTCGTCTCCAATGATTACTTTACAAAGTGGGTAGTAGCAGCTTCATTCACCTATGTTACCAAGAATGTGGTCGCCCGATTCATCAACCATAACCTTATTTGTCAATATGGAATCCCCAAAAGGATTATCACAAACAATGGTACTAATCTCAAGAACACTATGATCACTAAACTCTGCACGCAGTTTAAAATCAAGCACCACAACTCTTCTCCGTATCGACCAAAGATGAATGACACAGTGGAAGCCGCCAATAAGAACATAAAGAAGATTATACAGAAGATAGATGTGACCTACATAGACTGGAACGAGATGTTACCATTTGCTCTCCATGGCTATTTCACTTCAGCACGAACATCAACTAGGGCAATTCCATTCTCTCTATTTTACGGTATGGAAGTCTTCCTACCATTCGAAGTTCAGATTCCTTCTATGAGAATTATGAAAGATGCAGACTTAGACAAAGATGAATGGGTTCAAACCAGGCTAGACCAGTTTAACCTAATTGACGATAAGAGGCTTGCGGTTGTCTGTCACATTAGATGTATCAGAAGCGTATGATTAAGGCATTCAACAAGAAAATCAAGTGTCAGGTATATCAGGCTGGTGACTTGGTAATAAAGCTCTTCATTCTACCGCAAGGTGATCCTAGGGGCAAATGGACTCCCACCTATGAAGGGCCATTTATAGTCAAGAAGATATTTTCTGGCGGTGCTATGATACTGACCACCATGGACGGTGAAGATTTTCCGCACCCTGTGAATGTAGACTTAGTCAAAAGATACTACGCATGAAAACGACCTGCTAGGTTGACTGGCCTAAGCAAAAATAAAGGCATCCCTGCGAACCAAAAGGTTTCGGGAAAAAATTAGGGATATATATATAAGATTGTACACCCGGCAAGTTGAAAACTTGAAAAGGCGGCTTGGGCAAGAAAGGGTATCCCGATGGACTAAAAACCCGAAAGGGCGGTCCAGGCAAAAGTTAGGGATTAAAGCGTACGACTATGTCCCGAAGGATCACTTACAACAAGCTTTATTACCAAAGTTAAATTTCAAATGGTACAGATCAATTCAATCACTTTCTTTCGATAGTAATGGATGGGATGCTTAAGGACATCGGGGCAATAGCAGAGTTGGAACCCAACGAGATTATTTCGACATAGCTATATGTTTTGTTTTCACTTTGTACTCTTTTTATTTCACGACAATTTCCTCTTACTAGGATTTATATCTCTCTGTATAAATTCTCCTATTTATGGGTAAACTATCAATAGAAATACGAATTTCAAGTTTCAAACTTTTTGTTTTACCTTTTTCAGTTTTGTTTGCAAAAACGTCCAATGACTAAAATTGAATGAACATATGCATATGAATATGGTTAACTATTAAAAAATATGTATAAAAACAGGAATAAGCAGTTACTTAAGACTCTAGGAGTTGAGATAATGTTCAAGTCATCATGTATCCCTACAAAGAGATCCTCACATGATTATCCCCACAGAGTAGTCTTAACAAGATCATCTTTAACAAAGATACATTCCTTGCAAGGCTGAATTATACTCATCAACAAATCACCTTAGCGGATAAAGAAATATGATCTTTTTCCCGGCAATATCGCCCACGTACAGAGTCCCAATCAATATAGTTTCTAGAAATTCTCTTCCCCAGCTGAGTTTATTCCTCCAAAAATGTAAAATCCTCTACAGATTTCTTCTCTCTGGCATAGCTTATTTCCTCTGCAAGGGGGTTTCCTCAGCAAAGTATTTCTATGTTAACAAGGTTTATTTCCCCAAAAGGGTTTATTTCCCCAACAGATTACAGTCTTCCCAACTTTAGTCTATTTCTACCACAAATTACTGGCAAAGATTCCAACCTCCAGCAAAGGGAAATCCGGTTGCTATCCCCAAAGATTTGTTACTGAATATGAAACTGGATCAAATATCGTTCAACCTTATTCTCTCTAGACGAGTCGGTGTCCATATCGGAAACTCGATCAGACAACACCTCGAAAGCTTATCCATCTCTTTTATCCCCAATCAGGGTATATAAGAACTAAAATCCCAGTAGAACAATGAGCAACCAACAATCTTGGACTCTTCTCCCCAAACTGGAATAATCGCTCCCCAGTGGAGTTTCCTCAAGCAAATAGCAGGAATACCCATCAAGATCAAAGATACACATACTCTTCATCCCCAACAACAGTCAGGGATTTATTTTTCCAAACAAAGACGCTGCACGGGTTACAAATACACTTCAAACAACACTTTATACTCATACATCATTTACAAACGTCATAGCATGTGCATATGAAACACATATATCACAGTCTCATTTACTTTGAGAACATCATTACACTTCATACATCATGACATTGCATACGGCTAACTCTTTACCTTTTCAGGAAAGATCAATCAACAGACAAACATCATCAACTACTTATATGACCAGACAGTCTTCTCAAAGGCTACATATGACAAGTGGCTACTTAAGAAATTTCCTCAGAGGGTCATTCTCAAAGAGGCATATATTCTAGTTGATGTCGGGCGTAGACATCTTCTGGCTCAGATTAAATTGAGCGTAAATTTATTCTAATACTTCCTCCAATTAAAGTCGGGCGTAGACATCTTCTGGCTCAGATTAAATTAAGCATATATTTATTTTGATACTCCTTCGGAAAAGTCGAGCGTAGACTTTTTCCAACATATTCTCTAGTTGAAGTCGGGTGTAGGCATCTTTTAGCTCAGATTAAATCGAGCGTAGATTTATTCTGATACTTCTTCTAGTTGAAATCGGGCGTAGACATCTTCTAGATTAGATTAAATCAATCATAGATTTATTTTGATACTTCTTCCAGTTAAAGTCGGGCGTAGACATCTTCTGGCTCAGATTAAATCGAGCGTAGATTTATTCTGATACTCCTTCGGAAAAGTCGGGCGTAGACTCTTTCCAACATATTTTCTAGTTGAAGTCGGGTGTAGGAATCTTCTGGCTCAGATTAAATCGAGCGTAGATTTATTCTGATACTTCTTCCAGTTGAAATCGATTATAGATATCTTCTGGTTCAGATTAAATCAAGCGTAGATTTATTCTAATACTTCTTCGAGTCAAAGATGGGCATAGACATCTTCTAGCTCAAATTAAGTCGAGCATAGATTTATTCTGATACTTATTCCAGTTGAAGCCGGGAGTAGACTATTTCCAACATATTTTCTAGTTAAAGTCAAGCGTAGTCATCTTTTGGCTTAAATTAAATCAGCGTAGATTTATTCTGATACTTCTTCCAGTTGAAGTCGGGTGTAAACATCTTTTGGCTCAGATTAAATCGAGTGTACATTTATTCTGATTATCCTTTTGGACCAAGTCGGTCGTAGACTTAGTCTAATTTCTATCAACGGTTACTTTAGATGGCATCTATAAGCCCATCTTCGATGACTCTCTGTCACCTCTCCAAATGGCATCTTTAAGCTTGTTCCTGGTATAATCAACCTACAATGTTATTTCATGCACAAGCGAGTGCAAATTTCGGGGCACTTAAGTGTTCAATCATCTTCCATCTTAAAGTCGTGAATGGCAGAGATACCAATCTAACTCTTCATGTTTAAGAAGATTGAACAGAGGCAATTGTTGTATCCCAAAATTTTCCCTCCCATTTTTTTCAAGACAATCTTCTAGGGTTCTCAAATGCTCAAGGATTCTCAAGAGTTGATCAGACAAACTCTCCTCCTAAGCAACGGGTCCACAACTAGGGTTTCATATTGCATAAGGAATAATGGGTTTCAAAAGTCTCAAATGGATTTCATGGTTCATCATAGGTCTTCAACAATGCTCATTTCAAGTTTCAAGCCTTTCGTTTCAAGTTAGCTCAGTCAATAGCTCAAATGATTGAAAATTAAATGTATTGGGTAAATAGTCAATTGTGGTCAGCATATAGAAAAAATTCAAGATTTTTGGTCAACATCAACATTTTAAAGTGATATTCATCATTTTATCAAGGGTTGATCATGATTCCTCAAGGAAATCGCTCAAGTCATCAAAGGTCAAAAGTTGTCAAATTAGGGCTTCCTTAGGAGAAGTCAACTAAACTTTGACCAAGCATAACTTTCACATGCTTCATCAAAATTTTCCCAACCAAAGCCCATTTTGAAGGAAATTCAAATCTCTACAACTTTTTATACGTATGCTCAAGTCCAAAAGTGCTTCATTTGAAAGATATGAGTTAATACATTACAGGTCATTTCAAAAGTCAACAAAAAGACACTTTTTGTCAAGGCAACTTAGATCAAGATAAAGTATCCAAATGCAAAAATGATCAAAAGAGAAATTTAATAAGACATTTTGATCTTTCCAAAAAGTCCAAGATAAATTCCAAAATATGAAAATTGAGCAAGTTATGAGTTTCACAACTGGACAATTTTTGAGAAATGCATGAAATCTCAATTGAGCAAATTTGTGATTTTGGGCTATTGGGCCTAAGATTTGGAATTCAAATATGTTCATGAAATATCTAAGATCCTTTAAATCCATCCATACATTATTTTGATTTTTTTTATTTATTTGGATTTTTATTCATTTAAATGTAAATTAAATCAAATAAAATGCAAGCTTAATGTACAAGGTGTGTAAGGCTTGTGATTAATCTTTTGGAGACCCAAACAACTCATAGCCAGCTATCCAAAACCATGTAAACCAAGAGAAAAAGAATCTTCACAATTTTGTAAAGTTTTCAAAAGTGTCTTGGAAATAAATCAAACCATAATTCCATTTGATTGTGTACCATTTTTGTTAACCTAATGCGATCCCTCATATATACACAAGCATCAGATCACAAGAGAAGATCTGCGCTGCTGCCTCAAAAGCTAGGTTTCAAAAATAACAATTTTGAAAGAAAGGTGCAAACTTGAATCAAAGGATCCGGCCACTTTCAGACCAAGCCACTCATTGCAAATCATTTCTGAAGCATCTAAGAGTAAGAATAGATCAAAAGCCATGGTCGTCAGTGCTTGAAACCAGCACACTCATCTTCTCTAATTCACTTTTTTTCGAATATTCATATATTCAATTTCATGCGTGGTTAATATTTATTGATTGCCTAAATGAGTTTCTGTTGTTGTATAGAACAAGTTTATATCAAAAAGTTGAAGCTCTAACGTGAGAATTATGTTTTTCCATGGCTACGGCAAAACACTTTTGTACCTTCGTATAAGTACTTCCCGACCATTACAGGAAAAACTAATAGCACCATTGGGTTCGTAAACCTTGATTTAAGGGGTTTAGGGTTAATTTGGAGCTTTGATTCTTGTTATTTTACAGGTTTGAAATTTGGATCAATCGAAAAGAAGGAGTTGACCACCGCGAGGGGTGGTTGCACTCGGTTGCAGGCTGGCGTGACAGGAGGAAAGAAAACAATTGGCTCGTTCAAACATCAGGGGCCCATCTGTGCTGATTTGTTTTTTATTTTAATTAAAATTAAAATCTTGTTTTGTTTTATATTAATTAATTTGTATTCCAATATCGGATGAAACAATTGTCTTAACGGTAGAGCAAGCGCAATAAAGACATTGGTATACCAGAGCACGCGTTCGATCCCTACCGCTGACATTTTTCATTTTTTCATGTTTTCCTTCACATATCCAGTGCAAAGCAACAAGCGTGTATACCATACACATCTTTAATCATCATCATCAGGTGTTCATCAAGCCAGATCTAACGTCCCAGAACAACAGGCACACCATATGGCTCTTGGATCCAGTTGTACTGGATCATTCACAATATTTAGGTTGGTTTGTTTGGGCCCAATGATTTCAGACTCCTTACACCCCCCATTTTTCTTCTACAACAAGCCCATTTCTTTTTTTTATATATTTATTTTGTTTTAGATAATTAACTTTTTTTAATCAGAAAAAAATCACAATAATCACTAAAAAATAGATTTAGGTTTTGATTAATTAATTTAATTTTTGATAAATAAAAATTGATTTAATTTAATCACATTTTGATTTTATTTCATAATTAATTTTTAAACTAATTAGAATTAGGGTTAATTATTATTTCACACTATAAAAATATTTTTCTAAGCAAAACATCAAAAATATTTTCTTAACACTTAGAATTTTTTAGGTTTTAATATCTTCCCTAATTTATTTTATTTATTATTTGTTATTTAAATTCTAGAAATAGATGTATAGGTCGCACGGACGATTTTGTAATAGTTAGTTTATCTTCTCGCGTTTCTTTTTCTAAATATTATAACTGCTCATGGGATGTAATAGCTTAGGATTTATTCTTTCCCGCACTTTACTTTCTGCACCTATATATATATATATATATATATATATATATATATATATATATATATATATATATATATATATATAATTGTATAGTAATTAGGCGTGTATGATAAGATCTAAAATCAACTGTCAGATAACCCTAATCAAGATAATATATCTGAATTGAATGCACTTTGCACAACCGCACCTCTAGGGTAACCTTCCTTGCTGCCTCGATAAAAAATAATCATGTCCCTCGAACGTGGGACGCTTTAGCAAAGACCCTCGGTTAAAAGATCGTAATCCCTTGATGACCCTTCGATGCTGCCTCGATAAACAATCTTAGTCCCTTACGACAAATTGCTAAAGCGCCCTACGAGTTGCCTTTATGACTGTACGATGACCAACGCCCGTCCCTTAAACATCCAATGATAAGGATTCCTACTAATTAATGATAGGATAGAACTATCTAAAGGAAGAGTAAAATAACGCAAAATACTTTTGAGTAGGTAGATAGCTCATAGTCGCTTGCTCACAAACAAAAACATTTTTCACATAAAACACTTCTTTTCTAAAAATATTTTAAAAACAAACACTTTGTGTGTGTTCTCAACAATACGAGAATCATTACAAAATTGCCGAACTTAGGCATTTCCGAAATATTTTCAAACTTACACATTCACAAAGAATTTTCAAAAGTGAGCTAGGGATTAAGAGCCCGTAGATAACTACGGGTGAAAAGGGTGGTAACACCTTCCCTTTTCATAACCTACCCCCCGAACTCAGAAAAATTCTCAAAGGTCTTTCCTGTTCTTTTCACCCTTTCCTTTATTGGATAAAATAAAAGTTGTTGGAAACTCTTACTATCCGCAACATTTGCGATAAAATGCAAAATCAAAAGTCAGTTCTCCCCCCGTATTACAGGTCCCATACTAGGTGTGGAGAATGAGAAGCTCACACCCATAAAAGATCTGAAGGATGTTTAGATAAATCATTTGTGTCATCAAGTAACCAGGATATGAACCTCACTTTCCGAATAAGAAGAGTTTAAACTAGTCGACCAACTTACAAGAAATACTGACTTGTTTGCTTGGGCCCTCTCTGACATGTTAGACATACATATCAGAGTGGTATGTCACTGTCTCATCGTTGAATCCTCTGTGAGACAAATATCTCAAATAAAGAAAAATGTTAGCAATAAGAAGTTAGTCGTCATTAATGAAGCGGTGAATAAGTTAGCAAGCGTTGGTTTCATCACCGAAGTAAAATACCCAACCTAGCTAGCCACTATTGTCATGGTGAAGAAAACATCAAACAAATTATGCATATGTGAGGATTTTAGCGACCTCAATACAGTATGTACCAAGGACCCTTATCCAATATTGGTTATTGATCTCCTGAATAATGGGTCCTCAGGCTATTGGACTTTGAGTTTCATAGGTGCCTACTCAGGATACAACCATATTAAAATGTACCCTCTTGATGCGCCTAAGACTGTGTTCATGTCAAATCTCAACAACTACTATTATAATAGAATACCTTGTGGCCTTAAGAATGCATATGCAACTTACTAGCAACTCATGGACGCAATATTATCCCAACAGATAGAGTTAAACACGGAGGTCTATGCCGACAACGTGATAGTGAATACCTCGTAAAGGCATAGTAATGCAGTGACTTGAAAGACGTCTTGGAATCCGTCGAGAAGTATAACATACGCTTGAACCCTGCCAAGTGCTGTTTCAGGGTGCATGCGAGAAAGTTCCTTGGCTTGATGTTAACAGATACAATAATTGAATCGAACCCAAATAAGTGTCTAGTTGTATTTGACATGAGAGTCCCTGCCAGTGTTAGAGGAAGTCCAACAACTAACAGTCTGCCTTGATGCTTTATCTCGTTTCCTCTCTTGTGCGAGCGAGAAAACCTTTCTTTTCTAAACTTATAAAATATATCCACAAGGTATAGGATTTATCAATACACTCTAAGTCTATTGAAGTAAAGTACATACCCAGGGAGAAAAACATTAGAGCACACCTCTTTTTTGAACTCGTCAGCACGAATATAACTTAACAATGTTTTATTATTCTAAGTAGGAAAATGGTTTTGTGATTGTTATGATGCAAAAAAGTAAATGAAAAAATTAATTATATAAAGTAAAGTTAGATATTTCAGTGTTAACTATCATGCACATCCATAGGTCAATAATATTTTCATTTACTTAGCGTATAATACTACCATATGTTACTCCCATTCACATCTCGTTTTGGTATCCAAGTCGTGATATTAGTGTATTACCCAATAGCCAATATATCATACTATTAACTAACACAAAGAATTAAGTTATAATAGTCGTAAAGTAGCGAGATTCCACGTCGATCCTTTTACAATACATGTAGATATTGGGTAATGACAAGAACATTTCGACATCCAATCACACTATGAAAGCATATTTTAAGTTATAAATCTAAATAAAGAATTAAGATTAAAGAGTTATCAATACTACAACATGAGTGTATTTACATGGAATGACATGATCTAATTAGTACATAAATACAATGACTACATTTAACCCCAATAATAAAAAATTTAGCTACGCTTACTTATGGTTAACATAACAATTGGTCTTTCTAGAGAAGTTGGCTTTGAAAGTGGTTTTGCCCTGTCGCCTGAGCAGTGCTTCTTCCTTTAGATGTCCCTTCTTGTTCTCTTGTTGTATACCTGAGTGAACCTACTCCAATTATGTACTCATTCTATCCATGGAAAATCCATTTACACTAAACTGAAAACTTCTATTTATAGACAAAATTTGGAAACTCTCACTTGGTGCGTCGTCCTTGTGCCTAGCGTGCCTACCCTTCTCTACCACTCGAACCTTCCAGACCCTTCTTCTTCAGTGATAAATTCTTACATGTATTCTGTTGTACCCCAAAATTTGCCCTATCAATTATCAATATTTTTCTCACATGATCTCTTTAGCTCAAGACTGAATTAGGGTTTGACCATCTCAAGGCATCTCATCATGCACTGGTAATCCAAAATTAGGGTATGGGATTGCATAAGGATTTTTTGACTATCAATGCTTCATATGACTTTCAAGAATCATTATGGACCCCTAAGTTTACTCATGTCAAGTTTCAAGCCTTGAATCACATTTTTGATCAGTCAATTGGACAATTGACCTAAAAATCAGCTGTATTGGGGAAAAAGTCAACCATGGCCAATTTAAAGTCAAACTTCATAATTTTGGATCCACATAAACATTTTAGACTCATATGTATCATTTGATCAAGTTTGGATCACAATTCCTCAAGAAATTTGATCAAATCATCAAAAGGGCAAAATTGTCAAAATTAGGATTTTGACTGAGAAAGGGCAATTTCTGATTTTTGACCTAGCAAATGACCAATTGGTTTGAAGCATGATTTCAAGAGTTAAATTACATCATCTTGACCTAAATACATGGTTCAAAACATTGTAACTCCATTGGATTGACAGATGAGTTTTGCAGTCAAATGATCAAAAGTCAACTGTATACTGAAAAGTCAAACTTTGACTTTTTGGTCAAAATCAAACGCCAAGGATCACAATTCATCAAAACATGTCAAAATGTGAATCTTTTTCATCAATAAATCAAAGATTG
Organism: Vicia faba; assembly: GCA_948472305.1. Classification (NCBI taxonomy): domain Eukaryota; kingdom Viridiplantae; phylum Streptophyta; class Magnoliopsida; order Fabales; family Fabaceae; genus Vicia; species Vicia faba. The sequence goes on from OX451738.1 coordinate 1,518,171,588, forward strand.
AAGATTTTGTTTTGAAATTTGAAATTTTCTTAACTTAGAAATGTTTCTAAGTATATAAAATTTCTTATTTTTTCTCAACTTTAAGCCAAATTCTCACCATGATACAAGATGATTCAAAGAAAGTTCCCAACATGAAAGTTATAGATCTCCATAAAATCTAAAACTTTTCTTCACACAATTTTTCCTAAATATGCTTGGATCTCAAGATATAATTTTGTGAATACATGCCCATGAACTAAAATAACTTAGTGAAATTTTGCCCTAATTTAGGCAGGTTTTTGACCTAACTTCATGGCAATTTTTCACCTATTTCTAAGAGGAATCTTGGAAAGAAATTCAAATATGAGTTATATAGAACATTTAAAGCTTTCCAAAATGTCCAAGAACTCCTTGAGATCATTCTTGAGTAGGGAGAATCGAAGAGAAGAAGTTGGTAATTTCTCACTTTGATTTCAAGTCATTTCATGAAGAACAAAATTCAAATCCAAACCTAGGTTGCATAATCCTTGCTTTATAGGTCTCAAACTTGTTTCTCACTCCATAATTTAATGCTTACACGGTTGATAAAGCCTTAATCCAAGCATAAGAGCCTTTGTCCAAGCTTTAATTCCATAAATGGCACAAAGTTGCCATTTCCATTATAGAAAAGCACAACTTTTGCCTTTTGTCAACTCCTTGAGCTTTGCACCTGTTCTCTCTGTACACAAAAGCCCTATAAACCAAAAGAAAAGTGCCTAAGACTTGTACCAACTCAGATCGGGCTTGTACAAGCATGTAGAGAGTTGTCTCCTCACTTTTCTTAAAATGCAAGTAATAGAGCAAAAAGTCTATAACTGAGGAACCTGGTGTGGAATTGATTTAAAACCTTTTCTATACTTATACACAAACATATTACAACCTAACACACGGTTGCAAAGGCTGAAAAACTCTCCCAAACTCTCTATCACCAAAAACCTGCCATAACTTGCAGTTTTGCATCAAGCATAACAATCCAAAAATCTACTTGTGCGTTTCAAGTTCTAATCACCTAAACACTTAACCTACATCATATCTAAGTGTTCCAGACCATCATCCCTTCACTGTAACTCCTCCTTCTCCATCTGCCATTTTTGAATTTCAAGCTTGCAGGTTGACTTGGATAGGGAGATTCAGGCACTCTCAAGACAAGGTAAAGATTGGAACACACTCAGGGAGGTCCAGGCAAGCTAAAGAGATACTCATGCCTTCTCAAAACTCACTCAAACTTCATTCACGAGCTCAGCTGAAAGAGGTAAGAACTCTAACTTCTATCTCTTAATACATGCATCCTTTGGTTTCAATTTGTGAAGATAAAATGTAGATATCCTTGTGTTAAAACCAACCATGTTCATAGATTTCATTTATATTCATTGTGTCTAGAGAATTTTAGATTTCAAATTTCTGTAAAAAATAGGTTTGAAATTAGGGCCATTGAAATTAACTTTGATCTTTGACTATTATTTTACATGAGTTACATGGTTGAAATCGTGGGAAAGAGTACTACCATTTTCATGTTTGAAGTTTCCATTTTCATGGAGAAATGAGAGAGATATAGGGGGTCCGGCTAGCTAGAGGAAGAAGAAGAAGTACAGGGCAAGGAAGCACATTGTGTTATGTATTTGTAGTTTCATTTAAACTAACGGATGTACAGCCACCCCAATGGCAAGGCAGCGCGCAGAAATTGCTAAGGTCACGAGTTCAAGCCTTGGCGCCTGCCTTTTGCATTTTTCACATTTTTTCATCTTTTTTTGGTCACTTGGCAACGTGGCTTCTGAGCTTATGGGCTTCTTTTTTTTTCTAACACTTACCTCCTGATTACTCAGGACACCCCTGGCCCAACTATTTTTTGTTTATTTGTTTTATTTTATTTTATTTCATTAAATATGTTTTTTTCTTAAATATTATAAAAAAATCATTAAAAAAATATAAAAATGATAAATATTATATTTTGTTTATTTTATTTTATTTTCTCATAAAAAATATTTTTTTTATTTAGTCATATATTAACTATTTTTCTTAAATAAACTTGTAAAATAAAATATATAAGTTTAAATATTTATTATTTTTCTCACACTTGTAAATATTTATTTTAACATATAAAAAGACCAAAGTACTTCATAATTATTACTTATTATTTTTAAGCCAAAAATACAAAAATAATACTTAAAGAACTTTATTTTCTTTTAACAAATTAGAATTAGGGTTAACCAATTTCTAAAAATAATTTCCTTTTCTTAAATTATTAGGTTTAGTTCAAAACTCTTTTTCACATAAAAACAAAACAAAAATCTTTTTTTTCTTGCATATACATATCTTTGCATATTTAATTTATATTGTATATTATTTATTCAAATATTTGTACAAATTCGATTTGGTTGTAATAGATTAAATTAGGTTTACATTATTGTAAATCCCCATTCGTAATTTGTATATTCCCCTTCCATAAAATGTTGTAATAGCGTAGTAGTCTTTAAATTACGTAATTTATCGCTTTTATATAACATGCTAGTAATTAGGGTTTTAATGGCAAGATAAAAACAAATCAAATAGAAAACCCTAATCCAAGACAAAATCAAGCATGAAAATAACACACTTGCACACAAGCACCCCTAGGGTTACTCCACTTGGTTGCCTTATACAAAAATGGCCATATTACGCATGCGAAGTATCTTAGTGTGATACGGTGGGAGAACTAACTTGAGGTTTTGCGTTTGTGTTTACAAATGTTTCGGTTTAGCAAGAGTCGCCACCGAATTTTTATTTTATCCAAAGGAAAGGTCAAAAAGCACAGGAAAGACCTTTGAGATATTTTATTGGGTTCAGAGGGTAGATTATGAAAAGGGGAGGTGCTAGCACCCTTTTCATCCATGGTTATCCATGGGATCTTAGTTACTTGTTTAGATCACTTGCTTTTGCTTTTCAATTGTTTAAAAATGGTTCTTTGTGTGGTTTTGAAAGTATTTTGAAAAGAGGCCTTTGTTTAGGCAACCTTTGTAATAATTCTTGTTTGAATGTATACAAAGGTGTTTGTCTTTTGAAAAATGTTTCAATGTTTGAAAGTTTGTTTTGGGAAATGTTTTGAAATTGTGTGTTTGTTTGTTTGAAAATAGCAAGGATGTTTTCAAATTTATCAAGTAACTAGGAGTTGTCTACCCTACTCAAAGATCTTTCTCGTACATTTTTAACCCTTTTACATTGTTGTTTTACCATTGTATTTGGTAAACAACCTTATATTTGGATGTTAAACGGGACATGCGTGGGTCATCGTACGACCATGATAACAATATTGCCAAGTATCTTAGCAAGTTTTTGAGGGAATGGATCATTTTTGTTTAGGCAACCAAGATATCATCATCGAGGGACTATGATCTTTTATTTTTTTTTTGTTTTGCCAAGATACCTAGCATGCATACCATGGCCATTTTAAGGCAACAAAATGGATGAAACCCTAGGGGTGCTTGTGTGCATTGTGTTGTCATTTTTCATGCTTTTTTGTCTTGCATTTAAGTCATGCTATTTGTTTGATTTTGGTCTTTTGCATACAAACCCTAGTTTTACTATTATGCACAATGAAAGCAATAAATGCGTAAAAGTAAATCTAAGACTATTACAATATTATTATGGGGAGGGGGTACAAGTTTGAATAAGGGGATATTGCTCAAAATAAAACCCTAAAACTATTACAACCATATTGAATTTATTTGTACAAATAAATGAATAAGCAAATATTTAAATGGACAATTAAATATAAATATCCAAAAGAAAATTTTGTATTAATTTTTATGTATGTAAAAATGGATTTGTTCATGTCTTAAAATATAAGAAAAAAAGATTAATTATTTTTGAAAGGGTGTAGAAACCCTAATTTTTGGTTTTAAAGAAAATATGCTTTATATTGATTATTTATTCATTTATGTACAAGAAAATAAATAAAAAATATATACAAAATATTAAAAAATAATATTTGTGAGAAAATAATATTTTAAGTATAAAAATAAAATGTATAATATTTTTATATTATTTATAAGTTTATTTAAGAAAATAAAAGTATTGTTATTTAATAAACTATTTTTATGTTCAAAAAAGAATAAAAATAATAAAATAAAAATGCAAAAATTAAGAAAATATTTTTGGTGGTTTTTAATATTTAGAAAAAATAATAAAAGTCAGAAAATATAAAAGAAATGAAAAATATGCAAAAATAAAGAAATGGGCCAAGGGAGTGCAGAAAGCAAGCAGGGGGGTGTCAAAAGTCAGACAAAGCCAGGCCCAGCCTAATGTCCCTTCATCCCTGTCCTTGAGACGGAAAAAATGCGCGCTTCTTGTTCAAACTAGTAACTCCTGCATACGTGCTTAAAAACAAAATCTTGCAACATGAAAGTTATAGCTCATCATCACACAATTCTAATGGTATAAAAAACTTGATCTAACTCTCAAAGACCAGAGAGAATTTCATTGGCCCTAAATCTTGACCTAGGTTTTTCAGCAACTTCAACTATCAAATACTCCTAGCTCTGTTAATATAAATGAAATCTACGCATATGTATAGCTCAAGGACATTAAGGACTACATGTTTGCTTCACAAACCTAAGCTTAATGATGCCTAAATAAGGAGTTAGAAACTTAAGAAATACCTGTTTCAGTCAAGTTCGAATATGGCAATGTAGGGGTTTTGGGTGAGGCATGAAGGTCGTGTTAGCTTGCCTAAAGCTCCCTTGACCTTTCCCAATGCTTAGCTTGCTTTGAAATGGCATGAATGTCCCTATAGAACTCAACCTGCAAACTCATAAATTGAAAATGGTGAAGCTTGAAAATGAAGTTACAGTTGCTGGAAAGGGACTTGGGTAGCTTGGATGGGATGTATGCAATGTGTCTGAAGTGGTTTGGGACAAAACGCACGAGTGGAATTGGTTTTGGAAATGGTTCTGCAGGGTTTGCCCTGTTTTGACAAGAACTAGGTGTTTTTGGGTTCAAGGGTGTTTGCAATGCTTGGAAATCGTGTTTTCGGCTTGGTGTGTTATGCTGAACTTGTTTGAAATGATACAAAACTTTGTTCTTATCAGATGGAATAGTTGTAGACCTTTTGAAAGGTTTCTTGTTTTTGAAGCAAAAGTTGATTTTGACAATGCCAAGGCCTGTACAGGCCTGCTCTCTAGCTCCACATAGTTGGTGTACTTTTCCCCAAGTTTGTGGACTTTGTTTGCTGCAAGAGATTGGGTTCAAGGCTCAAGGAAAACAAAATTGCATAAAGTGTGCTTTATGGAAATGGCATTGTTATCTTTATGCCATAAATGGAATAAACCCTTGTACAAAGCTTCCAAGACAAAAACAATACCATTAACCATTGTATTTACATTTAATTTATAAGTGTAGAAGTGATTAGAACCTGTGAACCAAGTACAAGCATGCTTAGGACAGATTTGCAAGTTGTAACATGGTGCAAAATGCCTTGGATAAAAGTGATTATTTGCCATTTTCAATCCTTCGATTCTCCATAACCACAAATGATCTTGTAGAGTTCTTGGAAATTTTGGAAAGCTTGTAACATGCTCTACAATCTATATTTGAAATGTATTTTGATATTCCACTTGGAACTATGTGAAAAGTTGCCATGAAGATAGGTCAAAATCCTGCCTAAACTAGGGCAAAAGTTCACTAAGTTAAAAGTTTCATGGACCCTTATTCACAAAATCATAACTTGATATCCAAGCATATTTTGGGAAAACTTTGTGAATAAAAGTTGTAGATTTTGTGGAGGAATACAACTTTTATGTTGGAAGATTTCTTTGAATCCAAATGAATCATGGTGAGAAAGTTGGGAAAAGTTGGGAAAAAATAAGAAATTTTCATAACTTAGAAAATTTCTAAGTTATGAAAATTTTCCATTTTAGAATTTTTTTTATTAATAACCAAGTATTAAAAAAATATTTCGCAAATAACCGGGTTTTGGAAAAAATTACGCAAATAACCATGTTTGAGATGGCTCCACAAAGGAGGAGCCAAGTCATTTGGCGCATGCACCTAGGGTTTTGCCCTAGGCGCCATCTCACTTGGCGCCTCCATTGGCTTTTAGCCAAGTGAGATGGCGCATGCTCCTTAAAAAGGAGAGGAGGCGCCATCTCACTTGGCGCCTAGGGCAAAACTAGGGTTTTTTGCTGTTTTATAAATAATTCGTCCGTTTCTTTGAAATTTCTCACACTTTCTCGCACTGTATTTTTATTTTGTACTCCCTTATTTACGTAATGACGTCGCCTATGATTTTTAGCAGAGATGGTTACGTTATATTCTCCGCCACGAAACCCGCGATGAAAATGAAATTCTGGCACATTCACTCCATGGAGCGTCTGAAGCGGGAGTTGATGCGGTGGCTAGATGGAGACATCGCCGAGGGGGAAACGAACAACAACCTCGCATGCGACAGGAAGACCAAATGTGTGGTTGGAGGAAGTCAAAACAGACAGTGATGTAATGCTGATGATGCATGGGTCAGATGAAATTGTGTTAACAGTTGTAATTTCCTAGATTGATTATCGTTAATCATTGTTGTACGCGAAAACCCTAATGTAATTTCCTAGATTGAATTTCTTAAATTGTGTGAACAGTTTTATTAACGGAAAACCCATAATGTTTACAACACAAATATTGAAAAGATTTATTGTATTACAAAATTTATGTGGTCGAGCCAGACGCCCGATTCGGACAATTTTTGCGATTGTGTCCGACCTGACGGCATAAACCACACTTTCTTTCCAACCTGTCAAGATCGTCCATTTCTGTTGTTATGCGCCTGCTTTTGGGACGACCCTTCTTGTTCCTTCGCATTTGGTCATTGTGCCAAACTATATCACCGTTGTATTCAGGCCAATAGTCCGGTTTTGCCACCAAAGGAAAGTTGTTGTTGTAAACAGTGAGCAACGTTTCAGATTTATAAACGTTTGAGAGCAGTTGAAGCGCGTCTTGATGGGTATGCGCACAAGCGGCAATGACATGAGAGCAAGGCATACGAAAAGCTTGAAACCTGCCACAATCGCACCATTGAGAAGGTAAAATGACCCTGTATTCTTGTCTTGCCAGGCCTTCATTGTGGTCAATTGTCTCTTTCACAATGAAGTTGTGGCTATGGCGGTCAAACCGTGTAACCATGTGAGTGTTGGCTTTAGCACTTTCAGCCTTAATGTATTTCATACAGCTTTCACTCCATAGTTGTCCTGATTGCAAGACCGCATACCACATTTCACCTCTTTTGGCAAATAACGCAGCCATCCTAAAATACGTGGATTTCACCAAGGCAGTGATGGGGAGGTTTCGTATGCCCTTGAATACCCCATTCATTGATTCAATAAGATTTGTAGTCATATGCCCCCATCTTTGGCCATTGTCGTATGACCTAGTCCATTTTTCGACCGGTATATTGTCGATCCACGTACCGGCTTCTGGGTTAGACAAACGGATCTCGTTGCGGTAATATTTGAATGTGGGCTGTGTCAGTGCGTATCCCGCATTCATCACCGCTTTCCTCAATGTTTTGTCCTTGACCTCCCTCGAGAAATTCTGGACGATATGCCTGACGCAATAGACATGCGTAGAAGGAGGGTCATGCCAACCATTTGCCGGATTATTATAGGCACTTTCAATGGAGGCATGTCTGTCCGAGATCAAACAGAGATCTGGTTGAGGAGCCACGTGTGTACGAAGATTTTTCAGGAAAAAGCTCCAAGCACCACCGGTCTCCCCCTCGACAAGGGCAAACGCAACAGGGAAAATGTTATTGTTGCCATCTTGTGCAACTGCCATCAAAAGCGTGCCTTTGTACTTCCCATACAACCAAGTCCCGTCTATTTGTAGAATTGGTTTGCATGATGCAAACCCTGAGATGCATGGTTGAAATTACCAAAAGACGCGACTGAATATTCCGTTGCCATGTAGTAGACTACCATCTTGAGCGTACGCTGGCAATGTTTCCAGAACATAAACACTACCTGGAGAATATGTCTTGAGTGCATTTAGGTAGCGGGGAAGTTCTCGGTATGACTCCTCCCAGTTTCTGTACACCCTTTCAACCGCCTTAGTTTTTGCTAACCACGCCTTACGGTAAGACGGAGTGTAGTTAAAAACCGTGGTGATGTGGGAGATGATTGTTTTCACCTTCAAAGAAGGGTCATTGCTGACCAGGGGTAGGATTTCTTGACAGATTAGATCATGGTTGAGTTTTCGGTGGTCTTGTGATTGAGTGGAACTTACACAAGTATGGGTAGTCATGGAACCTATGACCCAGCAGTCACCCCTTAGTCTGTATGAAGCGGTCAGCTTGAACATGCAGTCAGGGTGGACACACTTGATCTTGTACCTTTCCGGGTTTACACGATCCACCTTATAATCAACCGAGTTGAGCATGTGAAATTTTTTGATGGCCCTTATGCATTCCTCTCTATTACGAAACTTGTCCTTCTCTTTTAAAGTTTCATCTGATTGCATATACGGTTGGAAAAACAAGTCCGTAGAAGGTTCATCTCCGCCCATGTTGAAGTTTGTCATGTGCGTAGGTGGTGTGTAGATTTTGTTGGTAGGAATACTTGGGATGCCATCATCGTCAGAATCGTCGTTCACCATTTCATCGAACTCTAACTCGTTATCTTCTTCTTCATCATCAACTGCATCCACCTCATCTTGCTCATTCTCCAAAGGATCAACCTCCTGTGTCACCGGAGGCTCTACCTCCTGTGTCACCGGAGGCTCTTGAAACAGAACGTACAACTCAATAGAGTCGTTTCCAGAATAGACATGGCTGGAAATCATGTTCTGGAAATCCTCGTCATCTTGAATTGCAACCTTATAAAATATGACTTGATTGTTTCCAAAAAAGACTGGACTCTGATAAAATATCTGGGATACTGGGCCTCGTTCGAGTTTGGCCTCCAATCTTTTCTTAAAGTAGGAGAAATTTGCTTTCCCGTTTAAGAGAAATCGGACATTGTCGGTGTTTCTAAACAAAAACCCAACTATGGGACACATGTATGTCTCACCGTTGAAATGTGCTTTGACAACAAATTGTGGTGAAGAGGCCATTGTGTAGAATTGTTTTAGGTATGAAGGTGGGAATGTTTTGGGTTTATTGATTATATGAAGGTATGAATGCTGGAATTGTTGAAGGTTAGATGACTGATTCGAAGGTTGGAAAATTTTACAGTTTATGAGAATGAATGTTATGTTCAACCTAAGGCAAAATATTTCAATTAAGTAAGTGATGCAACCCCCCAAGGCTGCCAATAATATTACATGCATGGGCTTATGCTGCCACCTCGCCTGGCCCTATTCTACACACATAAATGTTTTGTGTAAGCCTGCCACCCATCAGCTCCAATGGCCTTGCATGCAACAGAGAAAGGAATCCGAAAGGCTGTCACGTAGCCTGAGCCAATGTTGTAAAACGTGACACCTATTATTCGCCAAATGGGGTGGCGACAACATTCATTTTTGTACTATTTCGCCAAGTGAGATGGCGCCTCCCTTACTGTCCAATCGTGATACATGCATGGGCTTATGCTGCCACCTCGCCTGGCCATATTCTACACACATAAATGTTTTGTGTAAGCCTGCCACCCATCAACTCCAATGTCCTTGCATGCAACAGAGAAAGGAATCCCAAAGGCTGTCACGTAGCCTGAGCCAATGCTGTAAAACGTGACACCTATTATTCGCCAAATGGGGTGGCGACAACATTCATTTTTGTACTATTTCGCCAAGTGAGATGGCGCCTCCCTTACTGTCCAATCGTGATACATGCATGGGCTTATGCTGCCACCTAGCCTGGCCATATTCTACACACATAAATGTTTTGTGTAAGCCTGCCACCCATCAACTCCAATGTCCTTGCATGCAACAGAGAAAGGAATCCCAAAGGCTGTCACGTAGCCTGAGCCAATGCTGTAAAACGTGACACCTATTATTCGCCAAATGGGGTGGCGACAACATTCATTTTTGTACTATTTCGCCAAGTGAGATGGCGCCTCCCTTACTGTCCAATCGTGATACATGCATGGGCTTATGCTGCCACCTAGCCTGGCCATATTCTACACACATAAATGTTTTGTGTAAGCCTGCCACCCATCAACTCCAATGTCCTTGCATGCAACAGAGAAAGGAATCCCAAAGGCTGTCACGTAGCCTGAGCCAATGCTGTAATACGTGACACCTCTTATTCGCCAAATGGGGTGGCGACAACATTCATTTTTGTACTATTTCGCCAAGTGAGATGGCGCCTCCCTTACTGTCCAATCGTGATACATGCATGGGCTTATGCTGCCACCTTGCCTGCAAGAGTGACACCTTACATTATTTGTAAATGCATGTATGCATATGTGTAACTCCCTTAGCATGCAAATGTGACACCTCGCAGGCATGCAACCACTACATCAAAATTATTTGCCTATAAATACATACCTTATGAAACATCTCTCACACCCACACAACTCTCACTCTCTCACTCTCTGCTACGAAATATTTCTTAAGTCTATCATACTCTTTATTTCTTCCTAAGTCTTTCATTCTCTCAAGCGTTCTGAAGAATGGCCCTTCTAACAATGGGAGATACTCACAGAGGCACAAGGGAAAACATTGCTGCATTTGTAAGTCTCTTCTTTGGTTATACATTTTTCATACTTTAAAAAACGTGTTGTTCATCTTAATTAATCTTACTCATGTTTAATTATGATCTCAGGATACACAACGATTCAGAATTCGTTCGCACAAATACCTGGCTCCCGACCCTTTCATCGTCCCTTATCTGGAATATGCAGGTTTTGGACACGTGATAAAGATCTCCAACTGCACCATTGACTCCAAATTCATCCTTGCAATGTTGGAGAGGTGGAGACCGGAGACCCATACATTTCACCTACCAATAGGTGAATGTACCATCACTCTCGAAGATGTGTACATGCTACTGGGCCTCCCTATTGACGGTAAAGCGGTGAACGGGTCGGTTCAACAACCCAACTCACAATGTGAAGAACTGTTGGGTAGGGACATGGTAGAAGGTGGTGGAGCAAGAGGGCAGGGAATACTACTCACTGACCTGAAACGGCATTATGCAAGTATGGAATTAAATGAAAATTCCTCAGAAAATGACCGAGTAGTAAAAGCCCGAACGTATATTATGATACTTTTTGGTACTTTTTTATTTCCCGAAAGTACGGGAAATAGTATAAATTTCATGTACTTACATTTACTAACAAATTTTGATAAAACTAGAAAATTTAGTTGGGGTTCTGCAGTATTAGCCCACCTGTACAGTTCCTTGTGCAAAAACGCGGTCAAGGAAAAATGTACATTTTACGGGTGCGCATTTTTACTACAAGCCTGGGGTTGGTGGAGGATGGAGTCCTTAAACCCCATCAACAAAAACACTTTTGGTTTCCCTTACGCAACAAAGTAAGTCATTAAGTTATAGCATTTATAAATATTCTTCTCTTTCCAAAATATATGCTAAAAATAACATGTTTCTCATTTCCTATAGGTACTGCGTGAGGGGTATGGATTACGGCAAGAATCCCAGATTCAATGTCGCACTCTACCGGAATCTGTTGGATCACTTAGGCCCAGATGACGTAAGTCGTAGCTTTTAACTTTTGTTCATTTTAATTATTTATACATTACTTTTGCGCTTACCTGATTTAAATTTTATCGCAGTTCGTCTGGAGACCATATTTGGGCTTGGACCATTCTCCAAATCCAGAGGATGCAGCAACTTGGACTGCAAAGACTGCACTCATTCGGTTCAACATTGTGGAGATGCACCACAGTGACCGTGTGAAGATGCAGTTCGGAATGATCCAAGAGATACCAAGTGACCCAACAGATTTGTCCCCCTGGCATCTAAAAAGGGTCGACGCCCAGTGGAATCTAACCAACTGGAAAGACTTTGCTCCAGAATGGTGTAAAATGTGGCAAAGGCGTCACCGCTACATCTTGCAATCCCCTATTTTCCTTACTCAAGGTAACATGCGACACACCGATCAATATATGTCGTGGTACAGGTCGGTTAGTAACCCAGATATGCACGTGTCTCATCCGAGATACTTGGTTGACCCACGCACACAATGGGCACAACCCTCGATTCCCCACCAACAAACCCAAAATCCATCAACCTCAAACCAACCCCCAAGAAGAAACAGACCAACAAACACACAACCACATTCCCCACCACAACACAACTACAACCAAATGTCGTACTACCAACCACAATCACCGCCAAACTACCAATACCCAGATATGCCTCAAACCCAACCACAATACCAACCACAATACCAGCAAACCCACATACCCCATACACAATTTCAGTCTTCCACATATCCCAATATGGGGCCCTCAACATCCATCCTTAGCCCTGATATGGGAATGTCTGAAGATTATGACCAACCCGACCAAACCTACCATCAACCACCATATCACCAAACAACCCAACATCCACAGTACCAAACACCCCAAGATCCATTTCCTTTCTACCCCCCATACTCAGACGACCAATGCTACCGACCAACCATGGAACCCCACCCACCGCCAACACGACCAAACTTCGAGGGTATGGGTAACCGACTGTACCAGAGCGGATCTTCGAGATATGGAGATCTTACTGATTTTATGGATTCGGATCGCATTGACTTCGCTGGGCCATCGACCTTGCCGCAACAGGAAACGAGACGGCACCCAGCAAGAGAAAGGCGAGGACGGGGATGCGGAACTGGGGGTCATTACCGGGTTCCTGGGGATCATTGATGTATCTTTTTTTTTTCCAGTATTTTTTGTATCTATTTTTTTACTGTTATTTAAATGTAAAACAGTTGAATGTAATTATTTTTTTTCAAATAAAAAATCAATTTTGTTTATCTCTGTCTAATACGCAACGCGCAGGAAAGAAAAAAAAAATTTTTTTTTGACCTACTTTTACACATAGGCGCCATCTCATTTGGCTTAGGGCTTGCCATTTGCCCTTAGGCGCCAAATGAGATGGCGCCTCCCTTATAAAAAGAGGAGGATGCGCCAAATGAGATGGCTCCTCCTTTGTGGAGCCATCTCAAACATGGTTATTTGCGTAATTTTTTCCGAAACCCGGTTATTCGCGAAATATTTTTTTAATACTTGGTTATTAATAAAAAAAATTCTCCATTTTAAACCCTAATTTTCAAATTTAGGTTTCTTGGTGAACAAGTTTCATGTTTTGACACATGTTGATGAAAAATGACCCTTGGCACTTGATTTTGACCAAAAAGTCAAAGTTTGACTTTTCAGTGTACAGTTGATTTTTGATCAGTTGATTGGAAAATTCATCTGTCAATCCAATGCAATTTAGATCTTTTGAACCTTGTGATTAGGTCAAGATGATGCCATTGAGTCCTTGAAACCATGCTTGATCCCAATTTTCCATTGGCTAGGTTAAAAATCAGAAATTGCCATTCTAAAGTCAAAACCCTAAAAATGACCATTTTGCCCTTTTGATGATCTGATCAAATATCTCGAGGAGTTGTGGTCCAAACATGATAAAATGGTTCATATGAGTCTATATTGTTGATGAGGATCAAAAATTATGAGGTTTGACTGTAAATTGGCCACAGTTAACTTTTTCCCCAATACAGTTGATTTTTAGGTTAACTGTCCAATTGACTGGGCAAAATTTGATTCAAGGCTTAAAACTTGGTATGGGCAATCTTATAAGTCCAACATGAAGTATGAAAGTAACATTAGGCATTGGAAGTCCAAAAATCCTTGAGCAAACTCAAACCCTAATTTCAGGTCATTAGTGCAAGGAGATGTCTTGAGCTGAGCAAACCCAAATCTGGTCTTGAGTCCTAAGAGTCTTGTGAGGGGAAACCTTGATAAAATGAGAGGGAAAATTTTTGGGTACAACAGTTGCCCCTGTTCAATATTCTTGAACCTGAAGAGTTAGATTGGCGAGTTTTGTCGTTCGTCACTCGAAGGTAAAAGATGATTGGACACTAGAGTGCCCGTAAATTTGCACTCGTCAAAGTATAGTTGAGGGAATGGGCTTAAAGATGCAATTTGGAGAGGTGACAAAATCTTGTCGGAGATGGGCTTAAAGATGCCATCCAAGAATGTTTGTTGAACTGCATGTTGTAAGTCAGAAGAATGAGTATCATAATGGTATCCGCGTCTGGAACGTATCTGAACTGTATCTAGAGACTGAGTCTGTATGAGCACAAGAATGGCGTCCGTTTCTGGAGCATATCTGAGCTGTAACTATATTTGAATCTGAATGAATAACAGAATGACTTCCGCGTCTGGAGTGTATCTGTATTGTATCTGAATCTCAATTCTGAATAGGTGACAGAATAGCATCTGTGTCTGGAGCATCTCTGAGCTGGGGAAGAAGTCAGAATAAGTGACAGAATGGCAACCGGGTACGGAGCGTATCTGGACTGTATCCGAAGTTTAAGATATGTATGAGTAGCAGAATGACTTCCGTGTCTGGAGTGTATCTGAAACTATAACTGGGATCTGAATAAGTGACATAATGACTTCTGTGGCGACTACATTGGGGAGAATCGAACTTCTGGTGTAAGGGCCAGAATGGCATCCGTGTTTGGAGCGTATTTGAAATAGAATCTGAATGAGTAACAGAATGACTTTCGTGTCTGGAGTGTATCCGTACTGTATCTTGACTTTGAATTATGAGTGAGTAAAAGAATGGCATCCGTGTCTCGAGCGTATCCGTACTGTATCTGAATAAGAGATCTGAATGAGTAGCAGAATGACTTTTGTGTCTGGAGTGTATCTGTACTGTATCTGAAATCTTTGAACATTTGTTAAAGATAGTGTTAGAACAAAGTTTGAATCTACTACCCTAAGTTTAAGTTTTGATGATAACAAAATACTAAGATACATTAATTGTATGATTCATGTAAGACACATATGCTATCTAAAATTACATTCTATTTTACAGAAACTCTGATGAGTATCAGCAAGAGAACATCCTCATCAGCATCAGAAAATTGGATATCAACATCAGCATCAGAAGATGTTATATCAGATACCAGAATCAGAAGATCAATTTGCACTTATGCTGAAGCTTGATGAACAGATCTGCGCTTAACACTCTGAACTCTGATAAAGACAACAACAGTTCATCAGCACCTAAGCAGTGTCAGAATGAGCCAAAGCCAGAGCATGCTTAAGTGGCAACGGTACTGTGCATTCAAGATGATTTATTACCAACGGCATCATTCCAGACAAGATCTGCTTATTAAGGAAAGAATGTTATTGGCATTGAAACAGAATTATTACTCCAACATACACTATTTCCAATGCTATATAAACAAGTCAATGAAGATTGAATTGGCTAATGCTCTACAACAATCTACACGCCTAAAAGCTATTCATCATCTTCCTCACTCTCAGTTTGCTAAAAGCTCCAAAATTCCTTACTCAATTATTTTAGCAATCTAGTTCTCTTAAGCTTAATGTGTGTAGTATCACAGTTGTGATAAACAGTTTTTGTAGAAAACATTCACACACCTAGATTTCGATTCTTTGTAAGTAATTCCTTGAGAAACTGGTTTGTGGTTTGCATCAAGAAGGCTTTAGCAGTTGTTAAAGCAGATTATAATATTCAGTTGAATATAGTGGATTAAGACCTCGTTGGAGAGAGGCGAAATCACCTTGACGGGTGGACTGGAGTAGTTTGAGATCAAACGAACCAGGATAAAAATATCGTGTTGATTGCAACTGATTTCAAGTTTTTACAATTCAACCCCCCTTCTTGTGTTTTTCACTTCTTCAATTGGCATCAGAGCGTCTGGTTCTGAGCTAAAACACTTAACCGTGTCAGTACAAGATCCAGCGTCAGAAAAACACAATGGCAGGAACTTATCAACACACCAGCAATGACAACAATGAAGACAGAGACAGATTCAGCGGTAAACCTCCAGTCTTTGATGGAGAAAATTTTGATTACTGGAAAGACAGAATTGAAAGCTTCTTTCTGGCACATGATGCTGATCTGTGGGACATGGTGACATATGGATACACGCACCCTGTGAATGCAAGCGGTCAGAAGATTGACAGGAAAGCAATGTCTGACCAACAAAAGCGTGACTTCAAAAATCACCACAAGGCCAGAACCATCCTTCTCAACGCTATCTCCTATGCTGAATATGAAAATATCTCTAACAGAGACACAACAAAGAACATGTCTGACTCACTCAGAATGACGCATGAAGGCAACGTTCAGGTCAAAGAAACTAAAGCTCTTGCGCTCATTCAGAAGTATGAGGCATTCAAAATGGAAGAAAGTGAATCCATTGAAACAATGTTCTCAAGATTCCAAATTCTTGTAGCTGGTCTCAAGGTTCTGGACAAAGGATACTCTACTGCTGATCACGTCAAGAAGATCATCAGAAGCTTACCAAAGCAGTGGAGGCCAATGGTTACAGCTCTAAAGCTAGCAAAGGATCTCAACAAAATTTCTCTGGAGGAACTTATCAGCTCCCTCAGAAGTCATGAGATAGAGCTAGAAGCTGATGAACCTCAGAAGCAAGGTAAGCCTTTAGCATTAAAATCTAACAAAAAATCTGAGTCTAAAGTTTTGCAGGCAGTTGAAGAAACATCTGATGGATCCTCATCAGAAGAAGACGAACTTTCTCTCCTCTCCAGAAGGGTGAATCAACTGTGGAAGCAGAGGCAAAGGAAGTTCAGGAATCCCAGAAGATCTGATCAGAATCAGTCTTCTTCCAGATACAGAAGGACATATTCTTCCTCTACATACAGAATATATGAAGGCTCCTCAGGAAGCAGAAAGCCAAACACCAAAGACATCATCTGCTGTGAGTGCAATGAGCAAGGACACTACAAGAGTGAATGCCCAAAGCTTCAGAGGGAAAATCCCAAAAAGAAGTTTGGAAGAAAAAAGAAGAAAAGTCTCATGGCTACATGGGATGACTCTGACTCGTCTAAAGCTGACTCAGAATCAGATGATGAGAGAGCAAACATAGCTCTCATGGCCAACAATTCAGAAGACAGTGAAGCTTCCGAATCAGACTCAGAATCAGATACTGAAGAGGTATTTCCTGACTTTGCAATTAATTTTACTAAGGCTGAACTTGCTGAAAGCCTTAATGAAATTCTGGAAAGGTACCAGCAGATTAGAGTTAAATTTAGAAACCTGAAAAGGAATCTTGAATCTGACTCTGATAAGACTGAGTCTTAAAATGGAAAATTCTGAGCTGAGAAATAAAATTTCAAAATTAGAAAATGTTTTACAAAACTCTCAGAAGAAACCAATTTCTGAAACTCCCAGCAGCACTGATGAGATCATCAAGGAGTATGATCACAGTTTCCAGAAGTTCCTTGCTAAAAGCATAGATAGAAGCAAAATGTCTTCAATGATCTATGGAGTTAGCAGAAACGACAGGAAGGGAATAGGATACCAAGGTAAGGTTCCTACACCAAAGAATGTCATGGATTTAACCATTAAAAACACTCCTCTTAACTCACATTTTGTGTATGGTCACACACATGATATTAAATACACTAGCAGTAAGTATTCTGTGAAACCAAAATTCAACCAGAGTTTTGGTAAATCTAACAAATCAGGACCCAAGAAAATCTGGGTACCTAAGGATAAAATAATACATGTTGCAGATATCTTTAGCAGCAAATCAGAAACACCAGTCATGGTACCTGGACTCTGGCTGCTCGCGACACATGACGGGAAGATGGCATATGTTCCAAAGCCTGGAACATAAGCCTGGAGGCCACGTTGGTTTTGGAGGCAATCAGAGGGGAAAGATAATTGGCTCTGGAACTGTAGGTAATGGAAATCTTCCCTCTATAAATAATGTTCTGCTAGTAGATGGATTAATGCATAATCTGTTATCCATAAGTCAATTAAGTGATAACGGTTATGATATAATCTTTAATCAAAAATCATGTAAAGCTGTTAGTCAGAAAGATGGGACTATCCTGTTTAATGGAAAGAGGAAAAACAACATCTATAAAATCAAACTTTCTGAACTGAAAAGTCAGAATGTAAAGTGTCTTCTGTCTGTTAACAACGAGCAGTGGATCTGGCACAGAAGATTGGGGCATGTTAGTATGAGAAGAATATCTCAGATTAACAAACTCAATCTGGTCAGAGGACTTCCTAATTTGAAGTTCAATTCAGATGCTCTGTGTGAAGCATGTCAGAAAGGCAAGTTTGCAAAACCTTCTTTCAAATCTAAAAATGTTGTTTCTACCTCTAATCCATTAGAACTTCTTCACATTGACTTATTTGGACCAATTAAAACTGCTTCAGTCAGTGGCAAGAAGTATGGGTTAGTAATCGTAGATGACTATAGCAGATGGACATGGGTAAAGTTCTTAAGACACAAGGACGAGTCACACTCTGTGTTTGTTACCTTCTGTAACCAAGTTCAGAATGAAAAGGATCTTAGAATCGTTAAAGTCAGAAGTGATCATGGTGGAGAGTTTGAAAACAAAGAATTTGAGTCATTCTTTAATGACAGAGGCATTCTGCATGATTTCTCTTGTCCTAGAACTCCCCAACAAAATGGAGTTGTAGAACAAAAGAACAGAACATTGCAAGAAATGGTCAGAACCATGATCAATGAGACAAATGTTGCTAAGATCTTCTGGGCAGAGGCAATAAACACAGCGTGCTACATTCAAAATAGAATCTCAATAAGACCTATTCTGGAAAAGACTCCATATGAATTGTGGAAGAACAGAAAGCCCAACATTTCATATTTTCATCCATTTGGATGTACTTGTTTTATGTTAAATACAAAAAATTATTAGAACAAGTTTGACTCTAAAGCACAGAAGTGTATTATGTTAGGATACTCTGAACGCTCAAGAGGGTACAGAGTATACAATACAGAAACACAGATTGTGGAAGAATCAATCAGTGTTTGTTTTGATGATAATCTTGACTCTGAAAAGTCAAAGCAGAATGAAGTTTTTGCAGGTATGGAAGTTGAATTTACAGGTTCTAAAGACAAGTCATCAGAAGCTCTCAACAAAGACACTCCTTCAACATCTGAAAGGAGCACTGCTAGCAATCCTACAACAGCTGCTGATCAACCTCAGAAGAGACTACCCAGAAGCAGCTTGGATCATCCAGAAGAAACTATCTTAGGAAGAAAGGAAGATCCAATCAGAACGAGAGCAAGCTTCAGAAACTCTGAAGAAACCCTCATGGGACTTGTGTCTCTGATTGAACCTTCTTCTATTGATGAAGCACTTATGGACAACGACTGGATTCTAGCAATGCAAGAAGAGCTGAATCAATTCACCAGAAATGACGTATGGGATCTTGTTCCCAGACCAAAAGGATTCAACGTCATTGGAACAAGATGAGTATTCAGAAACAAGCTAAATGAACAAGGTGAAGTCATCAGAAACAAAGCACGACTGGTAGCACAAGGTTATAGTCAGCAAGAGGGGATAGACTATACAGAAACCTTTGCTCCAGTCGCCAGGTTAGAATCTATCAGACTTTTAATTTCATTTGCTGTTAACAGAGGCATCACTCTGTATCAGATGGATGTCAAGAGTGCATTCTTAAATGGTTATATAGAAGAAGAGGTGTATGTGCACCAACCCCCTGGTTTTGAAAGTACAAAACATCCATAACATGTTTTCAAACTAAAGAAGTCACTATATGGTCTGAAACAAGCTCCCAGAGCTTGGTATGAAAGACTAAGTAACTTTCTGTTAGAAAATGAATTCACCAGAGGGAAGGTGGACACTACCTTATTCTGTAAATCAGTTAAGAATGACATCTTAGTCTGTCAAATTTATGTTAATGATATTATTTTTGGATCTACTAATCCTTCTCTTGGAAGAAAATTTGCTAAGTGTATGCAGGCAGAATTTGAGATGAGCCTCATGGGGGAACTGAAATTCTTTCTAGGAATTCAGATCAATCAAACTCCAGAGGGAACTTACATTCATCAGAGCAAATATGTTAGAGATCTTCTGAAGAAATTTGACCTCTCAGAATGTAAGCCATCAAAGATTCCAATGCATCCCACGTGCATTCTGGAAAGAGAAGAGGTAAGCAAAAAGGTAGAACAGAAGGTCTATAGAGGTATGATTGGTTCTCTCCTTTATCTGACAGTTTTAAGGCCTGATATCTTATTCAACGTATGTATTTGTGCTAGATTCCAATCAGATCCTAGAGAATCTCACTTAACAGCTGTTAAGGGAATTTTCAAGTATCTGAAAGGTACTACTAATCTGGGTTTATTTTATAGAAAATCTAGTGATTACAGCTTAGTAGGCTACTGCGATGCTGACTATGCTGGAGACAGAGTAGAGCGTAAAAGTACTTCTGGAAGCTGCCAGTTTCTGGTAGAAAATCTGATCTCTTGGTCCAGCAAAAGGCAATCCACAATTGCGCTATCAACAACAGAAGCTGAGTACATAGCAGCAGCAGGATGTATCACACAAATGCTCTGGATGAAAAGTCAGCTTGAAGACTTCCAGATTTTTGAGAGTAACATCCCTATACTCTGTGACAATACTTCTGCTATTTGCTTAAGTAAGAATCCCATTTTACATTCTAGGGCTAAGCATATAGAAATAAAACATCACTTCATTAGGGACTATATTCAGAAAGGAATTTTGAACTTAAAATTTATTGATACAGACCATCAATGGGCTGATATCTTCACTAAACCCCTTTCTGAAGATAGGTTCAATTTCATTCTGAAACATCTCAGCATGAAACTCTTCCCATAGTGAAAAGGTTTTAATTTTATATACTAACCTTCAGAATGTATTTGTTTTACTGTGAACTTCTGATCAATCTCTTTTCAGAAAGATAGACATGCAGATTGTATCAGATTCTATTCTTAAAGATCTGAGCGTTTCAGCTCAAGGATAGACATGCTGCTCACTAAATCAAACAAGTGTCATCCAATCATCAGCAAATCTCTGAAGCAGAACGCGTGCACGCTTCTGAGAAGGCAAAATGCTGATTGGGTGCATTGAGACACATGTCTGGTAACCGTTTCAAGTATCTTTCTCAAAACCCCCAAAATCAGCAAGCATTAAATGAAAGTAATCATGTTTTAAAACGTAATCATGAATTATTTCTCTTTCTTGAAACCGTTTATGTTTTCAAAAATTATTTTGAAATCTATTTAAGCACATTAACATCATTCATTAATCCTTTACCGTTTCTTACAATCTTACAAATATTTTTCTGCATTTTCCTTGTGTGTTCATCTCTTTCAAAAGAAACCCTTTTTTCAGTTTTCTCAGAAAAACCCTAAGTGTGAACATGGCAACCTCCAGCAATGTTTCTGCAGGTTCTCAGAAGGAGACTTCTTCTGAACAATACCAAGTTCCTTTCAGAACACTCCTTACACCAGTGAAGAATTTGGAAGTGCTGTCTGAACTGATTGTTGACTTCTCCAGTCTGAAAGAAAATGGATTCGACTTGATAGAAGAAGTTAGGGCACAGGGATGGGAGAGATATTTTGATAGGTTGGTTGGACCAAAGTTCCCAGTCTTGGTCAAGGAGTTCTGGATTCATGCGTACTCATCAAGTCACCTCCTACATAATGGGAAAGAAGATTGTGATCACTGAGGATCACATTGCAAGATTGATTGGATACAGTGGTGGTGGTATCCGATGTATCGACATGGCGGAAAGATGCTCTGATGTTGCTATCATTGCAAGGCAGATTTTCACCCATGGGGTTCCCAGCAGCAAAATCAGAGACTTAAAGAATCAGGACAAAATATGGGCGAAGATCATTCTGGGGTGCTTTAATCACAAGAAGCCAACAAGCTCTCCTGATTATATAAATATAGATCAGCAGTTTCTGATCTATTTTATTAATCAGAAGGTAAAAATTAACTTGGCTCATCTTCTGTTTAATCACCTCAGGACCAGCGTCAAGGAGACAAGGGAAGAAGAAAGGACAAAAAGGGATTGGATACCCTTTGGCAGGTTAATATCAGATATTCTGACTTAGAATAGGCTGATAGAACACCTCACTGAAGCTCAGGAATTAAGTTCTATTGAACCTACTGTTGGCAAGCCTCTGAACGCCAATAATCTGAAGAAAATGAAACTGATAGAGAATATCAGAAAGGAGCCCAGCGTTACTCCTCTTGCTGACATCACCAGGAGAAGAGTCCCTCTGGACGACTTTCCACTATTTTCTGAGATTGAATCAAAACCAGTTGTGGTTCTCAGATACTTGGACGCTTGCAAGGCTGATGGTACAGACCCCAAACTGAATATTAAAGATCTGCACCAACAACAACCAGAAGTTACTATGAAGAAGACGAAGAAAAGAAAGGCCACTTCAGAAGGACCATCCCAGCAGACCCCTAAGAAAAGAGGTAATCTATCTGCTGCTTCTGTTTTAAATTCTTCTGCTATTCCAACATCAATCCCAACCCCAGCTTCACATGAACTTCCAATCCCCATACGAAATATTGATGAAACCGAACCAGAAGATGACCCTTCTGCGTCACTGACTCTCAGGAGATCCCGCACCAAAAATCCAAAACCCACACCATCAACAGAATCAGAACTTGACAAAGTTCTGTCTGAAATTGATGAACGTGTTTCCGCTCACCTCTCAGATAATCCAAACACTCAACCAGAGATTGCCCACTCTCCTCAACCAGAACATACTCTCTCACCCATACCAGAAGAACCACAAATTCCACAACAACCAGAAATTCCACCTCCTTCTCCACAACAAGCAATTCCTCCTCCCTCTCCACAACAAGAACCTCATCCACCCTCACCTCAACCATCACCTCCACAACCTGAGTTTCATCACTCTGAAACTCCATCAGCTGAATCTCATTCTCCTCAATCCTCTGAGCCACAACCCTTGGCAATTCAGTTGCCATGTGGTACAACTATAAACATACCCCAGCTGCCATCCTCACCAGAAACTACCCCTCCAAATACTCCAAACAGTCCTATAATCATCTCTGATTCTCCCACTCCATCTCCCAAACAAACTACAAAAGACCACAGCAGGACCTTCATTGATTTAACAATCCTTGACCGTCTTGCTGATCTCAAAAACAAAATAGCCATTCCCAAACCAAAATAGCTAGATGTTGGCTCTGGCATTGTGAATTTTGAAACAGGCTTGCAACAATGGATTGCTTCTCTAAAGCAAGTTTGCCCTGGAATGATTGATCCTGCTGCCTCAGACCAACTCTGGACACGTTTCAGAATTTGGGTACGTGATGAAGCCCTCAAGTTGCAAGACATCAACTATGAGCAAGCACAACAGAACTTCAGCACGCTGCTGAAGGAAGTTGGAAGTCAGCTGTTGAAGGAAGAAGTGCTCCTTCTGGATAGTGAACCATGGTCTGAGAAGCGTCCAGCTTCAAAAGTGCAGCCAGAAGAAGATCAGACAACTCAAGCTGAAGAGGTTAGACAAGCTGAAGATGTTGCAGAAAGCTCTCAGAAGCTTCCTGCTTCTGACGTTTATCAAGCTGCCTTGGACAGGCAGACTCTGGAAGAGCTGAGGCTGAATGATATCCGTCTGCAGCAAAGAATGGATGAAAATGATCAGAAGATGAAGGAAAGGATGGATGTGCAAGACAACAAGATATATACAGTAGTCAGCATGGTGCACAAGCAGAATGAAACTGCTGATCAGATTAAAGCAATGCTGGAGACTCTGTTCACACGCTTTCCACCCCAACCTTAGTTTTTCATTCATGATATTTTCATTGTTTTCTTTGCATAACATTTGTACTTTTTGTCTGGCTCTGAATTTAATATAACAAGTTTTTATGCTCTGATCGTTTTAGCATATCACTTACACTTTTTGATTGCTGACAAAAAGGGGGAGAACAAGAATGATATTTTTTCAATAACGGATTACTGAGACAAAAAGTCTCAAACATTCTAACACTCTGATATACTTGAATGTTTTCTGTTTTTGCATAAGTCTACAGGTACAAGAAGTTAATCACCTCTGATACACTGAAGCTCGAAGCTTTGATATTCTGATCTGAAGCTCTGATATTCTGATGTTCAAAGAAAGTCAATAAAGATCTGATCCTGAAGAACTCTTGGAATTAAAAAGGGAAGTAATAAATTCAGGGGGAGTATCTCCGATCTAAACTCTGATATCTCTTTATCCCTTATCTTTGATAACTTCCTAATTAAATCTGATACAACTTATTATTTAGTTATCTCTGATACTTTTTCACGCTATTTTCAATTAAAAAATATCTAGTTTTTGTCATCATCAAAAAGGGGGAGATTGTTAGAACAAAGTTTAAATCTACTACCCTAAGTTTAAGTTTTGATGATAACAAAATACTAAGATACATTAATTGTATGATTCATGTAAGACACATATGCTATCTAAAAATTACATTCTGTTTTACAGAAACTCTGATGAGTATCAGCAAGAGAACATCCTCATCAGCATCAGAAAATTGGATATCAACATCAGCATCAGAAGATGTTATATCAGATACCAGAATCAGAAGATCAACTTGCGCTTATGCTGAAGCTTGATGAACAGATCTGCGCTTAACACTCTGAACTCTGATAAAGACAACAACAGTTCATCAGCACCTAAGCAGCGTCAGAATGAGCCAAAGCCAGAACACGCTTAAATGGAAACGGTACCGTGCATTCAATATGATTTATTACCAACGACATCATTCCAGACAAGATCTGCTTATTAAGGAAAGAACGTTATTGGCATTGAAATAGAATTATTACTCCAACTTACACTATTTCTAATGCTATATAAACAAGTCAATGAAGATTGAATTGGCTAATGCTCTACAACAATCTACACGCCTAAAAGATATTCATCATCTTCCTCACTCTCAGTTTGCTAAAAGCTCCAAAATTCCTTACTCAATTATTTTAGCAATCTAGTTCTCTTAAGCTTAATTTGTGTAGTATCACAGTTGTGATAAACCGTTTTTATAGAAAACATTCACACACCTAGATTTCAATTCTTTGTAAGAAAGTAATTCCTTGAGAAACCAGTTTGTGGTTTGCATCAAGAAGGCTTTAGCAGTTGTTAAAGCAGATTGTAATATTCAGTTGAATATAGTGGATTAAGACCACGTTGGAGAGAGGCGAAATCACCTTGAAGGGTGGACTGGAGTAGTTTGAGATCAAACGAACCAGGATAAAAATATCGTGTTGATTGCAACTGATTTCAAGTTTTTACAATTCAACCCCCCTTCTTGTGTTTTTCACTTCTTAAGATAACTGTTAATCTTATCCTGAAAAGGGTAAAATGTTAGCTAAAACACAAAGTTATGTTGCATGATATGTATGATGCAATAAAACATGTTTTATCAATGTTTATAATATATGAATGTAATGTATACGCATGTAAGCTGATTAGCTGTCTTGCTGAGGAAAATAAATCCTTGAGCTGGGGATAATGAAATCCTTGACTGCTGCCGGGGAAAATAAATCCTTGACCGCTGCTGGAGATTCAAAATCTTTGAATGCTGAGAATTAGAAATCCTTGCTGACTGCTTGGAGATTAAAGATCCTTGACAACTTATGTGGGGATGTGAGAATCCTTCACAACTTTCCTGGGGATATATAGGTCCTTCAAGTCTTCGAAATTGGAGGATGATAAACATTATGTTGTGAGAATAATGCCAAGTGTTGTTTGAGAAACCTGCTTGGGGAGTCCCGAGAACTTTGATGACTATGGCTGGTGGTTACACAAGGGGAATCCTTACTCGACTGGGGAATAGGGAACATTCTGATGATTCAATCGGGGATCAAACAAAGGGAAACCTTGATCTGCTGGAGAATAAGGAAGGCTCTGATGGCTTCTACGAGGAACTGAGAATGAGAATCTTCATTCTGCTAGGGGAATTTGAATCCTTGGGGAATTCATGCTGGGGAGTCAAGAAGGCTATGGCAATTTTACTGGGGAAATGAGAATGAGAATCTTCATTCTGCTAGGGGATGAAAAACTCTGTGGGGAGTAGCTATACTGCTGGAGAGTAAGTTCAAGACCCTGGGGGAAAAGCCTATTCCTGTTTGAAAAAAGTTCAGGAGTTTGGGTTATATGCCAATCTACTGGAAAGTCAGGAATGAGAATCTTCATTCTGTTGGGGATATCAGGAGCTTGGGTTGTATGCCAATCTACTGGGGAGTTATCCTAAGTTGGGCATAAAGAAAAAGTTAACTGTTATCTAGTTGATTCTCAGATTTTAAGATAACTTGTTGGGGAAATAGGGGAAAACTGGATGGTTTCCGCTGGCGATTGATAGTTGGAATTTTGACTCCGTTGGGGAAGAAGGTTTCATTTTTGCTGAGGATCTGTAGTTCAAAGTTTTGGCTCCACTGAGGATTGGGAGTTTGAAGTTTTAACTTTGACGGGAATTTTGAAATTTAGCTCCGCTGGGGAAATGTATTTCAAGGTTTTAGCTCCGCTGGGGATCTAGATGATGTACTGCAGGGGATTTCTCCTGGAATAGCCTAAAGACGCTTCTCTATACTTTCAACCTATCAGTAATTGTTCTTTCCCATTTCGTTTATTTGTAAACATGTTATTATATTCAAATGCATATGCTCATTTAATAAATCATTGGACGTTTTCAAATAAAACACAAGTGTAAAAGAAGAATGAAAAGGCAAATAGTTTTTTCTGCACTTTGAAGTATCTTTGTATTAACTTTGTGTAAGTATTTTGTACAAAGGAAACAAACATCCTAGTAAGAGAACGTTGTCATAAAAAATGAGAAAAATTTATACAAAGAAAGATGGCTATGTGTAAAAAATTCCATGGGGTTTCCATTCTGCTATAGCCTTCGTAATTCTGAACATCTTGTCCATTCGTTGCTTCGTCCGAAGATGATTGAGTTGATCAGACACCTGGAGCTTGTCTGTGAAGAGATTTTCCTTAAAGTGATCCGACAAGACATAGTCATATGCTTTAATTCCCTAACTTTTTCCTGGACCGCCCTTTCGGGTTTTCGATCCAACGAGAAACCCTTTTTTTGCCCAAGTCGCCCTTTCGGGTTTTCAACTTGCCGGGTCTATAATTTTTTTTATTTATCCCTAAATTTTGCCTGAACCGCCCTTTCGGGTTTTCGATTCACTGGGATGCCCTTTTTTTGCCTAGGTGTATTAACCTAGCGGGTCATTTATGTGTAGTATCTTTTAACTATGTCCGCGTTCGCAGGGTGCGGCAGGTCGTCGCCGTCCATGGTGGTTAATATCATTGCCCCACCAGAAAAGATGTTTTTGATCACAAATGGTCCTTCGTAAGTAGGAGTCCATTTGCCCCTGGGATCACTTTGCGGCAAGATGATCCGCTTGATTACAAGATCCCCGACTTGATATACCTAGCACCTGACTTTCTTGTTGAAAGCCTTGATCATCCGTTTTTGATACGTCTGACCATGGCAAACAGCAGTAAGCCTCTTTTCGTCAATCAAGTTAAGTTGATCAAGCCAGGTCTGAATCCAATCGTCTTCACTCAAACCAGCATCTTTCATGATTCTCAAGGAGGGAATCTGAACCTCGATAGGCAAAACAGATTCCATGCCGAATACCAAAGAAAAGGGTGTTGCCCCAGTTGATGTTCGCGCCGTGGTACGGTACCCGTGTAGAGCAAATGGTAACATCTCATGCCAGTCCTTGTAGGTGACTGTCATCTTTTGTATGATCTTTTTGTTCGTAGCTTCGACAGCACCGTTCATCTTTGGCCGATAGGGAGATTGTGATACGGTGGGAGAACTGACTTGAGGTTTTGCGTTTGTGTTTGCAAATGTTTCGGTTTAGCAAGAGTCGCCACCGACTTTTTATTTTATCCTAAGGAAAGTTCAAAAAGAACAAGAAAGACCTTTGAGATGTTTTCTTGGGTTCGGGGAGTAGATTATAGAAAGGGAAGGTATTAGCACCCTTTCTATCCATGGTTATCTATGGGCTCTTAATTACTTTTTTAGATCACTTGCTTTGCTTTTCAATTGTTTGAAATGGTGCTCTTCAATTGTTTGAAATGGTGTTTTGTGTGTGGTTTTGAAAGATGTTTTAAAAAGAGGCCATCGTTGTGGAAACCTTTATAATGATTCTTGTTTGAATGTATACAAAGGTGTTTTTGTCTTTTGAAAAGTTTCCAATGTTTGAAAGTAGGGTTTTGAAATTGTGTGGTGAAGTGTGTTTTGAAAATAGCAAGGATGTTTTTGCAAGCTTTTGATCAAGTAACTAAGAACTATCTACCCTATTTTACTCAAATATCTTTCTTATATTTTTAACCCATTTAACAGTGTTTTTTCACCATTGTATTTGGTGAACAACCTTGTGTTAGGATGTTTAAACGGGACAGACGCGGGTCATCGTATAGACCATGATAGCAATTGTGTCAAGTATTTTTGGCAATTTTCTTGAGGGAGTTGATCATTTTTGTTTAGGCAACCCAGATAGCGTCATCGAGGGACTATGATCTTTTGTTTTGCCAAAGTACTTGACATGCATACCATGGCCCATTTTTGAAGGCAACAAGTGGATTGTAACCCTAGGGGTGTAAGTGTGCATTGTGTTTGTTTTTCATGCATTTTGTCTTTCATTAGGTCAAACTATTTATTGGTTTTGATTTTGCATACAAACCCTAATTCTCTAATCATGGCATAATTGAAAGCATTAAGTGCGTAAAAATAAATCTAAGCTATTACAACTTTGATATAGGGAGGGGGGTACAATCTTGAATAGGGGATTATTTTTCAAGAAATTAAAACCCTAAATTATTACAACCAAATTGAATTTACAATGCATAATATTTAAATGGGCAATATTTAAATAAACACAATAAATAAATGTTAAATAAAAATATATTTATGCAAAAAGAGTTTTTATGTATGTAAAGCATTTTTTAATGTGAAAAAAAAAGGTGTGAATAATTAAAATAAAAAAAGGTTGATTTTATTTAATAAAGGGGTAAACCCTAATTTTCCTTAAAGAAAATAATATTATATTATTTATATACAAAAATATATTAATATGTATAAAAATAAAAATATATTGAAGAAAAAGTGTTTTTAGTATAAAATAATAATAAAAATAAAAATGTAATATTTTTGTATTTTTAATCTATGTTTTTTAATAAAATAAAGTATATACGTGTGTGTATATATATATATATATATATATATATATATATATATATATATATATATATATATATATATATATATATATATATATATATATATATATATATATATATATATATATATATATATATATATATATATATATATATATATATATATATATATATATATATATATATATATATATATATATATATATTAAATATGTATAAAATAAGATAAAATATTTACAAAAATAAAATATATTCAAGAAAATATTTTCAATGTGAATAAAAATAAGAAACGAAAATAAAAGTAATATTTACATCATTTTCAAGTTTAAACAAAATAATATACAAGTATATAAAATATTTTAATGTTAGTAATAATTAAAATAAATATCAAATAAATGTAAAAATTATGAAAAATATTTTTTAAGCATTTTTTATGGTTAGAAATAAATAAACAAAGTCAGAAATAAAATTAAAATATAAAAATGACAAAATACAAAGGAAATGGGCCAGGGGGTGCATTTAGCAAAAGGAGGGTGTTAGAAGCAAGAAACCAAGCCCAGCCCATCAGCTTCATCTTCTTCCTTGTGACAAACAGAAAAATGCGCGCCCTGTATCCATCTTTGAACATCCTGGAAACGTAAATTTTTGCCAAAACTTACAACATCAAATTTGTAGAGAATTTAAACACGAATCTAACCATATAAAGCATTAAATCTAATTCTCAAAGACCAGAGAGAATTTCTCTGGCCCTAATTTCTAACCTAGTTTTTTCAGAAAGTTCATGGATGAAATTCTCTTAGCACGTTTAATATAAATGAAAACTGAGCATATGTATGGTTTAGGGCAATGAGTACTACATCTTTCATTCACAAACCTAAGGCTAAATGTTCCTAAATAGAGAGATAGAAGTTCATGAAAAACCTGTTTCAGCTGAGTTCGAGTTGGATAATGCAACAACTTTCAGTGAGGCCTGAGGTTCTTTAGAGCTTGCTTGATGTTCCCTGAACCTTTCCCAATGCTTAGTTTGTTTTGAAATGGCCTGAATAAACCTCTAGAAGTCAACCTGCATAAGCTTGAAACAGAAATGGTGAACACTGTAAATGGAGTTACAGTTGGCAATGGAGGTTTGGGACAACTTGAGTGAGTTGAATGGAAGGTATTGGAACTGATTGCAAGCAAAACGCACGAGTGGAATGTGATTTGGCTTGTGATTTACAGGTCCTGCCCTGTTTTGCAAGAAAATGTGGTTTTTGTGCACAAGGGGGTTTTAGAGGTGAAAGGATCGTGTTTCTGGCTTACAAGGATATGCAAAACTTGTTTGAAACCTTGGCTTGAGTTTATTTTATCAGATGTGTGAGTTATGGACTTTTGGTACAATGCCTTGGTTTTGAAGCAAAATGTGAGAGTTGACAATGCAAGGATGTACTGGCTTGTAACCTAGCTGCACAAATTGGTTGAGCTCTGCCTGACATTAGGGAGCCTTGTTTGCAGCAAAAGGCTTGGTGTATGGCTCAAGAAATGAAACTTGACATAAAGCATGCTTTATGTAAATGGAAGTGTGATCTTTATGCCCAAAATGGAAATGTGCATTGTATAATGCTCCCTTGATCAGAACAATGCATCTAACCAATATATTTGCATTCAATTTTTTAGTGTAAATTGGTTTAGAGGCCTGTAATTAAGTACAAAGCTAGTTTGGTAAGATTTTGCAAGTTGTATGAACATGTATTGGCCATGGTTATAAAGTGAGTTTTTGCCAACTTCAAGCATTCGATTCTCCCTGACCACAAATGTGTTTGAGGAGTTCTTGGACAATTTGGAAAGCTTGCAACATGTAATATAATCCATATTTGAAATGCAACTTGAGAATCCAAGTTAAACTATGTGAAAAATGGCCAAGAAGAAAGGTCAAAATCCTGCCTAAACTAGGGCAAAATTTCTCTAAGTTAAAAGTTTTAGGGACCCTTCTTCCCAAAATCATAACTTGAGATCCAAGCCTCTTTTGAGAAAACTTTGTGAATGAAAGTTGTAGACTTTGTGATGTACTGCAACTTTCATGTTGTAAGTTTTGTTTGAATCCATTTTCATCTTGGTTAAAATGTGGGACAAAGTTAGGAAAAATTAAGAAAATTTCATAACTTAGAAAAATTCTAAGTTATGAAATTTTTTCAATTTCAAACCCTAATTTGCAATTTTGGGTTTCTTGATGTACAAGTTTCATAATTTGACACATCTTGATGAAAAATGACTCTTGGCACTTGATTTTGACCAAAAAGTCAAAGTTTGACTTTTCAGTGTACAGTCAAATTTTGATCAGTTGACTGAAAAATTCACCTGTCAATCCTATGCACTTGAGATCTTTTGAACTTTTTGAATGGGTCAAGATAATTTCATTGAGTCCTTTAGTCCATGGTTGAGCTTGATTTGCCATTGGCTAGGTCAAACAGTCAAAAATTGCCTTTGTACAATCAAAACCCTAAAAATGACCATTTTGCCCTTTGGGTGGTCTGATCAAATTTCTTGTGGAATTGTGATCCAAACTTGATCAAATGGTTCATATGAGTTCAAAATGTTGATGTGGGTCAAAATTCATGAGGTTTGACTGTCAATTGGCCACAGTTGACTTTTTCCCCAATAAAGTTCATTTCTAGGTCAACTGTCCAATTGACTGGGAAAAAATTGATTCAAGGCTTGAAACTTGGTATGGGCAAACTTGTGAGTTCAACATGAAGTATGAAAGTCAATTTTGGTATTGAAGGTCCAAAAATCCCTGTGCAAACTCAAACCCTAATTTCAGGTCAACAGTGCAAGGAGATGTCTTGAGCAGTGCAAACCCTAGCTTGGTCTTGAGTTCCAAGAGTCTTGTGATGAAAAATATTGATAAAATGAGAGGGAAAATTTTGGGGTACAATAGAGATGAATTGTGATGTTGAATCTAGAACTGCTCGCACAAGGCGGTGATCATAGTGTTGTTCAGGTTTGTACCATTGTCAGTGATGATCCTTTCGGGGATGCCTTACCGACAAATGAGGTTCTACTTGATAAAGCGGGCAACAATATTCTTTGTGACGGATGCGAAGGAAGCTTCTTCGACCCACTTGGTAAAGTAATCAATGGCCACCAGGATGAAGCGGTGTCCATTGGATGCTGTAGGCTTGATCTCTCCAATCATGTCGATTCCCCACATAGCGAATGGCCAAGGAGCTGTTAAGACATTGAGAGGAACTGAAGGTATGTGTACCTTGTCCGCATAAATTTGACATTTGTGACAAGTACGGGAATGTTGATGGCAGTCAGCTTCCATGGTAGACCAGTAATAGCCTGCCCACAAAATCTTCTTAGCCATTGTATGTCCGCTAGAGTGGGTGCCGAAGGTACCATTGTGCAGTTCAACCATGATCTGTTCAGCTTCAACTTTGTCCACACAACGGAGCAGAATGAAATCATGATTGCGCTTGTACAGAATACCATTGCTCAGGAAGAACTTGGCAGATAATCTCCTCGAGAACTTTTTGTCGTTGACTGAAGCTCCTTCAGGATATTCTTGCGCCTCGAGATACCTTTTGATTTCGTGAAACCAAGGTCGGTCCACTACTTCTTCGGTATTAATCTCATGAAAATGTGCAGGTTCGTCCATTCGCTCGATGGTGATTTGGGGAGCCTCATTATCCCAATTAAGTTTAAACATGGATGACATTGTAGCTAGAGCATCTGCTAGCTGGTTCTCTTCTCGCGGGAAGTGCTCGAAGGTAATCTGCTCGAAATGAGGGAGCAATGTCAAGACATGTTCTTTGTAAGGGATGAGGTTGGGATTTTTAGTGTCCCACTCTCCTTTGATCTGACTGATGACCAAAGCTGAGTCTCCAAACACGATCAAAAACTTGATTCCCAGGTCTATTGCAGCTTTGAGCCCAAAGATACAAGCTTCATACTCGGCCATGTTGTTGGTGCAGTTAAAGTAGAGTTTGGCGGTGAAAGGTGTATGACAACCTTCTGGAGAGATAAGTACCATGCTGATACCGTTTCCAAGTGCATTGGAGGTACCATCAAAGTACAGGGTCCATCGGGATCCTAGTTCAGGTCCGTCATATGGTCTGAGGTCTTCAATGTTGTCCAATGTCATAATGTCTTCTTTGGGGAAGTTGAACTTCATGGATTGGTAATCTTCGACAACTTGATGAGCCAGATGGTCAGCTAGCACACTCCCTTTTATGGATTTTTGGGTTGTGTACTGTATATCATAATCTGTAAGGATCATCTTCCATCTGGCTATCCTTCCGGACAAAGCAGGCTTCTCGAAGATGTACTTGATCGATCCATCTTAGATATCAGTAGAGTGGTATGAGTCAACATATATTGCCTTAGCCGGCGAGCAGCCCATACCAAAGCGCAGCAAGTTTTCTTAAGCAGTGAGTATCAGGTCTCACAGTCGGTAAACTTTTTGCTAAGGTAATAAATGGAATGCTCTTTTCGGCCAGACTCGTCATGTTGGCCCAGTACGCACCCCATTGAATTATCCAAAACAGTCAGATACATGATTAGCGGTCTTCCTTCGATGGGAGGCATCAAGATAGGAGGTTCTAGCAAATATTCCTTGATTTTATCGAAAGCAATTTGATAGTCATCGTTCCATTTAACCACCTGATCTTTCTTCAACAGCTTTAAGATTGGCTCACAGGTAGATGTTAGGTGAGAAATGAACCTTGCAATGTAGTTTAGGCGTCCCAAGAAACATCTGATCTCCTTCTCAGTGCGAGGGGCATGCATTTCTTGTATAGCTTTGACTTTGGTAGGATCAACCTCGATGCCTTTGTTGCTGACAATGAAACCCAAGAGTTTATCGGACCTGACTCTGAAAGTGCACTTGTTAGGGTTTAATCTGAGCTTGTACTCCTTCAACCTGACAAACAGCTTTTGTAGAGGGTTGAGGTGTTCTTCTTCTATTTGTGAATGGGCTATCATGTCGTCTACATAGACTTCAATCTCATGATGTATCATATCATGAAACAAAGCTACCATGGCGCGCTGATAGGTTGCCCCGGCATTCTTCAGTCCGAATGGCATCACTTTATAGCAGAACGTACCCCACTGTGTAACAAAAGTAGTTTTCTCCATGTCTTCAAGTGCCATTTTGATCTGGTTGTAACCTGAAAATCCATCCATGAAAGAAAATACCTTGTGCTGAGCTGTGTTGTCAACCAAGATGTCAATGTGCAGTAGTGGAAAGTCATCTTTAGGGCTAGCCCTGTTTAAGTCTTTGTAATCCACGCACATTCTCACTTTTCCGTCCTTCTTAGGCACGAGCACGATGTTAGAAACCCATTATGGATAGGAAGTAACAGCGAGAAACCCAGCGTTGAACTGCTTCATCACTTCTGCTTTGATCTTTTCAGACATGTTGGGCCTCATTCGGCGGACTTTTTGTTTAATGGGTGGACAGTCTTCTCTTTTAGGGAGACGGTGAACCATAATATCTGTATCGAGCCACAACATGTCTTCGTAAGACCAGGAGAAGATCTCAACATATTCATTCAACAGTTGAACTAAGCGCTCTTTGACACTTGGCTCAAGGTTAGCACCCACTCTCACTTCTTTTCTGTCTTCAACAGTACCCAAGTTGATTGTCTCTAACAGCTCATCATGAGGTAGAATAGCCTTTTCTTCCTGTTGTAGAAGTCTAGCCAATTCTCCCGGCACCTCACAATCTTCATCACCTTCGTATTCGGCATGGTAGACCAGATCTTCAGAGTCACTGAAGACAATAGCAGAATTGTTACCCATGGAATCCGGAATGGAAGGGTACCTGCATTTGTAAGTGTGGGTGTGTGTAAGGGATATCCACCTTTAAACAAATAAAATGTAAAAAGAAAGACAATGAACACAAAATTTTATATGTGAAAACATCCATGATTCATTAAAATGGCATATGAAGATGAAAAATCAAACCCTTACAAATGGACATATGTGCCTCGGGTGAGGCACAAGGTAAAAAGTGCACGAATTGTTTGAGAATTATTACAAACCAACATAAATGTTTAAAAGATAAATTACTGATTTATGAAAGTAATCGGAACAAAGTCCTTTGCCTCCCAGTTGCACAGTCCTCCGTCAATAGTAGGCAAAATCCAGTCTTCCAAGTTGATCTTCACCATCCTCCAAAGCATTGACTCCCTGATGGGTGATCTTCACTGGTGGACCTCCAGCCTGAGCGCGGCGTACAGCCTTTTGAGCAAAAGCAGTGAAACCCAAGACAAATTTATCTGATTTGAAAGGAAAGTTAGGTAGCTGACCCCAAATTGTGCTTCCTCCTTCTTCAATCACAGCCTTTGCATCTTTGAGGGATGACATCCGAGACACAAGTTTGGTAATCATGGGTACAGAAGGCATTGTCTTGGTTGCTGCAATCTCCAGATCTACCTCCTCAAAATGCTGAAAAGGGGTCTCGATGAATTCACCATCTAATTCAACATAGCGGAAAGAATTTAGATGGCTTATCATGTACTCCTCTTCGCTGTGAACAGTTATAATTTTCCCCTGGACAGGGTACTTGAGCATTTGATGCAGAGAAGATGTGACGGCTCCATCATTATGAATCCAGGGTCTTCCCAACAAGTAAGAATAGGAAGGACGGATGTCCATCACATAGAATATGGAGTTGAAAGTTTCAGTTCCCACTTTAATCGGGATGTCCACCTCCCCGTGGACCATCCTTTTAGAACCATCAAAGGCTCTGAAAATGATATTGCTGGGCTTCAGGGTTAGGCCTTCACAATCCAATCTATCCAATGCTTTCTTCGGCAAGACATTTAAAGACGACCCAGTATCAACCAGAACGTGAGCTAGAGTAGTCCCTCTGCATTCCACCGGGACATGAAGAGCGTCATTATGCTTTCTCCCTTTAGATGTTAAATCGGCATCAGAGAACCCTAGACCATTGTATGCTGTTATGCTAGCTACACATTCCTGGAACTGATCCGTGGCGGTTTCCTGTGGCACGCGGGCCATCTTCAAAAATCTGATCAGAGCTTTAGCATGAGCGTCGGAACAGAGCAACAGGGCTAGCATAGAGATCTTTGAGGGGGTTTTCCCCAGTTGCTCCACAACATCATAATCGCTTTTCTTGATTATTTTCAAAACCTCTTCCATTTCTTTTTGAGTGGTCTCAGGGATGACCAAAGGCTGAGCCCTCGTCCTGACGGGCGCTTCTTGGATCCCTTTCCCTCTATCATTAGCAACAGCAGAGGGTACAACCATAGGAGTCACAACTATTGGTGTCGTACCCTATGCTATCTGAATGATAAGCACACTTAGTGTTTGAATGGTAAAACGAAGAAGAAGTATTCGGGTTCTTCGGTGTATCTTTCAAGGTTGTAAGGTTTAACTTCAAGAGATGGGGTAAAACTTGAGCAGGAGTCATGTTTATTCGGGTATACTGTTGGTGTGGTCTTTCCACCCTTGCTTGGTTGGTTCTGGGTTTATTGTTTCTGGGATGATCAGCTGCAGACTTTTGAATCATTACGGCCCCCACCGCTGGCCGGCGCTCAACTCTTCCTTGACCTCTTTGGAAGTAGACAGCTGAGACTTCTTTCTTTGCTGGAAAATGCTTTTTGATGGCAGCGGAAGCATATGCATCTTTTTGAATTTTACCGCTTTTGATTCCGGCTTCAACTCTTTCACCAGTTAGAATCAACTCAGGGAACCCTGCAGAAGAGCTTCCTATCAAGTGATTGAAGAAAGGCCCTGACAGAGTCCCTAAGAACATATCTACCAGCTCCCTCTTAGATAGAGGTGGTTGTACTCGTCCCGCCAAGTCTCTCCATTTCTGGGCATACTCCTTAAAACCTTCATTGGAGACCATGTCCATACTCTTTAATTGAGTACGAGTAGGTGCTAAGTCCACATTGTACTGATACTGCTTGTAGAAGGCCGCAGCCAAATCCTCCCAATTATGCACATCAGACCTCTCTAGCTGGTAGAACCAATCCAACTGTGTCCCCGATAAATTGTCTTGGAAGAAGTGTACCCACAGGTCTTTGTCAGAAGAATGCGGTTGAATTTTCCTGACATAGGACCGTAGGTGCATCTTGGGACAAGACACCCCATCATATTTAGCAAAAAGAGGTACTTTAAACTTGGGAGGAATGACAATTCTAGAAACCAACCCCAACTCTTCAAATTCCATCCTAGACACTCTCTGAATCTCCATGGCTTACAGACGTTCTTCCAGATTCTTGTATTTTTCATCTGCAGGAGGATACTGTTGTTCTGAGTAATCCTCATCCTCTTCTTCTTCAGCTTCAGAATTAGAAGGCACTGCAAATCCATTACCCTTTCCTTCACCCTCTTCAGATGTTAATGGGAAATCTAGGACTCTTCTGGCGTGACCTTCAAATCTTCTGCCCAGAGTAGCCACACCAACTCTCTTCTTCTTCTTTTTCTCTTTTTCCTTTTCAAGTAGAGCTTTGAGCTCCTCCTGACCCTTAGCCATGGTCATGAGTAGTTGTTGGAATTGTGAATTCTGCGCTTGCAAATCTTTACCGTCTGCTCAATATCCATCTTGCTGTAATAAACAGCAAGAGATAAGGAAACCTGGTGTGAAGACCTGTTTATGCATATGATGAATGATATGTATTCATGTAATGCATTCAAGGATTCAGAAATTCAAATTTGTTTAAACAAAAAGGAACAAATGTCATATTAATAAGATATAATTTGTTAGTACATCAATGCCCCATGGGCAAAATAATACAAAATTCTAATGTAAAAAGACGTTGCGCATACTCTTTGGTGCAATGTAGGTGTTGAGAGTATGCTCTTCGTGAAGTTGACGAGTAAGTTCTAAAACCTTCTTCTCATTGGCGTAGAATTGGGCTTCAAACGTATCGCGTTCTCCCTTGAGCTGTATCCAACTCCTTTGTAAATCTTCTAGTGATGTTGGCATGTCAGGATGTAGGAGGGTGTATGGAACCTCTCCTTCCATAACAGGCTCTTTAATCATAGGGAGAATGTAGGGGTAAGGCATCATAAGACTCTGGGCGCGGGTTCGTACCCACTTGAGGTAAGGCTCAAGGGGGATGGAATTCTTGTGTCCCAAGGTCTTACTGTCCACCTTGTTGGGCATCCTCCAGGCTCGGATGAACCTTTGTCGAAGTCCTTGAGCATCGTTGTCGAAGTCAAAAACCAAGTCTGGAATCAACATGTCATGTGGGCCATCCCTCCGGGAATACCCAAACTGTCTCAGAGCCAAGCAGGGGTTATAGGTAATGCCTCCCCTAATGCCAAGTAGAGGGACATTAGGGAATTCCCCACAATGATCAATGATGATAACATTTTCTCTGGACCAAGAACACCAATGAACATCTGAATGTGTAAGAGTCATCAATCGTTGTGACCACCTTAAGCCTTTCTCATTCTTCAAGACTGATTGGGGAAGGTGAGAAATAAACCACCTTGCCAGAAGAGGAGTACATCACATGAGAACACCTCTTTTCCTCATTGTTCGAGTGTGAAATGAGTGTAGGATGTCCCCAAGTAAAGTAGGCACAGGATTCTGAGATATGAAGATTTTGACAGCATTGACATCTATAAGCTGGTCAGGGTTTGGGAACAAGACTAACCCATAGATGAGAAGAGCTACAATTTCCTCAAAAGCTTGCAGGTCTAGAGAATTCCATCATTCTTGAGCTTTCTCAAACAAGAACTTTTCCAATAAACCCTTGACACCACTTCTGGTTTCCCAATGGCCTATGACATCATATGGTTGCAAGTGTAGGGCTTGAGCAACATCTTCAGGCTTTGGATCTCTTTCCATACCGTTGAAAGGTAGTTGATGGAGAATAGGAATCCTCAGGAGTTGAGAAAATTCCTCTAAAGTAGGAACTAGCTGGTAGTCAGGAAATGTGAAGCAGTGGTGTAGGGGGTCAAAGAACTGGAAGAGAACTTTCACCATATCTTCCTCTGTGTTGGAGTTTACCAAGTTGAGAAGTCGACCATGTCTCTCAGTGAATGGAGAATACTATGGAATCTTGGAAGCAAGCTCCTTGAGTTGAGGAGGAATTCTCACAAGGTTGACTTGGATAGTTTTCCTGTGAAGTGATTCCATAACCTACAAAACAGGAACAAAGATGAAGATCCAAAATCCTTGAAATGGTTAGTGGATGCAAATGATGCTTCATGATGTTCATGATGTTATGCACAAGTATATATGTACAAACAAATCACACAAGTTCTTAGTTTAGGGCTTGCATGGGGTTTCATAGGTAAGTACCCTCTTGAAGTTTAGTTTGC
The DNA here is from genome assembly GCA_948472305.1 of Vicia faba. Classification (NCBI taxonomy): domain Eukaryota; kingdom Viridiplantae; phylum Streptophyta; class Magnoliopsida; order Fabales; family Fabaceae; genus Vicia; species Vicia faba. The sequence continues at coordinate 1,518,211,007 of OX451738.1, forward strand.
TCAACCTGTCCTATAAATAGTAATCGGGTTCTAAGGAGCTCAATATCACTGGATTATTTTCTGTGTTCATTGTTTCAGTTTAGCCACTTTACTGGCGACCGTAATATTCCAAGAAAACAACCCTTAATGAGTGTAGTATCGTGTATCTACCAACTTCGGACTGCACCAAAGTCGGTCATCTCACTACATCCTAAAAGGCCAAGATGGTCAAGTAAAGGTTCTAAAAGTCCATTAGTGCTTCATGACATCACTCAGCGGCCCTGTATTCTCTTTGATTAACTTAAAGGCTACCGGTACCCACAAATATGTCGCACTAATATAGCTATTACTTAGACCGTGTCAGTATACCCCGCACAGTTTCCACAACGTATTGCTATTTACCTATGAATGTTTCCCAAATTCAGGTAGAGGATTCAAACCCAAACAATAGAGCCAAATGTAAAGCAATAAAGGCAAACAAGATAAGCATGTAAAGGTGATCTAAACCCTAAGGTAACCCCACTTTTAGAATGTTCCCCAGCAGAGTCGCCAGTTCTGTGATACGGTGGGAGAACTGACTTGAGGTTTTGCGTTTGTGTTTGCAAATGTTTCAGTTTACCAAGAGTCGCCACCGACTTTTTATTTTATCCAAAGGAAAGATCAAAAAGCACTGGAAAGACCTTTGAGATGTTTTCTTGGGTTCGGGGGGTAGATTATGAAAAGGGAAGGTGCTAGCACCCTTTTCATCCATGGTTATCCATGGGCTCTTAGTTACTTGTTTAGATCACTTGCTTATGCTTTTCAATTGTTTGAAATGGTGCTTTGTGTGGTTTTGAAAGTATTTTGAAAAGAGGCCTTTCTTTAGGAAACCTTTGTAATAATTATTGTTTGAATGTATACAAAGGTGTTTGTCTTTTGAAAAATGTTTCAATGTTTGAAAGTTAGTTTTGGGAAATGTTTTGAAATTGTGTGTGTGTGTGTTTGTTTGAAAATAGCAAGGATGTTTGCAAATTAATCAAGTAACTAGGAGTTGTCTACCCTACTCAAAGATCTTTCTTGTACATTTTTAACCCTTTTACATTGTTGTTTTACCATTGTATTTGGTAAACAACCTTGTATTTGGATGTTAAACGGGACAGGCGTGGGTCATCGTACGACCATGATAACAATATTGCCAAGTATCTTAGCAAGTTTTTGAGGGACTGGATCATTTTTGTTTAGGCAACCAAGATAGCGTCATCGAGGGACTATGATCTTTTGTTTTGTTTTTGTTTTGCCAAGATACCTAGCATGCATACCATGGCCATTTTAAGGCAACAAAATAGATGAAACCCTAGGGGTGCTTGTGTGCATTGTGTTGTCATTTTTCATGCTTTTTTGTCTTGCATTTAAGTCATGCTATTTGTTTGATTTTGGTCTTTTGCATACAAACCCTAGTTTTACTATCATGCATAATGAAAGCAATAAATGCGTAAAAGTAAATCTAAGACTATTACAACATTATTATGGGGAGGGGGGTACACGTTTGAATAAGGGGATATTGCTCAAAATAAAACCCTAAAACTATTACAACCATATTGAATTTATTTGTACAAATAAATGAATAAGCAAATATTTAAATGGACAATTAAATATAAGTATGCAAAATGTTTTTTTGTAATAATTTTTATGTATGTAAAAATGGATTTGTTCATGTCTTAAAATATAAGAACAAAATATTAATTATTTTTGAAAGGGTGAAGAAACCCTAATTTTTTGTTTTAAAGAAAATATGCTTTATATTAATTATTTATTCATTTATGTACAAGAAAATAAATAAAAAATATATATAAAATGTTAAAAAATAATATTTGTGAGAAAATAATATTTTAAGTATAAAAATAAAATGTATAATATTTTTATATTATTTATAAGTTTATTTAAGAAAATAAAAGTATTGTTATTTAATAAACTATTTTTATGTTCAAAAAAGAATAAAAATAATAAAATAAACATGTAAAAATTAAGAAAATATTTTTGGTGGTTTTTAATATTTAGAAAAAATAATAAAAGTCAGAAAATATAAAAGAAATGAAAAATATGCAAAAATAAAGAAATGGGCCAAGGGGGTGCAGAAAGCAAGCAGGGGGTTGTCAAAAGTCAGACAAAGCCAGACCCAACCCAATGTCCCTTCATCCCTGTTCTTGAGACAGAAAAAACGCGCGCTTCTTATTCAAACTAGTAACTCCTGCATATGTGCTTAAAAACAAAATCTTGCAACATGAAAGTTATAGCTCATCATCACACGATTCTAATGGTATAAAAAACTTGATCTAACTCTCAAAGACCAGAGAGAATTTCATTGGCCCTAAATCATGACCTAGTTTTTTCAACAACTTCAACTATCAAATACTCCTAGCTCAGTTAATATAAATGAAATCTACGCATATGTACAGCTCAAGGACATTAAGGACTACATTTTTGCTTCACAAACCTAAGCTTAATGATTCCTAAATAAGGAGTTAGAAACTTGAGAAATACCTGTTTTAGTCAAGTTCGAATATGGCAATGTAGGGGTTTTGGGTGAGGCCTGAAGGTCGTGTTAGCTTGCCTGAAGTTCCCTTGACCTTTCCCAATGCTTAGCTTGCTTTGAAATGGCCTGAATGTCCCTATAGAACTCAACCTACAAACTCAGAAATTGAAAATGGTGAAGCTTGAAAATGAAGTTACAGTTGCTGGACAGGGACTTGGGTAGCTTGGATGGGATGTATGCAATGTGTCTGAAGTGGTTTGGGACAAAATGCACGAGTGGAATTGGTTTTGGAAATGGTTCTGCATGGTTTGCCCTGTTTTGACAAGAACTAGGTGTTTTTGTGTTCAAGGGTGTTTGCAATGCTTGGCAATCGTGTTTTAGGCTTGGTGTGTTATGCTGAACTTGTTTGAAATGATACAAAACTTTGTTCTTATCAGATGGAAGAGTTGTGGACCTTTTGCAAGGTTTCTTGTTTTTGAAGCAAAAGTTGATTTTGACAATGCCAAGGCCTGTACAGGCCTGCTCTTTAGCTGCACATAGTTGGTGTACTTTTCCCCAAGTTTGTGTACTTTGTTTTCTGCAAGAGATTGGGTTCAAGGCTCAAGGAAAACAAAATTGCATAAAGTGTGCTTTATGGAAATGGCATTGTTATCTTTATGCCATAAATGGAATAAACCCTTGTACAAAGCTTCCAAGACAAAAAAATACCATTAACCATTGTATTTGCATTTAGTTTATAAGTGTAGAAGAGATTAGAACCTGTAAACCAAGTACAAGCATGCTTAGGACAGATTTGCAAGTTGTAACATGGTGCAAAATGCCTTGGACAAAAGTGATGATTTTCCATTTTCAATCCTTCGATTCTCCCTAACCATAAATGATCTTGGAGAATTCTTGGACATTTTGGAAAGCTTTTAACATGCTCTACAATCCATCTTTGAAATTCATTTTGAGATTCCACTTGGAACTATATGAAAAGTTGCCATGAAGATAGGTCAAAATCCTGCCTAAACTAGGGCAAAATTTCACTAAGTTAAAAGTTTCATGGACCCTTATTCACAAAATCATAACTTGAGATCCAAGCATATTTTGGGAAAACTTTGTGCATAAAAGTTGTATATTTTGTGGAGGACTACAACTTTCATGTTGGAAGTTTTCTTTGAATCCAATTGCATCATGGTGAAAAAGTTGGGAAAAGTTGGGAAAAAATAAGAAATTTTCATAACTTAGAAAATTTCTAAGTTATGAAAATTTTCCATTTTAAACACTAATTTTAAAATTTAGGTTTCTTGGTGAACAAGTTTCATGTTTTGACACATTTTGATGAAAAATGACCCTTGGAACTTGATTTTGACCAAAAAGTCAAAGTTTGACTTTTCAGTGTACAGTTGATTTTTGATCAGTTGATTGAAAAATTCATATGTCAATCCAATGCAATTGAGATCTTTTGAACCTTGTTATTAGGTAAAGATGATTCCATTGAGTCCTTAAAACCATTCTTGAACCCAATTTGCCATTGGCTAGGTTAAAAATCAGAAATTGCCCTTCTAATGTCAAAACCCTAAAAATGATCATTTTGCCCTTTTGATGATCTGATCAAATTTCTTGAGGAGTTGTGGTTCAAACTTGATCAAATGGTTCATATGAGTCTATATTGTTGATGTGGATAAAAAATTATGAGGTTTTACTGTAAATTGGCCACAATTGACTTTTTCCCCAATACAGCTGATTTTTAGGTCAACTGTCCAATTGACTGGGCAAAAATTTGATTCAAGGCTTGAAACTTGGTATGGGAAATATTATAAGTCCAACATGAAGTATTAAAGTCACATTAGGCATTGGAAGTCCAAAAATACTTGTGCAAACTCAAACCCTAATTTCAGGTCATCAGTGTAAGGAGATGTCTTGAGCTGAGCAAACCCTAATGTGGTCTTGAGTCCTAAGAGTCTTGTGAGGGGAAACCTTGATAAAATGAGAGGGAAAATTTTGGGGTACAACACTTAGCAAAACTAACAAGTATAAGATCATAGTCCCTCGATGACGCTATTCAAAGTTGCCTTTCAAAATGATCTTGGTCCCTCAAAATGTTAAGATACTTTGCAACATTGCTAATCATGGTTATACGATGACCAGCGCCCGTCCCGTTTACATCCAAAGATAGGGTTGCTTACCAAATCAATGGTAAGACAACAATATGAAAGGAAAAGGAAATGAACAAGAAAGACATTTGAGTAGGTAGATTACTTCTAGTTACTTGCTCCATTTCAAAACAAGTATCCTTGCTATTTTCAAAAACAAACACACACATTTCCAAACATCTTACAAAACATTGAAAACATTTTCAAAAAAAGACAAGCATCTTTGTATACATTCTTACGAACGAGAATTATTATACAGATTGCCTAAACGATGGCCTCTTTTACAAAATACTTTCAAAACCACACAAAGCATAATTTCAAAACAAAAGCAAGTGATCTAGCAAGTAACTAAGAGCTCATGGAAAACCATGGATGAAAAGGGTGCTAATACCATCCCTTTTCATAATCTACCCCCCGAAATCAAGAAACAATCTCAAAGGAATTTCCTGTGCTTTTTCACCTTTCCTTTTGGATAAAAGAAAAGTCGGTGGTGACTCTTGCTAACCGCAACATTTGCGATAAAACGCAAAACCCTCAAGTCAGTTCTCCCACCGTATCACAGAATTGACGACTCTGATGGGGAATATTTTAAAAGTGGGGTTATCTTAGGGCTAGATCACATTTATTTGCTTACATTGTTTGACTTATATACTTTACATTATGGTTCTTTGTTTGGGTTTGAATCCTCTACCCGGATTTGTGATACATTATAGGTAAATAGCAATACATTGTGGAAACTGTGCGGGGTATACCGACATGGTCTAAGCAATAGCTATGTTAGTGTGACATATTTTTGGATACCGGTAGCCTTTGAGTTAATCAAAGAGAATACAGGGCCGCTGAGTGATGTCATGAAGCACTAACGAAATTCTAGAACCTTTACTTGACCAACTTGGCCTTTAGGATGTAGTGAGATGACCGGCTTTGGTGCAGTCCAAAGTTGGTAAATACTCGATACTACACTCATTGAGGATTGGTTTCTTGGGATATTTCGGTCGCCATTAAAGATGCTTGAATTGAAACAATGACCAAGGAAACAATTCGGTGATATTAAGCTCCTTAGAACCCGGTTACTATTAATAGGACACGTCTAAGCCAACTAAACTTCAAGAGGGTACTTACCTATAAAACCCCATGCAAGCCTAAACTAAGAACTTTATTGTTTTGCTTGTCTTTGCATACTTGTACATAACATCATGGACATCATGAACATCACATACATCTACTAACCATTTCAAGGATTTTGAGATTCATCTTTGTTCTTGTTTTGTTGGATATGGATTCACTTCGCAGGAAAACAATCCAAGTCAACCTTGTAAGAATTCCTCCACAACTTAAGGATCTAGATACAAGGATCCCTGAGAACTCTCCATTCACCGAGAGACATGGTCGTCTAGTCAACTTGGTCACCTCCAACACAGATGAGGATATGATGAAGGTGCTCTTTCAGTTCTTTGATCCTTTGCACCATTGCTTCACCTTTCCCGACTATCAACTTGTGCCTACTTTGGAAGAATTCTCCCAACTCTTGAGGATTCCCATTCTCAATCAACTACCTTTCAACGGTACGGAAAGAGACCCAAAGCCAGAACAAATTGCTCAAGCTCTACACTTGCACTCATCTGATGTCACAACTCATTGGGAAACTAGGAGTGGTGTCAAAGGCATCTTAGCAAAGTTCATGTTTGAGAAAGCCCAAAGCTGTTGGAATTCCTTAAACTTGCAAGCCTTTGAGGAAATTGTGGCTCTTCTTATCTATGGGATGATCTTGGTCCCTAATCGTGACAAACTCATAGATGTGAGCACCGTCAAAATCTTCATGTCACGCAACCCAGTGCCTACATTGCTAGGGGATATCCTACGCTCTCTTCACACTCGCACAATGAGGAAAAGAGGTGTCCTTATGTGTTGCACCCCTATCCTGAAAGGATGGTTTATTTCTCATCTTCCCCAATCAGTCTTAAAGAATGAGCAAAGTTCAAGGTGGTCACAAAGGTTAATGACGCTCAAACATTCAGACATTCATTGGTGCTCCCGATCCAAAGAGAATGTTATCATTGTTGACCGTTGTGTGGAATTCCCTAATGTCCCTCTACTTGGAATTAGGGTAGGCATAACCTACAACCCATGCTTAGCTTTAAGACAGTTTGGTTATGCCCGAAGGGATGGCCCGTACGAGATGTTGATTCATGGTTTGGTATTCGACTACGACAACGACGATCAAGGTCTTCGCCAGAGATTCATCCGAGCTTGGAGGATGCTAAACAAGGTGGATAGCAAGACTTTGGGGCACAAGAATCCCATCCCTCTTGAGCCTTACCTCAAATGGGTACGAACCCGTGCTCTAAGTCTTATGATTCCTTATCCTTCCATCCTTCCGGTAATCATTCAGCCTGTTAAGGAAGGAGATGTTCCACACACTATCCTACATCCTGACATGCCCACATCTCTTGAAGACCTACAAAGGGATTGGATACAACTCAAAGGAGAGCGAGATACTTTCGAAGCCTAATTCTACGCAAGAGAGAAGAAGGTTTTGGAACTCACTAGGCTACTTCATGAGGAGCGGACTCTAAATGCCTACATTACACTAAAGAGGATGCGCACTACTTTTTTATCTTAGAATTTTGCATTATTTTGCCCAAGGGGCATTGATGTACTCAAACTTTATCTTATTAATATAACGGGTGTTTCTTTTTGTCTAAAACAAACTTGAATCTTTGAAATCCTTGAAAACATTGCATATGCACATATCATTCATCATAACATAAACAGGTCTTTTGCAACAAGTTTCCTTATCTCTCTGTTGTTTATTTCAGTAAGATGGATCTCGAACAAACAGTGAAAGATCTCCAAGCTCAGAACACGCAGTTTCAACAGTTGCTCATGACCCTGGCCAAGGGGCAAGAAGAATTGAAGACTCTGATATCTGAAGAGAAGAAAAAGAAAACAAAGAAGGTAAATGGAGTCTTGAACATGGGGAGAAGATTTCATGAGCAGACGAGAAAGACTTTGAATTTTGCAACGACATCTGGTGAAGGAGAGGGGAAAGGCAAGGAAACAGCGGTCCCATCAGAATCTGAAGAGGAGGAAGAAGAGGAAGACTACTCTGAGGAACAGTATCCTCCAGTTGATGACAAGTACAAACATCTCGAAGAGCGTTTGAGTGCGATGGAAATACAAAAGGCGCCAGGCTTAGATTTTGAGGATTTGGGACTAGTGTCGGGGATTGTGATTCCTCCGAAATTCAAAGTGCCCTTGTTTGCAAAATACGATGGAGTGTCATGCCCTAAGACGCATCTCCGATCGTATGTGAGAAAGATCCAACCACACTCCATTGATAAAGACTTGTGGGTGCACTTTTTCCAGGATAGTCTATCTGGAACACAACTCGACTGGTTTTACCAACTAGAAAGAGCAACTTCCACAATTGGGAAGATCTTGTCGCAGCTTTCTACAAGCAATATCAATATAATGCTGATTTGGAACCTACCCGTACTCAACTTCAGAGTATGGCTATGGCTACCAATGAGAGCTTCAAGGATTACACACAGAAGTGAAGAGATCTGGATGGGAGAGTTCAACCCCCTCTGTCTGAAAGGGAATTGGTGGACATGCTCTTAGGCACTTTGTCTGGCCCTTTCTTCAACCATTTGATTGGAAGCTCATCTGCAGGATTTACTGAACTAATACTAACTGGAGAGAGGGTGGAAGCTGGCATAAAAAGTGGAAAGATTCAGAAGGATTCATCTTCTTCTACAGTTGTGAGGAAGCCTTTTATTGGGAAGAAAGAGGTAGCTATTGTTTATCCACAAAGAAACCAAGAGAGAGCCGAATGCCGATCGATGGTGGGGGCTGTTATGATTCTAAAGCCTACGCCTGATCAACAAAGAAGTAATCAACCAAGGGTAGAAAGGCCAGTCTGGCAATTCACCAGAATCAACATGACTCTGTCTCAAGTATTACCGCATCTTCTGAGATCTAATTTGGCAACCTTGAAAGAAGCTCCGAAAAACCCCACCACAACTTCCCCTCATTATCACCCAATGCCCGTTGCACATATCACTCCGAAAGTCCTGGTCACGATACTAATAACTGTTGGGCCTTGAAGAACAAAATATAAGACCTCATTAAAGCAAAAGAAATTAAGTTTGATGCGCCCGAGAAGCCAAATGTCATTTCTGCTCCTATGCCCAGACATGGTCACAACACCAATGTTATTTAAGAAGATTTGTTTGTTACCACAGTTGATGAACTCGTGACTCCACTTCCAACCATTAAGATAAACTTGTTGAAAGCCGCTGTGTTCTCGGGTTGTAATAAAGACTTCCACCTCTGCTTATCCTCACCAACTGGTTGCCCTTTGTTGAAAACAGGCATTCAACGCTTGATAGACAACCAAGAGGTTCTGTTTGAAAGTACTCTTATTTCACCTATTCCTGTTGAAGATGTTTCAATCATTACCATCTTCGCCAATTCTTCCAGGGTCTCCAAAAGACCCGTTAGAATTACATAGGTTCCAAAAGCAACTCCTCCAATGCCTGGGCCAGTCCCATATGAATCATCCAAAACCGTGTCGTGGAATTATGGTGGAGACATTTACTACCATGGCATCAAACAAGATGGGTCGGTCGCCGAAGAGATAAACTCCAAAGAAGAAGATTCTGGCATCAGCAATATTGCCGGAACTAGTAAAATTACCCGAAGCGGTAGGATCTTTTATCCAGAAATTGCCCCCCCAAATGCAGTTTTTGGACCCATGGTTGCTCCAAAGGTTACTTCCGTACCCATAATCATCTCTGCAAGTGCTCCTATTGACGAAACCGTTACAACCCCTGTTGTCATTCCTACCAACATTCCTACTGCTGAAACTCGAGGAAAAAATATTCAAGTAGAGCATGTCTGGACGAAGGCTCAATCACTCACTATCCCCGAGATATCCAAGAAAGACATGGAGGAGATCCTAAAAATTATAAAGAGGAGCGACTACGACGTAGTCGAACAGTTGGGGAAAACTCCCTCCAAAATCTCCATGTTGGCATTACTACTGTGTTCCGAGGCACATGCGAAAGCCTAGTGAATTTCCTAAAAATAGCCCATGTGCCTCAAGAGACGTCTGCTGATCAATTTCAAGACTGCATGTCCAGTTTGACGGCGGATAACGGCCTAGGCTTCTCGGATGCTGATCTGACACCAAGGGGAAGAAAGCACAACGAGGCATTACATGTCTCTGTGGAATGTAGAGGCACAACTCTGGCCTATGTCTTGGTGGACACTGGCTCATCCTTGAATGTTTTACCGAAAAAAGCTCTTGACAGACTTGACTGTGAAGGACTAACGTTAAAGCCAAGTAACATAGTGGTAAGGGCATTTGATGGCTCGAAGAGGATGGTACACGGGGAGGTGGATATCCCCATAAAGGTTGGGACTCAAACTTTCAATTCAACCTTTTATGTAATGGACATCCGTCCTTCGTACTCTTGCCTGCTAGGACGGCCATGGATCCATAATGCTGGCGCTGACACCTCTACTTTGCACCAGATGATGAAGTATCCGGTTCAGGGAAAGATTATCACTGTCCACGGAGAGGAAGAATACATGATTAGCCATCTCAATTCCTTCAGGTATGTGGAATTGGACGGCGAGTTCATTGAAACTCCTTTTCAACACTTCGAAGAGGTCCCCCAAGAGGTAGCAGTGACCAAGACTGTATCCCAGATTCCTAAGATTACAAGGCCTCTACTCTGGATGTCATCTCTGAAGGACGCCAAAGCAGTAGTAGAGGAAGGTGGATGTACCATCTGGGGGAAACTTCTGGATATCCCTTATAAGTATGATAAGTTTGGCTTAGGTTTCACTTCAAGTGCTCAAAAGGCTGTACGCCGTGCCCGTGCTGGAGGGCCACCCTTGAAGATTAGCAACCGAGAGGTCAACATGGTAGAAGATGGTGAAGAGGATTGCAACTTGGAGGATTGGATCTTTTCGACTGTCAATGAAGGACTCGGCAATTGGGAGGCCAGAGACTTTGTCCCAATAACTTTTATCCCTCAGTAATTTATCTTTACATTTTTTTGGATCTGTAATATTCAAAAACAATTTGCACTCTTAAAACCTTGTGTCTTGCCCAAAGCACAATGTTCCATTTGTAAGGGTTATGATTTCATCTTCATATGAAATTCAATGAATCATGGACGTTTTTCGCATACAAACTTTTGTGCTCATTGTTTTTGTTTTACATTTTATTTTCTTTTAAAGATAGCTATACCCTTACACACACCCACACTCACAAATATAGGTACCCGTCCATTATGGATCCCATGCGTAACAATACTGCTATGACCTTTTGTGACTCTGAGGATCTAATCTACCAAGCCAAAGACGAAGGTGAGGAAGATTGTGAAGTAACAGGGGAACTTGCCAGACTGCTACAACAAGAGGAAAGAACCATTCAGCCTCACGAGGAACCTGTGGATACAATCAACCTGGGTACCGAGGAAGATAAAAAAGAAGTCAAGGTGGGTGCCAATATGGAACCCAGTGTCAAGGAACGTCTGGTTCAGTTGTTACATGACTATGTTGAGATCTCTGCCTGGTCATATGAAGACATGTCAGGACTTGATACAGACATCGTGGTACATCGTCTGCCTATAAGAGAAGATTGTTCGCCAGTAAAACAAAAGGTTCTCTGTATGAGACCTGATATGTCAGAAAAGATTAAAGCGGAGGTCATGAAGCAATTCAATGCTAGATTCTTGGCTGTCACTTCCTACCCTCAATGGGTTGCCAACATTGTCCCCGTACCTAAAAAAGATGGCAAAGTACGAATGTGTATGGATTACAGAGATTTGAATAGGGCGAGCCCTAAAGATGATTTTCCACTCCCCCACATTGATATCCTGGTTGACAATACGACATAACACAAAGTGTTTTTCTTCATGGATGGATTCTCAGGTTATAACCAAATCAAAATGGCACCTGAGGACATGGAGAAAACAACATTTGTCACACAGTGGGGCACATTCTGCTACAAGGTGATGCCATTCGGATTGAAGAATGCTGGGGCAACTTATCAACGCGCCATGGTAGCTTTATTTCACGACATGATACATCATGAAATAGAGGTCTACGCAGACGACATGATAGCCAGATCACAAATAGAAGAAGAGCACCTTGATCACTTACAAAAGTTGTTTGAGAGACTGAAGAAGTACAAGTTGAGGTTGAATCCAAACAAGTGCACATTTGGAGTACGGTCCGGTAAACTCCTAGGCTTTGTCTTCAGTAACAAAGGTATTGAGGTCGATCCTGCCAAAGTTAAAGCAATACAAGAGAGGCTTGTTCCTCGTACTGAGAAGGAAGTCAGAGGATTCTTAGGACGCTTGAAGTATATTGCCAGATTCATTTCTCACCTAACAGCTACTTGTGAGCCAATCTTAAAACTATTGAAGAAAGATCAAATAATCAGATGGAATGATGAGTGCCAAGTTGCTTTTGACAAAATCAAAGAATACTTACAAGAACCTCCTGTATTGATACCACCAGTCGAGGGAAGACCATTGATCATGTATCTGACTGTCTTAAAAAATTCAATGGGGTGTGTATTGGGGCAGCATGACGAGTCTGGCCGAAAAGAGCACGCTATTTATTATCTGAGCAAAAAGTTTACAGACTGTGAAACCAGATATCCACTGCTCGAGAAAACTTGTTGTGCTCTGGCATGGGCTACTCGCCGGCTAAGACAGTATATGCTGACTCATACAACCTTATTGATATCTAAGATGGATCCGATAAAATACATCTTCGAGAAGCCTTCTCTTTCGGGGAGAATAGCTAGATGGCATATGATCCTAACAGAGTACAACATACACTATACTACCCAAAAACCTATAAAGGGAAGTGTATTAGCTGATCACCTTGCTCACCAAGCTGTAGAAGACTATCAGTCCATGAAGTTTTAATTCTCGAATGAAGACATCATGACATTAGACAATTGTGAAGAAATCAGGCCATATGACGGACCTGAACAAGGATCCCGATGGACCCTGTTCTATGATGGATCATCCAATGCACTTGGTAATGGTATCGGCGCTGTACTCATATCTCTAGAAGGGTGTCATACTCCTTTTACTGCCATACTTTGCTTCAACTGTACAAACAACATGGCGGAATACGAAGCATGCATCTTCGGTCTCAGAGCTGCCATAGAATTGAGGATCAAATCTTTAGATGTATTCGGAGACTCAGCTTTGGCCATCAGTCAGATCAAAGGGGAATGGGACACTAAGCACCCAAACCTTATCCCTTACAAAGAACATGTTTTGACATTGCTACCCCCATTTTGAGAAGATTACCTTCGAGCATTTCCCACGAGAAGAAAATCAGCTAGCAGACGCTTTAGCCACAATGTCATCTATGTTTAAACTTAATTGGGATAAAGAGGCTCCCCAGATCACCATTGAATGAATGGATGAACCAGTGCACTGTCACGAGATTAATACTTAAGAGGTAGTGGACCAGCCTTGGTTTCATGAAGTCAAGAGGTATCTCGAGGCTCAAGAACACCCAGAAGGAGCTTCAATCAATGATAAGAAGTTCTTAAGGAGATTCTCTGCTAAATTCTTCCTTAGTAATGGCATCCTGTACAAACGCAATCATGACTCCATTTTTCTTCGGTGCATGGATAAGGTTGAAGCTGAAAAGATCATGGCTGAATTACATGAGGGTACTTTTGGCATCCACTCCAGTGGGCATACGATGGCGAATAAAATCCTACGGGAAGGCTATTATTGGTCTACCATGGAAGAATATTACTATCAACACTCTCGGACCTGTCATAAGTGTCAAATTTATGCTGACAAGGTGCACGTACCTCCGGTTCCTCTGAATGTCTTGAAGGCTCCTTGGCCCTTTGCTATGTGGGGAATTGATATGATTGGGGAAATCAACCCTACAACCTCCAATGGACACCGCTTCATCCTAGTGGCCATTAACTATTTTACAAAGTGGGTTGAAGCAACTTCCTTTGCCTCCGTTACCAAGAATGTTGTTGCCCGCTTCATCAAGCAAAACCTTATTTGCTGGTATAGTGTCCCAGAAAGGATCATCACTGACAATGGTACAAATCTAAACAATACTATGATCACCGCATTATGGGAGCAATTCAAAATCCAGCATCACAATTCTTCTCCCTATCGGCCAAAGATGAATGGTGTTGTCGAAGCTGCAACTAAAAACATTAAGAAGATCATACAGAAAATGACAGTCACATACAAAGACTGGCTTGAGGTGTTACCATTCGCTCTTCACGGATATCGTACCACGACTCACACATCAACCGGGGCAACACCCTATTCTTTGGTTTATGGCATGGAGGTTGTCTTTCCTTTTGAGGTTCAGATCCCCTCTCTGAGGATTATGAAATATGCAGGCTTGAACAAAGACGATTAGATCCAGACTCGACTTGATCAACTGAACTTAATTGATGAAAAGAGACTTACTGCTGTCTGCCATGGTCAGATGTATCAAAAGCGGATGATCAAGGATTTCAACAATAAAGTCAGACGCCAAGTATATCAAGTTGGGGATTTAGTGATCAAACGTATCATCTTACCACAAATTGATCCCAGGGGCGAATAGACTCCTACTTATGAAGGACCATTTGTAATCAAAAACATATTCTCCGGTGGGGCGATGATCTTGACCACCATGGATGGTGACGACCTGCCACACCGCTAGGTTGACACACCTAGTCAAAACAAGGGAATCCCGGCGAACCAAAAGGTTCGGGAAAAAATTAGGGATAAAATGAAAAATCTGTACACCTGGCAAGTTGAAAATCCGAAAGGGCGACTTGGGCAAAAAAGGGGTTTCCCGATTGACCGAAAAACTGAGAGGGCGGTCCAGGAAAAAGTTAGGGAATTAAAGTGCATGACTATGTCCCATTGGATCACTTTACGGACAGCCTTTGACTTCCACTGACAAACTCAGGGTTTCTGATCAATTCAATCATCTTTGGATGAAGCAACAAATTGACAAGATGCTCGGAGATACGAAGGCTATAGCAGAATGGGAACCCCATGGGATTATTACACATAGCTATCTTTCTTTGTATAAATTTTTCTTGTTTTACGACAGCATTCTCTTACTAGAATGTTTGTCCCCTTTGTACAAAATGTTTATTCAAAATCAAATACAAAGATATCCCTTTGAAAGTACAAAAACTATTTGTCTTTATCTTTACGCTTGTGTTTTGTTTACAAAAACGTCCAATGATTCATTGTTGAACATATGCATTTGAACATGATTATTGTTTACAAATAAACAAAATAAGAAAGACAATTACTAATGGGTTGAAATAATAGGAAAATGTCTCTAGGCTATTCCATAAGAAATCCCCTACAGTACGTCATTTAAATTCCCAGCGGAACGAAGCTCCCAGTTTTCCAATCCCCAGTAGAAATCATCCAATTTCTCCAGATTGCCCAAGCAGATCTTACAAATAGTACATGGCATTGCCATCACAATAGAACTTATTTCTCTCAACAAAAGTTCATCAGTACTTCAACTTCAAGACATGAAAATCCACATATCCTTAACAACATTCAGGGATTTATTCTCCTCAATCAAACAACAATGCGGAAAATTAGTTCACATACACATACATTGCATCCATATATCATAAACATTGATAAAGAAAATGCATTGCATCATACATTTCATGCAACATAACTTTGTATTTTAGCTAACATTTTACCCCTTTCAGGATAAGATTAACAGTTACATTGACAATATGAAATCATGATACAATTCAGATACACTCCAGACACGGATGCCATTCTGATACTCATTCAGATTCAACTTTCATTATATAGTAAAGATACGCTCCAGACACGGATGCCATTCTGATACTCATTCAGACACAACTTACAGATACGCTCCAGACACGGATGCCATTCTGATACTCATTCAGATTCAACTTGCTTGATACAGTTCAGGTACGCTCCAGACATGGACGCCATTCTGATACTCATTCAGATACAATCTTTCGGATACAGTTCAAATATGCTCCAGACACAAATTCCATTATGGTACTTAGTCAAAATCGGCTCCCGAATATAGTTTATGTACGCTCCAAACACAGACTCCATTATGATACTCATTCTTTCAGCTTACAAATCACAATTCAACAAGCATACTTGGATGGAATCTACAAGCCCATCTCCAACAAGATTCTATCACTTCTCCAAATGGAATCTTTAAGCCCATTCCCTCAATCACACATCGTTAAGTGCAAATTTTTGGGCACTCTAGTGTCCAATCATCTTTCACCTTCGAGTCACGAATGAAAAAACTCGTCAATCTAACTCTTCAGGTATAAGAAGATTGAACAGGGGCAGCTGTTGTACCCCAAAATTTTCCCTCTCATTTATCAAGATTTTTCTCATATGATCTCTTTAGCTCAAGATTGAATTAGGGTTTGACCAACTCAAGGCATCTCATCATGCACTAGTAATCCAAAATTAGGGTTTGGGATTGCATAAGGATTTTTGGACTATCAATGCTTCATATGACTTTAAAGTATCATTATGGACCCCTAAGTTTACTCATGTCAAGTTTCAAGCCTTGAATCATATTTTTGATCAGTCAATTGGACAGTTGACCTAAAAATCAGCTGTATTGGGGAAAAGGTCAACCATGGCCAATTTACAGTCAAACTTCATAATTTTGGATCCACATCAACATTTTAGACTCATATGTATCATTTTATCAAGTTTGGATCACAATTCCTTAAGAAATTTGATCAAATCATCAAAAGGACAAAATGGTCAAAATTAGGGTTTTGACTGAGAAAGTGCAATTTCTGATTTTTGACCTAGAAAATGACCAATTGGTTTGAATCATGATTTCAAGAGTTAAATTGCATAATCTTGACCTAAAGACATGGTTTAAAACATTGTAACTCCATTGGATTGATAGATAAATTTTGCAGTCAAATGATCAAAAGTCAACTGTATATTGAAAAGTCAAACTTTGACTTTTTGGTCAAAATCAAATGCCAAGGATCACAATTCATCAAAACATGTCAAAATGTGAAACTTGTTCATCAAGAAATCAAATATTGAATATTTTGTTTTGAAATTTGAAATTTTCTTAACTTAGAAATTTTTCTAAGTATAGAAATTTTCTTATTTTTTCTCAACTTTAAGCCAAATTCTCACCATGATACAAGATGATTCAAAGAAAGTTCCCAACATGAAAGTTATAGATCTCCATGAAATCTAAAACTTTTCTTCACACAATTTATCCTAAATATGCTTGGATCTCATGATATAAGTTTGTGAATACATGCCCATGAACTAAAATAACTTAGTGAAATTTTGCCCTAATTTAGGCAGGTTTTTGACCTAACTTCATGGCAATTTTTCACCTAGTTCCAAGAGGAATCTTGGAAAGCAATTCAAAGATGAGTTATAGAGAACATTGAAAGATTTCCAAAATTTCGAAGAACTCCTTGAGATCATTCTTGAGTAGGGAGAATCAAAGAGAAGAAGTTGGCAATTTCTCACTTTGATTTCAAGCCATTTCATGAAGAACAAAATTCAAATCCAAACCTAGGCCACATAATCCTTGATTTACAGGTCTCAAACTTGTTTCTCACTCCATAATTTAATGCTTACACGGTTGATAAAGCCTTAATCCAAGCATAAGAGCCTTTGTCCAAGCTTTACTTCAATAAATGGCACAAAGTTTCCATTTCCATTTTAAAAAGCACAACTTTTGCATTTTGTCAACTCCTTGAGCTTTGCACCTATTCTCTCTGCACACACAAGCCCTATAAACCAAAAGCAAAGTGCCTAAGACTTGTACCAACTCAGATCAGGCTTGTACAAGCATGTAGAGAGTTTTCTCCTCACTTTTCTTAAAAGGCAAAATATAAAGCAAAAAGTCTATAACTGAGGAACCTGGTGTGGAATTGATTTAAAACCTTTTCTATGCTTATACACAAACATATTACAACCTAACACATGATTACAAAGGCTGAAAAACTCTCCCAAACTCTCTATCACTAAAAACCTGCCATAACTTGCAGTTTTGCATCAAGCATAGCAATCCAAAAATCTAGTTGTGCGTTTCAAGTTCTAACCACCTAAAAACTTAACCTACATCATATTTAAGTGTTCCAGACCATCATCCCTTCACCCTAACTCCTCCTTCTCCATCTGCCATTTTTGCATTTCAAGCTTGCAGGTTGACTTGGATAGGGAGATTCAGGCACTCTCAAGACAAGGTAAAGATTGGAACACGCTCAGGGAGGTCCAGGCAAGCTAAAGAGATCCTCATGCCTTCTCAAAACTCACTCAAACTCCATTCACGACCTCAGCTGAAAGAGGTAAGAACTCTAACTTCTATCTCTTAATACATGCATCCTTTGGTTTCGATTTGTGAAGATAAAATGTAGATATCCTTGTGTTAAAACCAACCATGTTCATAGATTTCATTTATATTCATTGTGTATAGAGAATTTTAGATTTCAAATTTCTGTAAAAATTAGGTTTGAAATTAGGGCCATTGAAATTAGCTTTAATCTTTGACTCTTAGTTTACATGAGTTACATGGTTGAAATCGTGGGAAAGAGTACTACCATTTTCATATTTGAAGTTTCCATTTTCTTGGAGAAATGAGAGAGATACAGGGGGTCTGACTAGCTAGAGGAAGAAGACGAAGTGAAGGGATAGGAAGCACTTTGTGTTATGTATTTTTAGTTTCATTTGAACTAACGAATGTACAGCCACCCCAGTGGCAAGGCAGCACGCAAAAATTGCTAAGGTCACGAGTTCGAGCCTTGGCGCCAACCTTTTGCATTTTTCACATTTTTTCAGCTTTTTTTGGTCACTTGGCAACGTGGGCTTCTGAGATTATGGGCCTCATTTTTTTTCTAACACTTACCTCCTGATTACTCAGGACACTCCTGGCCCAACTATTTTTTATTTATTTGTTTTATTTTGTTTTATTTCATTAAATATGTTTTTTTCCTTAAATATTATAAAAAAATCATAAAAAAAATATATAAATGATAAATATTATATTTTGTTTATTTTATTTTATTTTATTTTCTCATAAAAAATATTTTTTTTTATTTAGTCATATATTAACTATTTTTCTTAAATAAACTTGTAAAATAAAATATATAAGTTTAAATATTTATTATTTTTCTCACACTTGTAAATATTTATTTTAACATATAAAAAGACCAAAATACTTCATAATTATTACTTATTATTTTTAAGACAAAAATACAAAAATAATACTTAAAGAACTTTATTTTCTTTTAACAAATTAGAATTAGGGTTAACCAATTTCTAAAAATAATTTCCTTTTCTTAAATTATTAGGTTTAGTTCAAAACTCTTTTTCACATAAAAACAAAACAAAAATCTTTTTTTTCTTGCATATACATATCTTTGCATATTTAATTTATATTGTATATTATTTATTCAAATATTTGTACAAATTCGATTTGGTTGTAATAGATTAAATTAGGTTTACATTATTGCAAATCCCCATTCATAATTTGTATACCCCCTCTCATAAAATGTTGTAATAGCGTAGTAATCTTTAAATTACGCAATTTATCGCTTTTATATAACATGATAGTAATTAGGGTTTGAATGGCAAGATAAAAACAAATCAAATAGAAAACTCTAATCCAAGACAAAATCAAGCATGAAAATAACACACTTGCACACAAGCACCCCTAGGGTTACTCCACTTGGTTGCCTTATACAAAAATGGCCATATTACGTATGCGAAGTATCTTAGCAAAACAAACAAGTATAAGATCATAGTCCCTCGATGAAGCTATTCAAAGTTGCCTTACAAAATGATCTTGGTCCCTCAAAATGCTAAGATACTTTGCAACATTGCTAATCATGGTTATACGATGACCCGTGCCCGTCCCGTTTACATTCAAAGATAGGGTTAATTACCAAATCAATGTCAAGACAACAATATCAAAGGAAAAGGAAATGAACAAGAAAGACATTTGAGTAGGTAGATTACTTCTAGTTACTTGCTCCCTTTAAAAATAACTATCCTTGCTATTTTCAAAAACAAACACACGCATTTCCAAACATCTTACAAAACATTTAAAACATTTTCAAAAAAATACAAACATCTTTGTATACATTCTTACGAATGAGAATCATTACAAAGATTGCCTAAACGATGGCCTCTTTTACAAAATACTTTCAAAACCACACAAAGCACAATTTCAAAACAAAAGCAAGTGATCTAGAAAGTAACTAAGATCCCATGGAAAACCATAGATGAAAAGGGTGCTAATACCTTCCATTTTCTTAATCTACCCCCCGAACTCAAGAAACAATCTCAAAGGTCTTTCCTGTGCTTTTTCACCTTTCCTTTTGGATAAAAGAAAAGTTGGTGGCGACTCTTGCTAACCGCAACATTTGCGATAAAACGCAAAACCCTCAAGTCAGTTCTCCCACTATATCACATCTTCCACGTGTCGTTAGTCACCTTTGCTTGCCCAATGCACCACCTCTTTGACTAGTGTGCTAACCCTTGCTTCACCATAAATTATTTGCATCTAGGCATGCCACCTAACTTTATTCTACTACGCCTAGCTGTTTGTAGCTTGGGCCTAGTGAGCCTTGCTTCTTCAGAGTTTTGCTTTTACTTGTTTTTTATTAATGCATTCAAGAAAAGTCTAAACAGGTGTTTTTTTTACTTTTCATAGATAAATTGAGGGTTTTGTAACATTTTCTTGTGAAATAAGTCAATAAGTGTTAGATGTATTTAGCGTAAATCATTATTTATCAATGAATATCAATATTGTGATCAATTCTCAAGTAAGGGAACATAAATTTGATTAGAGGATTAGATAGATGCAAACATATATTTTTATCAGAGCAAGTATAAATTAATACAAAGTAGTGCATCACTCACGCTAGGAAACTCTATTGAAGTGTTTCCTTGGATAATTTTTTATAATATAATTCATCCCAAGAACAAAACTTACTTATCTTTGTGATAAATATATAACTAATGAAGGTTGGCCTATTCATAAGAAGTTTGCTCATACTCTGTAAAGGCGTATGATGAACTTTTGTCGTCAACGTAAAAGCGTTATTTATAATTACTTTTATCAATTCTTACAAAATCATCTCAAACAATTTGGAAACCCTATTTTAATTTTAAAATTTTCTACCCTGGATAAACGGGTAAAATAATTTATTTATTTTGGAAAAACGCGACCAAGAGCTTCCACAAAAGTGTATGAATAAAAAAGAGAGGTTACAAAGAAACAAAAATCAAGGGGCACCAAACTAAAATCCTTCGATAAAAAACTTTATAACAATGGAGTCCTATGAAATTTCTAGCATACTCCATAAAAATGTTTTTATGAGCCACATTTTATTAGGGGTGGCAAAACGGGCCCGACACGTTAGACATACCCGTTTTACCCATACTTTAGCATGGGGCAGGCCAAGGTTTAAGCCATCACCCTCTAATGTGTCATCCCCGCCCGCCCCTTTTTTTATGCGAGCTTTTGCCGGCACATGCATTGACATAAACTTTTGTGTTTTTAGGCTTAAAAGGTGTAGTGCCCGCGGGCTTTCCCTTCCCTGCCCTCACTTTTTTGTAGGCGGGGATAGGTTTTAGAACCACATCCTCAATAATTCCCACTCCACCTTGTTTCATTTTTTGCGGGCTTTTGCGGGAATGGCCTAAACAGGACGAATATGCCTGTTTACCACCCCTACATTCTATCCAGTAAAATAATGAACATGTAACCGATAAAATTTAAAAATATGAAAAATCTTTTCTTAATTTCATCACCTCTCTTTAAATTTCATCACCTTTAACTCCTCTCTGTATTTATTTCTTTCTTTCATATTATTCATTGTCATTGTATGGTGATATCTATGTTGTTCATTAAGATTGATAGAAATTCATCATAGGTTTTGGTGGATTTCCAACATTTGGTATCAAGAGCTCCGGTTGAGTGATTCAAGGGAAGAACGACCAAGAACGAATGAGGAAGAAAAAGAACAAATTCATGATGGTGATGAATTATGCTAACGGAAATTTTCCAGCCAGTCTCCCAATTCATAAAGGTAATAACTATGAGAATTGGTGCAAACAGATGAAGATTATATTTTGTTTTCAAGGTATTTTGGATCTTGTGAAACATGGATTAGAACCACTTGATGAAGATGCTTCAGAGGAAGAAGAAGCTGCATATAGAAAATTGAAGAAGAAGAATTATAAAGCTCTCTTTATAATTCACTAATTTGCCAGCTTAGACAATTTCAAAAAGGTTAGTGATATTGAATCTATAAAAGAAGCTTGGGAGATTCTCAAGAAATTGTTTGGAGGCACTGAGAAGGTGAAAGAGGTGAGGTTACAAACTCATAAAAGAACATATGAATTTCTTCATATAGAAGATAAAGAGAGCATGTCTGATTTCTTCACTAAGGTCACAAAAATAGTGAATCAAATCAAGACTTGTGGAGAGACATTAACAACATGAGCTGTTGTTTTGAAGATCTTAAGATCTTTGGCTCTGAAGTTTGACCATGTGGTAGTTGCCATAGAAGAGTCGAAGGACATGTCATCTTTGTCAAAGGAAGAGATTCAAGGGACGCTTGAATCTTACGAACAAAAAATGGCTGAAAGAGCTGTAGGCAAGTGGAAGAGTGATGTGGCTTTGCATGCTCAATCAACAAAAGACAAGAAAGGTAAAGGCAATTTTTTTGACAATAAAGGAAGAGGTGGCTATAACAATTCGACTGGTGGAGGAAATCATCATGAAGAAAACGTGTCGAATCAAAGAAGACCATACCAAGGAAACCAAAGAGGTGGTGTTGCGAATAGAGGAAGAGGTGGTGGTTGATAACCTGACAATAATCATATTTAATGTTACAATTATCAGAAGTACGGTCATTATTCTAGTGATTGTCTAAAAAAACAAAAGAATTAAGAAAGTGACGCGAAGTTCGCAAAGTATGAAGAAGAAGATATGTTGTTGATGGTTACAACAAGGGATGAGGAAAATTTCCAGGATCAAGAGTACTTGGATTCAGGATGCTCTTCACATATGTCTGGAAGGAAAGTTTGGTTTGTAAACCTAAAACCCTCAATGAAGAACATGGTAAAATTTTCAAATGATAATACTCTAGTAGTTGGAGGTATTAGAGATGTTTTGATCACGAGGAAAGATGGAAAAAGGTCAGTAATTTCCAATATGATATATGTTGTACCCCAAAATTTTCCCTCCCATATTTCTCAAGATATATCAAGAATCATCTCCAAGTTGTTCAAGATGGCTCAAGAGTTGGATATTCACGAGCCCTGAAACCTCATCAAACGCACTGTAAGTTTCTTGAAACGCAGCCCTGTACATGAAATCGTAACCTTGGATTCTTGCATCTTTTTGATAAATCATGGACATATTCTTGATCCTTGCATAATTTCCAAGCTATCTGCAATATTTGATTTCATTTTTATGGCCTGTAATGTAATGCCCGAACCTAGGGTTTCCGTTTCTTGTTTTTAGGTGTTTTCTTTGCAGGTAAAATTGGGACCAATAATGGGTATATAGATGCTCAGGAAGGAGAGACGAAGGGAACCATGGTTTTGGATTGCATTTCTACAACCTAGAATTAATTTTAGGACGAACCTAGGAATTTAGCTGCGGATAAAATCCACAGGTAAATATCCAGGCTTTTCAACGAAGAAGACGACTAGGTGTCTTCTCCCTATTGGCTGATTCGAATCTCACGCCATATTTTTTTTATTTTCAGGCATAGTAGTTGTTTTCACATATAGTATTGTTTGTTTATTATTCGAACAACTATCAAGCGTTGGTGGAGTGGTTGATGCGTTGGCCAATGAGCAATGGGACCTGGGTTCGAATCCCAGGTCCCCCAATACATTTGTTTAATTTTTCTTCAGGTGATTCTATGTGATTTCCCAAAGTGTGGTCTACCATGTGCCTCTAAATCCCAAGCGCCAGATGGCCTTTAGGCCAAATCTGATGGTCTAGTTTGAGCACCCTCCATACGCCAAAGTTAACATGTCACATTGAATTGGAAAAGTCAACAAGGCTTGCTCACAAATGGGCCTCAGAATTGCAGATTTCACCTCCTCTTGGGCCCAACACCCCCTTGGTTTATTTTCTTTTTATTATATTTATTTATTTGCTTTATTATTTTAATTAATTATTTTTATTAAACTAACCAATTAAATTTTTTCCTCATAAAATCAAAAAACACAAAAATATTATTTTTATTAATTTCATTATTTTATTTTTGTAAATAAATACTAATTTAATTAATTTGGTTTTAAATAGGTTTAACTTTTAACATTTTTTGCAATAAATTAAAATTAATTTAGAATATTAGGTTTTAATAACTTTGACCAATTCTATTTTATCTTCTTAAATATTCAAAAACCCAAAAATATTTCTATTAATTAATTAATTAATTTTGACCTAATTTAATTTCCATTTAATTCAAAAATTAACAAAAAAAGGGCTTTCTTTCACAAAAGGGGTCAAAAACCCTAAAAAATGCGTCGATTTAATTTTCTCGCACGCGGTCCATATTTCCAATATTGTAATTGCTTCCGGTATTTAATAGCTTTTAATTAGGACTTTAATTATTTATCGCTTTATTTTACTTTCCGCAATTTAAATTAAAGGGTTTGTTTTTGGCGATGTAAATACCCGACGCCTTGTAGTAGTTTAGATTTAATTTCCGCAATTTTATTTCCGCAACTATACACTGTTAGATGTTTGATAATAGGGAAGGCATGGCAAGATCAAATATTTAACCTAAAATCAACATAGCTCACCCATGACATGTACAAAGATAAATTAACTGAAATAACACACTTGCACATGTCACTCTTAGGGTACACCTCACTCGGTTGCCTTCGAACGTGATCATTGAGTATAGGAAGTTTTAGAGGCCGCCCTCTTGTCCAAAGATCATAGTTTCCTCGAAACGGTTGCCTCAGAAAAATGATCTAAGACATTAGGGTTACCCCTAAGGCGTCCTAACATTGCTTTAGTGACCACACGTCCCTTAATCGAATTGACCCTTAAAACTCCAACGACGGTGCTACCTACTCCTCAATAGTGGGATAGCATTGTCTAAAGGACATTTGTACAGATTAATTCCTTTTTTCGAGTAGGTAGATGGTTCTTAAGTACTTGCTCATTCTAAAACAAAACAAAACTTTTCGCACTTACACTCTCTTCAAGACAAAAACTCTTTTCAAACCCACAAACACAAAGAAAAGCAAATTTTGAAAACACTTTGAGCAAGTACCTAAGGGCTCGTGGATAACCACGGATAGAAAGGGTGCTAACACCTTCCCTTTCTATAATCTACCCCCCGGACCCGAGAAACATATCGAAAAAGGAATTTTTCTGTGCTTTTTTCCTTTCCTTGTTGGATAAAATAAAAGACGGTGGCGACTCTTGCTTACCGCGACATTTTCCAAAAACAAACACAAAACGCAAACCAGCATTCCAAAAAACAGTCAGTTCTTCCCACTGTATCACAGAACTGGCGACTCTACTGGGGAAAATTAATAAGCGAGGTGTACCTTAGGATTAGATCATTGTGTTTTCAATTGTATGCTTTAATTTTGTGGGCTTGTATCAGATTTTCTATAGATCCTAACCCGTATCTGGGGGTACCCTTTAGGTAAGTAGCAATAAACTGTGAGGGAACTGTCTGACGTAGACCGACACGGTTGAAGCAGTAGCTACGTTGGTGTGGCACTTTAGATTGTACCGATATCCCTTGTGTTGGAACGAGGAGAATATGGGTCATCTAAGGGGTTATTAAGCACCAACTGACCTTAGAACCTTTAAATTGACCAACTTGGGCATAGAACAATAGAAGTATGCTACACTCATTGAGACTAAACTCTCGCGATGATTCTGACCGCAAGAAAATGTTGCTAAACTGGAATTATGACCGATTAAGGGTAGTCAGTGATATTGAGATCCTCTAGAACTCGGTTACTATTTTTAGGACAGGTTTAAACCAACTGAACTGAAAGAGGGTAGTACCTAAGCTCCTTTCCAGCCTGAAATCTAAGGGCTCTCTGTGTGACTTGTGTGCCTTTACCATGTTTGCTATTTGTGGATACTTGTGGTGTGCTTACTATCATGACATCATGACATCATAACATTGCATACATCTTGCATTGGAATAACCTATTTCAAAGACATGAGGGATTCATCTTTGCTCTGTTTTGTAGGTCATCATGATGCCCATGCGTAAGAATACCATCCGGATCAACTTTGTCCAGGTTCCTACCTTGCTTAAAGAGTTGGTTGCCAAGATGCTTGACACTACTTCCTTCATCAGGAGGCATGGTTCTCTTCTCAGTTTGGTCACCTCCAAATTGGACGAGCAAATGATGAGTGTTCTGGTCCAGTTCTATGATCCGCTGTACCATTGCTTTACTTTTCAAGACTATCAGTTGGTTCCCACCCTAGAAGAGTTCTCTGAGCTGCTCGGTATCTCTGTTCTGGAGCAGACCCTGTTTACTGGTTGGGAGAAAACTCTTAGACCCGAAGAGATTGTTGCAGCCCTTCATTTGACAAAGGAAGAGGTAATGGCTAATTGGGAGACTAGAAGTGGAGCTAAGGGTTTTCTAACTAAGTTCTTGGTTGGTAAGGATAACTATTTCTGGGATAATCTAGACTTCAAGGCCTTCGAGAATATTCAGGCTCTTCTGATATACGACTTGGTTTTGTTTCCGAATCCTGACACTTTTGTTGATGTGAATGCGATAAAGATCTTCATCTCTCAGAACCCTGTACCCACTCTTTTGGGTGACATCCTTCATCAGCTCTATGCTTGTACTGCCCAAAAGCGGGGAACCTTGATGTGATGTGCTCCTTTATTGTCGAGGTGGTTTATTTTGCACCTCCCTAAGTCAGTACTGAAGAACAAAGAAGGCATGGGTTGGGCTTATAGAGTGATGTCTCTCTCGCATAATGACATTATCTGGACTCTCAAGGGTATGGATGAGGTGACTATTATTGATCGATGTGTGGAGTACCCCAATTTCCCCCTGATAGGAACCTATGGAGGAATTTCTTATAACCCATGCTTAGCTCTCCATCAGTTTGGAAGAGCCAGAAGAGAAGGACCTCACGAGCTGCTAATGCCTAATATCATCTTTGATTTTCAAGGGGATAGCGACGAGCAACGTCGTAGATTCATAAGGGCTTGGGACAGAGTTCACCAATCTGATCCACATGAGTTGGGCCCAAAGACTTCTCTGCCAATGGAGCCATATCTCAGATGGGTCCGCATCCGTGCCCAAAAGCTAGGTATGTCATATGAAGCTGTCCGGCCTGTCACTCTTGAAGTTGCTAATGAAGAAGGAGTTCTTCCAACCATCCTCCATCCTTATATGCCCACTGACATTGGGGCACTGAAGAGATCTTGGATGCAACTGAGGGAAGAACGGGATTCTTACCGAGAGAAGTTCAACGAGCAAGAGCAAAAGATCCAGAAGCTTATTAGGCAGTTGGAGAACGAGCGGATTCTTAATGACTATGTCCGCACCGATAAGAAGAGATCATGGGAGCATTGATGGGCCTTTAGTTTTTATTTACCATTTCAGTATTTCCTTTCATGTAACGCCTTAATGGCATCAGTTGAACAATTTGAATTTTGAAGTTTATCTAATAAAGTGTGTTTCCTTTCTGGTTTACAAATTTGAATCTCCCGATTGTCTTTGAAATCATGTCATACGCATTTCATCTCACGCACTTCATAAACAGGTACCCATTACAGGTCTCTTATTTTCTTTGCTGTTTATTTCAGCACTCATCATGTCTGCTGAACCTTTAACTGAGCAAGCCATCAAGGCCCTCCAGGCCCAGAATGCCCAATTTCAAGAGTTGTTCATGAATCTTGCTAAGGGTCAGCAAGATCTGAAGACCCTGATTCTGAAGGAGAAGAAGAAGAAGAAGAAAAGGATAGTCTTGTTCAACACTGGTCCTAGGTTTGGAAACAGGCTACATGATGAAGTTGATTTGACTACCTCATCTGGAGGGAAAGACGGTCAAGAGGAAGGGAGGGCTCCTAGCCCTGTGGTCTCCGACAACGAGACGGACTTCGATGAAGAACAGTATCCTCCTGCTAAGGATAGATACAAGCAACTGGAAGACCGGTTGAGTGCTATGGAAGTTCAGAAGGTTCCTGGTATGGATTTTGGAGATCTAGGTCTATCATCTGTGGTAGTGATTCCCCATAAGTTCAAGGCACCCGCCTTTGCTAAGTATGACGGAGTTTCTTGTCCGAAGCTGCACCTCCGGTCATATGTGAGAAAGATTCAGCCTTACACTGCTGATAAGAACTTATGGATCCATTTCTTCCAAGACAGTCTCTCAGGGACTCAGCTTGAGTGGTTCTATCAATTGGACGGAGCCAGTATCCGCAGTTGGGAAGATTTGGCTATTGCATTCTACAAGCAGTATCAGTACAACTCCGACCTCGCTCCTACGCGTACCCAACTCCAGGGTATGTCAATGGGAACGGGTGAAGGATTCAAAGATTATGCTCAGAAGTGAAGGGACCTCGCCGGTAGAGTACAACCACCCTTGGCTGATCAGGAGCTTGTTGACATGTTTCTGGGGACCCTGTCTGGTCCATTTTTTAACCACCTGATTAGAAGCTCTTCGTCTGGGTTTATAGAGTTAATTTTTACTGGTGAGAGGATTGAGGTTGGTATTAAGGCTGGTAAGATACAGAAGGGTGCTTCATCAAGTACCGAGAAGAAGCCGTTTAAGAAAGAGTCCAGTGTTGTCTACAGTGCAAGAAGACAGAATAGACCCGAACACCACCAAGCTGTTAATGCGGTTGTTATTTCAAAACCTGTTGGTGCTCCGGAGCACAACAATCAACAAAAGGATGAGAGACCTCGAAGGTAATTCACCCGTCTCAGCATGACCTTATCTCAGATTCTGCCACAGTTGCTAAAGACTAATCTGGTGGTTCTAAAGGAAGCCCCAAATAATCCAAATACCACATCACTGAGGTATAACCCTAATGCCCGATGTGCTTTTCACTCTGATAGCCTGGGGCATAATACGGATGATTGTTGGGTTTTGAAGAACAAGGTACAAGACTTAATTGATGCGAAGGAGATTGAGTTTGAGGCGCCCGAGAGGCCTAATGTTGTGACTGCTCCTATGCCCAAGCATGAAGCAAATGCTATAGAAGAAGATTCGTTTGTGGTTTCTGTGGATGACAGTGTTACCCCTCTGAAGACTGTAAACAAGAACCTTTTGCTAGCCGGTTTATTTCCGGGCTGTGATGAAGGCTGCCATGTGTGTTCTGTTCTACCTACCGGTTGTCTGCTTTTGAAATCAGGTATCCAACACCTGATGAATAGTAGAGAAATTTTGTTTGAGAAGACTGTTGTTCCCGTAATTCATTCTGAAGAAGTTGCCATCATTACCATTTTCGACAATTCTTCCAAGGCTCCCTCGAGGAAGCCTATTAGGATTACATCTGTTCCAAGAATCGCACCTGTGATCATCACTATTCCGGGGCCCATCCCCTATACCTCTGATAAAGTTGTCCCTTGGCACTATGGGGCTGATATTTATTTTCATGGAGTTAAGCAAGAGTTGGATGCTGATACTGACATCAGTAACATTGTTGGACCTGTTAAAGTCACCCGCAGCGGAAGACTTTTCTCACCTGATATCTCTCCACCAACTGCCCGAAAACCTGTTATTATTACACCTGCCAGTGTACCTGCCATTCCTGTTCAAGTTCCTATCCTTACCCCTGTAACCGAGTCATCTGACGCTCGGGGCAAAGGGATCACCACTGATGTGCCTGCCCAGACGGAGGCGCCGAAGACGATTACTGTTGAAGCTTCTAAACAAGAGATTGAAGAGATCCTGAAGATTATCAAAAAGAGTGACTTTAATGTAGTTGAACAGTTGGGGCAAACCCCATCCAAGATTTCTATTCTATCACTGTTGTTGTGCTCAGAGGCCCATGCCAAGGCCCTGATTACCTTCTTAAAGACTGCCCACGTGCCACAAGAGACATCAGCTGATCAGTTTACAAACTGCGTGGCTAATTTGATGCTGATAATGGGTTAGGTTTCTCTGACGCCGATTTGACCGCTAAAGGTAAGAATCACAACGATGCCCTGCATGTCTCCATTGAATGCAGGGGCACTACTCTCGCTCGTGTATTGGTGGATACTGGTTCTTCGTTGAACGTCTTGCCTAAGAAAGCTCTAGACCGATTGGATTGCAAAGGGTTGGAGTTGAAACCAAGCAACATTGTTATCAGTGCCTTTGATGGGTCTAAGAGGATGGTGCACGGAGAAGTTGATATCCCGATCAAGGTTGGTTCTTAGGGATTCAACTCTACATTCTATGTGATGAACATCCGGCCATCTTATTCTTGTTTGCTGGGTCGTCCATGGATCCACAAAGCTGGAGCCATAACCTCAACGCTCCACCAGAAACTGAAGTACCCGGTCAAAGGGAAGATTGCTACAATACAGGGAGAGGAGGAGTACATGGTTAGCCACCTCAACTCTTTCCGATACGTAGAGATGGATGGGTAGTTCATTGAGACCCCATTTCAGCACTTTGAAGAGGTTCCCCAAACACTGGCATCAGCTGAGACTGTGGTTGAAGATTCTCCTATGAAAATGGCTTCCATAAAGGATGCCTGGGCTGTTGTTGAGAAAGGTGGGTGTGCAAATTGGGGCCGACTTCCTGATTTTACACAGAAGACTAACAAGTTTGGTTTGGGTTTCACTGCAGAAGCTCAAAGGGCTATTCGGGATGCACGAATCGGAAGACCTCCCGTGTTCATCAGCAACTCGGGAGTGAACACCATTGAAGATGATGTGGAAGAGTCTGAATTCGACAGCTGGATCTATCCTACGACCGACGATGGACCAAGCAACTGGACCGCAAAGGATTTCATCCCTATTACTTTTGTTACCCAGTAATGAAACTTTTGTTTTGAATTTGTAACAGACAATTTTTTAAACTTTACGGCCCGGTGTCTTACCCGGGGCACTGTGGCTTCATTTGTGAGGGCTTTATGTGTGTCATTTTCATATATCATTAATAAAAGTATTAGACGTTTCTTGCATTTCAAATTTTGCGCTCCTTGTTTTTCTTTATTATATATTGCAAAACAACTATTTTACACACACTCACATATACAGGTCCACATCCACTTTGGATCCTACTTGTAACGACTCTGCTACTACCGGTTATGACTTCGAAAATACGATCAACTTAGCCGAAGACGAAGGTGAAGATGATTGCGAAGTGCCTGGTGAACTTGCAAGACTGTTACTTCAGGAAGAGAGGGCCATTCAGCCACACGACGAGCCAGTGGAAATAGTGAATCTAGGTACCGAGACAGATAAGAAAGAGGTCAAGATCGGTGCAAATCTGGAAGCTAGTGTGAAACAACGGTTGATTCAAATGCTGCATGACTATGTTGAGATATTTGTCTGGTCTTACGAAGATATGCCTGGTTTAAATACCGATATTGTGGTTCATCGCCTTCCTACCAAGGAAGACTGTCCTCCAGTGAAACAGAAGGTTCGCCATATACGCCCAGAGATGTCTAAGAAAATCAATGTTGAAGTTATGAAACAGTTTAACGCCGGTTTTCTAGCAGTTACTTCTTACCTTCACTGGGTGGCCAATGTGGTTCTAGTGCCGAAGAAAGATGGTAAGGTCCGAATGTGTGTTGACTACAGGGATTTGAACAAGGCGAGCCCTAAGGATGACTTCCCTCTACCTCATATTGACGTTCTGGTTGACAACATCGCTCAGCACAAGGTCTTCTCCTTCATGGATGGCTTCTCCGGTTATAACCAGATTAAAATGGCTCCCGAAGACATGGAGAAGACAACTTTTGTTACACAGTGGGGTACCTTTTGCTACAAGGTCATGCCTTTTGGGTTGAAGAATGCTGGGGCAACATATCAGCGTGCCATGGTTGCTTTGTTTCATGACATGATCTATCATGAGGTTGAAGTATACGTCGACGATATGATTGCAAGATCCTAGACTGAGGAAGAACACCTTGATCATCTGCAGAAACTGTTTTACAGGTTGAAGTTGTACAAACTGAGGTTAAACCCGAACAAGTGCACCTTCGGGGTGAGATCTGGTAAATTAATGGGTTTTGTCGTAAGCGACAAAGGTATTTAAGTGGATCCAACAAAAGTGAAAGCTATACAGGAGATGCCAGCTCCCAGAACAAAGAAAGAAGTCAGAGGCTTTCTGGGACGTCTGAATTACATTGCCCGATTCATCTCGCACCTAACTGCTACTTATGAGCCAATCTTCAAGCTGCTGAAGAAAGATCAAGTAGTACGTTGGAACGATGAATGTCAGGCCGCTTTCGAAAGGATTAAAGAGTATCTCCAAGAGCCACCTATTCTGATGCCACCAGTTGAAGGGAGACCTCTGATCTTATATTTGACAGTACTCGACAACTCAATGAGGTGTGTGCTGGGGCAGCATGACGAGTCTGGCCGAAAAGAGCATGCTATTTATTACCTTAGAAAAAAGTTTACCGACTGTGAGACCCGATACTCATTGCTCAAGAAAACTTGTTGCGCTTTGGCATGGGCTTCTCGCCGGCTAAGCCAGTATATGTTGTCTCACACTACTTTGTTGATATCAAAGATGGATCCAATCGAGTATATCTTTGAAAAACCTGCCTTGTCCGGAAGAATAGCAAGATGGCAGATGATCTTGACTGAGTATGACATCCAATAAACGACTCAAAAGGCAATCAAGGGAAGTGTACTGGCAGACCATTTGGCACATCAGGCAGTGGATGATTACCAGTCTATGAACTTTGAATTTCCGGACGAGAATATCATGTTGGTAACTAATTGTGAGACACCTGGACCGGATGAAGGACCTGAGGAAGGATCCTGTGGTCTATGTACTTCGATGAAGCTTCAAACGCTTTGGGTAATGGCATTAGTGCCGTGATCATATCTCCTAAAGGCTCTCATACTCCGTTTATCGCCCGACTATGTTTCAACTACACCAGCAATATGGCGGAGTATGAAGCATGCATCATGGGTCTTCGAGCAGCAATTGAACTAAGGATTAAGTTTCTAAGTATATTCGAAGATTCCGCTCTCGTCATCAGTCAGATCAAAGGCGAGTGGGATACGAAACACCCGAATCTTATTCCTTACAAGGAATTTGTATTGACATTGCTTCCCCATTTTGAGGAGATAACCTTTGAACACTTCCCTAGAAAGGAGAATTAGTTGGCGGACGCACTGGCTACGATGTCTTCTATGTTCAAAGTCAATTGGGACAACGAGGCTCCCCGGATTATCATTGAAAGATTATACGAACCTGCACATTGATGTGATACTGAGACTGAAGAAATAACAGAAAAACTCTGGTTTCATGAAGTAAAGAGGTATCTTGAAGCTCAAGAATACCCTGAGGGGGCATCTGTTAATGACAAGAAGTTTCTGAGGAGGTTTGCTGCAAAGTTCTTCATCAGCAATGGCATCCTTTACAAGCGTAACCATGATTCAACCTTATTGCGTTGTGTGGATAAGAATGAAGCAGAAAGGATCATGGCAGAGTTACATGAAGGTACCTTCGGAACCCATTCTATTGGACATACCATGGCCAATAAAATCCTACGGGCAGGATATTATTGGTCCATAATGGAAGATGACTGTTATCAGTATTCTCGGACATGTCACAAGTGCCAGGTCTATACTGATAAGGTGCACATACCTCCAGTTCCTCTGAACGTATTGACGGCACCTTGGCCTTTTGCAATGTGGGGCATTGATATGATCGGCGAGATCAGACCTACAGCATCGAACGGGCATCGTTTTATCTTAGTAGCAATCGATTACTTTACGAAGTGGATTGAAGAAGCTTCCTTTGCTACTGTAACTAAGAACATCGTGGCACGGTTCCTTCGACACAATCTGATCTGTCAATATGGTGTACCAGAGAGGATCATTATGGACAACAATACCAATCTTAATAACAAGATGATCACTGAGCTCTGCGAGCAATTCAAGATACAGCATCACAACTCTTCTCCCTATCGGTCGAATATGGATGGGGCTGTAGAAGCAGCTAATAAGAACATTAAGAAGATTGTGCAGAAGATGACAGTGACATACAAAGACTGGCACGAGATGTTGCCATTTGCTCTCCATGGGTACCGTACCTCTTGCCCATTGAAGTTCAGATACCCTCTCTTCGGATCATGAAGGATGCGGGTTTGAGTGAAGATGACTAGATTCAGACCCGGCTTGATCAACTGAACCTAATCGACGAAAAGAGACTTACTGCTATTTGTCATGGTCAGACGTACCAAAAATGGATGATCAAATCATTTAACAAGAAAGTTAGACGACAAGAGTATCAAGTTAGGGATCTGGTAATCAAGCGCATTATTCTACCTCAAGGTGATCCCAGGGGAATATGGATCCCTACTTACGAAGGGCCATTTGTGGTTAAGAACATTTTCACATGTGGAGCTATGATTCTAACCACCATGGATGGTAACGACCTTCCTCACCCCGTCAATGCAGACATAGTGAAAAGATACTACGCCTAATCAAATACACGCTAGGTTGATTGGCCTAGGCAAAAATAAGGGCTTCACGGCGAACCAAAAGGGTTCGGGAAAAAATAAGGGATGAAAATGAGAAAAAAAATGTATACACCCGGCAAGTTGAAAACCTGAAAAGGCGGCTTGGGCAAAAAAGGGTATCCCGATGGACTGAAAACCCGAAAGGGTGGTCCAAGCAAAAGTTAGGGATCAAAGCATAACATTATGTCTCATTGGATCACCTTGCATCCAGACTTCGGTATCAACTATCAAGCTCAGACAACACTAATCAATCTGATTCATCTTCAACTAGTAGCAAAGTGATGAGATGCTCGAGGACATAAGGGAAATAGCAGAGTTGGAACCCAGTGGGATTATTCACATAGCTGTTTTGTTTTATTTTCACAAATTGTATAAATTCTATTTGTCCGGCGGTGTTCTCTTACTAGGACGTCAGTCTCTTGTACAAAAAACGCCTATTTACAGGCCAAACTTCAAAATCAATACAATTCATTTTCAGACAAATTTCAAACTGTTTTTTCTTTATCTGTTTTGTTTTGCAAAGAACGTCCAATGTTCATTTTTGATATATGCATTTGACATTAATTGCTGCTCATAAATATCTACATGCGAAACAAAAGATGAATTACTGGTAACATCAGAAGCAGGGGCATAAGAAGTGTCCAAGTTGTACAGTTGCCCTGTCCACCAGGTACCAAGGTAGATTCAACTGAAGAATATGGCTAAGATACTTTCACTCCCCGCAGAATAAGACAGTAATGGTAGCTCTCCCAGCTAAGACTTGCAACCATGAACGAATCAGCAATACTCTCCCCAAACAGAGTTGGTCTACCATCAGCCCTAAAAAGGCTGGGTATCCCCAGAAGATCTTAATATTCCCCAGCGGAGTATAAAGATATTCCTCAACAAGCATAAGAGTATCCCCAGAAGTCTTAATATTCCTCAACGGAGTATAAGAATGTTTCCCCGGCAGAATACAAGATACCCCAGTGGAGTCAATATTTCCCAGCACGGTCTGAAGAAACTTCCCCAACAGAGTTGAAGCATCATCCCCAGTAAACTCTGGAAGTTTATCCCCAGTGGAGTACAAAAATAAATCTCCCCATCCAAGTTCAAAGGATCATTCCCATCAGAACTCAGAGGGTTATCCCCACAAAAGTATAACAGGGTTATCCCCAAGCAAGTTGTAACTGAAAGATCATCCCCAGCAAAGTTCTTTCCTTTCACAAACAGGAATTCAATCCTCAACAAATTCAATATCACCAGCGACGGTAATCCATCCCCAATGAAGTTTATCGTTGAAATCCCCAGTGGAGTTTATCAGCGGAATCCCCAGCGGAGTTTATCGTTAAAATCCTCAGCAGAACATCTCTCTCCCACAGAGTAATTCCCCTCGGAGTAATCTCTTCATCAGTTTATTCCCCAACGGAGTTCTTTTCTCCTGCAGGTTTATTCTTACAATCATCTTCGTTCATCATCCCCAGCGGAAACGAAGAACTTAACTCTATTCTCCAGCAGCTCCGGGATTTATTTTCCCCAGCTAAAACATTATATTCCCATACATCATGATACATGCATATACGCATCATACAAATACAATCTCATTTATTTTGAGAATATCATTGCCTGATCCATATCATGCATTGCATATGACTGACCTTTACCTTTCAGGAGAGATACAGTTAAAGTTCTCAGTTACGTGGAAGACCTGACCGGTTCTTAAATCTCAATTTAATTATCCTCGGTTGAATTTCAGATAAGGTTCTCAATCTCGACAGTTTCCTTACGTCAAAGTGTGGACGAGTGCTATAACCTCAACGATATACTACGTTGAATACTAGTCAGTTCCTATATCTTGATGTTTTCCTCCGTCAAAGTGTGGATGAGTTCTACAATCTCAATGGTATACTACGTTGAAGACCAGACAATTCCTAGATCTTGATGAAGATGTTTCCCTACGTCAAAGTGTGGACGAGTGCTATAATCTCAACGGTATACTACGTTGAATACTAGTCAGTTCCTAGATCTTGATGTTTTCCTCCGTCAAAGTGTGGACGAGTTCTACAATCTCAACGGTATACTACGTTGAAGACCAGACAGTTCCTAGATCTTGATGAAGATGTTTCCCTACGTCAAAGTGTGAACGAGTGCTATAACCTCAACGGTATACTACGTTGAATACTAGTCAGTTCCTAGATCTTGATGTTTTCCTCCGTCAAAGTGTGGACGAGTTCTACAATCTCAACAGTATACTACGTTGAAGACCAGACAGTTCCTAGATCTTGATGAAGATGTTTCCCTACGTCAAAGTGTGGACGAGTGCTATAACCTCAACAGTATACTACGTTGAATACTAGTCAGTTCCTAGATCTTGATGTTTTCCTCCGTCAAAGTGTGGACGAGTTCTACAATCTCAACGGTATACTACGTTGAAGACCAGACAGTTCCTAGATCTTGATGAAGATGTTTCCCTACATCAAAGTGTGGACGAGTGCTATAACCTCAACGGTATACTACGTTGAATACTAGTCAGTTCCTAGATCTTGATGTTTTCCTCCGTCAAAGTGTGGACGAGTTCTACAATCTCAACGGTATACTACGTTGAAGACCAGACAGTTCCTAGATCTTGATGTAGATGTTTACCTACGTCAAAGTGTGGACGGGTGCTATAATCTCAACGGTATACTACGTTAAATACTTGTCAGTTCCTAGATCTTGATGTTTTCCTCCGTCAAAGGAGATAACCCGTCAAAGAAGACAAAACTTCCCCTGGTCCAGTTAAATCGATTCCTAAAGATTTTTTCTGATACCAATCCAGTCAAAGAAGACAAAACCACCTACCAAAAATCTCCAAATGGAATCTGTAAGCCCATTCCCGACATCACAATGCTGATACCACTTCATGCGAGTGCAAATTTCTGGGCACTCTAGTGTTCAATCATCTTCCACCTTCGGATCACGAAAGGCCCGAAAGCCAATCTATATCCTCAGGTTTAAGAAGATCGAACAGGGGCAACTGTTGTACCCCGAAATTTTCCCTCCCATATTTCTCAAGATATATCAAGAATCATCTCCAAGTTTTTCAAGATGGCTCAAGAGTTGGACAGTCAAGTCATCTCCTAAGACAGTCAATTCAAAATTAGGGTTTTGTGTTGCATCAAGGTCCTTACATCCAAATGACCTAAAGTTCTTCCCAATGTACTAATATGTTCTCAAGTTCATCCATGTCAAATTTCAATCCTTGCAGAGGAAGTTTGGTCAGTCAATTGCTCAAGAGGCCCAAAAATCGACTCTGTTAGGGCAAAAGTCAACTGTGACCTACAAATAGTCAAACCTCAAGATTTTTGTCAACATTCTCATTTTGAAGGATAATTCATCATTTGATCAAGTTTTGATCATGATTCATCAAGGATTGCTCAAGATTCATCAAGATTCAAAAGTTGCTAAATTAGGGTTTTGTAGGAAAAGTCAACTCAACTTTGACCAAGCATAACTTTCTCATAATTTATGAGAAATGACCCATCTAAATCTCATTTTTAATAGGATGCAATTAACTACAATCCATATTCACACCTCAAGATCAAGAAATGCTCTCACAAAAAGTTACAAATTTGGACATTATAGGTCATTTTTGAAAGTCAACAACAACACCTTTTTTTCCAAAGCTTATAACTTGAGCATGGAACATCAAAATTCGATGAGACAAAACGGGTTGGTTAGAGGACATCTCAAGGTTTCTAAAAAGTCCAAGAACACTTCTTAAAGTTCAAAATTGAAGAAGTTATGCATTGTTGAAGTTGGGCATTTTTCCAAAATTGCCAAAAGTCAACTATCCCCAAAATTTCAAATTTTGCCAAAAGGGTCCACTTTTTTCCACTTGATTTGATCTTGTCACACTACACACGTGTCATATCTTCAGTCTTGTGAAAATTTGTTAATTTTTCTACTTTATTTTATTTTTATTGATTTAATTCATTTTTAATCAATTTAAATCAAAATAAAATCTAAATATTAATAACTTATGATCTTTTTGATTGATACAACTTTCAATTATCATGATGGACACAATCAAACTCGTATCAAGCTATCTCATGCACAAAATATTTGATTTGGGACAATTTTGGAAGCTTTGTTAATGGTGATCGAATCATATCTTCAATCATCAATTCACATGGATTCAAGGCCCAAAATTAAACCTAATTGCTTCCCTTATACTCACACAATGCAAAGCACACAAGGACACGACCTGCAGGCTGCAGAATTGACAAAACCAAAACTTGAAAAAAGCTTGAAAAGCTTGAATCTGAAATCGATCCTAGAGGCGTTTCCAAGGCAAAAACTCCACGCTATCACCTTGCTTGACATCCACTGAACCTAAAGCAACCATTCACGAGCCCTGAAACCTCATCAAACGCATTGTAAGTTTCTTGAAACGCAGCCCTGTACATGAAATTGTAACCTTGGATTCTTGCATCTTTTTGATAAATCATGGACATATTCTTGATCCTTGCATAATTTCCAAGCTATCTGCAATATTTGATTTCATTTTTATGGCCTGTAATGTAATGCCCGAACCTAGGGTTTCCATTTCTTGTTTTTAGGCGTTTGCTTTGCAGGTAAAATTAGGACCAATAATGGGTATAGAGATGCTCAGGAAGGAGAGACAAAGCGAATCATGGCTTTGGATTGCATTTCTACAACCTAGAATTAATTTTAGGACGAACCTAGGAATTTAGCTGCGGATAAAATCCGCAGGTAAATATTCAGGCTTTTCAAAGAAGAAGATGACTAGGTGTCTTCTCCCTATTG
Organism: Vicia faba; assembly: GCA_948472305.1. Lineage (NCBI taxonomy): Eukaryota > Viridiplantae > Streptophyta > Magnoliopsida > Fabales > Fabaceae > Vicia > Vicia faba. The sequence goes on from OX451738.1 coordinate 1,518,250,143, forward strand.
GCTGATTCGAATCTCGCGCCATATTTTTTTATTTTCAGGCATAATAGCTGTTTTCACATATAGTATTGTTTGTTTATTATTCGAACAACTATCAAGCGTTGGTGGAGTGGTTGATGCGCTGGCCAATGAGCAATGGGACTTGGGTTTGAATCCCAGGTCCCCCAATACATTTGTTTAATTTTTCTTCAGGTGATTCTATGTGATTTCCCAAAGTGTGGTCTACCATGTGCCTCCAAATCCCAAGCGCCAGATGTCCTTTAGGCCAAATCTGATGGTCTAGTTTGAGCACCCTCCATACGCCAAAGTTAACATATGAACATTGAATTGGAAAAGTCAACAAGGCTTGCTCACAAATGGGCCTCAGAATTGCAGATTTCACCTCCTCTTGGGCCCAACACCCCCTTGGTTTATTTTCTTTTTATTTTATTTATTTATTTGCTTTATTGTTTTAATTAATTATTTTTATTAAACTAACCAATTAAATTTTTTCCTCATAAAATCAGAAAACACAAAAATATTATTTTTATTAATTTCATTATTTTATTTTTGTAAATAAATACTAATTTAATTAATTTAGTTTTAAATAGGTTTAACTTTTAACATTTTTTGCAATAAATTAAAATTAATTTAGATATTAGGTTTTAATAACTTTGACCAATTTTATTTTATCTCCTTAAATATTCAAAAACCCAAAAATATTTCTATTAATTAATTAATTAATTTTGACCTAATTTAATTTCCATTTAATTCAAAAATAAACAAAAAAAGGGCTTTCTTTCACAAAAGGGGTCAAAAACCCTAAAAAATGCGCCGATTTAATTTTTCGCACGCGATCCATATTTCCAATATTGTAATTGCTTCCGGTATTGTTGGCTCCTAAATTCGACACCCTTGTTTGTTATCAATATAGACCATTAATTATGAGTCTGAAGAGTTTCCAGGTTTCGACCAGCTGATCCTGTCGAAGGCTCATCAGAAAATAGCAAGGTACTTAGAGAATTTCTTTTAAGTAGGAATCTTGTTACCTTCGACGTTGAAGGAACTCCTCGACAAAGGTATCTGACGCCCAGGGTGGAGCGGTTTGAGATTCAAATGTTTGGAGGGAAAACAGTTCCCAGCAATTACTAAATGCAACGTGCCGAGATCAGGAGCGTCGAATGCTGTGAGCGTGCCAAGTGGTGTCATCTCGAAGCAACGTAACTGCCCAACGGTTACTTAATATGTGTTTTAGTATAAATACTAGTTGTTCACGTAGTTTTCGCGTGTGTCCATCATTATATACAAGTCACTCATCTAGATTCAAGTACCCAGTGTGAGCGAAAGAATTGTTGAGAATGTATGTGTGAAACACCATTTAAATTAATCAAAGTCTTTTATATTCCAGCACTTTATTGCCTTTCATTTACTCTTCTCCGTCGAAGCCTTTTATTTAACGCTTTCATTTATTCTATCAAGCTTTTCTTCATGCAATTTACATAAAGTGTCTTTACTTTACGGGCATTAATCATCATTAGATTTAGTCAAACTCCAGAAAATCAACCATGTCTTAGGATCAATCTGATCGATCCTGCGAGTCACCAAATAAGTAACCTTTTGGAAGATCAGCGGTTGTTTACCAATTTCCACGGTAAACAAATTGGCACACCCGGTGGGACTTTGTGTTGATTTTTAAGGTTAACCGTATTTATACAGAATATCATCTTTTTCGAGAAGTATTGCATGTTATTGAGAAGTGGTAGAATATACACTAACGATACCAATACTAGGAGAAGAAGAGAAGCGATGGCGAATCCGCCAAACAATAGCGAAGTCCCACAAACAAATGTGGGAACAACGGTTATCCCAACCGTAAGTGAAACGGTAACCGTTGGTTCAACCCCAGCAGTAACGGTCACACAAACGAGGTCATTACCTCCATTCACTGGCCCCAGAATGCCTTTGGGAACTCCCCCACCAAGGGGAAACCCAGGAACTAGGCCTTATGTTCCCCCAGGATTTTCGACGGGCGGTCTAAATCGAGAACCACTATATGGCATGCCAACTTCTGAATTGGCTAGCCTGACGAATGCTGCGTCCACTTTTTCAGACCCTTTAGTGAGCGCCTCTTCGCCACTCCAAGGTTCCGGAGTTGGTATGGAGAACAGGGGTAGGACCCAACTCTTAGGAGGAACATCCCAAGTAGCGCATGGCCTTACGAATGCCTCGACAGCAGTCTTGAGGCAGCAAATGGACGAAAGCAATCACGATATGGTTCAAATGTTGGAACAAACTTTAAGCACAGTGCTAAACCCTCTAATACAAAATACCACCCAGTCGAATCAGCAGATGACAACGCAAATGACGCGTCTGGCCGATTTTTTTGGGGTACCCCAACCTACTCGACAGCCCCAAAGGGCGCAAATGAGGGGAAACCAAGGTATACTTCTAGAGGAAGAAACCACTATTAACCAAGTTCAGCAGCCTGTCGAAGAAAACCTTAGGACGTGATTGGAACAACCTGGGGTCGAAGAACCTAGGGTCACAGCCCCGGAAGTAAGGATAGTCAACAGAAACCAAAATGCTGACGAAGTAGTTCAGCACATCCAATACCAGAATATGGGTTTGGAAAATAACCTGACAGCCATGATCGAAAGAATCATGATGCAAAATGGGATGAATACGGGCTTCCGTAGGCCCAACTTTACATCCCCACTGTCAGAATATGTGTTACAAACAGACTTACCTCCTAGATGTAAAGTCCTTAAGTTCACTAAATTTTCAGGGGACACGACAGAATCCACTGTCGAACATGTGGCGAGATACTTGATTGAAGCAGGAGATATTTCAAACAATGAAAACCTAAGGATTAAGTATTTCCCAAGTTCCCTAACAAAGAACGCGTTTACTTGGTTCACAACTCTTCCCCCAAATTCGATCCACCATTCGACCCAGTTGGAGAGATTGTTCCATGAGCAATTCTACATGGGACAAACCAAGATAAGCCTGAAAGAATTGGCCAGTGTAAAGAGGCGATTCACTGAACCTATAGACGAATATCTAAATAGGTTTAGGTTTCTCAAAGCAAGATGCTTTACGCAAGTGCCAGAACATGAGTTAGTCGAAATAGCCGCAGGAGGCTTAGATTATTCCATTAGGAAGAAATTAGACACTCAATACCTGAGAGACATGGCCCAATTGGCCGATAGGGTTCGACAGGCAGAATGCCTTAAAGCTGAAAAAGCCAAGGCGACAAAAACTCATAAAAGAGAAAGGATAGCATATGTCGAAATGGACGATGAAGATCCAGAAACCTTCGACGAAACTATAACCGTCGAAGAAAGCGAGGTCGATTTAGCGGAACTAAAACAAGGGCCACCATACTCTTGCAAACTGCTAGTCCCCTCAGGTGGAAAAAACCCCACTGGTCCTGAAAGGGCCAACGATAGGTTCCCCAAAAAGACTTACAGTTTTGATATTACAAAATGTGATGAAATTTTTGACTTACTTGTAAAAGATGGCCAAATGATATTACCCCCAGGGGTAAAAGTGCCTCCTCTTGATCAAAGAAAGAAAAGAGGCTTTTGTAAATATCATAATTTTCTGGGCCATAAAACATCTCAATGTTTTCTTTTCAGGAATCTCGTGCAAGATGCTATCGAAGAAGGGAGGTTGAAATTTGCCGATAAGACCCCCATGACTGTGGACTCTAAACCTTTGCAGGCTGAAGCCCATTATGCTGAACCTTCAGAGGTGAATGTGATCGAGGCGTCCAGAAGTCAGGTGAAAAGGCCAGGAATAACTATGGTCGAAGTCACCAAGGATCATGTCAACATGCCAATCTTTGGCAGTTTTTCTGGGAATCTTTCTAGAAAAACAATTGAAGCAGTCCAAAAAGCTGTTGAAAGCCCAAAATTGGAGACAGTTGGAGCCCCAAAATCTGGAGCAAAACCCAGTTCCTACTTGGCTGCAGTCCAACGCCACACAGAGGACCTGGAGGCCCAGATGAAGCAGATGACTCTTGCCACCAAAGACACCATGAATGTCAACATGGTCGAAATCACTAAATCAAAAGCATCAGAGGAGGCCATTAGGCAAGAGCAGGCCAACAAAACGGCTTTCCCTCGGGAAAAAGAAAATCTGGCAGATTTCCTGCAAAGATGCCAGAAGAAGAAGTCAGAAGTGATGTTGTGTCCTCGATGCAGCTCGATTTTCGACAAAAAAGCTGCTGAACACATCCAAGGTGTAAGAGAAGCAAACAGAAGAAGGGAAGGTGTTGATATTCGACATGAACCCAGAAGAACCTACCAAAAGGGTTCAAATCAAGAGAAGAGGCCACTGACTTTCAGGCCTCCAACCAATGTGCCAGTTGATACGTGGTATAAAACATCAGGTCGAAAGAGACCGAGCGAAGAAAGGTGGCACTCCTTCGAAGTGCCAAGAGGTTCATCTTTGACACACAAGAAAGAACCTCAGGTTGTCGCCTCTAAAGTGACCCGGGTATCAAGTAACTACAAGGGAAAGAATCCCATGTCTCGATTCTAATGGAGAAGATACCAGATGCGGCGAAAGGCTGAGAGGGAAGCTACCAATGAACCAAAGCCAGAATCAAGTTCAAATGTCCCTCAGAGAAAGCAGAGAAAGCCTCTGGAAAGACAACCAGTGACTAATAGACTGGTATGGCCTAACCAGGGCGAAGTTGATGACGAAGATGGCTCTGAGTCTGATGACACCCTAGATATCATGGTGAACATAGTCTCAGTTTTGCCAAGAGAGTTCAACCGCCAGATGGAGGTCGAATCGAACGATTGGAAAGTCGAACAAGAAATGGCCAAGCATAGGCCAGTATGCTACTTCGCCATGGATAATGGCGGTACTGAAGAGCAAAATGGTTTCTTCGAACCACCTACTGAGGCGATGAAAAATCACCTCAAGCCTTTATTCATAAGGGCAAAACTCGAAGAAACCACCATAAATAAGATCTTGGTGGACTGTGGGGCAACCATCAACATCATCCCTCACTTTATGCTGAGAAAAATAGGCAAGAGTGATGAAAACATCAAGCCTCACAACATGGTCCTGTCGAATTATGAAGGCGGAATAGGGACCACTATGGGTGTGATCCAACTAGACCTCAAAGTAGGATCCATCCTTTGACCAACTATGTTTATGGTCATATCGGCCAAACCAAATTATAATCTTTTGTTGGGCCGAGAATGGATACATGGTATTGGAGCAGTACCATCATCAATGCACCAAAGGTTGATACTATGGCGTCCTGATGGAATTGTCGAAAATATAGAAGCGGATCAGAGCTATTACTTGGGCGAAGTAAATCACCTAGGGAAAGCTGACTTCGACAAAAATTTGGCTCACATTGGGCCATGCCCAGCACCTGACTTCGATTTGGCGCCAGTGCCAAATGCTTTTTGTTCCTTGTACCTGCACCCTGAGCATGGTTTTCAATGGGACAGAGAAGACTTGTCCCACATTGATTTCAGTGGGCTAACTGACATCCAGCCAACTGGTTGGGGAAGCGAGTTCAGTGACAATGACTGAGTCACAATCACTGCAGCGAATTTCGGCTTATGTAGCCGAAACAAGGATGATAACGGCTCTCGAAGCGGAAGTAAAATATATGGCCACATAGGCCAATGATAAAGAGCTACCTTATGCAGGTCCTGGAAAAGACTTCGACCCAGAACCTCCTGATATCATGCCAGAAGAAATGCAGGAGCAAAGGCTCGACGCCATCTATGACGATGAGCCTTTGGGATTCGAAAAGGACCCCCTGGCGAACAACATCAAAATGTTAGCACAAGATCCTTTAGAAGAAATCAACTTGGGCGAAGGGTTAGAGAAAAAGCCAACTTACATCAGCGCAAAAATAGACCCAGAGCTCAGGTTGGAAGTGATCCATTTGTTAAAGGAGTTCAAGGACTGCTTTGCATGGGATTACGACGAGATGCCTGGTCTCGACAGAGGATTGGTAGAACTCCAGTTTCCAATCAAACCTGGGAAGAAGCCAGTCAAGCAAAGTCCAAGACGCTTCGCTCTAGAAATACTGTCGAAGATCAAAACAGAAGTCGAAAGACTGCTGAAGTGCAAATTCATACGAGCTACGAGGTATGTAGAATGGATTGCAAACATTGTGCCAGTGATTAAGAAAAATGGCACATTGAGGGTATGCATAGATTTCAGAGATTTGAATGCTGCTACACCCAAAGATGAATATCCTATGCCTGTGGCGGAAATGCTAGTCGATTCTGCCGCTGACCATGAGTACCTGAGCATGCTCGATGGTTATTCAGGATACAATCAAATTTTCATTGCCGAAGAAGATGTGTCAAAAACAGCTTTTCGATGCCCCGGGGCTTTAGGCACTTACGAATGGGTAGTGATGCCTTTTGGCCTAAAGAACGCTGGGGCAACATATCAGCAAGCGATGAATTCTATCTTCCATGATTTTATTAACACTTTTATGCAAGTGTATATTGATGATATTGTTGTAAAATCTGTTTCCAGGAAGAACCATATAGACCACCTTCGACAATCATTTGAGAGAATCAGAGAACATGGTCTGAAAATGAACCCTTTGAAGTGTGCGTTATGTGTAAAAGCTGGAGATTTCTTGGGCTTCGTCGTCCACAAGAAAGGAATCGAAATCAACCAGAACAAGACGAAGGAAATCTTGGAAGCGAAAGCGCCAGCGAACAAAAAGGAACTGCAATCTCTGCTGGGCAAGATAAATTTCTTAAGGAGATTCATATCTAACCTAAGTGGAAAAGCTCAAGCCTTCTCACCCTTACTTCGATTGAATAAGGAAAGATTCGAATGGGGGCAAGAGCAACAAGAAGCCTTCGACAAAATCAAAGGATATCTCACCAAGCCACCTATTTTGGTGCCTCCTTGCAGCAACAGGAGTATGAGATTGTACATAGCTGCATCCGACAAAACTTTGGGAAGCATGTTAGCCTAGGAAGATGAAAATGGAGTCGAAAGACCCATTTACTATCTTAGTAGAGTTTTGAACGATGCAGAAACTAGATATAGCGAAGTTGAAAAATTATGTCTATGTCTTTATTTCTCTTGTACAAAGCTCAAACAATATATAAAACCAGTTGATGTGTACGTTTCGTCTCATTTTGATGTTTTCAAATACATGTTGTCGAAACCCATCCTGCACAGCCGAATTGGCAAGTGGGCGCTAGCATTAACTGAGTACTCATTGACCTTTATGCCTCTTAGGGCAGTAAAAGGGCAAGTGGTAGCAGACTTTATAGTCGACCACTCAATTCAGGTTGAGAATATAAATTATGTGGAGATAGAGCCTTGGAAATTCTACTTCGATGGTTCCAGCCATAAAGATGGAACAGGAGTAGGGGTCTTGATTATTTCTCCAGAAAAAATTCCAACAACATTCAAGTACAAGATATCAGGTACTTGTTCGAACAATGAGGCTGAGTACGAAGCTCTAATTACTGGCCTTGAGATATTGTTGGAATTGGGGGCAACTCGAGTCGAAATAATGGGAGACTCAGAGTTAGTCATTAAGCAAGTCACAAAAGAATATAAGTGCATAAGAGAAAATCTTATCATGTACTTTGTGATAGAAAATCGTTTATTGAAAAAATTCGAAATGGTCAACATTCGACACATACCTAGATTGGAAAATCAAATAGCCAATGATTTGGCACAAATTGCATCTGGGTACAAAATTTCAAAAACGAGGTTACAAAGAGCAATCAAAGTTCGAGAAAAATAAAAGCAACTAGCCTGTCCCCAACAGAATTTAAATCAACAAGACTAGGATGTGCTGATCAAAGGAACTTTGAAATATCGTTCATAGACAATTTGTCAGAGCAAGATTGGAGGAAACCCATTGTAGATTATCTATAAAATCTAGCAGCTTTGACAGAACGAAAAATAAAATATAGGGCGTTGAGTTACGTACTCATGGGTAATGAGTTATTTAAAAAGACGCCTGAAGGGGTATTGCTAAAGTGCTTAAGCGAAACTGAAGCATACATAGCCCTTTCGACTACGCACGTTGGAGCATGTGGGGCTCACCAAGTAGGCCATAAGATGAAATGGTTGTTGTTTCAACAAGGACTATACTGGCCCACCATCTTGAAAGATTGTGTTGAGTTTGCGAAGGGTTTCCAGGAATGTCAAGTCCATACGGGAATCCAGCATGTACCAGCAAGCGAACTTCACTCAATAGTGAAACCTTGGCCTTTCAGAGGATGGGCGTTGGATCTTATTGGAGAGATTCGACCAGCATCATCAAAGAGCTAGAAGTATATACTGGTAGGCATTGATTATTTCAATAAATGGATCGAAGCTATTCCTTTAGTCAATGCAGACCAAGAAAATGTCATTGAATTTATTCAAAAGAACATTATCTTCAGATTTGGAATCCCTGGGACTATAACGACTGATCAAGGATCAGTGTTTACTGGTCGAAAGATGCAGGAATTCGCTCAAGAAACAGGCTTTAGACTCCTAACATCAACACCTTATTATGCACAGGCAAATGGTCAAGTCGAAGCAGCGAATAAAATAGTGATCGGCCTGATAAAAAAGCATGTAGGAAAGAAGCCAAAAAATTGGCATAAGACGTTAGACCAGATCTTGTGGGCCTGTCGAACATCCCCAAAAGAAGCCATAGGTACAACACCATATCGGCTAACTTTCGATCATGACGCAGTACTGCCAGCGGAAATTTGTCTTCAATCAGCAAGGGTTCAGAGACATCATGATATTCCCTCGGAGGTTTATTGGGATATGATGTTAGACGAACTAGTAGATTTAGATGAGGAAAGACTACGCACTCTTGACCTACTGAGAATTTAGAAGAAAAGAGTGGAAGACTCTTACAATAAAAAAGTAAAACCTAAGGCATTCTCGCCTGGAGAATTAGTTTGGAAGGTGATTCTCCCCATGGATCGAAGGGATCGAAGCATGGGAAAATTGTCACCCAAATGAGAAGGACCGTTCAGAATTATCCAAATTTTTTCTGGTGGAGCTTATGAGGTTGAAGAGTTAGGCGAAGACAAAAGACTCTAGAGAGTAAACGGCAAATATTTAAAAAAATATAAACCTATGCTCCAAGAGATCAAAATAAATAGCAATTAATGACCAAATTAACCATAAAAAAGCCAAAATGGAAATTATATAATGATTAGCCAAAATGGTTGCATTGTCTTATAAATATTACAGTATATGGTTAATAAGTTGCTGAACAAATTAGAAAGGAATAGAAGCTTTATGTCGAAGATACTTGGCCTGCTGCAACTCCAGCCGTTTGTTACACAAGGCAGTCGCCTGAGAAAGTTTGGCAATTTGGTCATCAAAGGTTTGGGCCTTCTCAGCGAACTCTAAGCCTCGTGTAACTTTAGCTTGGCTCTCTGCGTTCGAAACAGTCGAAAGGAGCTCCTCTTTGCGCTTGGTGTTAGCATTTAGCTTGGCCTCCAACTCCTCGATTTGCGCCTTTATAGAGGCGTTATCTCGATCTATGGCGTCGATTTCCTCCTGCTTGGATGTCTTCTGTTTCGACAACTCTGCAATACGAGAGGTTGTTTCAGCTACCTCGGTCCAGGCAGAAGAACTCTTGCCATGTAGTGCTTCGAGCTGGCTGTTGAACCCCCTTTGACGTCTATAGTCCGCAGAGACTTGGTCAACAATAGAGTATAACTCCAAAATAAATCTGGAAACCTCTGGAGACACAACAAGCAAATCGACTGCATTCAGAACAACTCCCAGACAAGACGGAGCAGTAGGATCCCCCTCCAAAGCCTTCATTAGATCCCTTTTGAAGAACTGAGCCTTGACCTTCGTCAAAGCCTCATCAAGAGGAGAAGTCGAAGTAGACTTCCCCGATGTAGTAGAAGCATCATGACTAAGGTCAGATGAACTCCCCCTACTCTCAATGATGGAATTCAGGTAGCCAATGGGATCAGTTTTCTTCAAAAGGGCCAAGTCTTCTTTAGACTTGGGTTTTGCCGAAGTGGTCGCTCCTACAGCAGCGGTGGCTTGGGGTTGAGGTGGTTCAGTAGTGCCAGCATCAACATGATCCTCTTCGTCATGTTGCTCCTCTGTCAAATCGACCACTTGAGTTTCCTTTGGTTGTTGTTCCTCTGTTTTGGCAAGGGTTTCATTGTTCTCCAATTCCTCCTCTTGTTGCCTACTATGTTCAGCAGAGTCTTGTGTCTCTGATGTTTTTGGTGCTGAACTTTCGGTGGTCTCCTGAAAATAGAAGAAGAAGAATATTCTGGTTTAGAGAGATGCACAATCGAACGTGATCGTCGACACCTAAGTTAAAAATGGTTGGAGGTACTACCTGTAGAGGAATTTCAGCCCCAGGGCTAGAATTATCACTTTCAACGGGTTTGCTGAGCAAGACGTTCAGCTCCTCCTCCGTAGGCTCTTCGATGATCACAGGAGGTGGCCTGGGTTTTCTCCCTGCAACCTTGATTCTGATCATAGGTCGAGGCTCGGGAGCAGGGGCATATTTCTTCAGTTTTCTCCGTTTGAGAGGAACAGGGGGAGATTCATCCTCGTCGTCACTCGCGGATTCGACCGTTAGCGCGGGTCGTTCCTTAGGTGGAGGTTCCTGAAACCCCAAATGGAGTTGATTTAGAGCGCCACATCGAAAATCAGGATGTTAAAACCAGCAGGAAATAATAATAAAAGTTTGGTTATCGGTGCTGAAGGTTTTGTAGAGGGACCTCCTCCCTGATGGCTTTCTGTAGTTTTCTTTGCTGCAGGTTTTCGAACAACTGAAAGAAGACGCGTTCACAAGTTATAATTGACAAGTTGTAAGTCGAAATGGAAAGACAAATATAATTTGAAAAGTGAACGTACATTTCTTTATTTTGTCAAGGACCAAAACGAAGGACTTCTGGAGTTCGTCCCTAAAATCTTTTTCATCGAAGAATTCTTCAGCATAATAACTCTTCCACCAGTCTTCAAAAGATGGTGAACAGAGGAAGTTGAGTTGGTAGTCGAACAGTGAAAGTACTGTCCGACCAGCGTACCTACCAATGTGCTTGGTAGCAGCATCCTTAGTGTAATCGTTACAAAAATACAACATTGATTTCTCCCTAGGGAAAATGGGAGAAGGAAGTGATTGGATGATACCAAACTGTCGAGAGACCAAATTTGGCTGATAAGCAATCAGGCTCAGATGGTTCTTGGAACTCTTAAAGCGCAATGGCATTATCCTGGGAGTGAGAAATGCTTCCCACAGTGTTGTGTGCTCTTCGAGATGAGGATCCTCTGATGACTTAGGATGGGGCCTGGTGAACCACCCTGGACCAAACTTTCAACGGGCGAAAGGAGCCATGGTCGAGGTAAATTCTTTCCTCCCTGCAAACATCAAAACGAAGTTTGCAAAGGTCTATTGGAGTTCCAGCCCATCCTCGGTGGGAGTCAGTAAAGCCAGCCTGGTACCTTCGATACGCCTTTTGGCTATCTCAAGAGCTTGTTCGTTTATCTGAGTTTTAAGAGGCAAAAAAGAATCAAAAGTGGCGTTTAGCCATAGTTGTAGTAGCCAGAAGGGTCCTGCAAGCAGCAAGCTGGCTCTATTTTCTATTACCTTTAATAGAGTCGCTCCACTACTTATCGACTCATATAGGTTCGCCAGTATTAATTCGGCCAAACAGATGTTTTGACCATGGTGAAGCTGAGTAGCAAGGGTAACCATTTTCTTCGTCACCTGTAGAGATTTCGTGCAAAACACAAAGCGTGATAGCCAAAGGTCTAGAAACTCAATGTGCTCCACGTCTGTCACATTAGCTGTCGATTTGTCATGATAGTAGTTGATGTAGGTGGTGTAAGTGGGTTTGGTAGCTGAAAACCCAATCTGGTCATCAGACATTTCCTCTGGGTCTAAGTAATCCCCAGTTGGTCAAAGACCGGTAATGGCAGCCACGTCGAAGAGAGTGGGTGTTACCATTCCACAAGGCAGGTGGAAGGTGAAGTGAGTATAGTTCCAAAATAGCAAAGAAGCTACCAGCATTTCAGGGGAGTAGTTGAGACCAGTCTTCGACAGCATGACTAGGTCATAAATCCCCATGTTCTTCCAAATCGAAGGCTGGCTTTTTTCCATCTTGTCGAGCCAAGCGTTGTAGTCTGGTGTAAGGCTAGGGCTAGACCTAAAAGCCCTAACCCCTCTGTTGAAGAAACGAAGATCTATCTTTTCTTTTGCAGGATCTTCATTGTCATCTGTAGCCTTTTTGGAGCACCCAACGGGCTTGAGTGCCTCAAGCACTGGAAAGAAGCTCTTGATCTTCGTTGAGTCAGCAATGCATGAAGATAAAGGGCTAGACATGGCGAAAACCTGGTTGGAGTATCCAACAGGAATCAGCAGTTGAGAAGAGTAAGTCTCACGCTCAGCAGTTCCCAAGGGTTCAGGAACCCTTCGCATTCCTTTGGAGTTAACTGTTGGAACAGTTGAAAAGATTTTCGGTTGGGCAGTTTTAGAGGGAGTGTTAGAACTGGGAACATTGGAAGAACGAGAACCTGGAGCCATTTTGTTGGGTTGAGATGAAGATGGATGAAGAACAAAGTTTTTTGCAGAAATGTCTGTTCAATATTAAGGCTTGAATGAAGAAAGCGTGAAAAGTCCCACGAGGGGAACTTAGCGCTATTTATAGTGATTGGAAAATCATAAAACCCTAGGTCATTTAATGTTTCAGACAATAGTGGGGCACGTGGCGCTCATTTGATGATGTAGTCGTTCTGCAGAACGGAAACGGTGCAGCGTGCATCCTCGATTTAGGGGAATTGTCATGATGACAATCTGTGAAAAGACATTGGGCACGCCAAACGCCTTACTGAAGTGACGTCTTAGGAACAGTTGGAATGATGGCTTTTTGGGATTGTCAGTTGGTTGGTAGGAGACGAAAAGCGCACGAGCTAATCTGTGGCTAAGAATGAAGGACAGGTGTCGGGTGGAATCTCAAAGAATGCCTTTTTCTTTTCAGCGTCGAAATAAGGCATTCTTGGGGGGAAATTTGTTGGCTCCTAAATTCGACACCCTTGTTTGTTATCAATATAGACCATTAATTATGAGTCTGAAGAGTTTCCAGGTTTCGACCAGCTGATCCTGTCGAAGGCTCATCAGAAAATAGCAAGGTACTTAGAGAATTTCTTTTAAGTAGGAATCTTGTTACCTTCGACGTTGAAGGAACTCCTCGACAAAGGTATCTGACGCCCAGGGTGGAGCGGTTTGAGATTCAAATGTTTGGAGGGAAAACAGTTCCCAGCAGTTACTAAACGCAACGTGCCGAGATCAGGAGCGTCGAATGCTGTGAGCGTGCCAAGTGGTGTCATCTCGAAGCAACTTCACTGCCCAACGGTTACTTAAGATGTGTTTTAGTATAAATACTAGTTGTTCACGTAGTTTTCGCGTGTGTTCATCATTATATACAAGTCACTCATCTAGATTCAAGTACCCAGTGTGAGCGAAAGAATTTTTGAGAATGTATGCGTGAAACACCATTTAAATTAATCAAAGTCTTTTATATTCCAGCACTTTATTGCCTTTCATTTACTCTTCTCCGTCGAAGCCTTTTATTTAACGCTTTCATTTATTCTATCAAGCTTTTCTTCATGCAATTTACATAAAGTGTCTTTACTTTACGGGCATTAATCATCATTAGATTTAGTCAAACTCCAGAAAATCAACCATGTCTTAGGATCAATCTGATCAATCCTGCGAGTCACCAAATAAGTAACCTTTTGGAAGATCAGCGGTTGTTTACCAATTTCCACGGTAAACAGGTATGTAATAGCTTTTAATTAGGACTTTAATTATTTATCGCTTTATTTTACTTTCCGCAATTTAAATTAAAGGGTTTGTTTTTGGC